>CM071867.1:18988416-18998436 GCA_036759665.1 Gynandropsis gynandra
CGACCGTCGGGACCCTCGATGTCAGACGGGGCGTGCGACGCTGTCCTCCCTCTCCCTCGCCCACTCGACCTTCCTCTCTCTCCTCGCCCGACTCGGCTGCAGCGTGGGCCGTTCGATTTCGGCCTCTCCTGTACCGCGCCGCCGCTGCCGGTTACTATGGGAGGTGCGCCGACCCCTGCCGTCGACCGTCGATCCTCGTGCGGTCGGCTAGGGTTACGGCCGCCGCCCACTCCGAGCCTGTTAACGCGTGAGAGAGGTCTGTTCAGCCACGAAAATCGATCCAATTTTCACCAAAAATTCAAAAAACTAATCCTAAACAGACGACCATATGCTCTGATACCACTGTTAGGTTGATTTAGGGTGCGAAAGCGTATTTTTATCAACACAAATATGAGATCTAGTCATATTTAACGATTGGTTTTTCGGGGTTTAACGACGAACAAATTAAGAAACAATTTCGTAATACCATTTTGTTGAATGTGTGATTGTCGGATGCAAGACTTGATAGCACAAGTCCTCTACACGTATCCATGCCGAGATCGGATTCTGCCTTCAACCTTTGGTGCGGAATTCTCCGATGAACAAAATTGTTTCGTTCTTAGTTTTTCTTTCTGATGGCTATAGTTTTAGGGTTTAGATTTTGATAATGAAATCTCGTTAACAAAAACATGTTTTTTGTTTCTTATATAATTATTAAACCTTTTAATAATTACACTTTTAACCCGAGACTATTTAAATATTACATAACAGGCATATTACTTTCATTTATCAGGTAAGACACCGCATCCTCAGGTCTTGGTTATCGGTGGAACGGGTCAGGTCGGTGGATCCACGGCCACTGTGCTCTCTAAACTTTGTCCCCAGCTAAAGATCATTATCGGTGGCCGAAATAGGTTAGATATATTACATATCCCCTTTTGAGTTTTATGATTCTCTTGCCTTTTTATTTGGTTTAGAGCGGGTATACCATCTGTGTTCGGTTTTTCGGGCAAGGATTTCATAACCTGACCAAACTGACCAGGCCGGCCCTACAATAAACTGATAATTGTTTCCCATTCAAGTGTATCGATTTCTCGAGTTTTTTTCGTTTGAATCACAGCGGTGCAAAATTATATCTTCCATTTTGGGTTCGGTTTTCTACCATTATCATAACTGAACCGGACTTGCCCAGCGAGTTGAACAACACCTCTTTATCCGGTTTAACCTTAAAATTTAAACCGGGCAATTAGTTGACCACTTGGTACCGGGTGTAAACCTGTTAGGGTCCTGACCTGGGTCAAACGTAATGGTCGTTGGGATTTTGAACCTTTAAATTGTGTTTCCGCTCTTAGCAATGTACATTGTAGGAAACTTCACCATCTATTAAGATGTCTGGCAAGAATATCTTCGATGAGGTCTTCCCATAAAGATTCTGTCTACACGTTTGCGGGAATTTGTCACGAACACGGTTCAGCTTACCTTTCTCGCCGAATGTTCTTCTTCTGAATACCGATTTCGAGTTATGTTTCGTGTAACAAATTCTCTCCACGGCATTGTGTGTTTCTTGTCGCGGTGACTGCGGGTCGTGAACCGAACTCATATCGTGATGCTCTTCAAGATGCAAATTGGAAGGCTGCTATGAACAATGAAATACAGGCTTTGGAAAATAATTTCACTTGGACCCCTGCTTCTCTACCTCCCGGTAAGAAGGCAATTAGCAGCAAGTGGGTGTTCAAAATTAAATACCGTCGATTGAACGGTACAAGGCACGGTTAGTGGTTCTCGGAAACAACCAGGTGGAAGGCATTGATTATGTAGAGACATTTACTTTAGTTGTGAAGATTGTTACAATTCGTCTGTTTCTAGCTCTCGCCTCGGCTCAAAATTGGGAGGTGCATCAAATGGACGTTCATAATGCATTTTTTCATGATGATCTTCATGAAGAAGTCTATATAAAACCCTCTCTCGGCTTTCCTCTGTTAGATCCTTCGAAGGTTTGTAGATTTCGGAAATCGCTTTACGGTTTAAAACAAGCTCCTTATATTTTGTTTGCGGAGTTGGGGGAGTCTCTGAAGCAGTATGGTTTTCGATAGTCTTATTTCGATCATTCACTCTTCATTTTTTCCGTCACCCCCGTACGGGTACACGTCCTTGTATATGTCAATGATCGAATCATCTCGGGTAATTATGCTTTTGTGATTCAGGCATTCAAACAATATCTCGGGTCTTGCACTCATATGAAAGATTTTTGCACTCTCAAATATTTCTTGGGAATTGAGGTAGCACGGAGTTCCTTTGGAATCTATCTCTGTCAATGAAATACGCATTGGATATCATCTCTGAAACCGGTCTCCTCGGGGCAAAACCGGCAGGATTTCTGTTGGATCAGAATCACTCATTGTCTCTAGCATCCGGTGATCTTTATGAGGATCCCGTGGCCTATAGGAGACTTGTTGGACGTATGATCTATTTGGTCGTCACACGTTCGGATTTAGCTTACACAGTTCACACCTCGGCCCACTTTATGGCTGCTCCTCGACAAGAGCATTGGGATGCAGCGATTCGTGTTGTTCAATACTTGAAAGGCAATCTTGGCAAAGGTATTTTGCTTCATTCTGATATCGATTTGCAGATTACTGTTTGGTGTGATTCTGATTGGGCATGATATCCATTGACTCTATGATCGCACACGGGATGGTTCATACAATTGGGCACCTCTCCGATTTTTTGGAAAAGAAAAAATAGAATGTTGTTTCTCGCTCTTCAGCCAAAGCCGAATATCGGGCTATACCACAAACCACGTGTGAACTCGTTTGGTTAAAGACGCTTCTTGCCGATTTTGGCATACGACATTCACGTCCCATGTGGATGTACTATGTTAGTCAAGCGGCTCTTCATATCAGTGCCAACCCCGTTTTCCTTTAGTGCACGAAGCACATTGAAGTCGACTATCACTATGTCCGAGAAGTCATACTAGCAGACACTATTGCCCCTTGTCATGTTTCTACACACAATCAGCTGGTTGATATCTTTACCAAAGCCTTGGGCAAGAAAGAATTTGATAATTTCATCGACAAGTTGGGTGTTCATGACTTACACGCACCAACTTGAGGGATATTATGGAAATAATATATTCATGTATATTCATTCCCGATTTCCTCTTTCATTATGGAAAGAATATATTCGTTCCTGATGTTTTTTTATTCGTTCTTAATATTTTCTAATGCTTTCCTTTCGTGTAGTGATCTTTGAGTTGTATATATTTTGAAAACATTTCATGGAAATACATAGAAAATTTCCTTTATCTTTCGACATTTTTTTACAATTCGTTGTAGCATATTACCGTTTATATAATTTGCACTAAGACATGTGTTTGAGAAACAAATTTTTTGTTCTTGAATTTACTTATAGATCAGATAAACCGAAAAATATTATAATTCTTGATATATGAGTTAAATATCTTATATTTAAACAATATTGAAGAGTTTGACATTTTAAGAACGTAATACCATCATGAAAATTGTATTGATACATACAATTAATATGATTTTCTCTCTTTTTAACATGTTGTGTGAATACATTGTCATTATATGTTTCTTTATTGCATGGATGATAAATATTTATTTATATTAATATATTGAAATCCAATACCACTTTTCAAAGTATATATTATTCAACCTTTAAATTGAAACAAGAAAAGAAAATCAGAAAAAGTATTCACGAACATATACCACACGTATTGACAGATGATGGTACGAAAGATGGGTTACATTTTGGTTATATATATTTATATATATATTTATTGTTACGTCATCTTACCATTTAACTTAGGGCTGGGCAAATAACGGATATTTGCGAAAATCAGACTATTTGTATTTTTATTTGTATTCGGCGAATATCCAAATTTAGTATTTGTATTTGTATTTGTAAATTCGGATATTTGTAAATACGGATATTTGTCGAATATACGGATATTCGTCGGATATACGGATTTTCGTATCTGAACCTAAACCTACACTAAATCTTCACATTAATCTCCACATCAATCATTTAAATTTAGTTTCGTAGATGATTCTACGAACATCACCAATTCACCTAAAACGATGATACAAATTGTTAGATTACATACTAAAATAAAATTCGCAAAAAATTATATATTTAGTGAGTTCTGTATTTTTTCATATATTGTAATGTCTATATAACATTATCCAACCCATTTGAATTAGAACCAATCTAGAATATAAATTAAATATTCAACAATATTAGTTATTTTAAAGTATTTGATATATTTTAGTCATCTCATCATAAATACATTATATATTTGGCTATATATATTTATATAGTAAATGTTTAAATAAGATTAATAATGTTTTTTATTTCCAATTTGATCATTAAAATCAATTTTGTTATATATGTATCTATATATTAACTAAATTTTCTATTTAATACTTACGGATACGAATAGTTCGGATAATTGAGTCTACTATTTGTATTTGTGTTTGTATTTGCCGAATATCTGATTTCTAATATTTGTATTTGTATTTGTATCAGCGGATATTTGAATTTTCGGTTCGAATACGAATCGAATACAAATCGGATACGAATACTTCGAATATTTTGCCCAGCCCTAACTCTCTGTGCGCAGAGACAAGGGTGAAGCAATGGTTCGTAAGCTTGGCAAGAATTATGAGTTTGTGGAAGTAGATATCAACAACGAGAATTCGTTAGAGCAAAGCTTAAAAGGTTTAGTGCTTAATAATCTACTTTCTTATTCTTTACAATTTTATGCTTTAATATTTGCTATGATGAAGAAACTCCAAAGGCATTATGTGTATATATGTTCCAGGTTAACATTTATTGTTGAATTTAGAGTGGTCAATTTGATGTGGTGGTCATAGGCTTAGCCAATTTGGCTAATAGTTGGTTTGATAAATATGATGAAAAAATGTTGATAAATAATATTCAAATGAGCTATAACATGAATAAATGTATCGTAATATGTTATTAGAAACTGATGAGGCTAAGTCACACTTATAAAAAAATTACTTATTTTTTTCATTTCAATTTGTATTTTTTAGATATCATAACTTAAAGCCATTGAGTGCAATAGTTTTTGGACGTTTGCGCACCATTCCAAGTTTATATTGTGTGACCATTATCTTATCCAGGGGTATTCAATGTCTTATCCAAGGGTATTCAATCAGGTTCAGTTCGGTTTCGGGTTCTTTAGATTTTAAAAAAAATTGGTCCCGAATTAAACCTGAATGTTTTCGGTCAAGATTAGATTAAGGTTCAGAAGATTTGGACAAAAAATAATCCGAATTATATTTGATAGTTAGGTTCTTCGGTTAGTTCGAATTATTCGAGTTATTTGGATTCTGAATTCTTTGTGTATTATAACTAATTTGAATTATTCGGTTTCAGAATTTTTAGGATAATTCGTTTTTTAATATAAAACAAAAAAATATATCAAATATAATATAAAATACATATATAAAATCTATTAGGATTTTATAGTGTTTATATTCTTTTTAATTGGGTTGTTCGGGTTTTACCGAATCCGAAACGAACCGATCCGAACCCGAACATTCCAAAATTTAAATTCATATGGATTCCTAGGATAACCGATATTCCATACAATTCGAACGATTTGAATCGATGCGAATCGGATCGGTTCAAATAACTCGATTTGGACACCACTAATCCTATCCATAGTGGGTCAAACGAACCATTTAAGGAAAGAAAATGTATTATTAACTTAATCACTTATAAAGTATATATATAAATCGATATATATATATATATATTAAAACCTAATATATATGGAAGAAAAAGATACGAATATGGTAACACTCTCGGAAGTTTATGGTACAGTTACTGCTTTTTTAGGTTCCCATCTAATTTTTAGATATTCACAGAGTAATGTATGAATCCAGATGTTGACCTCGTAGTCCATGCTGCGGGTCCTTTCCAACAGGTTCACAAGTGCACTGTTCTTGAATCTGCTGTAAAGACTAAGGTAAGGATAATCAAAATATTTTAACGTTACCTTTTCTCAAACATTGAATAGTATTACAACATACTAATTAGCAATTATGCAACTTATATTTATTTGTAACCAGACCGCATATATAGATGTTTGTGACGATACAACCTACGCATTTCATGCAAAATCACTCAAGGCTAAAGCAGTTGCTGCAAATGTTCCTGCAATAACCATAGCTGGTATAAGTCCAGGAATTAGCAATGGTGAATAATTTTTAATGAAAATCAGTATTTGATATTCAGAAATATCAAGCTTCTTCTTTGTCGATAAAGCACTAACGAACTTGCAATCTAATAGTGATCGCAGCAGAACTCGTTCGTTGAGGAAGAAGAGAAAGTAAAGGGCAACCAGAGGAATTGAGGTTAGTGATATTGGAAACATTAAACTATATGGCCCCAATTGTAGATAGAATGTACAAATAACTCTAAACCCTGTGGGACTTCACCAAATTAACACAATTGGACAATCCCAAAAATGGAACTTAGCTGCAACAATCGAAACTTCTAGTTTACCAAAAAAAAAATCGAAACTGAAACTTCTCCTCTGTTTATTCATCTTTGTATCTACTTCAGAAAAACCATCTATCTATGACTCTAACGTGAACGAGTAATTAATCTGTTATAAATTTATTGGTTTGTTTTTAGTCTATTGTGATTTATTCTTTTTCTCTAATTTGGACTGATTTCTTATTTTTACAATAGCATTTTAATTGCACAAAAATGTATCTCTGATTAATAATATTTAAATTTCTCGTTAAAACTATCTATTTTCTTCATTATATATATAACATAATTTTGGCTAAACAATTTTTTTATTTAACCATGGAAAAATTATTTCCGTTTTATTTAGATTTTTAAAAAAAGTCAACAGGGTCAATTTAAATATAATTGGATTCATTTACATCCAAATGAGTTCAGTTATGTGCAATTAGGCTCAGTTACATCCAAATGAGTTCATTAGGTTCAGTTGGGTTTAATTATACTCATTTATATACAATCACGTTCAGCTAGGTTTAATTATACTCAAGTATATACAATCAGGTTCAATTAAGTACAACTACTAGGTTCAATGTTTAGGGGATTCTCTATAATGCATTAATGACGTAAACAAAAGTTTTATAGATGTAAAAAAAAGTTTTATCACATAACTACTAATAAGAAATATTAACATCACAAGTTCAACAAAAAAAATTTGATCTAAAACCATGTTACAACTGGATTTCTTTATAATTATTCACACGTTGAATCAAAATTTATTATGCGAATGAGAAGATAATTTTTATGGTACAATACCAAATCCCAAGAGAAGCAAATATTTATAATTGAATTTTTTATTATAATAACCTCCTAAATTTGTTCAATTATGTATAATCTGGATCAACTTTGTACAAGTAAGTTCAACTAGTGTACACTTTGGGAAAACTTGGTACATTTTGGTTCTAGTATGTACCACCGCATTCAACCGCATACAAATCTAGTTTACCCTTGGTTGAATGAGATAAACAAAATTCAAGTACGTTTAATCTGGTTCAATTTAGGTCAACTACTTCGTTGAATGAAATCAGTATAGTTCAAATACGTTTAGTTTGGTTCAATTTTGAGTGAACTACATTCAAATTTGGTTCAACATGGAACAAATGGATTTAATTATGTTCACATTTGGTTAAACTCAGTTAAAACATGTTCAAAATTGAAGATAATATATTTGCAAATCATGAGATATCGGTCATGTTGTCGAATTTGGAAAAGAGATTTTATGTGAAATATTGAAAAATCAACGAAGCGAATATAACACATTTGAAATATGTAATGGCAATCTTGTAATTGATTTTTATTTTTCTTTTGTATGATTGGAAATAAAACTCTTTGTTTTGGGTATTTTTGATAAATGATGTTTTTATTATGATAAATAAAGTAAGGGTGGTTAATCCGGGTTATCCGGACCAGACCGATTCGGATCGACCCGAAAAACCCAGATCATTATATAAACGGGTTACCCTAAAAGTCCATATGAATCTAAATATTAGAATCCGTTCGGTTTTGGGGTCGGTCCAGTCTGGACTCGGGTTAACCCAAAAAATCTAAAAAACCCAAATTAAATTAGGTTTTTTTGTGTTGTTCTTGTCGCCTATCACACCACCGACCCACCGTTCTAACTTCTCTTCTCTCCATCGCGACAATCATCGTTCTTTTCTCTCCCTGTCGATCACCTTTCTCTTCTCTCCCTCACAATCATCGTTCACTTATCTCCCTCGTGATGCCGAGTTCTCCTCCTGGTGAAGCCGTTTTTCGATCATCATTCTCTTTTCTCTCTCGTGACGACGAGTTCTCATCCCGGTGAAGCCGCATGTCGATCACCATTCTCTTCTTTCCCTCGGGACGACGAGTTCTCCTCATGTTCCTGCCACCTATTACCGACTCATTGTTCTCTTCTCTCCCATGCGACGAGTTCTCCTTCTCACTACAAGAAAATTCGGATTTCGGGACTGCATTTGCGGACTGAAGTATCCGTCCCTAAATTTAGGGACGGATTAGGGACTAATTAAAGACGGATTAAGAAAATAGTCCTAAATCCGTCCCTAAATTTGGGGACTGTCGGTCAGTCCCTAAGTCGTCCGGAATTCGGGACGGAATAGGGACCCAAATCATTTCCGTCGGGAAATTGCGGACTGCTGACTCATCCGTCCGCAATTTCCCGACGGAAAATATATTAGTCTCGATTCCGTCTCTAATTACAGACGACTTAGGGACGGTTCGCCGGGAAATATTCATTCCAGTCCGCAATTCGTCCCGAATCGGTCTTAAAATTTTCTATTTAATCCCTTCTCTTCTACCCGTTTCTCACACACAAATCTCATATATTTCTCTTTATATCTTGTTATCGTTTCTAATTGTAATGGCATTGTCGTCGAGATCGAATATTTTCGTTTCGAGACAGTGGATATATAGAATAATTGATCCGGAAACTCAAAGTGTATCGAAGGAGTTTCTAGAAGTCCTTACACAGTTTATGATGGTGGCGACAAATCAACAAGTTTATAGAGAAAACGGTAAGTTGGTTTGTCCATGCGTAAAATGCAAAAATGAAAAATTCGTTAATGAGAAAACCGTTTGGAATCATCTCTATTTAAGAGGGTTTACTCCAAATTATTTTATTTGGTTATCTCATGGAGAGAATTTTGCACCACGAACGAGGGATGTTGTGGAAAATTTTAGTAGGGGTATCGTAAATCATGAAGTGTCTCAGACTTTTCAAGATGTAGAAAACCCTTATGTAGAAATGGTGCAAAATGCGTTTGTGGAAAGAAACGAATATGAAAATATTGAAGAAGATCCGAATGAAGAAGTAAAAACATTTTTTGAAATGTTAGAAAATGCTAGGCATCCACTGTACGATGGTTGTAGAAGTGGTTTATCACGGTTGTCTTTATCTGCATGGTTAATGAATTTGACGATAGAAAATAGTCTTTCTCAGAACTGCATGGATTCTATATCGCAATTAGTTAGAGATTATTTGCCTGAAGATAATAATGCAGTCGAGTCATATTATGAAACAAAGAAGATGATGAGATCATTGGGTTTATTGCCGTACCAAAAGATTGATGTTTGCCAAGACAACTGTATGATTTTCTGGAAAGAAACTTCGGACTTGATCAATTGTCGATTTTGTGGAAAAGATCGATTTTATTTGACAAGAAATGGAAAACCGATTCCGTTTCGTCGTATGTGGTATTTACCAATTACAGACATGATAAAAAGATTGTATCAATCGGAGAAGACTGCAAGCGACATGAGATGGCATGCCGAGCATTCAAGTCCTGACGGAGAAATGTGTCATCCCTCAGATGGTGAGGCGTGGAAACATTTTAACAAGGTATATCCTGATTTTGCAGCTGAGAGTCGAAATGTTTATTTAGGCCTTTGCACTGATGGTTTTAATCCATTCGGGATGTCTGGGAGAAATTATTCGTTGTGGCCAATTATTATGACACCGTA
>CM071867.1:19023535-19062483 GCA_036759665.1 Gynandropsis gynandra
TTTTGGCCGGACCAGACAATCTGAATACCGGGATTGGTGACCTGCCATCTCTTAATTCCAACTCAGGTCGTCGGCATATTGACTTCAAATCTTTTCTAGATTGTATGTTGTCCTTGGTTTTCCCCGCCACATTCAAAACAGTATTTATGATGTTATCGAAAAAGTTCTTCTCGATATGCATAACATCTAAATTATGACGTAATATCAATGATTTCGAGTATGGTAGTTCCCAAAAGATACTACGTTTATACCAGTTGTGCCATTCCCCTTGCCCTTTTGGTTTACGATGCCCACGATCTCCACCGCATTCAACCGATTCTTGTAAATCACTCATCGTGTTCAATCTTTCGTAAAGGATTTGTGTTCCGGTTTGCATACACGGCGCCTCTTCTTTTTGTACCACGTTCTTCCGAAAATGTTTTTTATCTTTCCGGAAAGCATGGCCACGAGGAAGAAATCTTCTTTGATAATCAAACCAACATGGTTTCTTACCATGTACTTGTCGAAATGCATATGTATCCTCCATACAATATGGACATGCCAATCTTCCGTGCGTGCTCCATCCAGATAACATTCCATAAGCAAGAAAATCGCTAATTTTCCATAACAAGATCGCTTTCAATGTGAAATTTTGCTTATTACTGACGTCATAAGCAAGGATTCCTTCGTTCCACAACTGTCGTAATTCATGAATTAATGGCTGCAAAAAGACATCGAAACTTTTCTTCGGATGTTCTGGTCCTGGAATCAACAACGTCAGAAACATTACCTCTCTTTTCAAACACATCTCGGGAGGCAAATTATACGGGGACAAAATCACCGGCCACAGAGAATATTGGCTTCCATATTGTCCATAGGGACTAAAACCATCCGTGCATAAGCAAAGATAGACGTTTCTCGTTTCATACGCAAACTCGAGAAATATTTCATTGAAATCTTTCCAAGCCTTACCATCCGATGGATGTTGCATTATACCTTCGACCGCCAAGTGTTCTGCATGCCATCTCATAGCCGCAACGGTTTTTCTCAATTCATATAACCTTCTCAACCTGTTTGCTACAGGCTTATAGAACATTTTCTTGTATGGTACATATTTACGTGAAGATGGTTTTTTAGGCCGAAATCTGCTTGCACCGCAAAACTTTCATTCCAACAAGTCTTTATAATTTCCCCAAAACAACATGCAATTGTTTCTACAAACATCAACTTTCTGATGTGGCATTCCCAAATCTTTCAACACATTCTTTGTTTCGTAGTATGTCTCAGGAGCTTGATTATGTTCCGGTAAATACTCACGCATTGTTTTGCAAAAAGAATCCATGCAATTTTCAGCAACATTATAGTCTGTTTTAATACCCATCAATCTTGAAGATAAAGATAACCGAGACTGACCTTCACGACAACCTTCATATATAGGTTGTTTCGCCGAATCCAATAGGTTGAAGAATCGACGTGCATCGATGTTCGGCATTTCTTCATGCGTTTGTTCATTAACGACTCCAGGAAAAGCATCTGACACCATTTCCGCATATGGATTTGTCGTTGATGCTTCATAAATAACATCTTCATTTCGTTCTACTTGTACATCTTGCACGCTATCTCTTACACCGCAATCTTCGCCATGAAAAAACCAAATTTCGTAATTTTCAACGAAACCCACATTATAAAGATGTTTGCAAACAATTTCTTGACTTCGATACTTCATATTTTTGCATCTTTTGCACGGACATAACATTGTTCCGCGTTCTTGACACAAAGGCTGCATCGACGCAAAACTCATGAATTGCTCTAATCCGTGTAAGAATTCTTGCGTAAACTCTTCGGTTATAGGATCCTTTCTTCTATACATCCACTCTCTCGATCTATATATATTTCGATTCGAAGAAGACAACATTGTGTTGAAAATATGTTTGTTGTAGATGGTTTAGATCTAAATACTGTTCTTTCCAACGGATGCCCGTTGGAAAGTATAACGGATGCCCGTTGGACGATCACGTGAAATTATTTCGACTGGTGAACCTCGATATTCACAATTGCAACGGTATTCCGTTAACTTTTCTAACGGATGTCCGTTACAAATTGCAACGGACGTCCGTTGGCATATGTTGTGTCGGATTCTAACGGAGATCAACGGAGATCACCAACGGAAACTTACCGTTAGAAACCCGTTACAAATTGCGACGGATTGCAACGGATAGGGCAATGGGCAATTTCCGTTGCAAATCCGTCGTAAATTGTAACGGATGGCAACGGAAATGTTCCGTTAGAAATATTCTTGACTCCGTTAAAATCCGTTGCGATTTGTTTCCAACGGACGGATCCGTTTCCCCATCCGTTGGAAACTCAATGTTTTTTTGTAGTGTAAGCACCTATAGCCCTTATACTTTGCGTTATATCCAATAAACACACACTGTAAGGATCTTGGTTCCAATTTATGACTTGCATATGGTCTTAGATTAGGATAACAAGAGCAACCAAACACACGTAGAGCTGAGTAATCTGGTTCATATCCATGTAATACTGCAAATGGAGTAGCATTATTAGTAAGCACTGATGAGGGAAGAAGATTAATCAGAAAACTTGCTGTAAAAAATGCTTCAACCCAATACGTCAGTGGTACTTTTGATTGAAAAAGCATAGTGAGACCAAGCTCAACAAGATGCCTATGTTTTCTTTCTGCCATTCCATTCTGCTGAGGTGTATAAGGACAGGACATTTGCAATTTTATACCACACAAAGCAAGATGTTCCTGAAATCCATTGTTTGTGAATTCTCCTCCTCCATCACACTGAAACACTGAAATCTTTTGATTTAACTGGTTTTCCACCAATCTTTGAAACATCAAAAATGTAGAATAAAAGTCAGATTTCTTTTGTAAAGGATAGAACCAGGTTTATCTTGAATATTGATCCACAAAAATCACATAATATCCGAATGCTTGATTAGATGTAATTGGAGCAGGTCCCCAAAGATCACAATGTACACATTAGAGGCTTATCTACTTTTGAAACAGATTTAAAAAACTGAAGTTTAGATGTTTTTCCCAATTGACAAGGAGAACACAATCCAGAACTCTTCTTAGTTATGCTAATAGCATTTCTTGAACTGAGATTTTGAATTACTTGAGATTGAGGATGACCCAAACGTTGATGCCATGTGTCTTCAGAAGCTGCTTTGTGTCTGACTAAATAAGAGCACTGATGAAAAGCTTCTTTAATAGATGGACTATCCAGCATATAGATCCCTTCATGCTTCCTTCCTTGAGCTATGATTTTCTGTGTAATCATGTCCTTTATAACAACTCCATTATTGTCAAATATAAAGAAGCATGGATAGTCTGAAGTAAGCTGCGCAACAGATAATAATTGTTTCTCAAGAGAAGGAACAACTAAAACATCTTTTAAAACCAGTTTACCTGAAACTGTATCAATTGATGTTGATCCAATGTTTGTGATTGGAAGAAAAGATCCGTCTCCTACCATCACTGACTCATTTCCATGATATTGCTTAACATTACTCAGATTGTTAACTGTGTTTGTCATATGTGAGGAAGCACCTGAATCTGGAAACCATTCTCTTCCAGATTTATCCATTGCTGTAAGTGCTTGTGGTACTTCAGGGGCTTGGAATGAGTTGTCAAATCGATGTCAACACCTTAAGGCATTATGTCCTGTTTTTCCACATATTTGACACACATACCCGGTTCCATTTCTTTCATTTGTCTGATAGTTTCTTTAAGTATACTGTAAGTAGTTCTACTGTGGAAATCCACGGCCTCTTGAGGTATATCCACCTCTTCCTCTATTGTTCTCATTAAACCTGTTATTATTTCTAGCTCCTTGATATCCATTTTTCCTGATTTCACCAGATTGAGTTGTAAAAGCCATATGTGGGTTAATTGTAGCTGGTTTCTGATATTTATTGTTCAATGACAAACTGGTAAGCTGAGACACCACTTCATTAAAGGTAGGATAAGGTGGTTTGTGCATGTTTGTGTGTATTACAGTACTGAATGCTTCAAACTCCTTTCCCAAACCTTGAAGTAGTCTGAATATCTTCATTAATTCAGACACTAGTTTTCCAATTGAACTCAAATGATCACAAATGGATTTGAATTCCATAAGATATTCAGCAACAGTTTTATCATCTTGAGTAAGATTTTGCAATGATGTCATCAAATCATACTCACGAGATACTGAAACAACATTGAAATTTTGTTCAAGTCCAATCCATACCTCTCTTGAAGTTTCTACTCCAATCACTAGACCAAAAACAGCTTCAGTCAAGGTACCACAAATCCATGATCTTACTAACTGATCAGTCTTATACCATGCCTTAAATTCTGGATTTGGAACCATTGTTTGAATCTCATTTTACCGAGAAACCACAGTCTCATTTGGTTTGAGAATGGATCCATCAACAAAACCTATTAGCAACTGACTCTTGAGAAGTGACTCAATTTGACACTTCCATTTTAAGTAATTAGTATCAGATAGTTTGAGACACAAAATTTGAAATATTAACATGGACAGGAAAAGGAAATTCCTCGTTGTCCATTGAAATGAAATTATTGGATGCTAAGCTCTGATACCATAAAAACAAACTGAAAACAGAGTATTCAAGCTCAAAAACCAGAGAACAAACGTCAATAAGATTTGAAAAATCTCTAAGAAAATCATTTTTATTTCATGCTCATTTTCTTAACTTGAATACAATCTGCAGAGTACATCAATTTATAGAAACATTCAAAGGGTAGAATAGGAAGAATTGCCGTTAGACCTCTGCCAGCACAACAAATCTATTTACAGTTCTGATAACAGAATGCAACCCTGTAAACCCAGCTTGTTCAGGGGCATTTCCGTCACGTGAGAACTCAGCTGAATAATTGCTCCTTGCTCCTTGAATTGTTGCTGTATTCTACTTCTCCACATTGCCTTGAAACCCTGCTCTTCTTCCTTCTGCAATTTTGCAATCTGCAGTCTTAGCCATCCTCGTGCCATCTCCTTGCTTGTCTTCTTCATGTAATATCTTCACAGGGTATTCTCAAACATAGTTAAAAAAATCTCAATGGTTTGAAGAATATTTAAAGTGAAAATGGTACTTAACAGGCTCGAAGAAGAACTTTAAATCGTGTCGCCACCATGGATGAAGAAAGCTCTTGTCGTGAACTAAAGCGTCTACAACCAAAAATAAGTAATCCTCATGATATTGCAAAGAGAAATATGTTAGAAATGATATTTTATCTTTGAACTTGGTTTAATACTTGAAACATTAATTCAAAATTTTCTCAAGAAAAAGAGGATTCATATTAAAGAAGAAGTAAATATGATGATCTATCACGAAAAAGATCTTCTTCAATCAAGTGTGAATCCTTGGAAATAAAATTTAGAATTTTATGATAATATAAACAAGATATTAGGAGAATTTTTGTATTCTAAAATAGTAGACAATAAGAAAGATGAAGAAATTGTTAATATAGTTGCAAAATTTAAGTAAAAAAAGGTACAGAATAGTAACTTTGCTTTATCAAAATTCTCTAGTGATGAAGAAAAACAAGAGGGTCATATTGCTACTATCAAGAAGCCTCCTAAAAAACAAGTCTTTATTTTTCTTGTCGACAAATGATAAATATGCCAATAAGGTGAAAGTCAACCTAGCAAGTGGTATGTTTATATTTTTTTATTTACAAGAAAACACTTTTAGGATTCAAAAGAGCTTGTTATTATAGCAAAAGGGTGAAGTTCTCTAATGGATATAACGAATGAATCAACAAATTCGTTTTTTAGGACGAAATTCCAAAATTGAATATTCTATGTCTTTCTATCATGAACCCTTCGATCATCCCTTGGAGAAAAAATTGTTCTCTCTCTCTTTCTCTCTCTCTCACGTGTTTGGAAATATCTACTTCATGTTTAGTCTAGAAAACTATGAAGTCAATGAAATTGTTTTGGATAAGAATTGAATTTTTTTATTAAGTTTGTAATGATTGGATTCATGGAAAAACTGTTCTTCCCAATATCAATATCTTTTTACTTTTCAAACGATTGTGGTAATATATTTACAATCTTAAATTCTAAATCATATTTGAAAAGAATTGTGATTAATAATATCAATTGTACGGTGAGAACAATCAATTACTTGAAGAGATTCTTTTATAGACCGTATAATGAAGTTTTATTTCCTTTTCGATTATGGAAGAATAATTCTTCATATATATTCATGTATTTGATTCTAACATTTTAATCTCAAGAGATGATGTAAAAGAATTATCCTTGGAGCATGGATCATGCAAAAGGATGTTGGAAAACAACATGGAACATAGACAACGTCATAGGTGCAATGACGCAAGGAGAAATCAACATTGTCTAAGGCAAATATTGTGGTTTTGTTGGCAAGTTTGGATGTTCAATCGACACATTAGTATTGTTATATTCTTTTTTTTTCTCCAATTTTTTCCATGTGGTTTTCTCCATAAAGGTTTTAAAATCCCATAAAAATCAGGTTTATCGACCGATGCACAATAGCTTTCAACTTTCACACATACACCATAATTCATCGTCGACTTCAATTTCCTATGATCGTAAGTGTGAAAATTATAACCACGTGTAAAATACATAGGCCAACTCATAACTTTCACAATCGGTCCTTTGACAAGATCTCGTAGCCACAACGGGTGATTGCCCATCTCAACCTGCAGTACATGTACAAACTTAGACACATCGTCAGAATATTATAAAAGTTATTTATGTAAAATTTCATTACTTACATATTGTCGCATCCATGTCGAGAAATCTTTTTCTTTAAGTTCTTGGAGCTGAGAATCATCAATGTTCGTATATGTATTCTTCAATATATCCTCAAATGTCCTATAAAAAGAAACAAAATTCTACAAATATTATAACAATAAACAAAATTGTCATTGTGATAACCATAGTTAATTATGAGATTTTACCTTTCAAAAGGCTGTAGATATTCGCAGTTCAATAAAACATATGTATGTGCGATATGAAGATCTCGTTGTGATAACCATATATCTTTCGCCTTACCAGCAGCTCGACCAATTCCGCAAAATATGTCCGGAACATCTGGTACTGGATATGAATACGCCACACCACCATCAAAATATCTGTCTGGATTTCTACTCCGCGTTTGAACATGTGGCTCGAAGTAGTATGACGTAAAGAACGATATTTCCTCATTGACGTATTGTTCAACAATTGAACCCTCCGGTCGAGCTTTTTGTTTGGTTTTTTTCTTCAGATGAAACATAAATCGCTCGAACGGATACATCCAACGAAATTGAACTGGACCTCCTAGTGCGGCTTCGTGCGGTAAATGAACTGTCAAGTGCTCCATAACATCGAAGAATGATGGTGGAAAAATCTTCTCCAAATTACATAGTACAGTAACTATGTTATTTTGCAGTCGACGAACTACATCCATACTCAGATTTCTCGAACATAAATCTCGAAAGAATAGGCCAACACCTGTAACATTAAAATATTATTCGTGTATTTAACAAATATTCACACTACATATTAATATAAAATCAACCACATACCTCCAATTGCTTCGTGTGCATGTTTGTCCATCAATTCAGAAAAACATATCGGAAGAAGTCTTTGCATGAATACATGACAATCGTGACTTTTCATCCCTAATAACTTTCCTCCTTGAATGTCAACGCACCTTCCAATGTTAGACGCATAGCCATCGGGGAATTTCACATCTTCTTTCAACCACTTCAACAATTTATATTTCGTTTCATTTGACAATCTGAATATCGGGACTGGCGCTTTACCGTCATCACCTATATGTAACTCCCTTCGTGAGCAATATTCTTCTAGATCTTTGCGTGATTTAATATTGTCTTTTGTCTTCCCCGTGACATTCAGTACTGTATTGATGATGTTATCAAAAAAATTCTTCTCTATGTGCATCACATCAAGATTGTGGCGAAGTTTCAGATTTTTCCAATACGGCAAATCCCAAAATATGCTCTTCTTGTACCAGTTATGAGTAATTCCATAACCACCAATTCTCGGATGATTGTTCCCTCCGCAATCTATACTCCTCGGAATACCCAAAGCAAGAAGTCGTTCATATAAAATCTCTTCGCCGGTCAAAACTGGAGGAGGAGATTTCCGCACAACTACATTCCTTTTAAAATTTCTCTTGTTGCGCCGTAATGCATCATCAACAGGAAGAAAACGACGATGACAATCAAACCAACTCGTCTTTCTTCCATGTTTCAACTGAAAAGCATCTGTTTCTTCCATGCAATATGGACAAGCCAATCGACCATGCGTTGTCCATCCAGATAACATACTATAAGCTGGAAAATCACTTATTGTCCACATGAGAGCACCTCGTAACATAAAATTTTGTTTCCTCGAGACATCGTACGCTTGAACTCCATTCCATAATTCTTTTAATTCTTCAATAAGTGGTTGAAGAAATATATCCAAACTTCTTTTCGGATGATTAGGCCCGGGAATCATTATTGTTAAAAACAAAAATTCCCGTTTCATGCACATATCCGGTGGTAAGTTGTAAGGTGTCACTATAACTGGCCACAATGAATAATTCTTTCCAGACATCCCAAATGGATTAAAACCATCGGTACAAAGACCTAAATAGACATTTCGACTCTCAGCCGCAAAATCAGGGTATACCTTGTTAAAGTGTTTCCACGCCTCACCATCTGAGGGATGACACATCTCTCCTTCCTTACTTGAATGCTCAGCATGCCATCTCATGTCGCTTGCGGTCTCCACAGATTGATACAATCTTTTTAATCTGTCTGTAATTGGTAAGTACCACATACGACGATATGGAACCGATTTTCCATTCTTTGTTAAATAAAACCGATCTTTTCCACAAAATAGACAATTACTCATCTCCGATGTCTCTCTCCAAAAAATCATGCAATTGTCTTGACAAACATCAATCTTTTGATATGGCAATAAACCCAAAGATCGCATCATCTTCTTTGTCTCATAATAGGAGTCTACTGCATTATTATCTTCTGGCAAATAATCTCTTACTAATTGCAATATCGAATCCATGCAATTCTCAGACAAATTATTTTCAGTCTTCAAATTCATCAAACGTGCAGACAGAGATAACTGTGATAAACCACTCCTACAACCATCATAAAGTGGATTCCTAGCACTTTCTAGCATTTCAAAAAAACTTTTTGCTTCTTCATTCGGATCTTCTTCAATATTTTCGTTTCTTTCACGGAATACATTTTGCACCATTTCCACATAGGGGTTCATTTCTACATCTTGAGAAGACTCAAATTCATCATGATGTATAGTGCCCCTAAAGTTTTCCACAACATTACTAGATCGTGGTGCAAATTTTTCTCCATGACATAACCGCATGAAATAATTCGGGGTAAATCCTCTTAAATAAAGATGCTTCCAAACAGTTCTCTCATTAACAAATTTTTCATTCTTGCATTTGACACATGGACAAACCAACGTACCCGTTTCTTTGTAAACTTGTTGATTCGTCGCCATTGTCATAAACTGTGTGACGCCTTCTATAAACTCTTTCGATACGCTTTGAGATTCTGGATCAATTCTTCTGTACATCCATTGTCTAGAATCGAAAATATTCGATCTTGATGAAGATGCCATTATATCGCAAACACTATAGAAGATATAGGGTGAAAAATATGAGAGTTGTTTATGAAAAACGTATCAATGGTTAAGTGTTTAAATAGATTATTTATACACGAATTAGGAACGGATTAGGGACTAAGAGATTAATTTTCCGAAAAATCATCCCTAAACCGTCCCTAAAACGGTTTTTGAAGTCCTAAATTTAGGGACGGTGCCAAATCCGTCTCCAAATTTGGAGACGGACGACCTACCCGTCTCCAAATTTGGAGACGGATGACATGACCGTCTCCAAATTTGGAGACGGATGACATGCTCGTCTCCAAATTTGGAGACGGATGACATGCCCGTCTCCAAATTTGGAGACGGATGACCTACCGTCCCTAATTGGTCCGCATTTAGAAACGGATTAGGCACGACTCTTCTGTACCCAAATTTGGGAACGGATTAGTGACGGATTTCATTTTTCGTCTCTAATCCGTGTATAATCCGTTTCTAAATTTAGGGACGGAAGTGTCGGTCCCCAAATTCCGTCCCTAAAATTAAATTTTCTAGTAGTGTATGCCTTTCAAAAACCAAGCTTAAGGGAGAATATTCAATTTATGTTGTAGTGTGACTTCCGGTGTATAGGGTGTTAGTAATCGTACTAGTTCGACCACCAAGACTGCTACGACTTCCAATATGCAGGGTGATAGTAATCCTACTAATTCGACCACCAACACTACTACGACTTCCGGTGTGCAAGGTCGTAGGTCTTAGAATCGAAACTTCGACTCTAAGATTACTTCACTTCTTTGTTACTCCTCTGAATAGTGCAACTTCTCTAAGTGGTCATACTTTGCCTGATTTGACCAGAAAATTTCAATGAAGAGTGGTATGTCGACTTCTCCAAATATATTTGTGTCTCTAATGTAAAACTGCTACATTTTTGTTCCCTATATTAGACTCTAAACATATGATGAATTTGTAATGTCTATCTTCCTTTTTTTTTTGTATAGATATGTAGTTGTGTACACTAAAATGAATCTAAAATAAAGACTTTGTTTTTCTAAATATATTCTCTTGGTTTGCACAAAAAGGCAACCAAATTACATCATTCTCGTATTATTGGGCTATATTTTCCATATTCTCAACCAATTCACCATCCATTGTCTCAATCACTTATTCTCGATCTTTTTCAAATCACTTCCACATTACAAATTTTTACAATTCATACTCATGTTCTATAAATGTGGTGCCAAGATATTCAACCAAGTGACATTATCAAATTCAAACATATTGGATTTGCAATTCGTGTCTCTTTGTTTTGCTTAATTCATGCATATCCACGATGTTAATATTGCTAATATCAAATTGAAATTATATGTTAAGAGGCGCTTCTATTTTACAATATGTGTGATTTGGTTTCTTGAACAACATTTCTTTTTTATCCGTTTGCATTGAAGGACATCATGTATTCCCTGAATACTTTCATCATCTCGACTTTTTAATATGCATAACTTGTTGAATCCATTTTTAATGACTTTTGAATAGCCAAGAGTTCACGATATCCATCCATATTTCCTCCTAAAAATCAAATTGTATTAAATCACAATTGCAAGCCAAAATATTCTCATGATAGTCTCACACCATCGTATACAAATCAATATTTGTTTTTGCGTGTAACACGATAAACTACAATTACTCTCAATTCAATCACTTCTAACTTCACTTGTGAGCTATGTGATCCCCGAACCACCGTCAATGCAAATCTCACATACAGTCCTCTTAATCGGCACAGATGTGTATGACTTTACAGATGAATTTTCTTCGAATTCACTCGCTAACAAATACGCAACAATCAAGACTTGATCGCTATATGTTTTTTCCTAAATCTCCTCTTCATGTGTTTGTATCGCTAAAGCCTCTCAATCCTAAATTCTGTCATATTTTCACGCCACATTGTCCAGCAGCCGTTCGTACCTGTATTTAGATATTTTGTAACAATATTTGATTTACACAAATATGACAAAATGTTCCAAGAATCCATCGTCTAGAAACCAAAGACGCAGGAATTTGCTTCTAAATACGTTTTGTATTTGTGATGTTGCATTTACGCTTCTCGGATTTATTCTGTGTTGCTTCTTTTTTTACGAAAAATCCGGATATATATATTCAGACATCTTAGAGTCTCATTTTTAAATCTTAAATAGGGTCCTCGAGATCGCTTGGATTTCCGATTTTTTTTTTTTAGTTCAGCTGACACATTACGTCTCTTCGAGGCCATCAAGTGGCACAAATAACGACCAATAAGTTATTAAGTTAATGATTTGATCACGACGCTTTCGAGGAAGAAGGTAATTTTATTAACCTAATATGACATTATATAATTAACTGAATCATAATTGTACGAGCCTCCCCTCATTCAGCTTCTCAGAGGGCGCGATGGTAGTATTCACCGTTGACTTCCAAGACATCTTCTTCTTCCTCCTATTGTTCTTCTCGTTTCTCTTCTTCTTTGGTTTTTTCTTCAATAAACCAAAGAGATCATCAAAAAATGTTTCTAATTTGCCTCCGAGCCCTCAAGCTTTACCGATCGTTGGTCATCTTCACCTCCTTCTCTCCAAACCATGTTTTAAGACCTTGCAAAAGATATCCTCCAAATATGGTCCTCTCCTATATCTCCGAGTCTTCAACATTCCCATAGTTATAGTCTCCTCTGCCTCAATGGCCTACGAAATCTACAGAAAGCAAGACGCGAATTTCGCGTCTCGCGAGGCCCCTGCTATCGAGAGGTCGCTTTTGTTCGGCTCTTTTGGGTTTATTACCGCACCCTATGGAAGTTATTGGAAGTTTATGAAGAGACTTCTGGTTTCAGAGTTGCTTGGACAACAAGCTCTTGAGAAATCACATGAGGTCAGAAGTGAAGAACTAGAGAGGTTTCGTGTTGACCTGTTGAATAAGGCAAGAAGGAATGAGGTTGTGGATGTTGGTTTGGAGATGATGAAGCTTACAAACAATACCATATGTAGGATGATAATGGGAACAAGGTGTTCAGAGGAAAACAGCGAAGCCGTGCAAGTCAGAGACTTGGTCGCCAAGTCATTCGCCTTAACGAGGAAGCTTCTCGCTGCAAGTACGGTAGGTAGATTTCTGAAGAAACTAGGGTTTACCTTGTTCGAAAAGGAGATTATGGATGTCTCTAGAAGATATGATGAGTTGTTTGAGAAGATTATCATAGAACATGAAGAGAACCCAACCAGAGGACACAAGGACATGATGGATATCTTGTTAGAAGCTTGTCAAGAAGAAAAGGCAGAGTATCAGATCACAAGAAACCATATCAAAGCATTTTTTGTGGTAATATTTCCTTCACAAGATATGTTATTTTTTTTTATATTTCGTTCACCTGTAATATCAAGTCATGCCTACCACATTCTCTCTTTAAACATCTGCACGTTGAACTTGAAAGCCTACCCATGGCAGGACCTTTTTCTTGGAGGCACTGATACCTCAGCGCAAACGACACAGTGGATAATGGCAGAGCTCATCAACAATCCACACATTCTCAAGAAATTGAGAGAAGAAATCGATTCTATTATAGGAAAAACTAGGCTACTTCAGGAAACAGATCTCCCCAAACTCCAGTATTTGCAAGCGGTTGTCAAGGAAGGACTAAGATTACACCCACCCGCACCGATCATAACGAGGAAATCACGGGAAGGGTGTATGATTAAAGGGTTTCATATACCAGAAAACACGATAATAATCATTAATGGTTATGCAATAATGAGAGATCCGAATTCATGGGAAAATCCAGATGAGTTTCGGCCTGAGAGGTTCCTAATATCATGTTCAAAAGGGGAAGAAGATGAGAAACAACAGGCTTTGAAGTACATTCCTTTTGGAGGAGGAAGAAGAGGGTGTCCCGGAGCAAACTTGGGTTACATCTTCATAGGTATGGCCATCGGAACAATGGTGCAAAGTTTTGACTGGAGGATCGATGGAGAAAAGGTTAAAATGGCAGAAGCTGGAGACTTGAGCCTTACTATGGCTCATCCACTTGAGTGCACTCCTATTGTTCGCCCTGAATTCCAAGATTTCTAGTTGATGAATTCGAGTTTTCAGGTTGAATAGAGTTTAAAAAAAAAGTGTTGTCTGTTTGATCAAATGTCTAGGTTACGTATGTAAGAAGGATGACATGGACGAGAGAGGGATAAATTTTCCAACCAGGCGCATCTTATATAACATATTTGGTTTAATTTTATATTTATGGATCAATATATGTGAATAATTTTGGAATAAGTGTTTTTATTCGATTTAGTCCAAACTAAATATGATTGGATTTAAGTTTAATTGATTGGACTTCGATATTGAATTAAATGGGGATGATTATATGCATAGAGAAGTATCGTTAATATTTTATGATGGGTGAAATTACAATGATACAATGGCAAAAAACGGAAATTTACTAGTTATTTGTCGGTTTATTGCCTTTGGTTCACGTGCATATATAAATTAGATTCATTTGTTTTTAGGTAGTAATTTCATTTTATCACAGACGTTTTAGAAAATAAAGTTCAGAGAATCTCAGTTCTTGATACATCTTATTAATATCATTTTTTCGGTTATTGCACGAAGAGCCCGAAGATCTATTCCGCTACATCGTGTATACAATGAATTCAACTATTTATCTCGATATGATGCTCAGTTTTTTTTTCTAAATCTTGACATAATTTACGATAGAGTTTTGAAATTTTAGAATCCGAATCGGGTTAAATCGGATTCCTTCATGTTATGTTACGTTGGTTATTAGAGGGCCAATGGGGTCTTTTTTGTTCATTCGTTTTACAACATGTATATATTCCCAAGAAGCAGGGAATATGAAACTTTTCCAAACTTTCTTTGATCCGCGATTATTAGAGCTCTTCAAGCTTAATTCTGTAATGTGTGAAGACATTAAGAGGAGTGCCAAAACTTATCCCAGGCATACCAATTACACAACATGATCGAGAACTCGAAAATCTCTTTGTGTCTCGTTTTCTATTCTGTTTTAGTTTCTTTGTGCATGTGAACTCGGAACAGGTCATCTAGATCAAACACAACATCCTTGTGACTTTTGGGATTACATTGATATATCATATTGTATTGAATTGTCGCACCGAGCACGAAATTAATCTCATTTCAGTTTTGTGAACCAGAGGTAGTCCATTTGAAATTTTCTTGGGAAATAGATTGTTGTAATCGTGCAAAAGCGCACCCAACTCACTATAAAGATAATTTCTTAGTTCGTTAATATTTAAAGATGATTCTTCGTAAACACATACATAAACCGGTTAACAAGTCATAAGTTTTTTTACCTCACTTGCTAAAAAAAATATTAGTCTTTCTCGAGTTTGCTCTCATATGACTTTGATTTGTTTTTTCTCGAGAAATCACATTTATGTTATTTATTTCATGGTCAATCATAATTTCCATGTTTTGCTTAGCCCTTCCAATTTTTAGTTGATCTAGATATATCTCATTTAATGTCATCGAAACTTATCATGTATGTATGTTTTCCATGGAATTTGAATGTGTATTTTTTCAGATAGTCATTGTATTGTGCTTTGGTTTCGAACTACAAAGGGCGTGCGAGTAAACTGTGTCCAATTTGCATATGTTCAACAACGCACAAAACAATATTTTTGTGCTTTCCACTATAAAAAGAGACATGAACTTGTACACATTTGTTGGTATGCTTTTGTTCAACCATTAGGTATGGCTTGGAGTGTCATTGAGTTTCTAGTCTAGGGTTCTCTACAATTGAAGAATTTGTAACGTTATTGTAACTACCATTATAGATGATAAGAGTTCATACTTTTTCCTTGCCAAAACATCTTGTGTAGAAGATGTTTTCTCAATCAACTGTCTCCTTTCTTGAGATCGCAGGCTAAGCACACATCTCGCAACTATCAATTCTTATTTGGCGACCCTTTAATCCTCCAACTTGTCGTAATTACTGTCGAAGGCAAATCCTTTTGATTTTATCGTTGGCCACAATTGTAGTTTTTTTATAGGGTAAAACTCATGTTCCCACCTAAAGTTTGGGTACTTTGCGTATTCCCTCCTCATGTATCACACTCATCCTATTCTCCCTTCATGTATCACCCATAATTCTATTCCCCCCTCAAGTTTTCTAATTCAGCCTATTTCCCCACACCGTTTAAAATTCTATTAAATAACCAGAATTTTGACCCAAACCCTAAAAACCCATCAATTTTGACCTGATTTCATATACCCAATTTTGACCCGACTCGACCCGACCAAAATTAAAATTGAATTAAATCCGGTTTACCCAATTATTAACCCGGTCCGGTTTAATATAATTTTGACTGGTTTACTGAATTTTGACCCAACCCAATTTATTATAATTTTGACCCGGTTTACTGAAATTTTGACCCAGTTTTGTTGAAATTGACCCGGTTTTGCTCGAATTTTTATCCGGTTTGCTGAAATTGATCCGGTTTTGACCTGGTTTTATTGAAATTGACCCGTTTTGTTGAAATTGACCCGGTTTTTCCCGGTTTTGCAGGACTTTTTATCCGGTTTGCTGAAATTGATCTGGTTTTAACTCGGTTTTGTTGAAATTGACCCGGTTTTTCCCGGTTTTGCTTGAATTTTTATCCGGTTTGCTGAAATTGCTCCGGTTTTGACCCGGTTTTGTTGAAATTGACCCGGTTTTGTCCCAGTTTTGCTGAAATTTTTTAACTTATCCGATTTTAATGTAAATTTCACCCAAAATTATTCATTATAAAAAAACTCATTGAAAAATGTAAGATCTAGCAGGCACAATACTGTTGTTGAATGATTCAGCCATATTATTATGGACATCACTACAATAACACCCACATTTGAAGAATGCCTCACACCAATGACGTGGGTTCACTTTCATCAGATCATCAAATGTAGATTTATTGAACTTTTCTAATTTCTGACATTGTGAAGAAAACTCTACCTCGTTGTAACTTGAAGCAATATTCCAAATAAAATGCTTTAATCCCTTTGCCTTATCATGGATAATTTTGGGTGAAATTTACATTAAAATCGGATAAGTTCAAAAATTTCAGCAAAACCGTGACAAAACCGGGTCAATTTCAACAAAAACCAGGTCAAAATCGGATCAATTTCAGCAAACCGGATAAAATTTCCAGCAAAACCGAGAAAAAACCGGGTCAATTTCAACAAAACCGGATCAATTTCAGCAAACCGGGTAAAAATTCCAGCAAAACCGGGAAACACCGGGTCAATTTCAACAAAACCGAGTCAAAACCATATCAATTTCAGCAAACCGGATAAAAATTCCAGCAAAACCGGGAAAACCAGGTCCATTTCAACAAAACCGGGTCAATTTCAACAAAACCAGGTCAAAATTTCAGTAAACCGGGTCAAAATTATAATAAATTGGGTTAGGTCAAAATTTAGTAAACCGGTCAAAATTATATTAAACCGAACTGGGTTAATAATTGGGTAAACCGGATTTAATTCAATTTTAATTTTGGTCGGTCGGGTCGGGTCAAAATTGGGTATGAAATCGGGTCAAAATTGATGGTTTTTTAGGGTTTTGGTCAAAATTCTGGTTATTTAACATAATTTTAAACGGTGTGGGGAAATAGGCTGAATTAGAAAACTTGAGGGGGGAATAGGATTAGTGGTGATACATGACAAGGAATAGGATGAGTGTGATACATGAGGGGGGAATAGGCAAAGTACCCAAACTTTGGGTGGGAATAAGAGTTTTACCCTTTTTATATCAAAATTAACAAATATGTGTCTATAAAACACATAATTATACAAAGAATAGGAAATTAATTAAACCAAATTTTGATTGTAAATAAGTCCAAAACGGTTATACCAATTAAAAGAATAGAAGATTATATAGTTTTAAATAAGAACACTACGATTCTTTATATACCATATTTTTTAAACAATTTATTATGAGTGCATAATGTATCTTAAGATTTAATTGTATTGTGTAATTCCAATCTGACACATTTTGGATTCATGATACTAAGACACATATGGATATCTGGGAAAGTTTACTCAGGTCCCTTCAATTGTTCTAGCCTCTTGCTCCTCCTATCCTCTTTCACTCGAAATATCATTTATTATTAGTGGTTATTTAACCTCTTTTAATATGATTAAGTCTTTTGGTAGTCAGGACGCTTCTCACATACAATAACTTGGTTAATCATGCAATTTCTTAGTGACTTTACATCACATAGTCCCCTGGTAATCATGTTGACGTAGTTAAGTCCACTTTTCATTCATGGTTGTCAACATTTATGATATGTTTCCGCTCAGTAGTGCAAACTTACGGTTGACTCTCACTGTTCATCACATGCAGCATATTACATTCGACGAATCTCAAATTATATGCCTCTTGGTAGTCAGATCTATATATATGACGGGGAATCCACTGGCCAAAATCATTTTGACAATTTAGAATATAATTACTAAGCAATGGTGTGCTTTTAAAATCGATTGATTCATTACATAATCATACTACTTGGTTAATATTTGTGCCAAGAAAAAATTGCTCAGCCCGGGTAACCATCCAACTCTGAGCAATTTACCCGCGAGATATATGTGTCATCGAAAAATCACTCGGTTCGAACAACTGTTGCTCAACCTAATCTGTCATTTTGCGTTTTACCCCTGAGAATTCGCTCGATCGGAGTAAAATTTGCTCGATCGATAATTTTTATATTCCATGAAACCTTGATACTCGATAAAAAAATTTTATAAATTGCTTCGTCGAGTGCACCATCTCTAACAAAACAACTATGTTGAGTGCCACTCCATCGAAACCCTAATTTTTCCCTAAAACAAGTTTTTTATTTCTTTAAACGATTGTAAATTGCATTGAATTGACTTCTTTTCTCTGCCCGATCAGTTATATTTCTCGACTGAGTTGGAAGTATCATCATGTTAACTTACATAACTCGACAATATTGCTCGATCGTGCATCATACCCAGAATTCACATAAACCGGCATTTTCGAGAAATTTCCCATCTCAAACTTACTGAAATCTATTTCTTAGAAGAGCAGACGTTCTGATACCACTACATGGTTGTATTGTGGATGACGAAAACATTTTATTACAACCCAAATATAGATCTAATTTGTTTTTGTGATTTCGGTTTATAGTTTTAGTTTTCCTTAGAATTAACAACGAATGGATCAATCCACTAATCTTTAGGGATGTTAAGGATGATTATATTTTAGTTTCAATTGCACGTGATCTCCATAAAAAAACTTTCACCAAGATCAACTTCATCGTTTATGCTTGACGTGGTTGAATAATAGAGAATTATGATTCTCTTGTTTTTCTCTCACATGTATTCTATAACTTATAAAATCGGTGGCTTATTATGCATGTATATATTTATGTATATATTTTTTATAATTTAGATATAATTATCCAATTAATTAATTTTAATTAATTGTCGTGTTAACCTTTTAGTTATCTTCTGATTGTATTTAAAAAACATATTGTTTTAACAAAAATATCAATATTAACGATTCACAGTACCATAACTAAACCACGAGCAATCTGCTTGCAGTTAAGTAGCACGACTCCAATTGAAGAATCAATATATTTGTTTTGATAGAACAATTGCAAGATAAGGTGATACGTTTCAAAATCCAATACCGTCGGTGAATAATCATGAGTTTGGCATGGAGGATCATCACAAGGATTCTGACAAACAAAAAACGACACACAACGGATGAAGACTATTCTCGAAATAGTGCTACGCAACACATTAGTGGTGACATCCAAAACCCTATCCTCTAGTATAGTTCTTGGAAAAAATTCAACACAAGTAGATGCTAGGATTGGAAGAGTAGAAGCAGACCCTTTCTAAGATCAACAAATCATAATCCCTTGTATTATATGGGGGATTAGGGATGACCAATCCGGGTTGCCCGCACCGGATCGTTCGAGCTTAGATCGGTCGGTATGGGTTCAGGTTAAATCTGAGGAACTTGAAAAACCTAAATTAAAACAAAAAATAGGATTTTGTTCTCTATTATTAGGTGTCATCGTCGACTAGCATTATCTCTTCTTTTCTTTAAGCAGACAACCGCCATCTCCTATCTTCTCTTCTTCACCATCAACTCATCTTCGTCATCGACTTATTTTCACCGGCTCTTCTATTCTCCTCTTTGTCGTTGTATGTCTTCTCCTATTCGTCGTCTCCACTCTTCTCCTCTTCGTCGCCAACTATCTTCCTGGCAAGATTCATTTCTTTCATTTATTATTTGATCTTTTTTGCGTGAACTAGGTGTCAAGTGTGACTTGGATGCTGAGCGTGCCGAGTGTGACCTACAACTAGCGTGACTCGAATTTGTCTTCCGTTGGCATCGAATTTGTTCTTATACTTGTTTTGATCTCTTATATTTTTTCCAGATCTCTTGGCCAGTTCATCTGCTTCCCTCTTCTTTCTTTAAACCTCGCCGAGAACCTAGCCATCGTTTGTCCTTCCACTTCGATGTCGCTCGCCGCCTTGGCATCTCCTTCTTTGATGATCGATCTTTGGAGGGTGCATGTGAGTTGCTCATTCCCATGAACAGGTTTGCCTTATCATTATATTTCAAGCTCGTGTTCGATTTCTTCGATGTTGTAGTTTATGTTCAGTTTCAGACGAGAATCCATTTTCTCATTTTCTTTTCTCTTGTTCATCTATGCAGATACAACAACTTTCTAGTTTTATATTCAACTGGTATCAGGAGAATCTAGATGCATATCAATCATCTCAGACCCCCCCCCCCCATGTATCGATAGATTTGAAGCCTTCACATTGACAGTAAGATTTGTGGATCTTGAAATTGGATCCGTGTTCTTTTTTTGTTACACTCAATCTAGGATCCAAACGAGGGAGTGTTTTATCTTTGTCCACTTTAACATTAATTGGGGATAAATTAGATTTTTGATGAGCTTCCACCAGCCGATCAGATGCCTTGACAAGGAAAGGAATACTATCCAAACTCTTCATGTTCTAGTTTAATTTTCCTATATGAATTATCCAAATGTCGTCAATGTACTGTTTTCTTTTATGTTGTTAAGTCCTTCTAATCCTTTGCAGGCTTTCATTACATTCTCTTTCTCACTCTCTTCCTCCAGTTGTGTCTTTGATTAACTTTCACCGGACGCACTGTCCATAGATGTATTGGAACAGGAAACAACATGCAAAGATGTACAAAGTTTAACAACTAAACAGACATGAGACTTAACTAAACAATCCTTTACTTTTTTCCACATTCTTCTATGAGTTCAATTATTTAATATTGTATTTTTTTTGTATATTATATTTTATTTGCTTTTTGTTAAAACCCGAAAAAACTGATAAAATCTCAAAAATAACCAGAATAACCTGAAACCCAAACAACTCGAAGAACCTGAATAACCCGAATAACATGAACACCCCAAAAAACTCAAATTACCCAAATATAATTTGGGTTATTTTTTATCCAATACTTCAAAAACCGAATAACCCGAATCAAAACCAAAACCTGAGGAATCCAGAAAGAAAAAATATTTGAATTCAATTCAGGTCTAGTTTCAATAATTTGAAGAACCCAAACCCAAAAAGAAACTCAAGGAACCCATACCAAAACATGGATGGGCCACCTTTATGGGGATGAACCGAAAATATATGGTCAAACATTGGAGTTACCCTTGTTCGACTGAGATGAACACGATGGATGGTTCATAAACATGGAACATTACTTCGATCTAGATAAGATTCTAGAAACTCAAAGGCTAGACATTGTCTTCATGGCTTTAGTTTCTTGTTCAAGGGGCGACTAGTAGTTTTGTGACATTCGGTGCTTATTAGTCTAATTTTGCAGAAACTCTATGATGGCACATCGACGGGCATTCTGGAGTGTTGGCCACAAAAAAAAAAAAGTGGGGGTGTAAAAAGAGTTCGCTCGGTTTAGCTCGCCAAAAAATGAGCTGGTTCAGCTCGGCTCGTTTTTTAAACGAGCTGAAAAATCCCAGCTCAGCTCGGCTCACCTCTAGCTCGCCAAAAAACGAGCTGGCTCGCGAGCTAGACCATTTAATTATTTTGAATTAGTTGTAATATCATATATGATAAACATATCAAACGAACCAAATAAAATATCAAAAATATGAAAATATTAATTCAAACATAATGTTATAAAATATCATTGTACTAAATAAAAAAATAACATTCTCGAATAAAAAATATAAAATATCATTGTACTAAATTCGTCCGCTCGTAACTTTACTAAATTGTTTCTTTATTTTGTTATAGCAATTATTAGAAAAAGTAAAAATACATTAGAATAGTATACTATTTTTAAAGAATATATTATGTTTTATTAAATGCAATATTATATATGATATACAAAAAAGAAAAGTATTTTATTTTTGTACATGATTGTTTTTCAGCTCGCGAGCCAGCTCATCTAAGCTCGGACTCGTTTTGGGCTCAGCTCGTCAGCTCGTTTTTTTTAAACGAGCTAAAAGATACCCAGTTCGGCTCATTTAAATATGGTTCGAGCTAGAGCTGGCTCACGAGCGGGAAGCTCATTTTACACCCCTAAAAAAAAGAATCAACTTATTGTTTTTCTGGAAAGGTATGTTAATGGATACTCGACGATATGTGGCAACTTGTCACATGTATCAATGAAAAAAATATTCGAAATTATCTCTCGAGGGACTGTTACAGCCGCTGCCCATATTCGAGAGAGTATGAAAAGATATTTCTCTAGACTTCATCGAGGGGTTTTCTTCGAACCGAGTGAATACAATTTCGATTGTGATAGATCGATTGAAAATTATGTACATTTCATCTTCCCAAAACATCCATTCTCGACTGTAGATGTGCCTACTTGATTTTTGTTGTGAAATTGTTAATCTCCATGGCTTCTTTTGTACAATGATTTCAGATAGTGAAAAATATTATTAAGAAAGCGTGAATTGTTCAAGATGGTTAGAACGAGCTTACGTTTCAGTACCGCGAGATGTGTGAACTATCAAGTAATAAAAATTCCTAATATTCACTTACCGCAAAAGTACGAATCGGTGTAATACAAGGGTTGAACTCTGGGGACTAATGCAACCTAAGCTAAGAATACGACTAAACTAAGAGAGGTTAATTGATGGTGATGTGGGATAGATTTCTAAAACATAAAATGGATAATGACAGCGATGAGGTGACGTGAAAAGTTGATAAGTAAGAACACTATGGGTTTCGGGTTACCGGGATTTGCAAGGATGCAACTAACAAAGGATCATGAACCTATCGAATTATCATGATTACGGGGAATTCATGCTCGTAAATAAGGAATGGTTCTTCCGAATCCTAAACCTCCTAACCACAACAACACAAAATCCTACCTTCCAGCTGATGCGTTATCAAAGTTAAACAAATATTTAACCTAAACTACCTGCAAGTGCGACACGTGTGTAGTACTTTAGGTGTCGATCCCACAGGGACTACGCAACACAACTTAAACTCGATGTACGAATCAAACTTGCTAACGAACGAAATATGGTTATAAGAATGAAATGCTAAAAACAAATAAACAAACTAGTTCTTAAGAATGAGACAAACGTTCCAGGAAACCGGTTTCACCACAAGACTACCGAAACCAACAATCAACCTATCTATCATACAATCCCATTCAAGTTATCTAAGGCAGACGATCCTAATATGATATCTACCCTCTCTCGAGACATAGACACGTGATCTAGTCCAGTTATCCTTACTTTCGTGGCTGACACCTTAAACTAAACCCATAAGACCTGTGATTCATCCGTTTTACCCTCAACCGCTGCTACCCTACTTTCGTGGCCTAACCTCGGTTGTTCTAAACCTGATCTTCTAGGACTAGAATTCTCCTTTCGGTCCTTCTCCTAATCCCTAACACATGTATCTACGTGGCCATCGCAAACACGAGTTAATTAAGCACTCAGATAAAGAATAGATAAACGAAACGGGAAGATGCATTCAAAGATAAATCAAAAGTGATTCCGGGATAGCCATGGGCTAATCCCTTCTCCTAGAATAAACAAACTACTCGCTCATGCGTCCGTAAAAAACATAAACTAAATAGAAGGTCTAAGGAACATGAAAACCAAACGAAACCGAAGTGTCGGGTTGATCTCCAATGCTCCTTGTAAGTCTCCTTCGCAAGAACCTCTCTCTCCCTTTCTACTCGATCAAGAACTCCAAACTGAGTGTATGAACTCGACCTCTCACTCCTCTCTTCTTCTTTCCTTCTCCTTTTCTTTCCTTTTCTCCCTTCTTTCCTTTTCTCCCTTTCAATTCTTCCTTATGTTGCAGCAGCCACCGATTGTTGTCTTTTCATGAGTTTCCATTCTTGAATAAGTTGGGTGACGTTTCCATTACTTTCTCCAGCGAAATATCACTTATTCCTCTTCTCTAAAGTCGCTTTCCTTATTGTATAAGTCTCCAACAAACTCTCATTTGTTTTACTTGATCAGGCGTGTCTTTTGATAACTCGTCCAGCGAATCCACTCTAAGGCAAGACTCCTTAGATAAGGGTTCGTTCATGGGGCTGAATAGGTTGAATTGGATCGTGTCATCTCCCACACGTGAGGAAAGCTTTCCTTGTTGTACGTCTATGAAGGCACCTGCAGTAGCTAAGAACGGTCTACCAAGAATAATAGGTGTCCTAGCATCTTCCTTTATTTGAAGTACAAAAAATCAGTGGGAATGCAAAGCTTACCTACCATGGCGGGGACGTTTTCAACAATTCTCACCGGATATCTTACCGAATGATCCGCGAGGCGTAGAGACATCTTTGTAGGTTTGAGATTCCCGAAGTCCATCCGCTTGAAAACTGAGTGTGGCATGATGCTCAAGCTTGCCCCTAAATCACACAAAGCATTTTCAATATCAAGATTACCTATTGTGCATGGAATGGAGAAGCTTCCGGGATCCTTCAACTTCGGGGGCAGTTTGTTTTGAAGAACTGCACTGCATTCCTCGGTGAGTGTTACTGTCTCATTCTCTTCGATATGCTTCTCTTTGGAAAGAACCTTTTTGATGAGTTTGGCATGATTAGGCATCTTTTGAAGAGCTTCCACGAATGGGATGTTGATGTCAAGATTTTTGAGACCCTCTACGAATTTGCCCACTCGTTCCTCGTTCCTACTGCTCACCAACCGTTGAGGAAACGATACAGGAGGTTTGTACGCCGGTGGAGCAACGTATGGTTTGTTTAAATCTGGTTCGACTCCTTCCATAATCGCAATCTTACCTTTTTCCTCTTCTTATGGATGTACCAGCAGCTTGCTCTCGCTCTTTGGAGGGTGAATGCTCGATCATATCACTGCTGCACACAAAAATATCATTCACGTACTCTCTCGGGTTCAATTCGGGTTTACCTGGAAGCTGTCCGGGATTCCGAGAGGATGAGGCAGCCTGCTGTGCTACGGAGTTCTCTAAGCTCTTCACATTATTGCTCAAAGATTCCATCTGATTTTTGAGCTCGTGGATCGCTGTCCCCATATCCGCATTGAATTTGGTTTGCGTTGAATGTTACTGCCTTTGCTCCTTGATAAATTCGAGCATTACCGCCTCAAGGTTCGACGAATGGGCTTAAGGAGCTTGTGGAACTTGTTGAGTATGCTGAACTTGCTGGTTATTTTGCTGGTATGGTTGTTGTGATTGCTGAAATCCTGAATACTTCATCGGTTGTGTCGTTCGGCATGACAAGTTCGGTGATTCTTCCAATTGGGGCTGTAGGTATTCCTGAATTGTGTGTTTCCTTGCTGCTGGGCGTAATTCATATGTTCCACATTCTCTTGTAGTGTGCATTGATAAGCCATGTGTTCTGTATCTCCATAATTTACGCAGTATATGGCGTTCGCTGCATTACCTGTTGCTCGGCTCTGATTCGGCTCATATAGGCGACGAGTGCTATTAGGCATACCTCTCGGTGTTGACCACATGGTGTGGTTCATGGCAAGGTTATCGATCAGCTCGTATGCCTCCTCGACGCTCAGATCCATAAATGATTCTCTAGCAGCGTTATCCAACGTTGTTTGGTGCTCATCTGAAATTCCGTTGTAAAAGGTTTGGATAACGTACCACTACTCGAGACCATGGTGTGGACACAACTGTAGAAGATCCTTAAATCTGCCCCATGCCTCAAACAAAGTTTCTCCATCTCTGCATCTAAACGTTGTGATTGCAACCAAGTTTTGGCTCTTCCCCCAATTGAGAAGGGGAAGAGACGCAATAAGATCGCGTCCTCTGAGACTCTGTGTATTTTGAACATACCAGAAAGCTCAAGGAAGTCTCTGAGGTGCTGATGGGGATCCTCATGATTTCCACCTATGAATTGCTTCTTATAAAGCATGTTGATCATCGCCGGCTTAATCTCAAACTATTCTCTCGCAACAGTAGGCATCCTTATGGTTGTTTGCACGTTGTTCATGTTCGGCACCACGTAATCTCTGAGGCGACGTGGTCGAGGAGCATGTGGTTCTCGCGGTTGAGGCACGAGTTGTTGTTGCTGCATCTGTCCATTTCCGTTCTGATTATCCATCTCTCGTTGATCTGAAGGCTCTACAAAGGACAAATAAAGAACGATTTACGTAGAAAGAACGAAAGAAAAGAAAACAAAAACAAAAACAAACAAGAAAGACTCTAGGCTCGAATCTAAGACGTGTTGACAATAGTTCCCGGCAACGGTGCCAAAAACTTGATGTGTTATCAAAGTTAAACAAATAACCAAAACTACCCGCAAGTGCACATCACGTGTGTAGTACTTCGGGTGTCGATCCCATAGGGACTACGCAACACAACTTAAACTCGATGTACGAATCAAACTTGCTAACGAACGAAATATGGTTTTAAGAATGAAATGCTAAAAACAAATAAACAAACTAGTTCTTAAGAATGAGACAAACGTTCCAGGAAATCGGTTTCACCACAAGACTACCGAAACCAACAATCAACCTATCTATCATGTAATCCCAGTCAAGTTATCTAAGACAGGCGATCCTAATATGATATCTACCATCTCTCGAGGCATAGACACGTGATCTAGTCAAGTTATCCCCTACTTTCGTGGCTGACACCTTGAACTAAACCCATAAGACATGTCATTCATCCGTTTTACCCTCAACAGCTGCTATCCTATTTTCGTGGCCTAACCTCGGTTGTTCTAAACCTGATCTTCTAGGACTAGAATTCTCCTTTCGGTCCTTCTCCTAATCCCTAACACATGGATCTACGTGGCCATCGCAAACACAAGTAAATTAAGCACTCAGATAAAGAATAGATAAACGAAAACGGGAAGATGCATTCAAAGATAAATCAAAAGTGGTTTCGGGATAGTCATGGGCTAATCCCTTCTCTTAGAATAAACAAACTACTCACTCATGCGTCCGTAAAAAACATAAACGAAATAGAAGGTCTAAGGAACATGAATACCAAACGAAATCGAAGTGTCGGGTTGATCTCCAATGCTCCTTGTAAGTCTCCTTCGCAAGAACCTCTCTCTCCCTTTCTACTCGATCAAGAACTCCAAACTGAGTGTATGAACTCGACCTCTCACTCCACTCTTCTTCTTTCCTTCTCCTTTTCTTTCTTTTTCTCCCTTCTTTCCTTTTCTCCCTTTCAGTTCTTCCTTATGTTGCAGCAGCCACCGATTGTTGTCTTTTCATGAGTTTCCATTCTTGAATAAGTTGCGTGAATAAGTTCCTCTTCTAAATTCGTTTTCCTTATTGTATAAGTCCCCAACAAACTCCCATTTTTTTAAGTCAAATTAACTTATTTGGAGTTGCAGGTGACGGACGCGACCCGTGCGGGCTGGGTAAGTGACCCGTTTGGGTGCGGCGCGGATGGTCGCGCAAGAACGCGATGGGAATAGAGGCAGCCCGCTCGGGCTGAGGTGCTGCTCGCTCGGACTGAGGTGTTGCCCGCTCGGGCTGAGGTGTTGCCCGCTCGGGCTGAGGTGCCCCCTCTCTTTCTAATTCAAGTTTGAATTCAAAACCTAAGTTGTTGAGAAAGAAAGGGGCCTGTGTGGGCTCATGTTCTACCCGCACGGGGTGAGTGGTTTCCTCCAGCCCGAGCGGGCTCTTCATCAGCCCGACCTGGGCAAACTTTGCTGGTCAATGTGAAGCCCGCGCAGGCAACTTAGCCATCCAGCGTGGGGTCGTGATCTTCATCCAATCCGAACGTGTTCCAAGCCTCCCCGAGTCTTACAAACTTTGCTGGAGTTGCAGCCCGCGCGGGGCCTTTTCTTGTTTTCGTTCCTTTCGCTCGATGCTTGGGTGTTCCGTTTGATTCCGTTGTCTCAAGTTGCTCCAAATGGCTTGTAGCTTATACGCGGTTGAATCCAAGAATCGACATTCTAAAGCTCGAATAGGCCTTGTCGCCTTAAAACCTGAAAATCAACAAAAAAGGGAGTATATAAGAACGTTCGTGTCGGATTCGTAACTCGTGCTATGCAAACTATGCGAAAATGATATAAATTCCTACCTAAAACTAACACACACTACGTGTTATCACCGCAAATCAACCACAATCGGATGGTCAGATTGAAGTTTTCAACCGCAACCTTGAGACTTATCTCTGATGCTTTTGTAATGACCAACCAAGAGCTTGGACGAAGTTCTTCCATTGGCAGAGTTTTGGTATAACACCTTATATTATTATGCAATACAAACCATTCCTTTTCAAGTTCTCTATGGTCGTGAACCACCAAGCCTCTTATGCTATAAACTTGCATCGAGCACAACAATGCATGAAATCTCAGGCAGATTCTAAACGTCGCAAAATCGAGTTTCATATTGGAGATCAAGTTTATCTCAACGTACGACCTTTCTTTGTCTCGAATCACTTGTGACCAAGTTTTATGGACCAATTATGGTGGAAGCTCAAGTTGGTCTCGTTGTCTACCTTTTTAAGATCCCTCCAACATCTAAATTACAGTCGACTCTCCATGTCTCCTAACTGAAGAAAGTCAACGGACAAGCCCTTCTTTTAGTTAACATTCCAGAACACTTAACACACGAGCATATTATGATTGATAAGTCGGAGAGGATGTTATGTTCACACGATAATCCTATTTCTGGAGAATCGGATTTCCTCATCAAATGGATCAGCCTTCCGGAGTTCGAAAGCTCGTGGGAACCCGAAGGAATAATGCTGCAATAATTTTCTCACTTCAACCTTGAGGACAAGGTTTTCTCACTTCAACTTTGCCGAAAAATCCAAGACTGTCGGCGATCTTTTCTACAATTGCCGAAAAAAAGGAGTAACCAAAAACTAGAAAACAAGAAAATACAGAGACTTTTGGTGTTGAAGGTAGGTCAGTTTCAAGTTCAGAGCAGTGGTGGAAATGCAGGAGACATAATTAATCCACAGATGGTGCTATTGGGAAGAAGACCAAGCTTAGTGTCTCACACCAAATTAAAGATTTACTTAGCCTTCTGAGTATTATTAGGAATTAGTTAACTCTCTTTTGTCTATTATATATTTTGGTTTTACAGATTATAAGCGGTAAAAAATGTTTTGGTTAAGCTTTGTTTGGGGAGGTGATGAACCTTCCGTAAACCTCATCTTTTGTATCTCATTTTTGCAGTCTATAAGAAATCTTTATTTTATTTCATTGTCAAGTGCTATACAATACAACATTAAACAAAGGACATCTTTATTTTGCGTACACTGAACCTCATATATTGTCGTTAGCATATAAATATTGCCATGAAATGCTCTACTTTGCTATTCCATCTTTGGGAGAGCCAATCGAAAATTAGTTGGAAATTAATGTTTTAATTAGTAGAAATAAGTATACAATACAACCAAACACATATCTTAGTTATTTATAATTCAAATGGTTTTAAATTAATATGCTTTGATGGCAACTTGCCAATGTAAACTTTTTTGTTTTAGTGTGTTTGGTGGTTAATGTATGTGCAAGACATACGCTCTAAAGCTTGGGAAGTGCCTCTCTTGGAGTTATCAAAAAGGCAAAACTCCATGAGAATAGAAAATGGAGTTATATAACCACCGATAACAACACAAAGGAGTTCGATTTCGTTAATTGTTGTTGTCTTTCAATTTTGTTCCTTTGCCATAAAAAAACTTGATGACTCGGACTGAGTTAAATCCCCGTTAATGTTAACTCACCGTTATTTTTTACTTCTTTCTGTTTTTCATTATTAATTTTAGGGGTCTTATTTATTGTTGTTAATTAATTAGTTAATCTCATTAATTATTTATTAATATAAATAATTAAAGAGTATATTATTTCAATATTCATCATTATTGATCCTTTTATTTCTATAGTATTATTGAAATTTATGTCGATTACATCTAAGATATAAAATTTTTGATTCGGTTCAGTTCAATCTAGAAATATATAATTGAAACAGTTGGTTGGATATAATCCAATTCAAAAATTTATGAAAATTAATCGGTTTATTTATTTTCTAAATAATTAAATTTTTTTTATCATTTCAACTAGTTTTAAACTTGTTAACACATTAATTGGTTCACAAAATAAAATATGCTAATTTTTTTAATAATATATCACATAATTATTATAATAATAAAAGTTTTAAAAATTAATATAAAGTTATATAATAATAAAAATATTAATCTGAAAATAAAATCATAAAATACTAAAATATCATATATAAAATAATAAAAATCAATATATTATTTTTATGTATTTTTTAACTCTTAATCTGTCTCACATACTCATTAGTTAACCCCATTTGACTTTTATTTGTTTTGGTTGAACCCACATCAAATAAAAGTTGAAACAAGTTTACGGATCATGAGATCAAATTATACTTCTAATTACAATATTATAATTATTTATATAACTTTTTTATACATGTATTCGTGATCAGAACTAATAATATAAATATTTACATCACTCGTTGATTTATATATTTCTATATATATTAATAATTAATAAATAATTAAACCTATTTGAAGACTCAACATCTAAACAGAATGTATGTTGACGTCTAATATTTGTAATATATAGATCAAATGTCTAAGAAACTCGATTCGCCGAACCTGAGTCTAACAATTTCGCTTGTTAAAACAATGCTATGCATCTCTTATCTTGAAAGATATGTAAATATTTTTTTAATTTAAATTTAATTTCGTTTCTGTAAATAAATAAAAAAATGTTAATGAAAAAAAAAACTGTTAATTATGTTTTTAAAAAAATGAAGAAGAAAAACTGTTCATTTTGGTACACAAGAGGATAACATAAGAACACATAGACTTAAGGAATCCATCAATGAAGCAATAAATGTTTCTTTTGTCCCTATAAATAATATTTTCGCCAATCATCAATAATAATAACAAAGGATTAATTAAATACCTAGAGAGAGAGAGGGATAACAGGAATATATAGATACATGCATAGATATAGAGAGAGGAAGTGGAAGTTTTGTTTGTTCGGCCTTGAGTTCGTCTCTGTGTCCTCCCTGTCCCTTCATTTCCTCTCGAGGGTTATTAGGCTTTTTCGATAGAGAGAGGAGAGAGAAAGTCCATACACACAAACACAACAATAAAAACCTAAAACGGGAAAGTGATTTTTCTTTTTTTCCCGAATTCTCTGAATCTCTGCTTCAAATAATTTTCCCGGAAAATCATCGAATACCTCTTGACGTTCCAAGGAATTACAAGGATCTGATAGAAGAGGAGTAGGAGCTAGGGTTTCTCTTTCTCTGGTGTTTTGATTTCGGGAAGCAGGAAGTCGATTCGACGAATGTTGATCAGAGATGCGGGTTGTGCGAATTTTAGCCGGATCGATCTCAGTTAGGTTTTAATTTCGTGCGTGTAGTTAGAAAATGGATATTGATTCTTCTATGGTGTCGGAGAACGATCACGATCCGGCAGCTCAGAACGACGGAGGAGGTCAATCTCCATCGCCGATGGAGGGAGAGGCGCATCAGCAGATGAACGAGCAATCTCCGCAGGGAGGCGGATCCACGGCGGCGTCTTCGTCTCCTAACTCGGCGGAGACTCCGCCACCGCAACAGCAAGCGGCAGCTGGGGCGTCGACACAATCGCAACCGGCGGCGGTGACTGGTCCGAGATGTGCGCCGACGTATTCTGTAGTTAACGCTATAATAGAAAAGAAAGAGGACGGTCCTGGACCTAGGTGTGGTCACACGTTGACGGCGGTGCCTGCTGTTGGTGAGGAGGGAACACCTGGTTACATTGGGCCTCGTCTCATCTTGTTTGGTGGTGCGACGGCTCTCGAGGGAAATTCTGGGGGAACCGGGACGCCATCTTCAGCTGGAAGTGCTGGCATTCGTACGTCTGCCCCTTCTCTTTTACCAACCTTATTGGTTATTTGTGTTGGTTCGATTTGCTTTGGTGCATTTCACTTAGAAATTAAGCAATCCTACATCCTTATTATGAAGTTGTCTCCTGTACGTTGATGGGCTTTCACGTTTATGTTGTTCAATATTTTCTTATCTTGTTTTTTTAACTTTTAATGTTCAGCTAGAAAATATCAGGCCTTCTACTGAGATCTAAGCTTTTGAAGGTCACGCTGTTACACCTATCTGTATTGTTAATAGTCCCTAAGGCTCGAGCTTATCATGGATTGTGAACTTTAGTTTTTGTTCTTTAATACTCTCTTGTTCTTTCTAATTCTTGTTTTTCACTAGGTTGTTGTAGTTCTTGCAAACTCCAAAAGTTAGTACTGGCATGTGAAAGTCTGGTTTTTTGTTACCTGAGCAAGTCAAGCTGTAATTGCTGCAGCCTGTGTAGTTCTTCCTATTGCGTTTTCCATATCTTTTTGTTTGTCATCAAGCTATAACCTCTTGAGGTATGAATGTTTCTGAACTTCTATAGGTTAGTAACCTTTTCCATGTGACATGTGTAGATTCATGAAGTTCATGTAGCAGTCTTAAGTAGCTCACCTATGAGAAGTTGCTAACATTTATCTGGACGTTGGATAACACAACTCCATCAATGCTTTGTACATTCTATGTATTTTGCCTTATTATTTCTAAAGCTGTTTTAGTTTCTCTCTTTTATTTGATAATCATGATGTCATTTTCTGTGCAGGCCTAGCTGGTGCAACTGCAGATGTTCATTGTTATGATGTTCTTTCAAATAAATGGACGAGGTAGCATGATTTTCTGCTATTTTTTTTTAGTTTTGTAATCGATATCTTGATAAATTAAATTTGCTTCAGATCTCTTTGTTCATTTTGTCTTGTTAAATCTATGAAGTTTTGCTGCTATAATGAAATTACACTGCAGGCTGATGCCCTATGGCGAACCGCCGACCCCGAGAGCTGCGCATGTTGCAACTGCTGTTGGGACCATGGTAGTCATTCAGGTAGGGGTGAACTATGTTATTCTTGTATGAAATGTATGTATTAACCAACTCTTAGCCATGAAACTGTGCATTGTCTATGTGACTTAGGGTGGAATTGGCCCTGCTGGGTTGTCAGCTGAGGATCTTCACGTTCTTGATCTCACTCAACAACGGCCTCGTTGGCACAGGTTTGGAAATGAAGGCTCTGCTTGTGGCATGATTGGTTTTTGAATTTGATACTGGTGGTTTTGCGTATTGAAATGACTTAACTTCCTCTACAGGGTTGTTGTTCAGGGTCCTGGACCTGGACCCCGTTATGGGCATGTTATGGCACTGGTGGGACAAAGATATCTCATGGCAATCGGTGGAAATGATGGTAGGCAGTTTTATGTGAGGTTTATTTCAATTTCACATTAATAAGGTTTTTGTTTCTGAATTTGGCTTTACACTATTAGGGAAACGTCCACTTGCTGATGTATGGGCGTTGGACACTGCTGCAAAGCCTTATGAATGGCGTAAACTGGAACCTGAAGGCGAAGGTCCTCCACCATGCATGTAAGCATGTTTTCTGTTGCCACAAGCGGTTTGTGTTATTGTAACATACTAAATTATAATTTAAATTTCTACTGTTTCTACGTTGTAACTAGGTATGCCACTGCAAGTGCACGCTCTGATGGCCTTCTTCTCCTTTGTGGTGGAAGGGATGCGAACAGTGTGGTAAGATGGGGACTTCTTTGTAGTCTTGCAGCATAATCTGTTTGAAAAAAGATATATGGAGCCATGCATATGCATGGCTCGAGTAAGGTTATTAGTAGACTTTGTTGGGGAAAAAACTATGTGGGACCATTTGGAATCCCTCCTTAGAGTGTTTAAATTGTAATACCCTGAAATGGTTCATGTAGTATTTAGTTTCCTCATAGCGACAAATATCTCAATGGTACAGCTAATGAACTTTGGTCGGAATAGCTTTTCTCTCCAAAATACATAAAATGAGGTACTGTTTTAACATATGATTAAAGTAGTTACAAACATTGATTGTGTCCAATATTTCATGGAGCTTTTATGTGAACGAGTTGTAGTTCTGCTGTTAGGCGGGAACCAACTTGGCATAAGTATGCTTCAACATGAAGGGTGATTTTTTAGGAATTCTACATCATTAGTTTTGGAAAAAGTAAAGTCTCGGTTGACCACCTTAATCTTTGATCTCAATCGACCTGCTTAACTTTTTTCTTTGCCTTTGCTTTGGTAGCCTTTGGCAAGTGCATATGGACTTGCCAAACATAGAGATGGACGTTGGGAATGGGCCATCGCCCCTGGTGTCTCGCCGTCAGCCAGATATCAGCATGCAGCAGTATGCAATGCTTCTTCTTCTTCTTCTTCCCCAAGCTCCATCAGAAAAGTGAAATTGTTTGATCAATTATTTTAGGTCTTCGTGAATGCAAGACTCCATGTCTCTGGTGGGGCTCTTGGTGGTGGGCGCATGGTAGAAGATTCATCAAGCATTGCAGGTTAGCGAAAAGAAAACTGTAGGTTTTAAGTTTGTTATGGAGATGTTCATTGGGCAAACAATTAGGTTTCGTGCTTGTATAGATGTTTGAGGTATCTCATGTTGAGACACATACATGCAACAGGGGATGTGTGATTTTCTGTGATTTGAGGTGGTGTTGATGCCTCTCAGAAACCATAGAAATTATTCATCCTAGAATTGTTACTGAAGCCCAATATCTCTTTCGGCGGATCAGGATGTTTATCATTATTGCTTTTATTATTATTTATATATACAGGAAGCTACGCAGCGACATTTTAACACTTTAACCATATGTATATATTACATCTAAAGATCTGATTGTTTCCTTTTTTTTTTATCTCTGTACAGTGTTGGATACTGCAGCAGGCGTATGGTGTGACACAAAATCCGTTGTTACCAGTCCTAGGACTGGCAGGTACAGTGCTGATGCAGCTGGTGGCGATGCTTCTGTTGAGCTGACCAGACGTTGTAGGCATGCTGCTGCTGCAGTTGGCGATTTGATATTTATTTATGGTGGTTTACGCGGAGGTAAGATATTTGATTTTCACATTTCTAATATGTCATTGTCCATGAAAATAGACATAGGCATAATATTTTCACTGTATTTCCAGACTGTGAAATGTTAGTAGCAAAGAGTTTTGGAACTTTGCTTTTTCATCTTAAATGCTGTAGTATTATATTTTGCCCTCCTTTTAGCTTCTCTTAAATGCCTTTATTTTGCAATCAAGTGTTGCATAACTTCGTGATATGTTGTTGATGCCTCAGGGGTGTTACTTGATGACCTATTGGTTGCTGAAGATCTTGCCGCTGCCGAAACAACATCTGCTGCTTCTCATGCTGCAGCAGCAGCTGCTGCAACTAATGTGTCATCTGGCAGATTAACTGGGAGGTATGGTTTCTATGATGACAGGACGAGGCAGTTATCTGAAACAGCACCTGATGGTGCTGTTGTGCTTGGAAGCCCTGTCGCCCCCCCTGTGAACGGTGATATGTATACTGATATAAGCACTGAAAATGCAATGCTTCCTGGAACTCGGTTAGCTACCTTTCCCGCATCTTAGGCAGTCATTTTTGTGCTGTTGAAGCATCAGATATATTAATTGATGTCAGTTATTCAATACACAAATTTCCAGGAGAACTAGCAAGGGTGTGGAGTATCTCGTTGAAGCATCAGCTGCAGAAGCTGAGGCTATCTGTGCTACATTGGCTGCTGCAAAGGCACGGCAGGTAAATGGTGAAGTTGAACTCCCAGATAGGGATCGTGGTGCTGAGGCTACACCTAGCGGGAAACCGACGTCTTCATTAATCAAGCCAGATCCTGCGGCTTCAAACAGTGTTCCTCCTGCTGGGGTTCGGCTTCATCATAGAGCTGTAAGTGACACAACCTCTATGAACAAAACAGAAGTCTGCTACAGATGTTCCAACGTCCTTTTTTTTGTCATTACTAATATTTCCGGCTTCTGTTGCCCTTCTTTGTCTGTAATGGTTTGTTGGACCTTGTTAGGTGGTGGTTGCCGCAGAAACTGGTGGAGCCTTAGGTGGAATGGTTAGGCAGTTATCAATCGATCAGTTTGAAAATGAGGGACGGCGCGTGAGTTATGGAACACCAGAAAGTGCAACAGCAGCAAGGAAACTATTAGATCGACAGATGTCGATCAACAGTGTTCCAAAGAAGGTAGAGTTTTTTTAAACTATGAATTGCTCCAAGAAAATATTTAGATCCCCAAATGTGAATTTACCCGAGCGGCAGTACATTTGATAAATGTTGTAGTAATTGTTAGTTTTTTATATTGTGTTGTAGTGTAACTCTCTTCCCCTGGCATTAGTCATTTGATTGATGTTCTGAAAGAAGTGTAGTTGAATGAGTGAAATTATATTATCTGTTTGGTAATTCGATAGCTCAAATTTTATTTGTACAAGCACATTTCTTTATGTGGATTTTGCTTTCTGGTCGATGTTGTGCCTATAGGTTTCACTAGGCGATGAGTCAGGTGCTTATGTAGCTTCCGTTGTATGTTTGTTATTCCCTGTCACTCAATGCCTATGTAATAATATGCCATGCTACTTAATGATTTTAATGAAGTGTGGTTAAATCCTTGTCAATAGGTTATAGCTCATCTTTTGAAACCTCGTGGATGGAAGCCTCCTGTTCGACGACAGTTTTTCTTGGATTGCAATGAAATAGCAGATCTTTGTGATAGTGCGGAACGCATCTTTGCAAGTGAACCGACCGTTTTACAGCTTAGAGCTCCTATCAAGATATTTGGTGATCTGCATGGACAGTTTGGAGATCTTATGCGCCTTTTTGATGAATACGGTGCACCATCAACGGCTGGAGATATAGCGTAAGTGTATGGCTGAAATTTCAGAAATTTTATGGGTTGCAGAAGTGTATTGTTATCCTTACTCAGACATTAACTATATGAATGGCTATCAGGTACATCGATTACCTCTTCTTAGGGGATTACGTAGATAGGGGTCAACACAGCCTAGAAACAATCACACTTTTGCTTGCGCTAAAGGTAGTCTATAGATTATTGTTTTTTTACTTTTTTGATTTTTTCTCTATTTCGGTAATTTAATTGCTTCACTGGAGAGGGTTTGACGAGTTGTGAATACTGCAGGTTGAGTACTCTCATAATGTGCATTTAATTCGTGGAAACCATGAAGCGGCGGATATTAATGCCCTCTTTGGCTTCCGGATAGAATGCATCGAGCGAATGGTATTGTGCCCTCTGTCCATGTATGCGTTTTTTTGGGTTCTTGTTTTCCTTTAGGGTTTAATGCCATGGGTTATGTGCAGGGTGAAAGAGATGGAATCTGGGTGTGGCACCGAATAAACCGTTTATTCAATTGGCTTCCTCTGGCTGCGTTAATCGAGAAGAAAATTATCTGTATGCATGGGGGTATTGGTCGGTCAATAAATCATGTGGAGCAGATAGAAAATATTCAGCGTCCAATTACGATGGAAGCAGGCTCCATCGTACTTATGGACTTACTATGGTAGGTGCATGTTTAATAATATATTATTCCTGTTGTTTTTCTGGTCCTCATGTTATAAATTTGATGTTTGCAATGCTTTAGGTCCGATCCAACTGAAAACGACAGCGTGGAAGGACTACGACCCAATGCTAGGGGCCCTGGTTTGGTTACTTTTGGGGTGAGTGATCTTTGTCTTCTCTTTTGATATTTCAAACTTGTCTCATTTCTCTTTTTCCCTTACCTTTTCACCTGTGATACATAATTACTTCAGCCTCACATAATTATTTTTTTCCCTTTCATTTTCAAGGTTCTGATACTACTTTCCTTGTCTCACGATTTTGGTTTTGTTAGACCCTTAGTCTCCGAAACATATTTGGGCTTGTAGGTTATATTGTTTGAAACCGAGCTAAAGATTCTAATACGATATTAAATAAGCTTATGTAGGCATTATGAAGCATTAATTGTCAGTTACTGCATTTTGTTTTATGTGTTGCGTTGTTTACCAAGTTGGCAATTGCAGCCGGACCGTGTTATGGAGTTCTGCAACAACAACGATCTTCAGTTGATTGTGCGCGCACATGAATGTGTGATGGATGGATTTGAGCGTTTTGCACAGGGCCATTTGATAACGCTTTTTTCAGCTACAAATTATTGTGGTATGTGTATCAAGCCAAAGATTATTGTTTGCAGTACCAAGACTCGATAGTTTTTGAAAAATGATCAATTCTTTTGCCAACAGGTACTGCCAACAATGCGGGGGCAATCTTGGTCTTGGGGAGAGATCTCGTTGTGGTCCCTAAGCTGATTCATCCGATACCGCCAGCAATGTCATCCCCCGAAGCTTCGCCAGAAAGACATATAGAAGACACATGGATGCAAGTTCGTACAAATCTCGTACTCCTAGAGTCTGAAAATGCAATTACGTTTCTAACTTTTGGTACGTGTTTTACGTGTAGGAACTGAACGCGAATAGACCACCAACACCGACCAGGGGACGCCCACAAGGCCCCAACGACCGCGGTTCACTCGCATGGATATAAGCATAAAAGTGTTGGACCCAAAAAAATTACTCCTGACAGCCACTTTCCGGGTGTTCCGTGATGTCAGTGTACAGAGGCGAAAACGAGAAACACCTCTCCCGAGTTATGTGAATTCCTGTTATTGATGTAAGTCTGTTTATCCACAGGTTAGATTGATGGTCAAAGATAATAACCGATGCATAGGTGTGTGTAAATCGAGTTGCAATCATATGAAAGCGAAGGGGAACAAGAAAAGAAAGAAAAACTCAGTTTTGGTGGTGAGGGAGAGTTTCTTCAGACGCGGGTGGGTTTATTAGTTTGGTTTGTTAGTTCTCTCTTTATGTCGATTTTCTCACTCAGTCGGTTTTCTTTTTTTATATTTATTTTTGGGTCCTTGTGTTTCTTTTTCTTTGGCCCTTGGTGAGCGACACGAGTCCTTAGAGATGGTTCAGC
>CM071867.1:19062641-19115201 GCA_036759665.1 Gynandropsis gynandra
GCATAATGCAATTCGAGGCGACATGTATGATTATTATATATAGTCAGGTGTATTAGTGTTGTTGTGGGGGGACACGTTTCTGTATAATAGAGGTGTTTGGGCATTCTGTAATTCTGTTTCTCTTCTCTCACTTGATTCAGTTTGTACAATTTGTATGCGTGTTCATGATACGGAAAATTTTTTCTTGCCTTGATCGGTATGTGGTTCGGATTTTGTGCCACGCCCTTAGAATCTATCTCTCGAAGGTGTTTCACATTTTGTTCGATCAGTTTATTATTACCAATTCTCATTATTTTATCCCTGCTAATTTACTGCAATAACAACAGAAAGTGATGGTAGTTAGAAAATAATGAAAGTCGAACAAATTACACTTCAACTTCTGTAGTATAATTTCAGAGGTGATTTTTAGAGGTTTAGGGAAACCCTAGAGACTAAGAGTTAGTTACTACACTTTGAAGCAAGGTAACAACAAGGTAACAAAGAAAACATCAAGATTTTGCAAAAAAAGTTTATGAATTAACTAAAGAGATGATAGTCTATGGCGATGAGATTAAGGAAGATGCAATGGTATGAATAAACAAAACACTTGACTATATTGAAAATGGAAGAGTTGGTAATCTCACTACAATATTAGGAATCAAGGCTAAACGATAGGCATCGTGGAGGTCAAGAGTGAGCTTTTCTGACTAGGTTTAAGAGCATGCAAGAGTACACAACTTACATGAAATGCAGTAGAAAGAGAGAGTTAGTAAAGGGACGACCAAAGTTGAAAACAATTAATGAAGTGTGTGAGACATGTGTCAAAGGGAAACCGTGTAGTGATGAGTTTCTCAAACACTCGGAGGCTAAAACCAAAATGATATTGGAGCTCGTTCATACATATCTATATGGACCTATGTAGACTCCCTCATAAGATGAGAGTCTAATCTGTAACATTTGAAAATGATTTCTCACATACGCTGTTAGTCTACTTTATAAGGTTGAAATGCGTGTTCAAATTTTTTTAGTCTAGTGGAGACTCAAACATGGAAAATATTGAAAATGCAAAGACCAGATAGGGGCGATGAATTTAATTCCACTGAATTCATGAAATTCTTAGAGGAGTGAGGGGTTAAAAACTTACAATGACTTTCTCTCATCATTAGTATAGCAAAGCTAAAAGGAAACACGTGACATTGTTATATATGACAATCAATTACCAAAAACATTCTGGGAAGAGACTGTGTTTACAGTCGCTTACCTGCAGAATAGGCATCCAACCAAAGATTTCACCTATAAGACTCCACTTGAGGCTTGAGGTGGCCACAGATCTTCAGCGGGAAATTGAGGTTGTTTGGATGTATTTGTCACATTCTCATCCTGCACACAACGAGAAGAAAATTGGATGACAAGTCAGAAAAGAATATTTTTGTTAGATATAATAGTCTAAGTAAGGGCTAAAGAGGCTACAAATTAAGCACATACAAGGTGAATGATAAAGGACTTAGTGTTTGAAGAGGACATAAACTGGGATTGGGGTACACAAGTTGCAACTCAAGTTCGAGGACTTTGTTCTAATTCTACTTCAAGTTCTAGGGCTTTGTTCTAATTCTACTTCAGAATCACAATCAAGTTCTACCAATGAGCTAAGGACCATACAGATTGAGAGATCACAGTGGAGACTCCAACTACACCTAGTCATCAGAACCAAGAGTCAAAAAGGAGCTTACCTCAGATGACTCCAGTGCCCTTCAGATTGAGTGAGGTTCAGTCAAGTAGAAGTTGGACAAGAGATGGCAATGAAAGCTCCTCTAGACACGTTCACAAAACAAAGAGAGTTAGTGGACTATACAAAATAGATGAAGGAGAAAGTGAGGATACATAACAGTCTCTAGAAGTTTGCTAATTGAGTACGAAGGAATTTACCTGGTTTAAAGATGCAGTGAAGGAGCATGGGGCGAGAGAGGCAACAGATGTTGAGATTGGTATGATCAACAAGAACCAACATGCTTTGTTGTTACAAACCTCAAAACTAGAAGATCACCCGTGTCAAATGGTTGTATAAGATAAAAAAATGAAAAGGGGAAATTATAGAAGCTCAAGGCAAGGCTAGTGGCGGGAGTATTTACCCAGACTCATGGCATTGATTATGGAGAGACCTTTTCTCCTGTGTCTAGGCATGACACCATTAGAACATTGGTTGCCTTGGCTACATAGATGGGTTAGGACCTGCACCAAATATATGTCAAGTCAACCTTATTCAATGGGGATTTAAATGAGAATGTATACATTGAACAACCTTCGGGCTCTAAGATTGAAGGTACAGAAGACAAGGTACTATAACTACACAAATCACTATATGCACTAAAACAAATATTAGGTTTTGGTACAACAAGATAGATTCCTTTTTCATATCAGATGGATGCACATGAAGTAGTTGTGATGCAATCATGTATGTGCAAGTGAAGACTGATACTGTGTTGATTATATGTCTCTATGTAGATGGTATAATAATCATCTAAAGTTGCAAGAAGATGATATAGATGGTTAAGCAAAATCTAAATGTAACATTTGAGATGAATGATCTAGAGAAATTAAGTTTTTCTTAGGATTTGAAGTCATTTAAATGGAGATGGGATATTCTTAAATCATATTAAGTATGGCCTATCACTAGTGAGAAAATTTGGGATACAACATTCAAAAAGTGTTGTGTACAATAAGAATTTAGAGAAGGGAAAAAGCCGAGGGAATAGACTCCTTACTACAATATGGTAGGAAGATTATTGTATTTGGTTGCCACTAAACCTTATATACCTTTTGCAGGGTTATACCTATCAAGGTTCAATTCAAGACCATAAAAATACGTAGGTAGAAAGTAAAACGAGTTATGAGGTATGTGAATGTTATTTTAGATTATGGTATAACATGTACAATTGGCGGGTTTTGATTCAGACCTAAGTGAGAATGTGAGTGATTCTATGAGTACTACAAGGTAATGTTTTATTATTGGATTCACACGAAAGACACTACTAGAAATTTGAAGATTGCAAACGGATTTTGCGGACTGATCAGTCCGTCCCTAAATTTACGGAGAGAATAAGGATGGAATAGAGACGAGAAAAAATATCGGTCCCTAATCCGTCCCTAAATTTGCGGATGGACAAGCAGTCCCTAAGCGGTCCGCAATTGGGAACGGATTGGAAACGAACACCGAGGGCATCCCGGATTAAGGACGGGGATAGAGGGTCGTCCGCAATTTACGGACGTCCCTGGGTCGCAGTCCCTAATCCGGGACGTCCACATATCCTCTTGGGGATGGCTTCAGGACAACTTATCGGTATTCATAGCTTCCTTGCAATTCTTTGTATGTTCTTGGCTCGATTTCCTTATCTATTTTACTAAAAAACGCTTGATTGCAAGGTGAAAGACTCAAAACGTCTATATGTTTATGAATGAGATATACAATGAGAATGTTTATGACTCGACATTACCAATCTCGTGATTTATGTACATTAATCCCTTTGTCCTTGATCTCTAGATTGAACATGAGTCATGGAGAGTTTCTTCAGACGCGGGTGGGTTTATTACATTACTCCTGTTATATAGGAGGGAAAAATCCTTATCTCGATCAAACAACATACTATAAATTGCATATCCAATCACTATCTTGTTTGTCTACCCATTTACGAGTGACGTTTGATAGTGTCAAATCATGCAATTGCTTATGTTAAGATCTCTGGCGATCTCAAGTCATAGAATTACATATACCATAATCATTATGAGAATTTCTATGATACTCATATAACAATCCATGTAGCAATCTCATGTTGGATCGATCTAGAACATTGTTCTCTAACATGTAGTTATGTGTTAAATTGATATCTCATATCAATTTACACATACCAGTCTTCATGCAACATTGATATCGGTTATTCTCAATGATGCTCGACTATTGCTGTTACATCCCATTATTGACGACGATAAATATTTGCATTGTATTCCGATTTGACCGAGAATCGATAGATACTGCCTTAGGGATTTAACAACCGCTAGCATACGGCGGTCCCGCTATGTGATTTTCCTTGTTTCTTACTTTCCCGATTCAATTTTATGTGATTTTCCATGTTTCTTACTTTCACAAATCATGCATATCATAGATATTGAATATCAAAGATATTCTACGTTTCTTACTTTCACAAATCATGCATATCATAGATCTTGAATATCATAGATATTTCACGTTTCTTACTTTCCCGACACTGTTTGTCCATCCCGAGGCTCGGGTTACGGCTCGAGAATGCTCGGGACGCACGGACGGTGTCGGGTCACCGATGGAGAAAACCCGGGACGGATGGTCTGAACATTTACGGACGGCCAAGCGGTTTGCATTGTAGACGACCGAATGGTCCGTAAATTTGCGGACGGCCGAGGTGTCTGTCCGTTTTCTTTCCGTCCGTAATTACCGACGAACGTTCTTTCCGTCCGTAATTACGGACGAACGTTCTTTCCGTCCGTAATTGTGGATAGTTTACAAACTTTTTTTCTCCACCGTCCGGAAAAAAATCTATAAATTTCATCCCACCCCCATTGTTCATTTCATTCAATCTTTCTCTCAATTCCTTTCTCTTCTTATTTCCGGTGTTCGTCCCGAGTTCCATCGCCTGTCCCGAGTTTTGCCGCCCGTCCCAAGTTCCAATGGCCGTCCCGAGTTCCACCGCCCTTCCCGAGTTCCGACGACCGTCCCGAGTACCACCGCCTATCTCGAGTTCCATGAGTCGTCCTGAGTTCCGATAACGACGATTCTGATAACGACAAATATCACATTTCGATGGTCGTCATTTAATTTTTTAAAAATCTCCAATTTTTCCCGTCTATTTGCGAACGGCTTGGTGGTCTGCAATTACGGACGGTTTCTGGGCTGAAATTTTCGTCCTTATATACGGATGGATTAAGGACGGATATCATTTTGCGACGCTCGTTTGCGGACGCCTCTTGGTTGTCCCTAAATCTTAATTTTCTTGTAGTGATAGCTCAGTCAACAGCTTAAGCTGGGTGTACAACTTTGTGTATGACAAATAAACGATTCAGTATGTCTTAGAAGACTATTTGGTGTGCTAGGGATTGACATGCATAATGCAATTCCTATCTACCATGATTAATATGTCAACCATAGCAATCATTAAAAATATAATGCAACTCAAATGGATGAAGCATATCTGGATTAAGTGTCACATGGTCCATAAAGCATAAACAACAGGACAAATCGATTTGAGATTTGAGGTTCATACCTAGTTATGACCAGCTTGTAGACATTTTGACCAAGGCGATGGGAATATGAAGGTTCTTTGAGAAAGGAGAAGCTTGGAGTCAAGTCGAAACCCATCAAGATGGAGATTGAAGGTCGTGACATGCTTCGGATTGATAATCATATTGATAAGTAAGAGTATGTTGAGACCTAGGGTTTAAGAAACACGATAAAAAATGAGTATACATGGGAAAATTTTGAGGCTATGTAGAGAAGAAGCTGGATAGGAAAAAAGTACAAAATCCTAAAATATTACACTCAAACGCAAGAAGAATTAACAAAGGCCTTAGACAAACCAAGGAGCGCATGGGCTTCATTCTTAAATAACTTTAATTAAGGTGAATTTTTCTACCGTGATCTTTGACTAAATTTTAATCCTAACTGACCTTCCATGATCTTCTTCTTCTTCTTCTTCTTTACAACGTATGGTGCAATGATCATGGACGAATTTAGCACATGGGTTCTACATCCTATGTGTAAAACGTTCGTATTAAGTTCGTCCATGAACATTGCACCACATTTTGTGTATAACGTTCATGGTAGTATAACCTGTGTGTACAACATTTTCATGATTGTAGTTAGCACAAACATTGTTCAACATGTGTCTGTATAACATTTATAGTTGTAGTTAGTACAAACGTTGTACTCAATATGTGTACAATGTTCATGCCAGTACTTAGCACATATGTTGTACATATACGTTGTGTACAATATTTGTGGTAGTACAATGTGTGTGTACAACGTTCCTGGTTATAGTTAACACAAACGTTGTACACAACGTGTGTGTCCAATGTTCATGCTAGTACTTAGAACACACATTGTGCAAATTTTGCATAACGTTCTTTCTAGTACTGAGTACACACGTTGTAAACAATGAATGTGTACAACGTTCGTGGTAGTACGTAACATACACATTGTACTCAACGTGTGTGTACAACGTTCGTGATGGTACTTAGCACACACGTTGTACACAACATGTGGTGCAACATTGATTGATGTATTTTATGACATTTTATTCCGTTGTGTAGTATGGAAGTTGAAGGATGAGAAGATCCCAAATGAAAAATCGACATGGTGAGTTTTTGAAAAGGATGAAGTTTATATAATAGTGTTGAATAAAAGCTTACGGCGTGTGAAATACACTAATCTTGTTAATCGTATTAGTAGGAAGATTGATATGGATAAATTTACAAAGAATATAAGATTGATCTATGTTCTGATGATTATAAGATGTAAAAGGTCTTCATATATCTTAGATAGTAATGTCAATTTGGTTTGGGTTTGATGGATTAACCCAACCCAACCAATTTACAATACACATGGATTTCCATTAAATGAGCATAAAATTATATGGGTTAATTGGGCATAAAACCCAATTAGATTAATTTAAATGGGTTTTACCCATTTAACCCATATATCTCTTACTTCTCTCACCTTTACTCATCTCACAACCATTTTGAATACCCGATTTTGACCAGTGTTTTATTCGATTTTTATTTGAATTTTAATCCGATTTTATCCAATTTGAACACGATTTCACCCAATTTCAAATAGATTTCACCCAATTTAAACCCGATTCACCCAATTTTAACTTGATTTCCCTCAATTTCCATGAATTTCAACCCGATTTCACTAATTACTCGATTTCATCTAATTTCAACCAGATTTCATCCAATTTTAACTCGATTTCACCCAAATTTAACTCGATTTCACCTAATTTTAACTCAATTTCACTGAATCTCAACCCAATTTTAACTCGATTTCACCTAATTTTACCGAAATTTAACCTAATTTCACTGAGTTTTAACTCCATTTTACTAATTATAACTCGATTTCACCCAATTTCAACCGTTCATCCAATTTTAGCTCTATTTCACCGAATTATAACCCGATTTCACCCAATTTTATCTTAATTTCATCTAATTTCACTGAATTTCAACCAATTTTAACTCTATTGCACCGAATTTCAACCCGATTTCATCCAATTTCGCCCAATTTTAACCTGATTTTAACTCTATTTTATCCCATTTCACCGAATTTCAATTCGATTTCATGTAATTTTGATTCAATTTCCCCGAATTTTAACCCAATTTCACCCGATTTTAACTCGATTTCACCTAATTTTACCGAGTTGAAATTTAGTGAAATTTGGTAAAATCCAGCTGAAATTCGGTAACATTGAGTGAATCGAGTTAAAATTGGGTGAGGGATCGGGTTAAATTTTTTGAAATCGAGTTAAAATTTGTTAAATTGGGTTAAAATTAGATGATATAGGGTTGAAATTCAGTGTAATTGGGTTAAAATTTAGTAAATTTAGGTGAAATCAAGTTAAATTTGGGTGAAATCGAGTAAAAATTTTGTGTAATTGGATGAAACCGAGTTAAAATTCGGTGAAATTGAATTGTAATATCTAATGTATATCAATATATTTATATATATAATAAATGTTAAATGATATATATATATAATATTAATTATATGAATAAACCCGTTTAACCCGTTTAGTCCGACCTATATAACCCATTATTAAATGGGTCGGGATGAACCCAACCCAATTATACTATAAAACCCATTTTATTTTAATGGGTTGGGTACAACTCAACCCATTAACATCTCTAATATTAGATTATAAGATGTTATTGGCTATTTGTTAGAAGTTGACAAGGATGGATGCAAACATGTCTTTCATGTTGAGATCAATGACGAAATCCAAGAAATAGAACCCGTTGAAGTTGGACCAATTAAAGCTAGAAAGGAATTTGAAAATGCTGAACGTATTGAAGCCGAAAATGTAGAACTTGAACTCGAAAATGAAGTTGAAAATTCAGAACGTGTTGAAGTCGGAATTGTAGAACTTGGCGAACCTGAAAAGGAAGTTGATTATGAAGAATGTGTTGAAGCAAACAATGAAGTGTGCCTTGATGATTTAATGATTGTTAGTTGTTCAAGTTTTGATTGGGACGACGGTTTAGACATTTATAGGGGTCAAGAATTTTCATGCAAAGGCGACACCGTATTGTTGTTTAAAAAGGTCGTATGCATGAAATGCTTCGGATTGAACACAGTGAAGTCGATGAAGATATTATTTTCCACAATATGCAAACAAAGAGATTCTGGGTGAAAGTGGTCGTTACGTCTGGCTAGGCGTAATATTTTATATTTTTTCTTACTGAGGGTACAAAACAAGACTTTTACATGCTCCCCGCGTGAGTCTAATAATAATGTTGGCACAGCAAAAAAATGGTTCAATCCTTTTTTAAATGAACGGTACCAGGATAACTTGATACACCAAGCCAAAAACATATCACAATGATGGTGCATGTATGTGTTGGTGTAAAAATATCATATTCTACAGCTTGGAGAGGAACAAAGTTGGTTGAGTATGATGTACGCGGTAATCCAAAATTTAGTTTTGAAATGCTCCATGTTAATTGCACATTGTAAAGAAGGTAAATGAGGGATCTGTTACACACATTGAATTAGACAACAATAATATATTCAAGTATGTATTTGTTGCCTTGGAAGCTTGTATTGAGGGGTTTACAGCATTGACAAAAGTCATTGTCATGGATGGAACTTTCTTAAAGAATGCGTATGATGGCGTCTTGATTATTGCTACCGGCCAAGATGCCAATTTTCACCAATTTTTAGTTGCTTTTTGGAGTAATTGACTCCGAGAATCATGCTTGTTGGATATGGTTTATGAAGAAGCTTCAAGAGGTAATACCAGATGATCACGATTTGGTTTTCACTCGGATAGGAATAGAGTATTGTCAAGGCGATAAGTGAGCTATACAAGAATGTTAAATATGGTTTTGGTTTGCCATTTATCGCAAAATGTGAAATTGAAAGTTTACCATGATAGGAAAACGGATAGGAATCCATAGCAAGAAATATAGACAATGTGCTAAGGCATATCAGTGACTCGATTTCACGAGATATATGATGAATTTACGACGAAGTACCCTCAAGCTGCTACATATATCAAAGATGGTATTGAACTATAAAATTGATAAGATGTTATTTTCTTGGGGAACGATACAATATTGATACTACTAATGGAGTTGAATCCATCAATTCGATATTTAAAGACACAAGTAAGTACTCATTGTGGATAACGTTGGATGCAAAAATGTTAAAGGTAACATAATGGTTCAATATGCATAGAAAGATTATGTCGATGACTCAAGTTTAGGGAAGCTGACACCTTCGTTGGAAAGCAAATTACACACAAGGTTCATGGAGTCGACAAAGTTGCAGGTGCATGAACTAAACAACTTTACACTCAAATTCATTATCATTGTGTTCAAAATTCAAAGTTATCATTGAAATAACAATGAACGTTGGCATATGTAAAGATATTTAATATTGTTTCGATCAGTCTTATCAGATCGTTCCGAATTAGATACAAGCATTGATGGTATTTCCTCCATAAAAAAGAATCGGACATGAGAAAAAATATTCGATTAACTTGGATACAATCTACTGGAGAACCGTAACGATAAAGGTGCACAGTAGTTCGTCAATGATTGTACGCGAAAGAAAGTAATACCGGATAATTTTGAAGTATTGTAACATTTAAGTATGTATATGTAAAGTATTGTTAACATCTAAGTATTGTATTTATATAATTATTGTTAACATTTAAGTATTGTATTTGTATAAGTATGTATAACTTTTAAGTACAAACATCTTGTAATTGCATGTTGTGAATGTTGTACACGCACATTATACGAACGTTGTGCACACACATTATGTACAATGTTTGTTGTAGTATTTAGCATGAACGTTGTGCACATAAGTTGTGTACAACGTATGTGAAGAGTACTAGCACGAACGTTGTGCACACACGTTGTTTACAACGTTCATTATAGTACTTAATACGAACGTTTTGCACACACGTTCTGTACAACGTTCGTTGAAGTACTTAATACGAATGTTGTACAAAACGGGTGAACAATGTTCGTATAATGTGCATGTACAACGTGCACAACATGTACTACAAACAAATTTATACCCCTTGAATCATACTTATGGGATTAAAAACGTCCATAAAATATTCAAAACGATAAATATGACCGTAAATATATTCAATTAACATTAAATTGATAAAAATACTAAATCATATTTTATAAAATCAAGTTTTATTCTGATTGTATCTCTCATTTTTGGTTAAACCTTAGTTGTTAGTTAATCTAATGTGTTATTTCACATTTGTATCAAATCAGAATTTAGAATTTGATTGTTATATTTCTTAATCATCAGCCATAACCTCAGAATTTATATTATATGGTTTGTTGCTATAAACAATTATAAATATATCATTTTAGTAAACTAAACGTGTATTATGATGAAACGAACCGTGATAAATACAAATTTGACAATTTCAACCAAAAATTTTGAAGTTCAACGAGAGTAAACCTCAATTTTATCAATATTCAAATTATTTTAATTAAATAACTAAATTTTGAGAAAATTTTAATGTTGACACCTTTTGGGATATACATTAGTCTTTGTTCTCTTTTGAGAACTATGTTTTACGTGACTCTGGATTTGTCTTTTTTCTCTTTTGGGATTTATACTTTGATAGATATCATTGTCTTTTTCTTTCTTTTTTCTCTTTTAAAACTCAAGCTTTGGAAACACATATTCTAAAATTGAATGTCAAAATTTAAAATTCAAACTATAGAAACACGTGTAAATTTAGAATTCAAACACGTGTAAGTATACGACATTGTTGGAAGAACATTCATGCTAGTACAATGTTGTACCACATATGTTGTACACATATATTTTAATATGTGCACACAACTTGTTATATGGTTTTCGATTCGGTCTCTTTCTCTTGATCTGTACTGAAAATAAAAAATTACAAATAAAATAAACAAAAGTTACAAATAAAAAATTAGAAGATTTATTATTTACAAATAAAAATAAAAACTAAAAATACAAATGAAAATAAAAATTTATAAGATGTAATAATTACAAAAAAAAAGTTACAAATAAAGAATAAATAAATTACAAATGAAAAAATTACAAAAATTCAAATGACTTTGTCATTTTGAATACGTCGTAGACAAGTTTGATTTGAAGGTCAGTGACGTTGTCTGTCATATAGTTCATGCAGTGACCACACGAACAAGTCATGTTCGATAGATTTTTTGCAAAGTGGTCCACAATTGTGTTCCATATAACAAATCAAAACATATCAGTTAACACATATTATAATATATGTAATATAAGGAACAAACATTACAAATCATACCTTCTAATTGTATTTTGGATGACGTCTTCGATATGCCGGTATTTCCAAGGTTGATCTTTCAATTGGATAAAATTTGGTAGACCATATTTTGTTAGCATTTAAGGAAAGCCATGAACAAAGGCTCCATAATTGAGTCCATCTGCTCCTTGTTGTAGAGTATATCCTCGACACTTCAAATAGAAGAAGCTCCTCGGCATCAAACACAATCTACACACCCATTGAATTAATTCATTTGTAACATCGCTTCGGTATTTATGAAGAAGTAAGCTACATCTACGTCGTCCCACGATTTTCCAAAGAAGCCGAGATACCCTTTGAGAAACTGTATATAGCCGATAACTAGGTATTGAGAATAATTCATCGGCGACGGAAGTTCTCTGGTTCATATAATAGTGCACTTTGGACTGCTATTACCTCAACATCGCAAGACATTCTTCAATATGTTGTAGATGGTGAAAACAATTAGTACGACATTGTGATGACTTGACTTGTGTGTCTGATCATCTCGTTTTCATACGTATTTCTTGCACGATTTTAGAGATGTTTATAATATATATGCGATGCTTTACGTATGATTTCGTATCCGTTTTACTTGTTTTCATGTTTTCATGTTCTTACAGGTTTTTATGCGTATTCGGTTAATTTCGGAGCTAAAGGACGTGCACGAGACAAAGTACCAACATCGAGGATCATCACGGGACAAACGGGACGAGAATTGGTAAGGAATAGCCACTACCCGTGCGGGTAACTCCTAGCCCGAGCGGGCATTTGTTACGGTGATTTTGTCCAGCGAATTGAGCACGAGTCGGGCAAGAAATACCATGCCCGGGGCTTGAGCCCGAGCGGACAGCACTTGAGCCCGAGTGGGCAGCACCTCAGCCCGAGCGGGCTGCCTCTTTTCTCATCGCGATCCCCCGCGACCTTCCGCACCGTACCCGAGCGGGTCACTTACCTTGCCCGCACGGGTCGCGTCCGTCACCTGCAACTCCAAATAAGTTAATTTGACTTAAAACAAATGGGAGTTTGTTGGGGACTTATACAATAAGGAAAACGAATTCAGAAAAGAGGAATAAGTGATATTTCGCTGGAGGAACTTATGGAAACGTCACCCAACTTATTCAAGAATGGAAACTCATGAAAAGACAACAATCGGTGGCTGCTGCAACATAAGGAAGAACTGAACGGCCGAAAGGGAAAGAAGGGAGAAAAGGAAAGAAAAGGAGAAGGAAAAAAGATGAGAGGAGTGAGAGGTCGAGCTCATTCACTCAGTACTCAGTTCTTGAAGGAGAAGAGAGAGTAGAGAGAAAGAGGAAGGTTCTTGCGAAGGAGACTTGCAAGGAGCATTGGAGATCGACACCGCACTTCGATTTTGGTTTTCATGTTCCTTAGACCTTCTATTTCGTTTATGATTGTTTGCGGACGCATGAGCGAGTAGTTTGTTTGTTCTATGAGAAGGGATTAGCCCATGGCTATCTCAGAACCACTTTTGATTTATCTTTGAATGCATCTTCCCGTTTTCGTTTATCTATTCTTTATCTGAGTGCTTAAATGACTTGTGTTTATGAAGGCCAAGTAAATGCATGTGTTAGGGGTTAGGAGAAGGACCGAAAGGAGAATTCTAGTCCTAGAAGATCAGGTTTAGAACAACCGAGGTTAGACCACGAAAGTAGGATAGCAGCGGTTGAGGGTAAAACGGATGAATCACAGGTCTTATGGGTTTAGTTCAAGGTGTCAGCCACGAAAGTAGGGGGTAACTTGACTAGATCACGTGTCTATGTCTCGAGAGAGGGTAGATATCATATTAGGATCTTCTGCCTTAGATAACTTGACTGGGATTGCATGATAGATATGTTGATTGTTGGTTTCGGTAGTCTTGTGGTGAAACCGGTTTCCTGGAACATTTGTCTCATTCTTAAGAACTAGTTTGTTTATTTGCTTTTAGTATTTCATTCTTAAAACCATATTTCGTTTGTTAGCAAGTTTGATTCGTAGTTCGAGTTTAAGTTGCGTTGCATAGTCTCCGTGGGATTGACACCTGAAGTACTACAAACGTGTCGTGCACTTGCGGGTAGTTTAGGTTATTTATTGAACTTTGATAACGCATCAGTGTCGTACGACATGTGAAAATGTTGTACAACGCGTGACAATGAACATTGTACAACGTGTGTACATCTATGTTGTACACAAGTTATACAACTTGTACATCTACGTTATACACATATTGTACAATGTTGTACACACATTGTACAACATGTTATCTCACGTTGTACAATTGTTACCTGAGGAAAAAAAGGACGAAAATCAAAACTAAATCATACCCCGGAAGAACCTTCTTGGTTTGGGCCATCAGCACTTACAAAAACCCAACCCTCGAGTTGTCCCAAGGTCAGATCTCCCACCCTTTGAACCCTTGACGAAATTTACGACACAATTATAGATATTCACATCATAATTCATCAAAATTTGTGGTTGCGTGCCGTTGGTAAAGCTTGCTTTGCCTTTCTCTCCAATTGTCCTTGCTAGAGCTTTCTCTCCAACTGCCCTTTCTATAGGATCCTCTTCACCAGAGGCACCTTTCTTTGTGCGATTCATTACGGTGTATGATGTCCTTTTGTACTTGGATGGTTGCAATACTCTCCGCTTTTTGGGAGTCTTCGATTGTGTCCCTTTTTGGCCTGACCCTTCCTCTTTTTCTTGAGAGTCATCATAAAGATTTAATTCAGGTTGTATCTCTTTTTTATCATTCGTTATGATGCAATTTCAATATTCTTAAGACATTTTTCAAAATGGTTGAAACGTTCTTAAACAAGATTAAGACGTCCATTGATTTCTTCTTTAACAATGTTGAGACATCCTTCAATAGTTTTCAGACTTTTTTTTACTTCTTCTTCAACATTTTTTAGATGATCTTCAACACTTTTGAAACGTTCTTCAAAAATATTGAGACATCGTTTGACATTTCAACACTTTTCACTCCTTCTTCAACTTTGTCAACATTGTTGAGACGATCATCAACACTTTTTAGATATCCATTGAATTACTGCATCACCCTTACATACATAGGTTCATCATAGCATCTTCGGATCACGAGGGAGTTTATAGGAGAATCCTGGATTGTGGGGGCACCCTGTATTTTTGGGAAGAATGTGGAGGCATCCTCCATTGTGGCGGAGAATGTATCAGAGGTAGGGCCAACCGTGGTGTCGCCTCCAATGACCGTGATTCAATTTCACTAGGAAGGGCTTCATGGTTTCTCACCACGAGTTCTATATCAAAGACGTGTTGAAAAAACATGAACACCTCTATTTATCCTAGACATCCAAACATCCACAACAGGATCACCTTCATTCGGCTCGAGATTTTTCGTGTACATGACATTGGTTCCATTGGGCATGATGATACTGTTGATATCCTGAAAGTGAAAATTAAGAAGAAGTGTTAGTACGTAAAAGAATCAAGAAAAAAAAAGAAGTGTTAGTGTACAACGTGTGTGATACAATATGTATGGTACGACGTGTATAAGATGTGTGGTACAATGTGTGTGGTACCACATGTGTAGTACAAAGTTTATGGTACAACGTGTGTGATACAACATTTGTGGTACAACGTGTGTGGTACAATATTCGCGCCAGTACATGTTGTACCACACACGTACACATTGTACCACACTCTTAGTGCATGTTTTACAACATCATTATACACATTGTATCACAACATTGTTAGAAATTGGTAATGAGTAGAGTAACCTTTGTATCACCAATTTCTTCACTTTAAACCCGCAAGCCGTATCCGTACATATTTTTTAGGTTTCTACTTCGACTTGCACATCCTTGTAGTATTCAGAGAATTGAACATCCTCCCTACCTATTCAGAAGTCCGCACCAGTAGGAGAACGCTCACATATATAAGAATCTATTAACAAATTTAGACACAACTTATTAAACTAGTCAAAGGAGTACAACTAATTAAACTAAATAAATTTACACTTACCTCCAAAAGCAAAATAAACCTAGGAAGTGTCCACGTTTTCATCACTGCGTTGTTAAAATTCTTGAGCATGTGATTGATCTCATGAAGAGTCTTAGAAAACGTGAACCTTTCCCATGGATAGTTAGTGCAAGCTTCTAGGTCATTGACAATTCGCACCAAGAAATTGTTGATGGGGCCATTGGATTTCTTTCCTCCAATGATAACGTACAATATGGTCATCTTAATCGTCCTTCGAATCTAGACAATGAAAACATCTTGGTCTTCACATCGTATTTGGTGATTGAACCTTGGTTTGGCTAATACCTATCCTTGACCTCATTGCCACCAAGTTTTAACCATTATGGTGGATATTGGTGTAAACTGAATCCAGATATCATGCCGTGCTCTATCACCGAATATTGGATAGGCACACCACTGAGTACGAACCAAAATTCATTTATGTTATTTGTCATTTTAGCATGGAGAAGCAGCGTCCATACCCCACAGTTTATTTTGCTTCATTCTATCCATATGGAATAAATGCTTGAATTGAGGAGGATGTTGCACAAACCATTCTAATTCTTCAACTTGCACGGTTTCTTGCAATTTTGCGATCGTCTTGAACACAAAGTATTTCGTTGCAATTTTTAAGATTACAACAACTTGCTACAATGGAAATAGAATCCTCTTGGATCTATTTGTTCGCTTGTTGAGGCCTATCATATAATAGGAAAAAAGAAAAGTTTAGTATTGTTCCTGAAAAACGTTGAGCTTGCTCAACGTGCTTGTACTACGTGTGGTACATCCTGTGGTACAACTTATTTGTACAATGTGTGGTACAACATTTGGTTCAATGTTGTACCAGGTTGTACCACACGGGTGGTACAAAATTCTACCACAATGTGGTACAACGTGTGTACACATAAAAAAATTTCAGAAAATAGATGAAAAAGTTTTGTTTGAAGACGATGAAAACCTAATGATGAACTTTACATATCTTTTTCGATGCAACATGTGATAGTCATCGGATGAAGATACTAGGATGTAAAGGATGATGAGGTTTCATGGTTTTGAGATATTTTTCAAAGATTTAGAGAAATATTCGAAGATTTTTCTTAAGAAGAGACGAAAATTAGAGAGAAGTCCCTTTATGCATTTTGGTTTGTCAAAATAGAAGAAAAGATCCTTAATATAGTAGCTAAGTGTATGTAGTTATCTAGATCCCAATTGTGATATTTTGTAAACCTAAAAACTATGAGTATTTCATATGAATAAGTAGAAGAGAGTGTGAGTAATACTCTAATAATTCTAATCAATCAGCTCCATTTTTCTCTCCATTGCAACATACATTTCAATTTCATCCGAGAAGTGAAGAAACAAACTCAAATCCATTTCAAAATTTACTTTCACTTGGCACAAAACATACAATGATGAAGAAGGTTATGGGTGGAACAAATATGTCCTAGAGCCTCTAAAACCAACACTGTGTTTGTCGTATTTTCCTTGTTTTTCCTCAGCAAGTCTGTCGCTCGTCTGGGTTTCTTTGATCGACTCGACTCTTCGCTCTGTTGGGTTCTATGCTTGTCTGGTTTCTTCACTCGAAGCCGCAACAACCATCTCTCAGGTGCCTTCGTCCTCCGGTCAAGAGTGAAAGTTCATCGTGGTGTATGGTGAAGGCTCTGATTCCCCTCGGTGGCTGGCCGGAAACAATGGACAACATGCTAACCCTAATTTCGCCCAAGGGTTTGGCAGAGAGGAGCCATTTGTGAAGGGAAGTTCTAGAATATGCAAAAAATGAGAAGACCCCTAAACTGAAATCAAGAGCGGATGGGCCATTGGGAGGAAGTCCATCTCAAATATTACCTGCGGCCCAAGTTGAAGACAAGCCCGAAGCTTATGTGGAGAAGCCCGTGCCAACCCAGCCTATGTCCTGAAGAAGCCTGCGACCCAGCTGAAGATAGTGACCTGCAAACAACAAGAAAATATAAGTACTGAAATATAACAAACGGTAATGGCCTATGTTTTGGCCAGTTTTATGCAAGAAATAGACAATGATATATTGTAACAGGTCTAGGCATGTGATCTAGGAATGTGATCTAGGAAGTTTATGCTTTTGTGTAATGTTTTTATATATATGAAATATGAAGGGGTGAGGAATATCTCCACCAAGAAAATACCAACTTAACCATTCTTTCTGCAACTTTTCAAAACATCATTTTCACTTAAAAATTCTAGAACACCATAACCACAAAACAACTTAAACACTTGAGAGTTTTATTTTCAGTTTGCACCATGTATTTGAGAGAGGAGAGATCTTGAGCTTGATCAAAATTAGCTCATCAACAAAGCCTAAAAACTAACAAATGGTATCAGAGCTCTCAAGATTCAAGGGAGCACACGACACAAGCAATAACAACTAAAGCACCAGACAACACAAACCAGGACCATATGAGCACAAGACAGCACACACCAACACAAAATACAGCGACGAAGATGATGCAACCCATACCCCAAGTTCCATTGTTCGACGGCAACGGCTACAGTTTATGGGTCATTAAGATGAAGACAAGTCTACGGTCTAGACAGTTGTTGAAGGTCATGACTGAGGGTCTACCAGACGTACCACTAATGGGGGTTGCTACAACCCCAAAGAATATAAAAAAGGCTCTAACAGCTTGGGAGGAGTTAGAAGCCAAAGACCAGACAACACGGCAACTCCTTTACAATGCTATCACCGAGGAAAATTTTGGAGCTCACTTGTCTATATGTGAGAACTCCAAAGACACGTGGGATCTACTAAGAGAGAGGTTCCAGGGAGATCCTAAGACAACAATGATAAAGCTACAATGACTTAGGGCTACTTACTACACCCTACGTCAAGGAGACAAAGGGAGTATTAAGGAATTTGCAAACAAAGTCACAGAGCTTGGAAATGAGATGAAAACCTATAGAGACGATATTAGGGAGGATACCCTAGTGTCTAAAATACTATGTTCGTTGCAAGAAAGGTTTGATCCCTACGTGGGTGTGAACGAAAAAACGAAGGACTTAACTAGCATCACAGTGGGTGAGCTAGTTATATCACTACAGTCTCAAGAGGTAAGACTCGACGATAGACATGGAAGCAGCATATAGGGAGCGTTTAACGCAAAGTTTAAAGGCCTAAAGTTGTCTAGCAAAGCATAAAATAGCAAAAAACCCTATTCTATGGGTGACAACAAACAAAAGGGGAAAAAATGGTGTAGTCATTGGAAAAGGACAATCACCATGAGTCACAATCTTATTTCAAGAACAAGGCAGACATACCAGATTCAACAAGACCTCCTAAGCCTAAAAGGGAGTGCTACACTTGTGGGAAACCAGACCACTTCTCACGAGACTACAGGTTCAAGAAACCTAATATGAATCAAGCTCACGTAAACCATGAAGATGATAAAGAGCTGTGCATATTGCAGCCGAGGGGTTTGATCAAGAGGTAATGTTAGTGGATAGCGGGGCTACTAACCATATGACACAGATGGGGGAGTTCTTCACCATATTAGACAGGAACTTTAGAGTACCTATTATTGTGGGAAATGGCGAAGCACTCACAACCATCAGGAAATGATACATCCTAGTGGAAACTAAGAGGGGGAAGAAGATGATTAAAGACGTATTCCTAGTTCCAGGGTTGGACAAAAATTTACTAAGTGTACCCCAAATGGTGCGTAATGTGTACCAAGTCCTATTCACGGAGGGAAGCTGTAAGATTAAGGATAAACGAGACAGTTTCGTTGCTGAAGTCCCTATGATCAAAAAGGCCTACCCCCTATGATGGAAAATTATAACTGTACACACAAAGGTAGCAAGAGAAGAGGAACACTTATCTGTGTCGTGGCATCGCAGGCTAGGTCATTCTGGTCTTCACAGCCTGCAAGAATTGCAAAAGAAAAACATGGTTAGAGGGTTACCAAAATTTAAGGTGGAGAAGGATACTTGTGAGGCTTGCTTAAAGGGCAAGCAAACCAAGGAGGAATTTCCTAAGCAGTTTGACTACAAAGTAAAAGGTATCCTAGACCTAATACATTCAGATTTGTGTGGCTCTATGCAGACCCCATCACTTGATGGGAGTCTATACTTGCTGACTTTCACAGATGGGTACTCACACATGGTGTGGGTATACTTCCTAAGGCTAAAGTTGGATTGCCTAAGTATTTACAAAAAGTTTCATGTTCAAGTTGAAACACAAACGGGGAAGAAAGTAAGGAAGTTGAGGACAGACCGTGGAGGGGAGTTTGACTATAAGGACTTTGATGATTACCTTAGTTCTAAGGGTATCCTAAGGAAACTAACAATGGCTTACTCCCTTAGCAAAACGGAGTTGCCGAGAGGAGGAACATGTCATTGTTAAACATGGCTAGGAGTATGATGGCAGGAAAGAACCTACCTCACAAATTCTAGGCTGAAGGTGTTTTTACAGCCACATATCTTTAGAATCGCTACCCACCAAGGCACTGGATGGTCGCACCCCACTTGAAGTATGGAGTGGACACCAACCCTCAGTAGGCCAGCTCAAAGTTTTCGGCTGTCTGTGTCACGTTCACGTACCTGCACAGCACAGGAAGAAGTTGGATTAGATGTCGGAAACTGGGATTTTTGTGGGTTACAGCAGCCTAAGTAAAGGCTATCGTATCTACAACATACAGACGGGTAAAATAGAAGTTGCAAGGGATGTTTGTATTCGAAGAAGATAAATCCTGGGACTGGTCTACGAAGGTGACGCACAAGCAACTAGACCTATCTCAACATTTATCAGAAGTTCTAGACCTATACAACCGACTGCTCCTACTACAGTTTCGAGGACTACAAGTTCAGAGGGAGAAAGGCACTTATCTGATATATCGTCGGTGCCTTTCCAGTTGAGCAACGGACAGTCTAGTGGAGCCTCATCCTCATCCTCATGGCTCTTGCACAAAACACGGAGGTTCAAACTCGGACTGGGGCGAATGCAAGGAGGATATGCGAAGCACTACGAGGTTCTCTTTTACCCTAGGTTGTGCTATATTTTCATGGGAGACTCAGAAGCAGCCAGTGATAGCACAGTCCATGGCAAAGGTAGAATACACCGCTCTGTGTGCTACCACCAATCACACAGTGTGGCTAAGACGCATGTTCGAGGAGTTCGGGTTTACATTTAAAGTAAGGGTTCCCATCTACTGCGATAACACATCGGCCAACACAATAGGTAAGAACCCCGTACAACATCGACAGACTAAGCATATCAATATTAAAATACATGTAGTAAGAGAAGCCGAGAGGGAGTAGCGTATTACCTTGCTTCACTGTTCGGGAGAGGACCAGCTCGTGGATGTGTTGGCGAACCCGCTGAGCACACGAAAATTTGAGGAACTACGGTTGAGGATGGGTGTCGAACTGAGGAGAATCAATAGGGGGTTTGAAGGCTCCAATTCCCTCGATGGCTGGCCGGAAATGATGGAGAACATGCTAACCCTAATTTTGCCCTAGGATTCGGCAGAGAGGAGCCATTTGCGAAGGGATGTTCTGGAATATGCAAAAATGAGAAGACCCCTAAAATGAAATCAAGAGCGGATGGGTCATCGGGAGGAAAGCCATCTCAAATATTACCTGCGGCCCAAGTTGAAGACAAACCCGGAGCTTATGTGGAGAAGCCCGTGCCAGCCCAGCCTAAGTCCTGAAGAAGCCCGCGGCCCAGCTGAAGACAGTGACCTACAAACAACAAGAAAACATAAGTACTGAAATTTGCAGAGATAACAAACGGTAATGGCCTATGTTTTGGCCAGTTTTTATGCAAGAAATAGACACTGACATATTGTAACAGACCTAGACATGTGATCTAAGAATTTTATGCTTTTGTGTAATGCTTTTATATATATGAAATATGAAGGGGGTGAGGAGTCTCACCACCAAGAAAATACCAACTTAGCCATTCTTTCTACAACTTTCCAAAACACCATTTTCACCTAGAAATTCCAGAACACCATAACCACAAAACAACCTAAACACTTGAGAGTTTTATTTTCAGTTTGTGCCATGTATTTGAGAGAGGAGAGATCATGAGCTTGATCAAAATTAGCTCATGAACAAAGCCTAAAAACTAACATATTGGTCTCTTTTTTCGTTAACCATAACACATTGTCCAGATTTTCTTGTGCTTCAGCAATTGAGTGAAGTTCTTCGGCGAAAATTCTAGTGCTTGTGTAGTTCATGATTGGAAATACTAAAACAGTTTGATTTTGTTCCCTCGTACGTTAGTTGTAGCAGAATGATTTCTCCATTGCGTAGCTTGTCGACGGGATGAAGGTCCAAGAAGGGAGGTAAAGGTTCGATTATCAGGGGTGTGGCCGCTCTTCTTTCGTCCATGCCAATGTTTCCATCCCGCAATAATAATCGATTGTCACAACCTCATCCATTATAGTCAGGAACAAGGATTTGGCCAATCTCTATGTAGTATCATCTGATCAATTGAAGTCTTTATTGGATCTCTTTCCTTAGAAACTTGAGACCACAAAGACTTTCACTGGTAAGAAGGGTTTGGTATATTGGAGTCTTTTTAATTTCAAACACACGAGCGAGGTAAGATGTGTTTCTGAAGAACTACTTGAGCTCTTTTCATATTAGGTAGACATTGCTTTTTTTATTTCCATATGACCTCAAGATGTGAGGCACAAAAGAAATCCATTTCGTGGGGCTTTAATTTTGTTTATGATAGTGTCACCACATACTTCCATAGACCTCTACTTTCAAGTTTTGAATTTTCCAGTATTGAAAACACTATAGTAGCATTTGGTAAAGATCATCAAAATTCCTCCGTGATAGAGATTCAACATGGAGAAAGAAATGATCAAGTCTTAATCGAAAAGAATGAAACAAAAGAGTCAACAAAAACAATGGAGAACCTAGTTTATATCACACTAGACCTTGATAGCATAAAGAAACTTAAGAATAGACATAAATATAGATACAAAAAAGGTCATACATATACACAAATATGCTATGTCCTAACCAAGAGAAGGAAACAAGGATTTCCTTTTTTTTAGAAGCAGGTAGTAGCCAAAGATGGGAAGAAGGAACAAGTTGAACCCCCTAGGAGAGAAATATTATTTAATCTTTCTGTGTGAGGAAGAGTGTTGATCATGCATTTCTATTCTAATGTTTTTTGTACATTTCAATTGTATTTCGAATGATTTTAGTCATTTTGGTTCCTTTTTTAATCTTCTTTGTATTATTTCGTGATTTTATAGGCAATAGAGAGTAATTAGCATATTTTAGAGATACAAAGCAAGATTCAACACTAAACAAGCATCTTGACGCGATACAAAGAATAGCTCAACCCAATAAAATGACAACTCGAACGAGCGTGGTACTACAAGATGCACAAAAGTGTCCAAGAATTCGCTCTAGTAGAACGGAAAGCAATTTATCCAAAAAGAGAAAGCCACAATAGTCCCCGTGAAAACGCTTGATTCGAACACCTGCAAACTTGATTGTGGGGTCGAACCCTCGTCAATGTTCGGATCAAGTAACAAGAAATACGTGAAGAATTAGTCATCGCTCGAGTAAGCGATCTACCATAATTAGAAAATAATTAAAAGTTGAATTATTTTAGAATAGATGATGAACTATATGAAGGCCGACTTCTAGACTTCAAGAACAAATAGAAAATTTGAGTGAAAATAGCTATTGAACTACATTGTGGGTTCAAGTTATCGTGGACGCGATTTCAAGACAAGGTTATGAAGGTAAAACTAAGCCATTCTAAAATCTCTTTAAATTATCTCTTTTGTTGTCTCTTATTTCTTCTTATCTAAGATTCATTATTTCCTTCAAGATTCATATTCAAAGTTTATGTTTGGCTAATTCTGATATGGTATTAAAGTTTAGTGCTCTAATAAAGATTATTTCTGTCTTCAAATTCATCAAACATGTAGATAGAGACAGTTATAAAAGATCCATTCTACAACCATCATAAAGTGGATGCCTAGCACTTTCTAACATTTCAAAAGAACTTTTCGCTTCTTCATTCGGATCTTCTTCAATATTTTCACATTTTTTTCTTTCACCGAATACATTTTGCCATTTCTACACAAGGGTTCATTTCTACATCTTAAGAAATCTCAAATACTTCATGATGTACAATACATCTACTAAATCTTCCACAACTTTACTAAGTCGTGGTGCAAAATTCTGTCATGAGATAACCACATGAAATAATTCGGAGTAAAAACTCTTCAATAAAGATGATTCCAAACGGTTCTCTCATTAACAAATTTTTTATTTTTGCATTTTATGCATTGACAAACCAATTCACCGGTTTCTTTATAAACTTGTTGATTTGTCACCATTGTCATATACTGTGTAACGCCTTTTGTAAACTCCTTTGATACACCTTGAGTTTCTAGATAAATTCTTTTGTACATCTACTGTCTAGAAATGAAAAATATTCGGTCTCGACGATGATGCCATTATAATCATAAATAATAACAAGATATGTAGTGAAATATATGAGAATCGTGTGTGAGAAACGAATGAAAGTAGGAGAGGTTAAATAGATAATTTCTGGACTGATCAAGGATGGATTACGGACAAATATTTGTCGACGAAACGTCCCGAGCTAAATCCAAACGGTACCCCGCAACCGTCCGCAAATTTGCGGACAGTCCCTTAGTCGTCCTTAAAATTTGCGGACGATCCCTTAGCCGTCCTTAAAATTTACGGACGGTCAATACTGTCATCTGCAAATTGTGGACTAGCATGGACGCCATCCCTAATCCGCAACGTTCACCGAATTCGTCTCAAATCTGTCCGCAAATACGGATGACTTCAGGATTGTTTTTCTGTCCGGAAATTTGTGGAGGGATTATGGACGAATTTATCTTTCCGTCCAGAATCCATTTGAAATTTTTAGGACGGATTGCTCTGTCCGTAAATTCTGTTTGGAGATTTTAAATTTCTAACAGTGTCTTCGCATCTCCTCTCGAATTTTCTCTTCTCATTTTTTTCTAATTTTGATCTCTTTGCCATGTAGAACTTCTGGGGTGAGGAAAATGACTCTCTTCATCCCCTCCCAACTATTGTTTGATCAGAAGCTCAAGTTCTTGACGTCTTCTTGTGTCTTGAAGTACTCAAGATTTAGTATGACATTTCTTTGTCTAGATCTTCTCCACGTTGTCTTCGTTGCTATCGTTTCCTGAGAAATTTATGAACAGTTATTTGGATGATGACAAGAAGGTGAATTGAATAATACATTAGGTTTTTTATTTAATATTTCATGTGAAATTCATGTAGATCAACCTCATTGTATGTTGATCAATTATTAGATATTTACGAACTTCTTGATATAGTGCTGCTTGATGTAGTGCCTTATGTGTTGCTAGCTTGATTAACAAGCTAATTCCATTTGAGTAGTCTGTCGTCATTTCTAACCTAGTTACCACCATACATAATATTCATAATTGGGAAAGTATCTTCTCCACCCTCCATAACCTTATTAAAAAAATGGAGCAAATATATATTATTGTGACTTCTTTTGTGATGCTTATCTTATATACAAATTTAGTACGACCTTATGCTTCGACCTAATAATATGTAGTATTGTGACTTATTTCATTTACGACCATAAAACCATATAATTATATAATACTTATTTACAATATCTACATGACTTAATTTATCTACGAAATCTATACCATCTAGTTGAATTTAAGTACAACTTCTTTATGACATATAGCGACTTTTATATGACATCTATACGATTTAATTAAAGTATGACTTCTTTAAGACATAGGTACTATTTAATGATAATACAACTTCATTACGAACCATCGTACAACCTAATTTTCAAACCCTAAACTTAGGGTCTTAATTTTATGTACAACTTCTTTACCACATATTGTGACAACTATACACAAAACTACAATTAACAGTCTAAAATAACAAACACATGTTTGTACCCTAATTTTTCCGGTTTTGTACTAACCACTTTTCAAATGATTTCTCAAAATTGATACCAAAATAGAAAGATTGATGAATTGAAAAAATAGAAATGGGTTTTACTCGCGCTATGTTGATTTTGATCAAGATTAAAATGTAGCAAAATCGCATACCAAACTTCGTCAAAGTTTGAGAGAAGTGGAGAAAAATAGCAAAGAAGAAAAAGAAGGTAAAAACATATGTTTTTTCACTTTTACATTTAAAATACAAAATGATTTTAATCATATGCAAACAAGGATATTTGAGAAAATTTGCAGAGCATTTGGTGTACAAGAGGCAATATTAATGTCAAAAAAATGTTTCGGTGTATCCAAGAAATGAGTGTGACACATTTGGTCTACATTGTTAATTTTCACTTTGATTGTTCAGTTTCTCCACCAAGTGTGATAGAGGTCAAAGAACCTGCGAAGAAGAGCCTCGAGATGATTTTCATGAAGTATCAAAGAGGTTGTAGTTAATTACTATGAGACTCCGAACGAGACACCGAGTATGCTCAGACCAATGATCCAAAAAATGTTCACTTGAATGATTGCAGGAAAGCTTGCAACAACACTACAAAAGCATTCAGAGGCATCAAGACCATCACATATGACTTGCCTACAAGTAGAAAAGGTCGAAAAGATTAAGAAACATGATCTGAGATGGCCCAAGAAAGGAGTCATTAAAATTGACTAAATGTAAGCTTAGAAACACCGGTTACTCGACCCGAGCAACAATATACACGAACTAAGCAAAATCTCATCACCAAAATAGAATTTGATGACACTAAACACTCAATTCGAGCACACACAACTCGATCAAGCGTCCATCCTAACTCAATCTAGTAAAGGAGTTATGCGATCAAGCATACTTAACTAGACAAATTTTAAGTTTGGAACCTTATGCGGGTCTAGACCTATCACTTTCTTGTGTTTTTACTTTTTTACTTATTTTATCTAGTTTTCCTTTTATGATTTACTCCTTGTAAATAAGGCACCTATTGTATGATATTTTTACTAAGTTTTTATTGTTAAGAGTTGTGTTTTCCTTGTTAATTCTTGAGAGATTTAACTATAGAACTCTTGGAGAAATTCTGACTGGTTGACTTATCAACACTAGATCACAAGTCTTGTGGCATCAATTTGATGTGTCTGAGGGTTTTTAGTCGAGTTGTAGGAAGTTTTAGAGCATTTATTGTCAGAAGAAAAAAGGTCCAGATTCTGCTATCAGGGTATTAGAGGGTTTCATTCCAAATTTCATATTATCTAACAATAAAACATCATTCTAGATTAATATTAAGTAGTATTAGAACTTTGTTCTTGCATTAGGTTGTCTTATGCCATATTATATTTATTTTTCGTTCAATGAAGTTTAACTTGTGTTCATTTTGCTTTTGTCATGCTAGGAAAATGAAATAAAAATGAAGGAAAAGAAACAAAATGAAACAAAAATAAATAAAAAAAGAAGAAAAAGAAAGGAATATGAACAAAAAAAAGGAATACAATGAAAAGGGAAAATATAAATGTTTTAGGAACTAGATTTAGGAACTAGTACATAGTGGCTTCGTTATTCCCTTATAGCATCAAAATTTAGTCTGAATATCAAAAACTAATTCTGAATTTTAATTATTGTGTTCTCAACTACATCAAATAGGTGAAGCCGATGAAAAAACAAAAACCGCGTGAAAATGAATGAAACACCTTTATGAGTGATTGTGATCTTCATTCATCTTCACTTCTTACATTTTTTCTGTTTTGGCTAACAAGTTTTTCAATTTTGTCTTTCTTTTTTATTCTAATTCAAGAAACTATCGCAACGGACCACTGCAAGGTGAAGGAGCAACTCAGTTGAACCAGAAATGCAATTGATGATGGTTTAATTTTGTAGGATGATGTGAGAAGAACCAACGATTTGATAGGGAGGAAGACATGATTCCTGGAGTTCGTCAAGAATCAAATGCAGCTAGTAATCTAAACCCTATGGACATAGATAATAACAAGTATGTTGAGGTTATGGATGAAGATTATGACCGTCTCATATGGCCGAATCAACGAGCAAGGAATAGGATTAACGATGACTAATAGAAAAATAAAGATGGAAATCTCTACGTTCATTGGTCAAAGGATGTGATGTGGTTAATCTCAAGTAATAAATATCTAGTCTAACGTTTTCGCAAGAATGCGGATCGTGTAGTACCAGGGCCGAACACTACGGAATCGATGCAATAATAAAGCTAGTTAACTAATGAATATAGGTCATTAAAATTAATAAGTGATTTGAATGCAAGTAAAGATAAACTAACTAAATAATTAACGGATTAAATTCAATGAACTAAACACCACAAGTTTTGAGAGATGCATGATGATGCAATGAAGTGCTAACAAGATCATGGTTATAGATATCATTAGTATTCGGGGAATTCAAGCTCTTTCATGGGGAATGACTCTCCCGGTGCCTAAAACCACTATCTAGTATGCGTACTACCAATCTCTCAATTGTGTAATCTCACCTACTAGATGCATTAAGATCCCTATCCTAATTCCTAAATCTAATCAACTGACTGACCAAGGTTCTAAATCAATTGAGACTTCAAATCATGGCTACATTCCAAAATCTAATTCATCTCACAATGAAATCATACTTTTATAATCATTCATTCAAGTTGTCAACAAGAATAAAAGCATTACGAACAGTCAATCAATCCAAACACGATCAAATATTATAACCAAGCATTAAGCATACAACTTAATTACATACCGACGAATCTCTAACCTGTGGCTATGGAAATACTTGGACATGGACTTAGAAAACAAAACACGAAATAAAACTATTATCAACATAGATAGAGAATGATATTCCTCCTTATCCTAATACCGTTGTCTTCAACAGCTCCTCTGCATTCCAAGTTCGTCGCCCAGTCTCCAGCCTCCGGACGTGTTTCTCTCTCTTCTCACTACGTGTGTATTGTGTATGGAATTGTGTTCTGTCCGAAATTGAGTTTTTCCTCTTGAACCCTTCGTCCTCTTTCCTCTTTGCTTTTTTTCATTTCTCCTTCTTTCCTCGTTGGCTGAATCTAAGCTCTCCAGTCCTTTCATTTTCGTCCTTCTTTCCTCTTCTCTACTCGTTTCCTTTTTCTCGGTTTCCATTTTCCTCAACAGCTTGTGTTTTCTTTTTCTCTTTTGCAACAACGAATTCCTTTTCTTTTCTCATCCTTTTCCTCTTTGGCTGGTTTCCTTCATTCTTTTGTCCATGCATTTCCATTTATTGTTCCAACAACCATTTTCATTTTCTATCTCCAATTGTTGCAGTTTCCAATTCTTGTGTAGACGGCTATCTTTCTATTTTTGTGTAGGCGGTTGGAAGTTTACATTTTGTTCCAGCAACTTGCTTCTATTTTATCTAAATCATGTTTACTTTTCATGTTCTAACCGTGCTTTTCTTATTTTTGTTCCAGCAACTGAAAGTTTCCATTTTTGTGAGCCGTGACCTAGGTTTCCATTTTTGTGAGCTGCCTATTCCCTTTTCTTTGTGTTCGTGTGGCTTCTTTGTAATCCAGTCATCCTTGCATCCAGTTTTCTTCTTTTATTCAAGATCCTTGGATGGTGACCGTGTATAGGTAATAGGAAAGTGTTTTTTGCTTCATTTACTCGTGTTTGTACCCCCGATATTTCATTTCTTGCAATTACATGAGAAAACGCTAGAAGAGGACTAAATGATGCTTAATGCTCGTTAAAGTCTAAATGAATGGTTAAACTAACTATGAAAATGGACTAAAATACTATAACAAAATAGACGTTATCAAACTCCCCTAGACTTCAGCCTTTGCTCGTCCTCGAGCTAGACTAGAACTAAGCACGAGAAGTGTTAGACAACAAACGGATACTAGCACAAACAATTCGAAAAATCATCCCTCATACAAAACAACGCGTCACACGCACATAGATCTAAATGTGCCTAGTTCAGACTTTCATCTACCGAGAGCCACTAACCATGCAATCCTACACATAACCTAAGTTCATTTCACTAACCCCTAGACAACATCCAAGCGATCTCCATACCTATTCTAATACTTACGTGAGATATCATTCTTAAGAAAATCATTTTTTCTTTTTCGGTTCTCTTTTTCTTCTTTTTCGGTTCCCACACATTTTTTTTCTTTGAAAATTCGTGCTCGGTTTCGAGGATGTCGAAGTTGAAGAGGAAAACCTTCTACTTAGACCCAGGTTGTTGATTGGCACTCATAAGGTCTTGTAACCTTAACGGAGCGAAGAGGTTGCGTCATTGCAGATTTTTTTCTTTTGATTAAACTATTGTGATTACGCATCTACTCTAATCCTTAGGACGTAGAAAAACAGCATTGACCCACAACTTAGACCCAAACCATCAATATCGGTGCATTCATGTCAATTTAATGCTGAAATAGTTAAAGAACGTATTCTATTGACAACGGAATGTAAGCGCGTGAAAATAAAGCGATCGAAACAAATCAAAGAATAAACGGTATGCTCAGATATATAAATACTTGGATTGAAACCTAGAGGGCGGAATACAACTATAGGTAATGGATTTATGCATGAATACTAACTAATTGATATCTAAAGGTACTTTTTTCAGCAAGCCAAGACTTTTGTTCCCGATTCGACATAGTTGCATAAAGATGACTAAAGTTTGAAATTTTTCATACTAGATATCCGTCCGCCTAATCATAACAAAACTAAAGCAAAAGCTAAAATAAAACGAAGAACTCAGCATCTAATCCTAATCACAGTCATGACACTTCAAAGAGTACCCTCCAGACTTGAACGAAACACCGTCCCGGTATTCAAAACCTAAGAGGAGGACTTGCATGCAAAAACTCGAGGAAAAATAAAGCGGATAGGAATGTGTGCACCCGATGTGTGCTTGTTGTCCTGAGTTGATGCAGTTGGGTATATGTGTCTCTCATTTTTTGTGGATATCGAAGTGGAAAAATCTGTAACAAGGAGTCACACAATCCGAAAGAGAGAGTACGATACATCGAGGTTGCTAGTGAAGTGCATGCGCGTAAAAATAATAAGAATCGAATTCTGAAAAATTTTAAAAAAATAACTAAAAGGATACGGGGCTCGGGTTGCCTCCCGAGAAGCGCTTGTTTAAGGTCACGAGCATGACCTAGATGTGTTACTCATTAGGTGGACGTCGTCGACGTCGTCGTGTGCGTAGCGTCTCACGTGCATAGGGTGCTCGATTGGGTATAGCTCACGGATTAGTTGGGCTGCTTGCACAATCAGACATATATTCCCTAATTTCGGTCGTGTTTTCCCTAAGTTAGGGGCCAGATCGTGTTGTCCAAAAAGCTTGGTCGTGTTGTTCATAAGTTTGATTGTGCACTCCATGGAATCAATTAGGCATTCATCTCTTCTTTCTTTCAAATTTTCCTAAATTCATTGATGCGTGAGCCCTTGTGCTACTAGTTTCATCTTCACCTTAGGTGCCTTATCAATGCTCTAATTGGTTGCTAGGCGTTTGGTGTGGCTTTTCGGCGTTTAGGGAGTGTTTTTGTATTAATCTACACTGCTCGTAACTCGATTTGCACAAAAATCTGCTCGGATCGCGCTTGAGTTCAAGGACTATTCTACAACGTTTTCTTGGTCCAAACTCAAGTCCATTCAAGCCATACTCTTGTGTGGATGATCTGAACTCTACTCTTGGAGTAAGTGGTCCGAATCTTCTCCATTAGTTTGAATTTCGATTCGTTGTGTTCAAGGTGCGGTCGCGTAGAATTCGGCCTGCATCTCGTTCAACTTGTCATTCGCGACTTCCTCCTCCTTCACTTCGTCCAGTAACTTTGTATAGTATGTTACATTTTTTGGATCTTTATACACTTCTTTTATAGCTCCTAAGAGAGCCATCTAAAAATAATCCATATTCCCGAACTCTTCAAGAACTTCTTCCGCTAGTTTCTTTAGGACATCGATGTAGAATATTGAATCCACCATACAAGGCTGCTTGAGTGTGTCGTTCAGATTGAACTCCACTTATTTTTTGCCAAAATTCAGTGTTAGTCATCCTTCCGCACAATGTATGATTGTTTTTGCGGTGTTAAGAACGGTCTTCCGAGGATGATCAGGATTTTCTCATTTTCCTCCATGTCTAAGACGACAAAATCAACCGGAACGAAGAACTTCCAACTTGTAATGGCACGTCTTCCAGCATGCCCTTGGGTATCGTAACACTTCGATCAGCCATGGTAAGTGCCATTCGTGTGGCTTGAAGATCCATCATGCCCCTAATTTCCAGTTTTTCGTATAACGACAATGGTAGCACGCTTACGCTTGCTCCGACAATGATTACTGCATGGTTAATTTCATAATCACCTATTTTACAAAGGGATCACGAATATACATGGATCAGACATCTTTTTGAGTAGTTTTGGTTGCAGCATCGAAATTGTCACCATCGCAGTTTCTATCTCTACGTCTCATTTGTTCGCAAGCACGTCTTTGAGGAACTTGGCATATGAGGGCATTTTCTTCAACGCTTCGTGGAATGAAAATGTGATGTGCATCTTCTTCAACATATCAGCAAACTTAGAAAATTGGGCATCATCGTTCTTTTTGCGTTGACAATGTGGAAATGGCAAAGGAGGAGGTCTCGGTTCGGGTTTAACGTATTTCGGCTCCTCTTCCTCCTCGGGTTTCTTCTTGTGCTCACTATCTTTTTCCACTAATGTACTAGATGATTCTCCCTTTTCAAACGTCAAATGAATGGGCTGATCCAGCATCTTACAACATCTTAGGTGAATGCCATTGATTTGCTCACGAGGATTTGCCTTCGGCCTTCCCGGAAGAACTCATTGCGATTTAAAGGAGTTCGCAGCAAGTTGTGCAACCTGGTTGTCCAAAATATTTAGGTGCGTTTGAATCCCCAGAACTTGCTTCTTTACATCATCATGATCCGCTTTCATCCCTCTAAGTTCATTGTATTGATTTTTTTGTCCTTGTAGGATTTGAACAAGCATATACGTAATATCGGAGTTAGTTTCGTATTGCGTAGGAGGGGGTGCTTGTGATGGATAATTCGGAGTTTGGGGCTGCGTCCATGGCTGAAAGGTCTGCCTTCTTTGCATCACTTGCGGCTGAAATTTTTCTAATAGATGTTGCACATTCAATACACCGTCGGAGTTCCTATACGGGAAGTTTGGATGATCTCTCCATTCGGGGTTATATGAATGCTCGAAAAGACTGATTGTAACTCACGTAGTTCACTTCCTCATACCCCGAACTTATTGTTCCCATGATTTCTTCAAGTAATGCAGACGGCGTGATTTAGACAGCATATGATAAATTCCCGTAACTTGATCTTTTACTTCAGCTATACCGGCGTACAAAGAATGCACCTCATTCATGTTACCTCACAAAGTAAACAAAAACAAGAATCGATTAAGCTCCGAGAGGTAAAAAATTGACTCAAAAAGAAAATAAATTAAAAAATATGAAAAACAATTAAAGACTACGGAAAGGATTGTATCCTAATTCAAAAATATCCTAACTCTAAAGTCGTAATCAATTCCCCGACTACGGTGCCAAAAACTTCATATGGTTAGTCTCGAGTAATAAATACGTAGACTAACGTTTTCACAAGAATACGGATCGTGTAGTACCAGGGTCGAACACTAGACAATCAATGAAACAATAAAGCTAGTTAACTAATGAATATGACGTGTAATATTAATAAGTGATTGGAATGCAAGTAAAGATAAACTAACTAACTAATTAACGAATTAAACTCAATGAACTAAACACAACAGGTTTCGAGAGATGCATGATGATGCAATGAAGTGCTAACAATATCATGGTTATAGATATCATTACGTATTCAGGGAATTCAAGCTCTTTCCTAGGGAATGACTCTCCTGATGCCTAAACCCACTATCTAGCATGCATACTACCAATCCTTCAATTGCGTAATCTCACCTACTAGATGCATTAAGATCGCTATCCTAATTCGTAAGTCCAGTTAACCGACCGGCCAAGGTTTTAAATCAATTGTGACTTCAAATCATGGCTACGTTCCAAAATCTAATTCATCTCCCAATGCAATCAGACATTTATAATCATTCATTCAAGCTACCAACAAGACTAAAAGCATTACGAACAGCCAATCAATCAAAAAACGATCAAATATTATAACCAAGCATTAAGCATACAACTTATTTACATATCGGTAAATCTCTAACTCGTGGCTATGGAACTACTCGGACATGAACTTAGAAAACATAACACAATAAAGAATGATATTCCTCCATATCCTAATATCGTAGTCTTCAACAGCTCCTCTACATTCCAAGTTCGTAGCCCCGTCTCCAGCCTCCGGGCCTGTTGCTCTCTCTCTTCTCTCTACGTATGTGTTGTGTGTGAAATGGTGTGTGTTCTATCCAAAATTGAGTTTTTCTTCTTGACCCCTTCGTCCTCTTTCCTCTTTCCTTTCTTTAAGTTTCTCATTCTTTCCTCTCTGGCTAAATCTATGCTCTCCAGACCTTTCCTTTTCATCCTCCTTTCCTCTTCTCTACTCGTTTCCTTTTTCTCGGTTTCCATTTTTTTCAGAAGCTTGTGTTTCCTTTTCCTTTTGTGCAGCAACGGTTTCCTTTTTTATTCTCCTCCTTTTCCTCTTTTGTTGGCTGCCTTCTTTCTCTTACCCATGTGTTTCCATTTATTATTCCAGCAGCCATTTCCATTTTCTATCTCCAACAGTTGCAGTTTCCAATTCATGTGTATGCGGCTATCTTTCTATTTTTGTATAGGCGGTTGGATGTTTACATTTTGTTCCAGAAACTTCCTTCTATTTATGTAAACCATGTTTCATTTTCATGTTCCAACTATGCTCTTCTTATTTTTGAGTCCAGCAACCCAAAGTTTCTATTCTTGTGAATTGCGGCCTAAGTTTCCATTTTTGTGAGTCGCCTATTTCCTTTTCTTTGTGGCCATGTGCCTTCTTTGTAATCCAGCCATCCTTGCCTCCATTTTTCTTCTTTGATTCAAGATCCTTGGATAGTGATCGTGTATAGGTAATAGGAAAGTGATTTTTGCTTCATTACTCGTGTATGTACACCGATATTCATTTCTTGCAATTACATGAGAAAAAGGTAGAAGAGGACTAAATGACGCTTAATGCTCGATAATGTATAAATGAATGGTTAAACTAACTATGAAAATGGACTAAAATACTATAACAAAATAGACGTTATCAGGATGCAAAAGAATATTTGGAGTGGGAACAGAAGACATAGATGGTTTTTTATTGTCATCACTACTTGAAATTGAAGAAGGTTTGCATAATGGAATAAATTAATGATTTATTGAAGGCATAATGGAGAGTATGCCATCACTACTTGAGATGACATGTCTACCAACCTTCTCACAATGATCGAGAGGTGAATCAACATTTGAGATGATTGATGCGAGGTAGTAAGAGCGTGAAAGACTTACTATTAGGAGATAGAGTTCTTGATGATTAGAATGAATATGTGGTCTTAATTCTGACATACATGAAAATGAGTATATGGACATGGATAATTTGTTTCATTTGGCGGTTAAGATTGAGTAACAATTGAAGAGAAATGGGAAAACGTTTCAACAACATGTGAACTATTTCAATCATCAACTTGAAGTAAACCGGTTTGACAAACCAAATTTGGGACACAAGGAGGAGCAAAAAATGGTGGTGGTGCAACCGAAACCACCAGATACTGCCGAAACTTCATTACAGAAATGTGATACTCATTGTTTCAAGTGTCACGATCAAGACCGCTTTGCAGAAGAATGTCCGAACAAGTTGGCCATGATCATACAATCTGATGGAGAGTATGAGACTGCATCAGAGGATGGTGAGCATTAAAATCAACAATATGTATCTGATTTCAATGAATATTACAAAGATTAAGACGAATACATGGTAGTGAAAGGCGAGTTGTTATGGTAGCTTGTAAGCGATGAATGTACAAGCTAAAGAACAATTTATCGTACATAGGGTAAATATCTTCTACATGTTTGCACTTGTCAAGGATAAGGTGTGTAGCATTATCGTGGATAGAGGAAGTTGTACAAACCTGGCAAGTGCATCACTTGTTGAGAAATTGAGATCGACCAATACAAAACAACTGAAATTGTACAAAGTATATTTTTGAATAGTAGTGGCGAAACTAAGATGCACTGACATGTGAAGGTTAATTTCAACATTGGGAAGTATGAAGACAAATTACTATGTGACATGGTACCAATAGAAGTGAGACATCAGTTTGTTGGGATGACCTTGGCAATTTGATACTCGTGAAAAGAACTCCTTCGATGAGGATTAATACATTCAATTAGCTCCACTAACACCTAAAGAAATGTTCAAAGATCATGTCGAATTATTGAAGAACGAGATGAAACTATTCCCTATGAGTGGCCATGAGAGTGAGATACTTTAAGAAGACTTGGATTTTTACTTATGTACGATGAATTTTTTAATTAACAAACTCACCATTTCTTTGCCTACTGTTGTTTTTTATTTATTGAAGGGTTTCAAAGACATGTTTCTAGAACAAACACCCAACGGATTACCTCCATTTCATGGGTATTCAAAATCATCACATATACCAACAAATCCTGAGGAGACTATGGAGTTGGAAAGACAATTCAACACCACAAAAAAACAGTTCATTATCAACGGACGGATAAACGCATCCGTCCCTTGATAGAAAATTCTAATGGATGCCCGTTAATGATAAATGGTCACAGATCTATTGCAATCCGTTGCAATTATCAACGCACAAGCAACATACAAAATCTATTGCATTCATCTGTTGAAACACCGTTGGAAACCCCAAAGTATTATCAACCGGATGTCCATTGCTCTGGGCAACAGATTTCCATTTCCATTGTCAATGGATTCACATTGAAATTTTGAATTTCGAGATTATCGTTGGAATATTTTAACCTGACGTTTCAACGGGCATCCGTTGAGGGCTCCAACAATGCCCATTGAATCTTACACGGATTGGAGCAGTTCATGAGTTCTGTGTCGATGTAACCTTTGTGTCAAGAACGCGAGATATTGGTATGTCCTTGGAAAAGATGTAAAAACATGAAGTATCGAAGTCACAAAATTGTTTGCAAACGTGTTTACAAGGTGAGTTTCATAGAGAATTACGAAATTTGGTTATTTTACGGCAAAAATTATGATGTTAGAGATATTTGCAAGAAGCACAAGAAATACAAAGAAATGAATAAGTTGTTTATGAAGCATCGACGACTAATCCATATGTGAAAATCGTGTGAGATGCTTTTCTTGGAGTTGTTGAGCAACTGCATGAAGAGGTGTCGAACAATGAGGCATGCCGATTTTTCAACCTATTGGATTCGCCGAAACAACCTATATATGAAGTTTTTCGTGAAGTTCAATCTCGTTTATCTTTATCCTCAAGATTGATAAGTAAAAAAATAGACTACAATGTTGCTGAAAATTGCATGGATTCATTTTGCAAAACCATGCGTAAGTATTTAGCGGAAAATAATCAAGCTCATGAGATATATTGCGAAACAAAAAATTTTAAAATTATTTGGGAATGCCACTTAAGAAAATTGATATTTATAAAAATAATTGCATGTTGTTTTGGGGGAAATGATAAATACTTGTCGGAATAAAATTTTACGGTGCAAGCAGATTTTGTCAAAAGAAACCATCTTCACGTAAATATGTACCGTACAAAAAAATGTTCTACATGTTTGTAGCAAACAGGTTGAGAAGGTTATTTGTATCGAAAAAACCTTTATGGTAATGAGATGACACGCAGAACACTCGACGGTTGAATGGATAATGCAACATTCATCGGATGGTAAGGCATGGAAAGATTTCAATGAAATATTTTCTGAGTTCGCGTTTTAAATGAGAAATGTTTATCTTTGCAACTACATCGATGGTTTTAGTCCATATGGACAATTTGGAAGTCAATATTCTTTGTAGTCATTGATTATGTCTATGTATAATTTGCCTCCCAATATGTGTTTAAAAAGAGAAGTAATGTTTTTTATGTTAATGATTCCAGGACCAGAACATCCGAAGAAAAGTTTCAATGTCTTTTTGCAGCCCTTAATTCATGAATTAAGACATTTGTGGAACGATGGAATTCTTGCTTATGACGTGAGTACGAAGCAAAATTTCACATTGAAAGCGGTCTTGTTGTGGACAATTAGCGACTTTCCTGCCCGTGGAATGTCATCTGGATGGAGCACACACAAGAGATTGGAAAATTCATATTGTACAGAGGATACAGATCCATTTCGACTAGTACACGGGAAGAAACCATGTTGGTTTTATTTTCATAGAATATTTTTTCCCCGTGGAAAAACTTTCAGAAAAGATAAAAAAAAAAAAACATTTTCGAAAGAATGGGGTACAAAAGAAGAGGCACCGTGATTGCAAATTGAACGCAAATCCTTTACGAATGATTAAATACGATGGAAGATTTACAAAAATCAATAGAATGCAGTGGATATCATGGGCATCGAAAACCAAAAGGCAACGGTGAATGCATAATTTGTATAAACGTAGTATCCTTTGGGAACTACCATATTGGAAATCATTGATATGACGTCATAATTTGGATGTTATGCATATTGAAAAGAAATTTTTTAAAAACATCATCAAAATTGTTTTGAATGTGACAGGGAAAAATGATAATATACAATCAAGAAAAGATTTGAAGACAATATGTCGAAGACCTGAGTTGGAGTTTCGAGATAGAAGGGCACCTATCCCAATATTAAGATTGTCTGCACCAACGAAAATCGCATTATTAAGGTGATTAAAAGAAAACGTTAAATTTCATATGGATATGCATCAAACATTGCTCGACATGTGGATATTAATGGTTTGAAGCTGATCGGGTTGAAAAGTCACGACTGTCACATTTTCATGCAGCGACTCGTTCCAATTGCATTTGTTGAGTTCTTACCATGAAACATTCGCGATGTGCTATGCTGAATTAGAATATTTTCAGAGATATATGTTCAAAAAATTTTAAAAGGAGTGACTTGGAATTAATGAAAAACAATATCTCTCAAGTATTATGCTCATTGGAAAACGTTTTCCCGTCTTCCTGCTTCAATTTCATCGAACATTTGCCAATACATTTACCAAATAAGACAATACTTGGTGGCCTAGTTCAATTAAGATGGATGTATCCTTTCGAAGATTTTTCTTTTATATAAAGAAAAAACAAAAAACAAAGCAACAGTTGAAGGATCTATTGTTAAACAGTACTTGTTGGAAAAAATCACATATTTTATTTCGAGTCGCATATTCCGACGAAACAAACACTCTCAGCGGAAGATCACACAAATTGTCTATATCAATGTAATCCGCCAATCGAAGAATCTACCGAATAAGAAATGTGAATTATGTAATTGTAATATATAACTTTATCTAACTTATTGAAATTATTTTTTAACTTAATATATTCAAGTTTCAACGGGCATCCGTTGGGAATGGCAATAAAAACCCGTTGAAACATTAAATTTTGCTCGATACTTAGAAAATTTTAAAGGTTTTCAAATTTTCAATGACCATCTCTTTGCGATTGCTAAAGTGGCCAATGAGTGCCCGTTATTCTGGTGCAATGGATGCCCATTGAAAAGGGTCATCATGGCTATCCTACACCTACACTATCGATTTTGGGTTTCAACAGGAATTTGTTGGAACTTGCAACGGATGCCCATTGAAAGGGGAGGCGTATCATCATTTCGTTGTTCGTTTCCTTGAGAACACGTGTTGCAGCCCGTTAAGAAATCAACAGTCATGTTAATTAATTGTGTTTGTTGACGTGATGTTATTTCCAATGGATATCCGTTGGTATTTCCAACGGATGTCCGTTGGAAATTTCTTTAAATCAGCCGTTGAACAATTCATTTTTCAACATAATCTCAAAACATAAATTCTCTCAAACACTTAAACACAATCAAACAATGAGAGCTCAACGATTCGTCAGTTACGGTGTTATGTTTGTGGGTTCGGCAAGAGCCCCACCATCGCCTCCACCGCCACATATATTGACCTCCTTCACCTATATCGACACAGTCGATATTTGATGAAGAAGATGATATGGTGGACAAAGACTCATTGATCGATAGTTTCGACGAGCGTCCTTCTGTTCCGATTATTGACCCTGAACGTCCTGACGAGACGTTATGGTAAGATTTTAATTACATAATTCATATTGTATTTAATTGTAAATATTATATAATCACTTAATTTTCACGTGCAAGTTTGATGTGGATGATGTTCTGATACATACGAACAATAATATCATCCAAAGATCGCTACAAGATCGACTCTACTATTCCTGGCAGGAGACGCCAGAAATTATACGCTGCTGATGGTAGTGTACAATCATCGTCAGTAATCTTAATATAAAATTTAACTTTTAAATATTATTTAATTTTATTTATAAAATAATTTATTGCAATTTAATTTTGCGATGCGCATATCGATGGCGAAAGAAGGATACATCGCACATCTACACAGCTTGGATGCACGACATGCAAGCCCTGTTGTACTTGATGATGAACAATACCAAGCGCAACTATTACAAGAAGAATGACAAACCGATATGGGAAATGGACGAGGTATTCAACCAACTCGTCCATCATGGGAGTTCAAAGACTTCAAGGCCAATAGCGAGAAGGCCAAGAAATGTCGGTACGACGAGAAGGTTCCCGGGGATGGTTTACATCGCCTTACTTGAAAATCGAAATTATTCCCGAAATGAAAGAAAGAATTGGTAAAATTTATTTTAATTAATTATTCAAATTTTATATTTATATAAAATTTTGACCTAATTATTTATTATAATGTTATAGATGGAGAGGATGGAAAAAGAACCGACTCTTCTTGAGCTGGTTGTAGAAATCCACGCCAAGAAGAAGTCCATCGTCGGGGAAGAGAGCGACGAACCTGAATTTGTCGACCCTTGGGCAGAACGGAACGTGAAAACTGTGAGGGAGAAGATCACACAACAATCACAAGCCTGTGATTCAACTCCCAATAATTTCAGTCCTTTACAAAAGGACAAAATTTATTTAGAGGTAAATAATAAGATTATTGTTATTGTAATTATTTATTCAAAAAATATTTTCTAACGATGCTAACATTACGTGTTTTATTTTGTAATCTGTTAGAAGGTATAAAGGGCATCTATACGGTCTTAGTTCACTCCAAAAGGATATCGTCGAGGACGCCACGACAGTACCCCCGTGGTCCAAGTAGTTACACGCAAGAACGGTGTATCGAGCTTCTCAAACCTGAACTTTGAACAACGCAAGATGTTCTTCATGGAACACAAGATGCTCTTCAAGTAACACAATCGGAGCTTCGAAAAACTCGAGCAAAGATGCGTCACATGGATAGCATTATCGAGTTGCTAACCGGTCGAGTATATCAGCCACCAAAACCGACCAAGGAAATAACACTAAGACATGGTGATGGCGATAACGGGGATGAAGACGACGCTACCAATTTAGATGATTTATAGTAAATAAGGGATTTAATTTGTATAAACTTTTTTAATTAATTATTTGTTTATGAATTTATTTTTAAATTTTTGTAACTTTTTCGTCAAGTTTTCAACGGATGCCCGTTGATAATTTTTAAAATTTTCAACGGGCATCTGTTGGAGTTTTAAAATTCCCACCATTTCTTTTTGACAACGGCAATCCGTTGAAAGCTCCCTTCATATTTGCCAACGGATATCCGTTGAAAACTTTTAGTGTTGCTTTGGGGGGTTTAGACGAGATTTCTAGGCTAGTTTATCGTTTATTCTCTCTATCCAGATGGTCATACTTCGTGTAGACGATGCTTTACTTATTTTTTATGAGGATTATTATATCATACGAGATCGAGCTTATTTTGCAGATTAAGACCACACACTAACACTCCGCTGTCGATAGAAATAATGCCTAAAAGCATGATCTAAAATCGATATGAGTGCATCCCCCTTAATACTCTTTCGATGGTTCGGGTCTAAGTGGTGGGTTGGCGATCATCTTTCTACATCCTAAGGGCATGGCACAATAAAAACACCGTCTACTCCGCTGCACTTTTCAACGAGATGCATGAGTATACCGTCATCGATAGTCTGGGTCTAACTAGAGGCTGGATCCCTTCAAATCTGACGTCCTAGAAGCCTAGTGTGTAGGCAAAGAAGAAAAAAAAACATAAGACATAAAAGAAAAAAAAGGATAAAGAAAGAAAGAAGCTCGGAAAAGAAACAAGTATCATCGGTTGTTCTACGTTTAGCATTTGTCTGAAGTCTTGTTTGGTGGAGAGAGTTACGGTGGCTTGTCTAGTTTACCTTCGATTTACTTTCTCGTGGGTAGCCTTGGTGAACCTAGGATGAAGATTGAAAACTTAATTAGGCCGAATTTGCTCTCGACTTGCTAGTTGATCTGTTAGGCTCGCTTTAGCGATATTTCTAGGAGAAAGGGGAATTCTCGGATTTTGTATACCCCACGTGTTCCACGTTTACGTTTGCTTAGGAACAAGCAAATATTTAAGTCTGGGGGATTTTGATCATCTCGTTTTCATACGTATTTCTTGCACGATTTTAGAGATGTTTACGATATAGATGTGATTTTTACGTATGATTTTGTATCCGTTTTACTCGTTTCCGTGTTTTCGTGTTCTTACAGGTTTTAATGCGTATTCGGTTCATTTTAGAGCAAAAAAAACATACACGAGACAAAGTATAAACATCGAGGATCCTCACGGAACAAATGGGACGAGAATCGGCGAAGAACAAGCTCAGCCACTGGTCCAGCAACTTGAGCACGAGTCGGGCAAGTACTACACACGGTCCGGGCATCAGCCCGAGCGGGGCACATCCCAGCCCGACCGGGGCATATGTCAGCCCGAGCGTGCACTCCCTAGTGCGCACGGGTCGCCTTGTTTTCCATCGCGATCATCCGCGCCGCGCCCGAGCGGGTCACACACTCAGCCTGCGCGGGTCACTTCCGTCACCTGCAACTTACAGATAAGTTAATTTTTCTTAAAACGAAATGGAACTTGTTGGTGACTTATACAATAAGGAAAACGACTTTAGAGAAGAGGAATAAGTCATATTTTGTTGGAGAAAGTAATGGAAACGTTGTCCAACTTAATCAAGAATGGAAAAAACTCATAAAAAGGCAAAATCGGTGGCTGCTGCAACAAAAAGAAAAGAACGAACGGCCAGAAGAAAAAAAGAGGAGAAAAGGAAAGATGAGAAGAAGGCAAAGGAAGAACAGGAGCTAGGGGTCGAGGCAGCTTCAGTTACAGAGTTAGTTTGGAGAATACACACGAGGAGAGAGAGTAGAGCGGAGAGGAAGATTCTTGCGAAGGAGACGTACAAGGAGCATTGGAGTACATGAACAATGTGCAAACAGCCATAAGGATGCCTGCTGTTGCTAGAGAACAGTTTGAGATTAAGCCGGCAATGATCAAAATGCTTTATCAGAAGCAATTCATGGGTGGCATTCACGAGGATCCCCATAAGCACCTCAGAGACTTCCTAGAGCTTTCTGGTACATTCAAGATACACGGAGTCTCAGAGGATGTGATCTTACTGTGTCTCTTCCCCTTCTCAATTGGGGGCAAGCGAAAAGATGGCTGCAATCGCTTTCCTCTGGTTCAATCACGACTTGGGACCAGCTCTGCACATTGTTCTTATCATGCTTCTTTCCTCTGAGCAAGACGATTCGGATGCGGGGGAAATCACAACGTTTAGATGCAGAGATGGAGAAAATTTGTTTGAAGCGTGGGGCAGATTTAAGGATCTTCTACAGATGTGTCCACACCATGGTCTCGAGCAGTGGTACGTTATCCAAACCTTTTACAACGGAATTTCAGATGAACACCGAACGACGTTGGATAACGCTTCTAGAGGATCATTTATGGATCTGAGCATCGAGGAGGCATACGAGCTGATCGATAACCTCACCATGAACCACACCATGTGGTCAACACCGAGAGGTATGCCTAACAATACTCGTCGCCTGTATGAGCCGAATCAGAGCAGAGCAATGGGTAATGCAGCAAACGCCATGTACTGCGTGAATTGCGGAGATACGGAACATGTGGTTTATCAATGCACGCTGCAAGAGAACGTGGAACATGTGAATTATGCCCATCAGCAAGGAAACACGCAATTGGGGAATACCTACAACCTGAATTGGAGGAATCACCCGAACTTGTCATACCGAACGACTCAACCAATGAAGTATTCGGGATTTCAGCAACCATAGCAGCCATACCAGCAAAATAACCAGCAAGTTCAGCATGCTCAGCAAGTTCCGCAAGCTCCTCAACCTCCTCAAGCCCCTTCGTCAAACCTTGAGGCGGTACTGCTCAAATTTATCAGGCAGCAAAGGCAGCAACATTCAACTCAAACCAAATTCAATGCGGATATGGGGACAGCGATTAGCAAGCTCAAAACTCGGATGGAAACCTTGAGCAACCATGTGAAGAGCTTAGAGAACTCCGTAGCACAGCAAGCTGCCTCATCCTCTCGGAATTGCGGACAGCTTCCCAGTAAGCCCGAATTAAACCCGAGAGAGTGCGTGAACGCTATTTACGTGTGCAGCACTGATATGATCGAGGATTCACCCTCGAAAGAGCGAGAGCATGCTGCTGGTACGTCTATGAAAAGAGGAAAAGGTAAGATTGCAATTATGGAAGGAGTCGAACCAGATTTAGACAAACCATACGTTGCGCCACTGGTATACAAACCTCCTATACCATTTCCTCAACGGTTGGTGAGTAGTAAGAATGAAGAACGAGTGGGCAGATTCTTAGAGGGTCTCAAGAAGCTTGACATCAACATCCCATTCGTGGAGGCCCTCCAAAATATGCCTAATCACGCCAAACTCATCAAAAAGTTTCTTTCCAAATAGAGGCATATCGAAGAGAACGAGACAGTAGCACTCACCGAGGAATGCAGTGTGGTTCTTCAAAACAAGCTGCCACCAAAGTTGAAGGACCCCGGAAACTTCTCCATTCCATGAACAATAGGTAATATTGATATAGAAAATGCTTTGTATGATTTAGGAGCAAGCGTGAGCATCATGCCACACTCAGTTTTCAAGCGGATGGACTTCGAGAATCTTAAACCTACAAAGATGTGTCTACGCCTCGCGGATAATTTGGTAAGATATCCGGTGGGAATTGTTGAAAACGTTCCCACCATGGTAGGTAAGCTTTGCATTCCCACTGATTTTTTTGTACTTGAAATAAAGGAAGATGCTAGGATACCTATTATTCTTGGTAGACCGCTCCTAGCTACTGCAGGTGCCATTATAGACGTACAAAAAGGAAAGCTTTCCTTACGTGTCGGAGATGAGACGATAGAATTCAACTAGTCCAGCCCATGAACGGACCCTCATTCAAGAAGTCTTGCTTTACAGTCGATTCGCTGGACGAGTTAGCAAAAGACACGCATGATCAAGTAAGTGTTTTCGATCCTCTTATGCGATGCTTAACACGAGTTTGCGAAGATGCAGGATTTACGGATGAGAGAGCCAACCTATACACGAAATTCATGAGTGCTATTGCAGCACTAGGAGACGCCCCACATGAGGAGATACCATACGAAATGCACGCTGGTCTCGCATTGGAGAAGACGTCCAAACTTGAGCCCGAGCCACCTCTGTCTTCTTTTTGGTATGAGTACGTTGAATGCAGTAAAATATATCCTGCTATTATGAATGTTAACTTGAGTGCAGATGAGATGAGAAAATAATCCACACGCGTCAAGAAGCGTAGAAGAGTCAGCTCTTCAGTATGTACGCACGGGACTTAGACGGAAGACAACCACGAACCTTCCATCGAAACTCAAAAGAGGATGCACCCGCACTTGCACGAGGTAATGGAAAAAGACGTCATAAAACTTTTCAATGCAAATACCATTTATCCAACCTCGGGCAGCGAACGAGTGAATCCCATACATGATGTGCCAAAGAAAGAAGTAGTGACTAAGGGATGGCACGACAAAAAGACCCTTCCTCATGACTTCCAACTAGGTGATTTAGTTCTACTCTTCAATTCTCGTTCTAAGCTTTTCTCGAGCAACCTACGGTCTCGTTGGTCTGGTCGGAGACGTGAGGAGCGACTCTAGCTGAACATTCAAAGCTAATGGACAGCGACTAAAGCTCTACCAAGCCGCTCAACCGATCGAAAGTGGAAACTCCATTTCCCTTTCCAATCCACCCACCGTACACACATGAGGAATGGAGAGAAAGTGGAGACTCCATTTCCCTTTCCAATCCACCCACCGTACACACATGAGGAATGGAGACGTCAAAGCTTAAAGACTTTAAATAAGCGCTTTCTGGGAGGCAACCCAGCTGTTTGTTTTCTATTTTTCTTAGTTTTTAGTTTAAGACTCGGTTAATTAAAAAACAAAAACAAAAATACAAAAAAATTTCCACCACAAACGTGACTTCACTTCCCTTACCCTCCATCGGAGCTTCACGTCGAGGACGCCGTTCAATTCAAGTCTTGGGGAGCAGCTCACGTTTGTCAGGTGATTTCGCTTCATTTTCGTTTTTAGTTTGTTTTTTCTTTCGTGAGTCAGAGTCGTCCTAGGCACTTGTCCGGTGCCACGTTTTGAGATGAACCCTGAACCTAGGATGCTTAAGAAGTTGGCCTTTTCAGTGAGATTTTGCATGTTTGAGCTAGGTTTTTCCTAAGCGTTAGAGCTTATTAGTCGGCTAAAAAACAATAGGTCGTAATTCTTCGGGAATCCTAGTGTTGCTTGTGGGGGGTTTAGACGAGGTTTCTAGGCTAGTTTATCGTTTATTCTCTCTATCTAGATGGTCATACTTCGTGTAGATGATGCTTTACTTCTTTTATGATGATTATTATATCATACGAGATCGAACTTATTTTGCAGATTAAGAGCGCACACTAACACTCCGCTGTCGATAGAAATAATGCCTAAAAGCATGATCTAAAATCGATATGAGTGCATCGACCTTGATACTCTTTCGATGGTTTGGGTCTAAGTGGTAGGTTGGCGATCATCTTTCTAAGTCCTAAGGGCATGGCACAATAAAAATACCGCCTACTCCACTGCACTTTTGAACGAGATGCATGAGTATACCGTCATCGGTAGTCTGGGTCTAAGTAGAGGCTGGATCCCTTCAAATCCAACGTCCTAGAAGCCTAGTGTGTAGGCAAAGAAGAAAAAAAAAAGAAAAAAAGAAAAAACAAAGACATAAAAACAAAAAAAAAGGAAAAAAAAGAATAAAGAAAGAAAGAAGCTCGGAAAAGAAACAAGTATCCTCGGTTGTTCTAGATTTAGCATTTGTCTGAAGTCTTGTTTGGTGGAGAGAGTTACGGTGGCTTGTCTAGTTTACCTCCAATTTACTTTCTCATGGGTAGCCTTGGTGACCCTAGGATGAGGACTGAAAACTTAATTAGGTCGAATTTGCTCTCGACTTGCTAGTTGATCGATTAGGTTTGCTTTAGCGGTATTTCTAGGAGAAAGGGAAATTCTCGGATTTTGTATACCCCACGTGTTCCACGTTTACGTTTGCTTAGGGACAAGCAAATATTCAAGTCTGGGGGATTTTGATTCGTTTTCATAAAAATTTCTTGCACGATTTTAGAGATGTTTACGATATAGATGCGATGTTTACGTATGATTTTGTATCCGTTTTACTCGTTTCCGTGTTTTCGTGTTCTTATATGTTTTAGTGTGTATTCGGTTCATTTTGGAGCTAAAGGACGTACATGAGACAAAGTACCAACATCGAGGATCATCACGGAACAAACGGAACGAGAATCGATGAAGAACAAGCTCAGCCAGTGCGGGGTACACCCTTGCCCGTGCGGCATTTAGTTCGGCAATGCTACGGGCCACTGGTCCAGCAACTTGAGCTCGAGTCGGGCAAGTACTACACACGATCCGGGCATCAGCCCAAGCGGGGCACATCCCAGCCCGACCGGGGCATGCGTCAGCCCGAGCGGGCACTCCCTAGCCCGCGCGGGTCGCCTTGTTTTCCATCGCGATCATCCGCGCCACGCCCGAGCGGGCCACACACTCAACCCACATGGGTCGCGTCCGTCACCTACAACTTACAGATAAGTTAATTTGTCTTAAAACGAAACGGAATTTGTTGGTGACTTAAACAATAAGGAAAACGACTTTAGATAAGAGGAATAAGTGATATTTTGCTAGAGAAAGTAATGGAAACGTTGTCCAACTTAATCAAGAATGGAAAACTCATAAAAAGGAAAAATCGGTGGCTGCTGCAACAAAAGGAAAAGAACGAACGGCCAAGAGAAAAAAAGAGAAGAAAAGGAAAGAAAAGAAGAAGGAAAAGGAAGAACAGGAGCTAGGGGTCGAGGCAGCTTCAGTTACAGAGTTAGTTTGGAGAATACACACGAGGAGAGAGAGTAGAGAGGAGGAGGAGATTCTTGCGAAGGAGACGTACAAGGAGCATTGGAGATCAACCCAAGACTTCGGTTTCGTTTGGTTTTCATGTTCCTTAGACTTTCTATTTCAATTATATTTGTTTACGGACGCATGAGCGAGTAGTTTGTTTTGTTCTAGGAGAAGGGATTAGCCAATAGCTATCCCGGAACCACCTTGATTTATCTTTGAATGCATCTTCCCATTTTGGTTTATCTATTCTATATCTGAGAGCTTTAATGACTTGTGTTTACGAAGGCCAAGTAGATGCATGTGTTAGGGGTTAGGAGAAGGACCGAAAGGAGAATTCTAGTCCTAGAAGATCAGGTTTAGAACAACCGAGGTTAGGCCACGAAAGTAGGATAGCAGCGGTTGAGGGTAAAACGGATGAATCGCAGATCTTATTGGTTTAGTTCAAGGTGTCATCCACGAAAGTAGGGGATAACTTGACTAGATCACGTGTTTATGCCTTGAGAGAGGGTAGATATCATATTAGGATCGTCTGCCTTAGATAACTTGACTGGGATTGCATGATAGATATGTTGATTGTTGGTTTCTGTAGTCTTGTGGTGAAATTGGATTCCTAGAACGTTTGTCTCATTGTTTAGAACTCGTTTGTTTATTTATTTTTAGTATTTCATTCTCGAATCCCATATTTCATTCGTTAGCAAGTTTGATATGTAATTGTGTTGCGTAGTCCCTGTGGGATCGACATCTAAAGTACTACACATGTGACGTGCACTTGCGGGTAGTTTAGGTTAAATATTTGTTTAACTTTGATACGTATCATTGATGCATATGATGATCCTAATTTAAGAACAAATCCCTTTGAAAAGGGAAGACATGAAGAGGACAAGACTCCGAATGAGACACCAAGTATGCATAGGCCGGTAACGACTGTTAGGGCTAAGAAGATCCATAACATGTTCATTCAAATTATCACAAAAAAACTTTGCAAGGAGACCACATAACGCAACAAGACAAGCACATATGACTTTCCTACGAGTAGAAAAGGAATATAGGACCAAGAAGTTGGAGTAGCTAAATACATTCGATCTGAGTAGGGATTCGCTCGATCCAAGCGAATCCTCTGGACCAATGTACGCTGAAAAACTTTGATCATTTGGCCCGAATGAAATCTCAACACCAAAAGGGCATTCAATGACATGGATCACTTGGCTTAAGCATATAGCTCGATTGAGGTTTAGAACTTTATATGGCACTCAATTGGTCACGCTGCTTGACCAAACACTTTCCTTGTTTTTGCTTATTTTATCTAGTTTTGCTTTATGGTTGGTCCTTATAAATAATTTACCTATTGTATGACATTTTAACTAAGCTTTTATTATTAAGAATTTTCTTTTTCTTGCTAATTCTTGAGAGATTTAACTACCGAACTCTTGAAGCGCTTTTGAATATTCAACCGACTTATCAACAAGTGTTGTGAGTTATTCATTGCGTTTAAAGTTTTATAGTCAAGTCGAGAAGGGTTTGGAGCATTCATCTTCGAGATAACAAGTTTCGAGTTCTGCTATCAGGTTTCTAAGAGTGTCATTCCAAATTTTATCTCATCTAACAATAGAACGTCAGTCTAAGTTCATATCATTTGTTTTTCCAATGGTTGGTTCCATTTCTGATGTGAATTATAAGAAATCCCTGAAACATTTTCAAGTCTTGCATCAATTCACTCACATTAAAGAACATGTTTGTTTCTCTTTTTTTCTCAAATTTTAATTCTTGCGTACTCGTTTTTAAGTATCATTCTTATTTTATATTTTAATATTATTCTTTCAAATTTATTTCAAATATTGTCTCATATTGTTTCAAGTATCATTTTTCAATTTCTCTATTCTTTTAGATATACAATTATTTTTTTAAATCATTTTTTTCATTTTTAATATTTTATTACAAATTTCTATATATTTTCAATCATTATATTTTCGATCAATTTTATCAATAATTTCTCTTTTTCGATCTATTTACACTCTAAACGTGATAAATTTATGATCCTTCTACTAGGGGCATTTTTTCTATAAATTATCTATTCAAGTTTGTTCATTGGTAGGATGTTTTCAGGTCACGTTAAAGACGAAATTTCATAAATGCCATCTTGAAGGACATAATATGTTATTTTGTTTCACATCGGTTAGGTCATGTACTATAGACTCATATATATGGTATTTGAAAAACCTAAACTCTCAAGCTAGTTTTTAGGAATAGTTAGGTCCAAACTCATATTTGATATAGTATCAGAACTTGGTTCATCCCAATGTGAATGTTTCGATGACCCTGATTGTGATGTCATGATCTAGGATCGAGTCTAGGCGTGGGAGTGTTGTGTTATCTCACATCGACTAAGACATGAACTATACTCATATATGGTATAGGACAACTCTAAAATCTTGAGCTAGATTTTGGGAGTAGTTTATAATAATTCATTAATTTGTTTCAAAATGACTAAATAATATATAAACTAATTTCACATATTTATTCATGAATTTGCCTAATCCTCTCCAATAACACATGAATTAATATTTGAACTTCGGAAATTATTTTCATGATCAATTTGATCAATTTAACAATATTTATGTTGATAAAATCAATTTGAAAATAATTCAAATAATATATATAATTGTAAAGAAATAAACAAGTTTATAAATAAATTAATAAAAAAGTATTCTTATATTCTTTTTATCGATTTAAATAATTTTTTCAATAAAAAGTGTGGAACTTATAGTGTACGAGTAGAGGAAGTCAGGAGGAATTTGATCCTCCGCATGATGGAACCAATGGAGCTCCCATTTTATCAACTTGCCAACTTGGATGGGCGGAATATCAGATATACCCTCGTAGGGCTAAAACGCGTCAAAAATACTCTTCCCTAAAATAATTATTTAATCGGGAAAAAAATACTGGAGAAAAGACAAATTTACCCTTAATTTTCGAACGTGAAAAAACCCGCATTCTGGGAGAGTAAAAGCCAAACCCGTATTCTGGGAGAATAAAAGCCAAGAAAGAACAAGTGATTTCGAACTTGAGAGGGATCGATTGGAAGTTGGCAAGAAGGAAATGGCTAGAATCAGCAGCGGTGGAGAAGAGAGCACGATTCAATCTTCAATAAGTGTAAGTAGATCGATTTCTAGGGTTTTGGAGGATGTCGAGTCCCAAAATGGTTTATTGATTTGAAATGGGTGTGAGTGTCAATGAGTCGGTTGAGTCTCAGTGAGTTGGTTGTCTCAGTGAGTTGGTTTGGGTCGCGATGGTCGGTTGAGCGTCGATTTCTAGGGTTTGCAGGCTGTCGAGTCCCATAATGGTTTATTGATTTGAAATGGGTGTGAGTGTCAGTGAGTCTGTTGAGTCTGAGTGAGTCGATTTGGGTCGCAATGGTCGCTTGAGCGTCGCAGGGAGTCTAAGGGTCGTTTGAGTCGGTTGTCTCAATGAGTCGGTTTGGGTCGCAATCGTCGCTTGAGCGTCGCAGGGGGTCTAAGGGTCGTTTGAGTCGGTTGTCTTAGTGAGTCGGTTTGGGTCGCATGGGTCAGTTGAGTCACATGGGTCGGTTGAGTCAAAGGGTCGGTTGAGTCGCATGGGTCGCATGCGTCGCATGGGTCGTATGGGTCGCTTGAGTCGGTAGAAGTATAATGTATTCTTTAATTAATTGGTCATTTTGCAGGTGGCCCCAAAGCCGAAGTTTGTGTATCAATTCAAACACATGGACATAATGCCAAAGATCACCACCAAGTGTTGTCCTCACGAGACAATAACGAAGTTGAGAGGAATGTTAAATGAATACGACTTGCATTACTTCGAGAAAGAATCGCAATTTAAGCATTTATTTCATTTTCAATGTGACTCCATATTGACTAAGGTTCAAATGTATATCCTCCTAAATCACTCCGTGATTGTACGGGACAAGAAGGAGTTGTGGTTCGTCTTAAAAGGTGTTCCCATCCGGTACTCTATAGTGGAGCACGCACTAATTTCCCGATTGAACTGCGGACCATATCCCAAAGGATGGGAGTCCAAAAGGGGTGATACATTCAGGCGGAAGAATTTCGGCCGTGGAAAGGTGACCCCCGTACAAATCATTGGAAAGCTCGTGAAGGCGAAGAATGACGAGGACCGAAAGAGGTTGGCAACTTTGTTATTGTTGGCGCAAGTTATTGCTCACAAGCCTTCATCAGACAACTCTATCAGCCATGATCTCATTAACATGGTTGATGATTTGGAATTTTGTGAAGGCTTTCCATGGGGGCGTTACACATTCAAGAAGATTGTGGATACTTGCCGCAAGCACGTTAGCGGGGAATCACCGAAACCAAAATGGTATTGTGGCGGTTTCATGATCCCACTAATGGTAAGTTGTATATATTATTCGAATAACTTGAATTTTTTCATACTTTTTGCATTCTGATTTTTTTTAATGTTGCAGTTACTTCCTTTCAAAACCATCCTTTTGCTGTGGTGTCTTGGGTGCTGAAAATTCGTGGATGATGCCATGCTTTTAACAGAATTTGTTAAATACATCATTCTCGAATTCTTTTCCATGATCGCTCCTGATTCTCTCAATACAACCTTTAGTATTTTTCA
>CM071867.1:19125388-19141806 GCA_036759665.1 Gynandropsis gynandra
ATGTTCGAAAAATTCGTGTTCATGTTCGAATCACCACATAAAATTTCGAATCACCACACAAATTTAATATTCATGTTCATGTTCATGTTCGAAAAATTCGTGTTCATGTTCGAATCACCACATAAAATTTCGAATCACCACATAAACAAATTTAAAATTTCGAATCACCACATAAACAAATTTCGAATCACCACATAAACAAATTTAATATTCGTGTTCATGTTCGAATCACCACATAAAATTTCGAATCATATCGTGGTCGTGGCCGTGGCCGTGGCCGTGGGCGCGGGCTTGACCGAGGTCGTGGACGTGGATATAGAGGAGGTAGAGGTTTTTTCCGCGGTGGACCAAGCAATTACAATACTAAAAAGGAATTCCGAGGAAATAACGAAGGAGGCAAGAATAAGAAAGAAAGTATTTGTCACCGATGTGGGATGCATGGACATTGGTCGCGTACTTGTCGTACTCCTAGACATTTTGTGAATCTCTACCAAGAGTCATTGAAGAAAGGAGAAAATGATGTTGAAGCTAATTTCGTTGAAGCTAAATTCGTTGACGATGACTCCAACAAGTTTGTGGAAGGCATTGATGATCTGATGTCCCTTGATGTTGCCGATTTCCTTATCCATCCTGAAGATGGAAGTGCTCAGAATTGATCAAGAAGTTTAATTTTTTTATTTATTTCAATATTATGAATTATGTTTCTTTTCTAAGTAATGTTGGTTTTATTTTAGTTCTCTTTATTTGAATAAAGTTTATGCAATAATATATGTTTCTTTTTATTTTTTATTTTATGTCTATTTATTCATATTTTTTTATTATATAGATTTTGGAATATGAATCAATTGAAGATCCAAGATAAAGATTTATGTCTCGCAGACAGTGCTACTACACATACCATTCTAAAAGAAAAGAAATATTTTTCAAACTTAAGAAATGATAAAGCATATGTCAATACCATATCAGGATGTGCAAAAATTGTTGAGGGCTCCGGAAGAGCAATTTTTGCGATGCCAAATGGCACAAAGTTTATCATTTACAATGCCTTGTACTCTCCAAAGTCTTCAAGAAATTTGTTAAGTTTCAAGGATATTCGTATTAATGGATATCACATTGAAACTATGAATGAAAAAGGCATTGAGTATCTTTGTATTACCTCAACTATAATGGGTAAAAGGTGTGTGTTAGAAAAGTTACATGCTTTATCATCTGGTTTATATTACACATCTATTGAGATGATTGAAGCATATAATACAGTAAACCCGAAGTTTACTGATGTTGTAAATCATTTCAAAGTTTGGCACGACCGGTTAGGCCATCCCGGTTCAACGATGATGCGAAAAATTATTGAAAATTCATGTGGTCATTCATTGAAAAACCAGAAGATTTTTCAATCCAATGAATTTTCTTGTGTTGATTGCTCAAAGGGAAAACTAATAACAAGACCCTCTTCAGCAAAAATAAGAAATGAATCATTATCATTTCTAGAAAGAATTCACGGTGATATATGTGGCCCGATTCATCCACCGTGTGGATCATTTCGATATTTCATGGTATTAATTGATGCTTCAACAAGATGGTCACACGTGTGCTTATTATCATCTCGTAATTTGGCTTTTGCGAGATTACTTGCACAAATAATACGATTACGGGCACATTTTCCTGATCATCCGATTAAAACAATTCGTCTTGATAATGCCGGTGAATTCATGTCTCAGTCTTTTGTGACTTATTGTATGTCGATTGGTATACGAGTAGAACATCCTGTAGCATATGTTCATACTCAAAATGGTCTAGCAGAATCATTTATAAAACGAATTCAATGGATTGCAAGACCAATACTTATGAAATCCAATCTTCCCATTTGGGCTTGGGGTCATGCTGTTTTACATGCAGCACAACTTATACGCATTCGGCCAACTAGTTATCATGATAATTCCCCTTTGCAATTGGTTTATGGTCAGGAACCAAATATTTCTCATTTGAGGATTTTCGGATGTGCGGTATATGTCCCAATTAATCCACCACAACGAACAAAAATGGGACCTCAAAGGAGAATGGGAATATATGTTGGGTATGAATCTCCGTCAATAATAAAATATATTGAACCAATGACTGGAGATATTTTCACTGCAAGATTTGCAGATTGTCATTTTGATGAATCATTATTCCCAACATTAGGGGAAAGTAACAAACATTTGGAGAAAGAGATATCATGGAATGTATCATCACTTACAAATTTAGATCCTCGAACAAAAGAAAGTGATTTAGAAGTTCAAAGGATAATCCATTTACAAGGTATTGCGAATCAATTGCCAGACGCATTCGCTGACCCAAAAAAAGTCACAAAATCTCATATTCCAGCTGTGAATGCTCCAATTAAAATACATGTCCCAGAAGGACAACCTATAATTGCTAGTGAGTCTAAGGTGCGCATGAAGCGTGGTAGACCACTTGGTTCCAAAGATAAACTTCCTCGAAAAAGAAAAGGAGCAACTAATCTTGATGGTCAAAATGATGACGTATCTCCAGAAGAGATCATTGATATGGTTAATGATGAAAGTAATCAGGTACCTGAAACCAATGAAAATGAAGAGATCTCAATTAACTATATCAATACAGGAAGAAGATGGAACCGAAAAGAAATAATTGTCGACAATATTTTTGTTGAAAATATAGCGCGCGATATAATAAATGAAAACGAGGATCATGAACCTACCTCTATAGAGGAATGTAGAAATAGAAATGATTGGCCAATGTGGAAAGAGGCAATCAAGTCTGAATTAGACTCTATTAAAAGGAGAGGAGTTTTTGGACCAATTGTCCAAACACCAGAAGGAATCAAACCAATTGGAAATAAATGGGTATTTCTACGAAAGAAAAATGAACAAAATGAGATCATTAGATATAAAGCAAGACTTGTTGCTCAAGGTTTTACCCAAATTCCTGGTGTTGATTATGAACAAACATATTCGCCTGTGGTGGATGCAATAACGCTTCGATACTTGATAAGTCTGGCAATGACCGAAAGACTTGAAATGCGCCTCATGGATGTGGTCACGGCTTATTTGTATGGCTCGTTAGACCATGGTATATATATGAAAATCCCTGATGGATTTAAAATGCCAGAAGCATGTAATAATTCTCGAGAAATATACTCTGTTAAATTAAACAAAGCGTTGTATGGGCTAAAACAATCTGGACGGATGTGGTATAATCGTCTTAGTGAATATTTGATAAAAGAAGGATATAATAATGATCCTATATGCCCATGTGTATTCATAAAAGGATCAAAATCAAAGTTTGTTATAATTGCGGTTTATGTTGATGATTTAAATGTGATTGGAACTCCTGAAGAGTTATCACAAGCTATGCAATGCTTAAAGAAAGAGTTTGAGATGAAAGACCTTGGAAAAACAAAATTTTGTTTAGGTCTTCAAATTGAGCATCTGGAAGATGGAATATTTTTGCATCAATCATCTTATATAGAAAAAGTACTTAAAAGGTTTTACATGGATAAAGCGCACCCTTTAAGTACTCCTATGGTAGTAAGGTCATTAGACATTAATAAAGATGTCTTTAGACCACGTGAGGAAAATGAAGAATTACTTGGTCCTGAAGTACCATATCTTAGTGCTATTGGAGCACTAATGTATCTTGCTAATAATACACGTCCTGATATATCTTTTGCAATAAGTTTATTGGCAAGATATAGTTCCTCGCCAACTCGAAGACACTGGAATGGTATAAAACATATCTTTAGATATCTTCGAGGGACCACAGATATGGGCTTATATTATAATAACTTATCAAAACCAAATTTAGTTGGTTATGCAGATGCTGGATATTTGTCAGATCCTCATAAAGCCCGATCTCAATCTGGGTATGTATTTACTTGTGGGGGAACCGCAATTTCATGGCGTTCTATAAAACAAACATTGGTAGCCACTTCAACAAATCATGCAGAGTTATTAGCTATTCATGAGGCAAGTCGTGAATGCGTTTGGTTGAGATCATTATCTCAATATATTAGGGAGTCATGTGGTCTCCCAATTGATAAAAATATCCCTACAATATTGTTTGAGGATAATACTGCATGCATAGCTCAATTAAAGGATGGTTACATTAAGGGTGACAAAACAAAACATATTTCACCTAAATTTTTCTTTACTCATGATCTTCAACAAAATGGTGAAATAGATGTTCAACAAATAAAGTCTAGTGAGAATCCAGCTGATTTATTCACTAAGGCATTACCTTCGAGATCATTTGAGAAGATGGTTTCTTTAATTGGAATGCGTCGTTTGAAAGATATAAAATAATGATCTTATCAGGGGGAGAAAAGATATGTGTTGCACTCTTTTTCCCTTTTACTAAGTTTTTCCTATTAGGTTTTCTTAATAAAGGTTTTTAACGAGGCAACATATCTATTCCATATCATTAAGGATATGTATTCTTTACTAGGGTTTTTCTCTACGGGTTTTACCTAGTAAATTTTTAATAAAGCATATTCCAATTACTCAATAGACATTCAAGGGGGAGTATTATGAAATAATTATTATCTGAATGTCTTTTGAGATTCTAAACTCTTCGTATTTTGTCCATCATTAATCCTATGTGATTATGACAATTCTATCTATTTATCTACATTGTTTTGTCTCTTCATCTATCCTTGTAAGCCTATAAATAGAGGCAACTTCATTTGTAAATATACACTTGAGAATCATTCTTCAATAAGAATTATCTCCTCCTCTCTCCTACTCTCTTCTCTTAATATTGTTCTATTTCTTTTACAATAGTTACTTTATTAATTCAATTTCTTTAAAACTCTATATATATATATATATATGAGTGTGTTAGTAAAAGGCAATAGTATACTTTATACAAAAAAATATAGTATTATATTAACTTGTAAAATATATTCAAGGTTTTTTCTAAACTTGTTACAAATAATATTTTTTAAAATTATTATTTTTATAAATAACCTTTTCGAGAGAGAGAAGGGAGAAGAGAATAAAAGTATTATTATTGTTATTATTATAAATAAATTAAAACAATACATCACCTGTTCTACCGTTTTTGGAGGGAGATTTTTTGACGAGGCCCCACGGTTTTATAGAAGAGAAAAATTTACCTTTCATCTGAGATTCCACACGTCTCTGTTAAAAAAGGTCCAGATCGAACTCTCTAAAATAAGCCAACGCTCCTACTTTTTAATCTAAAGACAATATACCACCCCACGTCATTTTTACTACTTGTTCTTTATTCTGATACCTCAATCGCCTAAATCGTCTCGACTCTCACTCCACCGTCGCCGCCGTATCTCCGCAGACACTGCCGTCGTCTCCGCCTCCAACTCCGCTGTATCTCTCCGGACGCGGCTGCCTCTTCTATATTTAGGTATTCCGTAACACCTCTCAAATTGCAATCGGTCAGTGAGTTTTTGGTGCCTTCGCTGTATATCCGTCGGCGTCTACTTTTGTCTTCGTTTTACTGATTTGAAAACTGTGGAACACGGATTATTATCGTAACTCACGGGTAATTTTGGGGTTTCTGAAATTTCTGGAATTGGACCCGTGACAAGATTCTAACCGAAAATCCTAGAGACCTGTCAGATTTTGAGTTGCTTCAGCTTTTGCATGTTGAAGGCGAACAACACATTGTATGTGCTTATCTTTGGAATTCTTTCGATGACTTTTTTTTTTTATTGAAATTTCTGCAGGAGAGGTTGACTTTGTCTGAGTTTGCTTGACGCGAGTATGACAGGTTTGTTTCTTCCTATGATTTACGGTTTCGTCTTGTTCCCACTGTCTATGCTCTTACATGATGTTTGGATTTTGATTCCTTATTTGGCCAAATCTAAATCCCTTGTTTATATGATTGACTTTGGTTTTAGTGTACCCTCTAGAAGAGGTTGTGTTGTAAGTGGTAATTCATGTCTTCGTTGCTGTGAGATTGAACATGTGGAATGAACCCTGAATTTACGTTTTCAAGCTGCGTTTACCAATGCCAGAACTTTTTTATTTTCTATGTGTGTGTGCTTTCGCATATATACATGAAACTTAAATATCATTCAGTCACCACGAAAAAAGCTCAGGCCTATGTTCACCCTTTTCTACGTTTTATGGCTTGATTAACCAATCTGTCTTCTTTTTTATCTGATTTCCTTGCAGATAACCAACAACCGATCTTGGCGAAGGATGAGAATCTGGATAGCATTCCGGCAACACTCATCAAGCTCAAACGCTGGCAGTGGTGGGTTCTTGTGGTCATCAATATCTTTTTCCTCATAGGTGGTCAGGCTGCAGCTGTCCTTCTAGGCAGGTTTTATTATGATCAGGGTGGGAACAGTAAATGGATGGCCACCCTTGTTCAGACAGCCGCCTTTCCTATCCTCTACCTCCCACTTTTTCTCATTCCTTCAGATAAGAATTCTTCTGGTCACGCTGCTTCTTACTCCGTCAAGACAATTGTTATCATCTACATGCTGCTCGGTGCTATTATAGCTGGTGATAACATGTTATACTCTGTCGGATTACTGTACCTCTCTGCGTCCACATATTCTCTGATATGTGCCACCCAATTAGCGTTCAATGCAGTGTTCTCTTATTTCATCAACTCTCAAAAATTCACCGTGTTGATATTAAACTCAGTTGTTGTCCTGTCCTTTGCTGCTGCTCTAATCGCCTTGAACGACGACTCAGGAAGCCCTTCAGGAGTGGCCGGGTCAAAGTACATTATTGGGTTTCTGTGTACTCTAGCTGCATCAGCCCTCTATTCTCTTCTGCTTTCCCTCATGCAGTTTACATTCGAGAAGATTCTAAAAAGAGAAACATTCTCAGTGGTGCTTGAAATGCAAATCTACACATCCCTTGTGGCTTCTTGTGTATCAGTCATTGGGCTATTTGCAAGTGGAGAATGGAAAACATTGCATGGCGAGATGATGGGATTCCAGACAGGTCAAGTCTCATACATCCTCACGTTGGTTGGGACTGCAGTGACATGGCAAGTGTGTTCTGTGGGAGTTGTGGGACTGATATTTCTCGTGTCGTCGCTCTTCTCAAACGTAATCAGCACTCTCTCTTTGGCTACTACTCCACTTGCGGCTCTGGTGTTCTTCCATGACAAGATGAACGGTGTTAAAGCTGTTGCAATGTTGCTGGCTCTGTGGGGTTCTGCTTTTTATGTCTATCAGAACTACGTCGATGACTTGAAAGTTAGACGGGCAAAGCAAGATCACGGCAGGCCGTCTTGCTGATGTTGCAGACCGATTTGTTGATGTTGCCGGTTTGGGTAACTTGTATGCTAGTTTTAGCTGCTACGTTGTTTAGAGGAACTTGTACTAAATAATGGTCACTGGTCTGACAAGCTAGGCAATCGTTTGATTTCCTATTTTTTTCCTAGTTTTATAAAATGGTGGGGCGCATGAAGCGTAATAATAAATATTTAAATTTCTGAAAAATAATTTGAATTGGCACAAAACTAGAAAGTCGTCTTCTTGAGTGCTAATCTTACAATAATTTTGTGAAGGATATTGTTCAATGAGAGCGTTATTGAGCTAAACAACGCAAAATCCACCAATATTTTAATGGAAGTGTGATCTTGTCCCTTTGATTTCTCGTGGATCGACTCATTTCATTCTTAGAAAGAAACTTTTGAAACTTTTGATGTGAATTAGTTAACAAAAATCTATATTGCATAGATTATGAAGTTGACAAAACTTTTTCAAGCATTGTCTCAGATCGGGGTGGAAGATTTACCAAACTTCTTTAGAATGTATTTGAGAAAGAGTTGGTGACCAAAATGAATATAGGTATCGTGTATCATCTACAGATGTATGGTAATCTAAGATGCTGAAAGGACATTGGAGGACATGTTATGAGCATGCGCATTAGAGTGGTCTAATAGTTGTGAGAACCACTTGCCCCTTGTTGAATTTGGGTACAACAACAACTATCATATTAGCATCGGAATGTCATCAAATAAACAATATACGAACGATTGTGTCACACACCTTTATATTGGACATAGATGAGGAGCAATCTATCTTCGGAGCATCGAAAAAGTTCAGAATTGTTAAGAAAAAGATGAAGACAAATTAGTATCGTCAAAAGAGTTATGGTGATATCAAAAGAAACATTATCGAGCTTAACATTATATATATGGTATATCTACAAATTCAAGCGAGGCGAAAGAGATGAGGTGAACAAATTGTCATCACGATTCACGAGACCGTTTAAGGTGATTGTTGGGTTAGAGTGATCGCCTATTAGTTGGAGTTACAATCATCATTAGATGGGATAAATGATGTGTTTCATGTATTGCGGTTACGAATTTTATTAGTACAAGAAAAAATACTATTAAAACCATGAAGAACTCCGAGGAATGACATGACATATAAAGAGTATCCGGTGTGCATCGTAGATCACTAAATGAAACAATTAAGGTATAAACATATTTTGATGATAAAGTTTGTACGAGAGCATCATAACGTGGAAGATGCGACATTGAAATGGAGAACGTATTCTACTGTAGTAAGGGATAATTGTAAGGCTCATAAAGGCCTAATTACATAATATCATAATAAGTAAGTATGTATATAAATACACCTAAACCTAATACTAGGTTAATTAAATAATTAAAAAAATTAGTCACCTTACCTTGTGCGACCAAAGGAGAAAAAAAGAAGAGAATGGGAGAATGAGAATAAGAAGAAAAGAAAATTTAAGGAAAAAGGATTCAAAACGTTTTCGTCGTATTTATTTAGTAGTTTCATTTTAATTGAGATTACGATAAAAATCTGGATATTTCCTTTGTTATTATTCATCTTTTTTATCATATATGTTTTTTAGAATGACTTCGAATAAATTTAGAATAGGAGGAAAATTGATTCGTGTTGTTGTTAGGAATATCATTGTGTATCGTCAAGTTATCAGAAAAAGCTAAAATGATGATTCTTTCCATCGAAACATGGTTGTGATTGTTGTTCATCGTTGATTCGTTGAGAAATTATTACATTCAAAACAAGGCATGAACATATTAATTTTTATAGAAATTCATAATCAATAATTTGAGATGTTAAAAGTGAAGATTGTATCAAACCCTAGAATTATCATATGAAGATTGATTGTATGTGTATGAGTTGGTTTTTTTGTGAAATTTAAGTGGTTAAAATGAGCTTCAAGATTAGATGTTCGACCAAGTGCTAGGGTTAGGAAGCATCGATATTTTGGTGAAGTGAATAATCGAGCAAACTACATGTGTAATGTACGCCCGATCGAGTATTTTACACTCAAACCTTTGAAGGAAGGTATGTGCGGGCATGTTGGTGAGACTTGTCATGTGATGGATATTGGATTAACGATGTTAGTATAACGACACTTGGCGATTGTTGTACCGTGCTAGGTTATGATAACTTTACGAATGATTGAGCTTTGAAGTGAATCGGGTTAGTGGACCTGCATGTGACATACAGTGTTGGGGTCCTATTGAAACTTTTGTGCGATGAGATCCTTTGAAACTTTAGGAGTGTATGTCTGAGCTGGAGTCTTGTGGACTTGACGAGTTATAATCTGGTGTGGTACCTATCTCAGACCTAAGGGACATGGTCGGTTCATGTAGAGTTATCTATACGTGTTTAGTCTGATTGTGATTCTTTATTTTATGTTACTCAGTTAAAAGTGAGAGAATACATGGCACAAAATGCGTACACGTATTGGTCTCATTGGGTACTCTTTTGTATTCATCTCATTTGTGAAAAGTCGTGGATGGACATGTTACACCGAAGAAAAAGAACAATGAGGTTGAGCAGCAGTAAGGCCCCTAATAGATTGATAGAAAAGGTGTATAACAGGGCTCGCATTTGAGTGATGAGCAAGGCGTGAAGTATGGCCCGTAACGGATCCATGGAAAAGGCGTACAACAAAACTCAATAAGCCTTACTATGCATTTTGTACTATTATTTCGATATTATTGTTTTATATATTTGCTTTCGTTGTATGGTTTGAACCTTTCTATTTGAAATAGAAGTATTGTTCTTATTCCATAAAAAAAATTTAGGAATGATACGTGTGGCATCTCTTAGAAGTGACGGTGAACACTTTTATTTTCGAGGGTATTCCAGGGTGTGAGTGTTACACTAAGTATAATTGCTTCGTTAGCAAGTGCATTCATCCTTCCGTTGAATTCTTTAACATTTTCATCTTTTGTCTTCTCCATTTTTTCGAGACCATGCTCACATATACAAAGACATCTTCTCTTAACACTTGAGGTACCGGTGAATTGTTTCAAGTGTATCCCAGAAAATTTTTTGCTGATTAACATCCTCTTATTGTTTGAATTCAATCAAGTCCAACAAAGCAAAAATTGCATCAAGGACCTTTGCATTGTATGTTGAGTTGCACTTTTACTTGGTGTTCATTGGTCTAAAGGTTTCTCCTTGGAATTTTCGTGTTCATTCTTCAATGCATTCAATGTATCCTCAATAATTCTTCTGATATTTTCTAGCATCTTCTTTTTTTCAATATCCATAGTTAGATGCATAGAACATAATTGATTTTCCAAATGATCATATATCTCTAGGACCATCCATGTTTCGTTCTGGATCTCACACCAAACAGTAGACATGATGTCTAGCTTTGTTGACATGCTCTCATATCAATTGAAACGTTAGACAACTCAAAGTAGTGAAAATAAGTTAAACAACACTCATTATTTTACCTAACTAGTGTAAATTATTACAATGTAAATAAGAATGTTACAACTAACCTAAATTCTAAAAACACATACTTAACCCTACTGCATATTTATGTAACTCCCTAATCATCTTTTTTTATCTCTAATAATATCACACACAAATTCATTTGATGTTTGGTTTCCACTCTAAGATGCCACAATATTTCTTTTATAGTGACAACCTCCTACTACACCTACCTAGGTTTTAGGGTTCCTCCAATCACCAACAACACTTGTCGATAAGTCTGAAGCTTCTCAGTTGTTTATTTCTTGACCAAGTCAGATCCTCATGAATCTCAACAAATTTACATAAACATTAAAAAAAACCTTCCAAGAGACGTGATAGATTTAAACATTAACATAAAGAATTCACTTTACGATGGAAATATTTTAAAAGGAAGAAAACTTGTCTCCAAAGGTTGATGATGTCGTAGTTGACAAAAGACACTAGTTGCATGTTGCTCGTAAATGATAGAAATTATGTATCCCTCTTCCCTTGTTTTTAACCTTTTCTAAGAAAAGCTTTTAGGTCGGATTTGAAAACCTTTAGAGGAAAGAGAATGATATGTTCTAGAATGTAAAACTATAAACAAGTGATGAAATGGACCAAGACCTCTTATCAAGCATAAATGATAGACCAATAAATGATGAATATGTTTGGTCATAGCCCCTATAATAGCTTGGATTAACAATCCCGCTTCATTGTATGATACTACAAACGTTTATGAACTAACATTGATAAATCAAAACGAACGTCATAAACAGAATCATTATATCTGATAAGTTTATTGGTATTAAAAATAACCATGAACTAAAAGCTAACAAATCACTCTAAAGTAAAACTCAATTGAACAAATTCTATATTTATTAATTAAATGATTTTGCCTATTTATAGACTATAAAAGTTTGAATAACATAAATGTGACGTTAAAATCAATAGGATAAGATAGAATTTAGAGTTCTAGGTATGATTATATATTTTCATGTGATTTTAAGATTTTTCACAAATTATCACATCAACATTAATGAGAAATCGTCATTCGTTCACTGATTTTGATTCACCGCTAGACTAAGTGGTTCTGGCGCGTGACCCGAACGTATCGCTTGTTGAAGAGTTATTTATAATATATTCTGATTGTTTTTTAAATTTTTTGTACCCCCTCATGCTCACATCACTCTCCTTTTGAAAAAGCTTTGTCCACAAAGTTGAATACAAGTTCTAGCGATAACAATTTGACTCATATAGACACAAACAAAATAAGACTCTAAAACAATAAAATAGACACAGATATATAAGGACACAAAGGAGAATCACAGTTTAGAGAATCCTAGCTCTGATACCAAATAATATGATACTGTAACATAAAATTCTAAACAAGCGGTGGAAGTGAACCAAGGTCACTACAAAAAAACAGCTATTTTCCAACGGACAAATCCATTGGAAAATGTCTAAAATTCGTTGGAAAGGGCTCTTTCCAACGGGTTTCTGCCCGTCGGGAATCGTTCGTTGGAATCCGGATCCGTTGCAAAATTGTAACGGAACTTCCAACGGAAACATCCGTTGGAAAGTGTAACGGACGCCCGTTGAAGAAATTTGTAACGGATGCCCGTTGCAAGTTTGCAACGGACGGTCGTTGAAATAAGGGCAACGGACATCCGTTAAAATGTTTCAATGGACGTCCGTTGCCATCCAGGCGGGAAAAATGAGTGGGAATTTACCTTTCCAACGGGCATCCGTTGAAAACTGGTGGGAAATAGCAACGAACGTCTGTTGCAAATTGGCGGGAAAGGGCAACAGACGTCCGTTACCATTTGGCGGAAAATAGCGTCCAACGGATGCCCGTTAGAAATTCCAACGGGCATCCGTTGGAAAAATTGTAAAAAACAAAACAAAATAAAACAAATTAACTTTTTTAAAAAATAATAATATTTTTTAAAATAAAAAGTTTTTAATTAAAATTTTAAATTGTTTACAAAAAAACATTAAAACTAAAACTACTCCTATCCTATTACATTTCATTCACATCGGCTAGATCGATATCGTCTCTCTGATCGCCACCACCTCTAGATGGCGTTGCATCTGAATCGGGACTCGGTTCTTTCTCTAGCATTGATCCCCTCCCTTGGCCAGATATCAACTCGATGACGCTCTCCTAGTGATGAATTTTGGCTTCGAACTCCTCGATCCGCCGTTGTTGCGTGAAACTCTCTTGCACTGCGGGAGGTACCGTCGTGGCGTCTTCAAAGATATCCTTTTGAAGCGCCCCGAGACCGTATAAACGTCCCTTATACGGTCTCACCGACTACAAGACAAACAAAAGTAAGGTTAGATTTTACAAATTATTTTATTAATAATCGAAAATAAAATAATGAACTTTTACCTCTAAATAAATTTTATCCTTTTGTAAAGGACTGAGTTTGTCGAGGGTTGAACCGCAAGCTTGTGATTGTTGTGTGATTTTCTCCGTCACAGCTCTCACGGTTCACTCCGCTCGAGGATCGACGAGTTCGGGTTCGTCGACCTCTTCCCCGACAACCGGCTTCTTCTTGGCATGGGTTTCTAATACCAGCTCAAGAAGAGTCGGTTCTCTTCCTATCCGTTGCATCTATAATATAAAATAAATTTAGTTAGATAAATATTTAAATAAACAAAAAATTTAAATAAACAAAATTTTACCAATTCATGTTTTCGATTCAGGAAGGATTTTGATCCCGAAGTATGGTGATGCGGACCATCTCCGGGAACCTTCTCACTGTAGCAACATTTTTTGGCCCTATCACTCTTAGCCTTGAATTCTGCGGACTCCCATTGCTGAATCATTTGATTGAAGATCGCGTCCGTTGCCCATCTCGATTTGTGATTGTTGGCGTAGTAGTTGCGTTTCACGTTGTTCATCATCAGGCGCATCCGCGCCTACATGTCGTGCATCTATGATGTGTAGATGCGCAACGTATCCTTTTGCCGTCATCTGTATGAACGCTGCAAAAAGTTATAAAATTTTAGTTTTATAACATATATATATATATATAATTAATAAGTTGAAATTTAATGTAATAAAAAAACTTACTATAAAAGTTTCGCCACCATCGTTGGCGCACAACTTCTGGCGTAACTTGCCAGGAATAATATAACTCGTCATGTAAGGACCCTTGGATAATGATGTTGTTTGTGTGTTTGAGTTCATCATCAACATCAAACCTGCAAATCAAAATTAAAAAGTTATATAAAATTTATAACATATAATAATACAAATGAAAATAGTAATTTTTTTACCATAACGCCCCTGCAAAACGTTCGAGATCGATAATCGGAAGGGTTGGACGCCCATCGAAATCATCGATCAAATAATCGATATCTACCATATCGTCCTCTTCATCAAATATTGGCGGTGCCGATTCTGGTGAAGGAGGACGATATGGTGGTGGTGGAGGCGGGGGAGGAGCTCCCGCGGAACCAGCCAACAAACCCCCCGATCCTATAAACCGTTTCGCTCTCATTGTTTTTCTATGGATTGTAAAAGTGTTTGTGGGTGAAATGTGAGTTTGAGAGTATTTTGAGATTGTGATTTGTGTTGAAAATAGAACTATTCAACGGGTTTATATATATCGAATTTTCCAATGGGCATCTGTTGGGAATTCCAACGGATGCCCTTTGGAAAACATGTCATCTCAACGGACGCAGTAAATTGACGTGACGTGCTGCATTCCCAACTCCCAACGGATGCCCGTTGGGAATGCGTGTTCCCGAGGCAATAGACGACTAAATGGCGGCTTGTCTCCCTTCGCAACGGACATCCGTTGCGATTTCCAACTGATGTATGTTGGAAATTCTGTAGAATAGGGTAGGCATGATTACCTATTCCAACGGGTATCCATTGCGATTTTCAATGGGCATCTGTTGCGATTTCCAACGGATGCCCATTGCACAATTCTATCGGTCATCCGTTACAGTATACCAACGGAATCTTGTTAGAATTTTTTCGACCGTTAAGTTTCCAACGGATGCCTGTTAGAAATGTGGAAAACTTAGAAATTTTTTCTAAGTGTCGGGGGCGAGTTCGTGTTTCAACAGGCATCCGTTAATATTTTCAACGGATGTCCGTTGGTATTAGATAATACTAATTTGTAATACATCAAACATCGTTTATATAACCTGTTTGATTGTATTAACATTTCGATTGTTCGATTACACATCATATATATTACTACACATCATGGACGTTACACGTCATTTACATTACAGATCATCTACATTTATTACACATAATAGACATTATTGTATTTACATTTCTTCTTCAGTAGATTCATCGATGGGCGAGTCTTACTTCGCTTGTTTATTGAATTCATTATCGTTTTCATCTTCAGCATCTTTCGGTTCAACGTCATCATAATCGCGTATGAGTTCTCCATCTATGTCATTTCTCGCAAAAATCTTCTCGCGATCTGTATCAATTAAACAAATCGGCTGCGGATGATCGGGTTGCAACGGATCTTCTTTATCATCAGAGCTTATGATCCCTCATGGCTTGATCTTTACTACGACCCACCACTCCTCTCTTCGACGTTTCAATGTTGTTGGATATTGCACGTAACATACTTGATCTGCTTGATCTATTGTGATGAATGGATCATACTTACCATATTGTCGTGCCGGATTGACGTCAATTCCTCCCTAACGGTTTTTTCGTATTCCACATTCTACGGTTGGGTAAAACCACTGACATTTAAAAAGCATCACTTCAACCCAACGAGATTGGGATATTCTAGTTGTATGATTTGGTGCAAGATGTCGTAGAAGTTATTACCCTCTATATCACTATTAACGCAAACGCCACAATTTTTAGTGCTTCGATGTTTTTCGTGTTCGTACCTGTGGAACGTGTAGACGCGAGTAAACAAGATTGGCCAACACATGACATTTCGTGCGGGACCATTAGCCAAATCTTTTAACCACGTAGGAAGCCTTTCATCAAAACATTTCACATGTACGTAGTATAAAAAAATTAATACTTTTATATGAAATTAATTTAAATAGATGTGTACACGAGTACTTACGTAGTCTCTCAACCACGAGCCATAATGTTGAACTTTAATGTCTATGAGTTCATTTGCATTTAGATGAGGATATGTACCAAGTACTTCTTCATCAAATATCCTGAATAATGAAAATACGTTACATTTTAATACATATATATATATATATGTAAAAGATTGAAATTAATATGTACCATGTACGTACCTTTCGAACAATAATAACTTTTGACAATTTAGTAGTATATATGTGCGGACGTCATTATACTCCTCTAGTATTAACCAATATTCATCGGATTTACCTCATGTACGTCCGATTGGTGTAAACATTTCAGGAATTGTGCCAAACTTCGGATTATATTGATACAGATAGTTTGTGTGATCATCCGTTGCACGACGTTCTTTCGTTTGAATATGCGACTCGAAATAAAATGTGCTGAAATATGTGATATCTTCCAGCAAGTATTGTTTGACAATAGATCCTTTGACCGCTGCTTTGTTTTTTGCTTTTTTCTTTAAATGAAAGAAAAACCTTTCGAAAGGATACATCCATCTGAATTGAACTGGACCACCGAGTATTGCCTCATCTGGTAAATGTATTGGCAAATGCTCCATGACATCGAAGAATGAAGGCGGAAAAACTTTTTCCAATG
>CM071867.1:19143613-19188625 GCA_036759665.1 Gynandropsis gynandra
TCGTTGATGCTTCATAAATAAATTCTTCATTTTGTTCTACTTGTGCATCTTGCACAATATCTCTAACACCACAATTTTCACAATAAAAAAAACCAAATTTCGTAATTTTCAACGAATCCACCTTAAAAAGATGTTTGCAAACAATTTCTTGACTTTGATACTTCATGTTTTTGCATCTTTTGCATGGACATAACATTGTCCCGCGTTCTTGACACAAAGGCTGCATCGATGCAAAACTCATGAATTGCTCCAATTTGTGTAAGAATTCTTGTGTAATCTCTCCGGTTATAGGATCTTGTCTTCTATACATCCACTCTCTTGATCTATATATATTTCGATTTGAAGAAGACGACATTTTTTTGAAAATATTTTTGTTATTGATGGTTTGATGCACTCTTTGGTATGATCAAAATAGTGAAGGTTCCAACGGATATCTGTTGGAAATTGCAACGGATGTCCGTTGGAGGTTCACGTGAATTTATTAAAACCGTTGGCCTCAAAATTAACAATTTCAATGGGCATCCGTTGCAAATTGTAAGAGGCATCCGTTGCAAATGCCAACGGATGCCCGTTGAAAATGCTTACAAATCCGTTATTTTTACATATTACAATAGTTAGATCTTATGAATTACGATTTTGTAATTATAATTCATTTCATGTCGATCTCAAGCGATGAACAAAAACCGAAATGACGCGAAATATATAATTGAACTCAAACGGTGAACAAAATCGAAATAACGCGTAATATGTAATCAAGCTACAATTTCATTAAGTTCTTTTTCAATTACACTATTGTAACAATAACCTAAGGAAAAACATTTAGGAAATGGCTTCAAATTAGAGTCAAAGTGTTGAACTCTCGGCCGACACCTCCATCGTCAAAATTAACCATCATCTTTACGTCTATTATCGAATTAAAAAAACCCTTATAAACTGCATCACCGTCGGGAATCCTTTTCCCGATCCCGGCGGTGAGACAGTTTATAAAAGTTGTTTTGGATTCAATAATAGATATTAAGATGGTTGTTATTGATGATTTGGGATAACCCTAGGTTCCGATATAAATAGTAAATATTCCAACGGACATCCGTTGCAAATTGAAATGGATGCTCGTTGCTCCATCACGGTAATTTAATTCGACCGTTGAACCTCGAAATTTACAATATCAACGGGCATTCGTTACAATTTGCAATGGACGCCCGTTGTAATTCTTTTCCCGGTTTCTAACGGGTATTCCAACGGATTTGGCCAACAGAATAAATTCGTTACAATCCGTTAAAAATCGCTACGGATTTCAACGATATAGCAACGGAAATAATTCGTTACAACTCTGATGAAATTTGTAACGAATTGCAACGGATTTAGGCTCATTGAAAATATCAACAAATCCATTACAATATGTTGCTAATTGTTTCCAACGGACGGATCCGTTGTCCCGTCCGTTGGAAACTGCGATTTTTTTGTAGTGGGTCTTTAATCAACTAAAAAAAAACTAGTTCTACACAATCAACCACAAATATGTCTGATCATATTCCCTCAAATAATTTGGATTAGTTATTAATCTTAATTCTTTGAATGATGACACAAACGTTTATCGACTAATGTTTGATAACTCAAAATGAATGCCAAACCCTAAATCACTCCATCTGTTAAGTTTTTTTGTTCCAAAAAGAACCATGAATAAAAGCTCACAAATCACTCCAAGGTGAAACACAATTGAACAAACTCCGCTTGTTTGTACAGTACTGTGGTTTTGTCTATTTATGGGCTACAAAATTTTGAATAACATAAACGTGACACTAAAAACAATAGGATAAAATAGAATTGTGAGTCATGCGGAATATTATGTAGATTTCCAAGTGATTTTGGAATTTTCCATGTGTTTCCAAAGAAAAAATAACGAGGATTCTTCATTTTTACTAATCTTGGACTGCCACTCGATCGATTATTTTTGGTGCTTGATGTGAGCGGATTGATTGTTGAAGAATTGCTTATAACATAATCTTATTAGCTTTGCCTTTTTGGATGTCCCCTTGTGTGAGATCACTATAAATTTTCTAAAATATAATGTGGAAATGATCCAACACTTGTAATCAAATAAAGACGACAAACTAAATCCACAGAATCAATGATGTAAATGATCGGTCATAATAACCTCGCGAATTAACAACCTTAATTCAACGAATGACACCACAAGCATTTGTCAACTAACATTTGATAAGTCAAAATGAACGTCATGAATGGAGTCACTTCATTCGTTGGTTCTAAAAAAAACATGAGCTAAAAACTCAAAAATCACTTTAAGATGAAACTCAGTTGAATAAACTCTATTTTTTTAATCAAATAATTTTGTCTATTTAAAGGCTACAAAGTTTTAATAACATGACACTAAAAACAATAGGATAAGATAGAACTATAGAGTTTAGAGATGATTATGTAGATTTTCATGTGATTTTGAAATTTTATATAAATTTTAAATGTAATGTTATTGAGAAATCTTCATTCTTTGATCGATTTTGGACCGTCTCTTGACCGAGTGATTCTAATGCTTGACTTGAACGAATCATTTGGTGAAGAATTTTTTGTAACATAATTAGATTGGTTTTGCATTTCTTGGTGCCCTTTTATGGTCACATCATAAGGGCATTCCCCAGATGTTTGAGTGTCAAGATACCCACATTGACCTCGCAATGCTACATAAAACCTTTGCTTGTTGCAATACGAGACAACTCAAGAATAACTACGATTTTTCAGGGCTCATGTCAAGCCAAAATACCCCTCAAAGATGTAGAATATAGTGTTGATATCAATGATCGAGTGAGGAGATTCGTCTGAGGAGACAAGGAGTTTATATTGGCTTCATTACACTAAGGGTGAGACAAGATTCATCTTTTACTTAACTTGTTCTATCATGACGAATTGCAATTGGGTGTCGATAATGAAAAGGTATTGGGACATAGGATCGCCTTGACTCAAGCCTCGTTTTCTTTTAAATTTATTTGTGAGTTCTCCATTGATTTTCGTAGAGTAACTAATGAATGTGATACACATTTTTCTTAAAATGATGATGTCAAAGAGTAAACAACACTTGATGATCTTAGTGTGGATTGTCGTGGAGGTTCTGTGTTATCAAAACTACACTCCAAACCATGTAGAAAACACTAAAGTTTAGTGTTTTCCCGAATTCGTATTGTTATTTTAGAAACAAACCAAAATTTTGTGAAAACATATTACATCATATAGTTGGGTTAGTAAAATGTGTTTTCTATTGTAATAGCAACCCTACGGTGATATTAGAGCCTAATTATGTGTAGTGTTAGGGTCGGATGTTTTGAAAAAGATTTTAACCAAACAAAAGTTGCTCGATCCGAAGAAATTCAGTGTTTGGACGGTCGAGTAAAGGGTTTTTCATTTTGACGATTTCACTGATTCAAAAAATTCGACTCTATAAATGTTATTCGGGTTTGAGTGAAATCTCTAGATAAAATGCTAAGTTTTACTTGATGAGCGATGTGATTGTTCAACTAGCACCATTTTTTTAATATTGTTTGTAAGTAATAAATCTGACAAAGTTTTTCAAGGTAATTCAAACACACACTGGTTGAACACAAACAAAAAGGCACAACATATCACAATACAATTTTACGTGTTCCAATCTTAATTGCGAAGATCAATACTCCCTTATCAATCTCTCTATCAATTCTCTGTTACACAAGGAGCTTCCTTAACCTCTACAATGGCTGTTTAATAATCAGAGACCCAACAAACTTAACAATCTCAAGACAAAAACATACACATATTATATACCCTTCAGATTAAAAAACGCACGCATTACTTATGATCCTGGTATTGAGTAAACCAGTGTCGACCAACCCGGTCTACTGCCTAATTTTCTTCAACAAAGATTACCAGAAAAACATCAGACTAATAGCAATATTCACCAAAATCTCTAAACTATAATAGAAAAAACCGAAATTATTTGGTTTTATTCTGCAAAATAATTTCCGTTCAATTTCACAATGTTATCAATAATTGACAAAAAGAAAAAGGGGAAAAAAAGCCCATGTCAAAAACATCTTCTGTACTCTCTGATTCACCAAAGATCCACGTCGTGACTGCACTTCGTTGACAAAACCCTCGAGGCCGCCGTCAGTTTATCAACCGTTAAATCACAGTTAACTTTAACGGAGAACGTCCACGACTTAACGGAACCCACCTTCATCCTCACAGGAACTCTGAACCTCAGTTTAAACGGTACCGTTTTCGTCTTCTCCTTGTCTCTAATCTCCTTACGCATAGAACTCGTCAGCTGTATCTTCGCGCTCGTTAACGCCGTCCTAAACACCGTTACATTTTTCGCCGGCTGGTAAAACGCAAGTAATGCGCCGTTACATAGATCGAGATCGTTGTAGTAAAAGTCGACGGAGCTCCCTTTCTCGTAGTAGATCCCGATTTTTCCGTTAGCGTTACGTGATCTGACAGTGACGTTAAATCTCGGCGAGATCGGGGACGGTGACGTCGCGTTAAGGCCTGAGATCGAGATTCTTTCGATGGAGTACCGCGGCGCTTCGGGGCGGTAGACAAGGTAGAGTACGGCGGCGGAGATCCCGGCGAGGACGGCGATTATGAGGATTACGGCTAAGAATGAGCAGAAACAGCAGCGGCAGCGACTGCGATGCGGTTTTTTCTTCGAGAGGTATTGGAAGCGATGAGCGTTCTCCGGCGGTGGAACGCGGTAGACCTGATCCTTGGGGACTTGGATGACGTAAGTTCCCGGCGGTGGAGTTAATTTATTCGGGAATTCGTCGGATCTGGGTTGTCCTGTGAACTGTCCGGAGGAGAGGCTCTCCGGTGGTGAACCGGCGGGGTGGATCCGCTCCGCCATTGGAGATCGGAGAATCGGAGCTCAAAGAGAGACTGCAAAATTTTGAAATTAGTTTTTATCCCATAAAGAAGACTGCAATCAGGTTTTGCTTGAAAACAAAAGAGAAATCAGTGAACGTAATAAACGCAATCACATATGAGACCCTTAGCGTTTATGCGGAGAAGTATATATACGACGGCCTGAGATTCTGAGCTGGCAGTGCCGCGTAGAGAAATAGGTCTTCTACGGCACGCGCTGCAAGTATTGGGTCCACATAAAATTCTATGATTTTGTTTGTTTTTTTATCCCTTAACCCGAAATTTTAAATTTATTTAAGAAGAAAAAAGGCATGATTGCCTGAGAACCGATAATCTTTAACATATTCTAATTCTATAATTTTTTTCAATTCTTAAATAATATATAAAATATAACTTTACAAAAAATAAAAAGAAATTAAATTAAAATTTTTTGAAATTTTCGTGTCACACAAATAGAAATATATAGACGTTAACTATTTATTCTATGTTATATAAAATATTCACATGAATAAAACTCAAAAAGAAAAATTTTGTATTTGGAAAATTATGGAAAAGCAAAATCTTCGCAAATACTTCAAACAAATCGCCAGAAACCAGTTTTCAAAATCATCTTATTTCCAATGAATTAATACATAATTGGTACAATAAATTGTGAGATTTGTTGAACCAAATGTAAGATTTATATCCAAAATTATAAAATGATAGCAAAAGTTGCATGTGGATATACGTCATCTATGATTAATCGGGAGAAATGATTAATACTTAAGATAATACCGCAATAAACGGTTTTTATAATTGAAAATTTCTTTTTGGTTTTGATTCTATTACGCATTTTACTAATCTAGAACCAAAACCAAGATATATAAGTGACATTTCCCCTAAAATTAAAGTATAAATTGGATGTACTGCAACATAACAACTGAATAGGTCCAATAGATCTTAACTAAATAATTGGTAAAAATACTTTTGAGCTAATAAGATACAATTTTCTTACGACATGCATATTTCCTTCCAAATTTATGTTTTGAATATTATAGGCCACCTTTGTCAAGAAATTGACCTTCAATAAATTTGCCAAAACCAAATTGTCATTAATAAATTAGAGATCTGAAATTAAAATCACATAATATGTAAATAAAATATATTTTAAAACATTGGATTTCGTGGATATGCTAGATATATGTTAGAAAACATCAAGTTTTTTTTGTGGGCTAGAAAATAGATATTAAGATAATTTTGTTAAGCAACCCATTTTTATAGACTATAAAATCTGATGTAAACAAATTATAATAATAATGACGATATATTATTAACTGGCAAATATATTAATAGGATACATATTTGTTTTTTTTTTCTAAAAGAGAAAAATTGGTGTAATACGTGTGCACGAGTAAGAAGATACGAAGCTAACTTAAAGAAGCAGTTTGTCGCAGTGAGATACGAAGCTCATGCCTAAGCACAAACCGCGGTTGGTTTCCCAAACAGTTCAACACATATGATAAACACTTTAATGTAATTTGTGGAAAACATACACTTAATATCAATATATTATATAGAAAACAGTGTATTGCCCTTTAAAAATTTGTTTTAATCCATTTTTTTTCTTCAATTGTGATCTTATTAAATTATTGGTTAGAATATAAATTATTATTTTTTATATACAGGGTTGGATAATTTAATATTAAAATTTAGTTTTTGAAATTAATTATATTTAAATTTATTTTAAATATAATATCTTATATCTAATTCTTTTCGATTTGAATGTTGCGATTTGGACAATCCTCTGTGATATGCATGTTCACAAAGAGATATTTCAATCCTCTGTGATATGCATGTTCACAATTGTTGAATAAAGAGTGTTACCTCAACCTAACCAAAAGGTGGAGCTTTGTGAAATGTTTGGCTTCTGTTTGTTGGCTACATCATAAGTTTTATACATGAAAGAAAATAAAACAAATTATACAGATGCAGGTTTATTCACCATAATTGATAAAACACATCGTTTAATTTAGATTCGAATGACATATGGATAACATCCATAGTTACTCATAAGATGAACATTTCATCTGGTATAAGAAAAGGTTTTTCGACTGGATATATAAATACTTTTGAATTCAATTTTGTAGTTCTTGGATTGAGAGCTTATAATCTCCGGATACTATCAAATTTGGTGGATTAGTTAGGGACAAAAAATCTTGGCACGAGACATAAACATCTCATTGATTGATCTAAATTCATTAATTCGACATTGCATTTACTCAATTTTTTTAGTTTTCTGATATGCATTCTTGAAAGTTTTGCTCAACAAAATATTATCTCGATTGATTCAATCTTCATTTCATCACGTGAAAAGAATCAAAAGTTCTAAATTCATGAGAAAAAACTAAAATAGACATTACAAAAACAAATTCCAATCTTCTTAAACTATTCATGTGTAAAATATATTTATATTACTTGGTTTCTATAATCTTTCATGCTATATATATATAAATGTCTTTTATTCAACCTCACAGATATCATATGCATATCAATTAATAGATGTTGGTGGATATTTACGAAAAAAATCTCTACATATATCTTTATTTTTATCTTATAAAATCTATTTTTATGATGTATATATGTAGTTTTTTATAAATTAATTTTTATATTTATAAAATATTAAATTTAATATGAAACAATTAGTTTTTTATAAATTAATTTTTATATTTATAAAATATTAAATTTAATATGAAACAATTATGTGATGTTGATATCGAATAAAAGTTTGAAAACTTTGGTAACATGCCAATGAAGAAATATCTCTTGCATATATCTTTTTTAGTGTTTTTAAGACATATTTTTTCATATTCATATAATTACTAAATGTTTGAACATCCGACCTTCGTCCTTGACATTCGTCTCTCTAACCTACACAACAATAGTATATATGTAATATTTTATATATATATATATATATTATAAAGATTGTATATGAAACACTTCTTTGATCTTGATTTCAATCACGAAGGAAGAAAAAAGAAAGAAAATTTTATTGAAAAGATGATGAATTGTAGAAAAATATAACTTCTAGAAGAATGAAAAGTATATTGAAACTAACCAACTAACTCTTATAACTAACCAACAATACTATGTATCTTTTGCAGATCTTGATGTTGAGGTCGAGTAGAGGAAACATTCATAAAAGATGTAGAATGAGAGGAAATATGAGTATCGACAGAAAAATAGATAGGCAAGGGATAAATAATTTTTGGAAATTTTTTAGATGAAGAAGAACAATGTTCCTAATAAGGGGTTTTTAAATATGAATACATTTTCAACAACTGAATTTGTCTAGAAATAAAAACAACATTGGTTGAGAGATCCAACAACTCAAAACCTTTGTATCTAGAGGGATACCATATTAAATTTGCAAGAGAGGATCTTAGTAAAATTTTATGTCTGTTCTTTGAAATGTTGGATGAGTAACAAAAGCAACCAAACACCTTTAAGTGATGATAATCCGGTGTTGTTTTTTAAAAAAAAAATTATAATGGTGATTTGTTATAAAACGAGGAAGTAGGAATTCAATTAATTAAATAAATAGATATCCTAGTGCATTAATTCCAATTGACAGAGAGGAATATTATATTGAAACAACAAAGAATGTGTAATGTTGAGAATATGTTGATGTTTACGTTATACCATAGATTTTTGTTTTAGCGTGTAAGGGCATGATGGTAAAGGAAAATTAAATTCTGGTGCATTATGAGATTAGACAGATTTAATTTTGATGACAAATTGTCTATCAATATATAAAGGAAACAAAACGAGGAAAGACAATGTGGATTTCATGTTTTCTTTTTAGAAGATAAATCCAAATTATTCGAGTAAAATCATCAATAACATAGATATACATATTTCATTCAGTAGAAATGATAGAGAAAGATCCCTAAACATCAATATGCACAAGATCAAAGGCATTCTTAAAAAGATTGTTCTGAGTACAAATGGTAAGTGCTTATCTTTAGATAAATGGCAAACATTGCAAGGAGTGTATTGCAATTTTTAATAGCAATAATGTGAAAAAAACTTAATGTTAGAAAGAAGAAGTTCTTTTCGTTGACACCAAATGGAAAGATCTACATGTAATGCATTATACACAATAAAGGATGGTCGGTAAGAATGGGAAAAGAAGAGAAAATGTAAGAAAATATAAGTTTGATGAAGTTCTAACTTTCTCTATCATCCATTCTCGAATAGTATAAAACATGAGTTAAAGGAAAAAAAGGAAAGAATAAAAAAGGCGTCCTCGAAGGGGAGCACAAATACTAAGACGATTAAAGGTAAAAACATATACATAAAGAACATTAATAATAATCAAACCATGATATAAAGAAATAATCATAGTCCGTGAGATAATAAGAGTGGAACAATTTGGTAAAATAATGATGTGAAAGAGATGAAATGAATTTCTGAAACATATCAATGTTGCAATAAATATGGAAAGAGGCTCTTTAATACACTATCCAATCATTTGGAGAAGAAGAAACTTGATTAGTGATATATAAAGAAGTGTAAAGGACATACGATACAAGAAAAAAGGTAACATCTGACATAGATTCAAGAGCACCAGTAGATGTAGGCATGAAAGCAAAATTGATACGGGAACTAATGTAGGAGTATAGTAGATGGTGTTACTCAGATTGAAACTTAGAGATATCTAGAAAGGAAACATTATATTGTGCAACATAATCTTATACTAACAGCCCGAGGATGTGAAAGTTGGGGTCGAGGGATGGTAGAGAAGATTATGTAGATGCATGAGTAGGACCGTTGAAGTTCTAAGGGATAGAAAAATTATATCCAGGAAGGTTTTTGTATAATTTGTAACAACGATTTACAATATGATTATAAAGGCAATATTTAGTGCATAGAGAACAGGGTTCAGATTTGAAATTCCCTCTTGAAATAACCTCAATAAACTGAGCAGTAAAGTGATTTTGAACTTCTTAATTAGTAGAAAATTGCATTATAAAAGAATCTGAGAATGAATGAGATTGATTAAATTTTCTATTGCTCGTATTGAAAAACAAGATTAAACGTCTATTAAAATTAGGTTCATGGATCCATCATTAGAATTTTTCTTTAAGCAACCTCAAAATATTTGTTGAGTCCAAATCGAAACTTCATAACAAAACTTTATTCGACGAGGTCGTACAATTGATTTGTCAACATGACAAGAAGAATTAATGCCTGTACAAATTGGAGTGACTTTGGAATTCTTCACATCCTGCCATAAGGTAACTAAAGCGTATAAGCATCTGTGGCGAAGGGATTGCAGTTTCAATTTAATATTGAAAGTTTGGGAGCATTATTCTATTTGAAATATTTAAAGATATTTGTCCACATATCTCGTGCATTCTTGATGTATAAAAGGATCAGTTTTATCATGCTTGAGATAATTCAACAACCGTGAACACACCAAATCCACTACTAGAAATTTGATAATTCTAAATAGAATTTTTGGACGGTTTAATCCATCCGTAAATTGTCCGGTGGATTGTGGGCGATTATCGAGGATACAAAATATTCGCCCGTAATCCATCCGCAAATTTGCGGACGGACAAATAGTCCACATCAGTCGTTTGTATTTACGGACGGACCCGAGATGAATACACGGGTCATCGTAATTTACGGACGGACGATGAACTGTCCGTAATTTGCAGAAGGTAGTGGGTTTCGTCCGCAAATTTGTAGATGGATGCTTACCAACGGTAACCCATTTAGATATAGGGACATTTTAGGGACGGATCGTCGACAAATATTAGTGTTGGTCAGTAATCCATCTTTAATCGGTCCAAAAATTACCTATATAAACCCTTCATCCTTTGATTCATTTCTCACACAAAATTATCATACATTTTACTCAATATCATCTTATTGTTCTTATTATAATGGCATAACGAGATGGAATATTTTTGTTTCTAGACAATGGATGAATAGAAGAGTTGATCCTAAAACTCAAGGTGTATCGAAGGAGCTTATAGAAAGTGTTACATAGTTTATGAAGATGGAAACAAATCAAAAAGTTTATAAATAAACTGGTAAGTTGGTTTATCCATGCGTCAAATGTAAAAATGAAAAATTTGTTAACGAGAAAACTGTTTGGAATCATCTTTTTTTTAGAGGTTTTACTCCGAATTATTTCATGTGATTATCTCATAGGAGAATTTGGCACCACGACCTAGTAATGTTGTGGAAGATTTTAGCAGAATTATTGTGCATATGAAGTGTTTAAGACATCTTAAGATGTAGAAATGAACCATGATATGGAAATGATGCAAAATATATTTGGTGAAAGAAACGAGGAAAATATTGAAGAAGATCTGAATGAAGATGCAATTTTTTTTGAAATGTTAGAAAGTGTTAGATATCCATATTATGATTGTTGTAGAATGAGTTGTTCACATTTGTCTCTATTTGCACGTTTGATGAATTTGATGATGTTCAGAATATGACATCGGAACGAGTGTCCCATATTCCACCGAGAGAAGACGGAATGCGACCTTCTCTTAGTAAAGAAGAATACAACGACTTGTATCTTGAGGTAAATTTATTATATTTTAATATAATTTTGTAATTTATAGTTTTAATATTGAATTTCGATATTTGTTTTACAACAAGTTACACTATAAAAATTCATATTTTTGGTCTAAAAGGAACGAAGTCACAACATTCAAGTTCCTCTAATGGTAAATCGAAAGCGATAGATCACGAGATGCAAAATATCTTAATCAATTGCTCGAGTCGCAACAAAAATCAAAACAACGATTTCAACGGGTGATGCGTATACTGAAGGAAAAATGTCTGCAATTGATTGGGATGCATGCGAGAACGATGATATCGGTGATGACAATTCTGAAATATCACCGACAAACTTGTAATATATGTTTATTATGTGTAAAAAACATGAGTTAATTAGTATTATTTGTAAAAATATTAAATAAAATCGTAATCTTAAATTTTTTCGATGGAAAAACATTCCGGATGGAGGATTTCGTCCGCCAGTCGTCCGTAAATTTACGAACAAACAGACAGGTTGCTCGCAAATTTACGAACGGGTCGATGTCATCTATAACGTTTCCTACATTTACCGATGATTTTTTCGTCTTTCCTATCGATTTATGGACGCCCGTTATGGTCTGTAATTGCGGATGAATTACAGACTGATTTATCCGTCCATATTTGTCGGACAGAATTTATTTAGCGACGCTCATTTGCGGACCACATTTTCCATCCCAAAACACTGGATTTATAGTAGTGATTGTTATAGCATCTCCACGCTCCATGATTTTAGTGATCAACAGGTGGTTCAAGTAAATAATCATCCACAAATCTAGATTTGTTATGACCATTGGCTGCCATTATCATCGAGCGAAACCATGAGTTGAATTCGTCATGGTTAGACAGATGTTAAGTAATAAGAACAAGGTTTGAATGACAGCTACTTCCAAGGTGATAAGGATTGTCAAACGAATCAAGTGTGAAAGAATTGGGTCTTACACTCGGCATTGTGCAAAACAATCAAAGAAATAATATTGTATTTTGTTGATTAAGCGAAACGAAAAATGAGCTTGTACTCTAAATCTATATTAAGAAAGATTATGAAACTCTACGTTGATTTTAATGTCGATTAGGAAATAAGAAAGAAAAAGAACGTAAAACATGAATTGTATAAAAAAATATCTGATGAAAGAATACATATTTTGTTCTTTTATATTGAGATGTTTCATGAACAAAGTATTAAAACTAATCAACCAACAACTTATAATATAAAAATTTGCGACTTGTATTTTAAATTTTTAAAAATTGGAATTAATTTTAAAGTCATATAACTTTAGGGGTGCTAAATAGGTTGTTGATCTGCAGGTATATTATGATGCAGACCACAAAATAATGGATTGTTCAAGAAAATTGTGACCCTAAAAAATATAGACTCATGAATTGGGTTGAATTTTTCTGGAACCATGTAGACCATGGACCAAGGTGCGGACAAAAAAGTTATAAAAGATAATAATTGTTTTTAATTTTAGTTATATTTTATTATTTTACTAAATAAAAAAATGATAATACCAAATTTTTTTCTATATTCAATTTTTTTGCCTTTTTTAATTTTTATTTTATTGTTTTATGATATTATTTTATTTATATATTTTTAAAAGAGAATTTAATTTTTAATGTTTAAAAATATTATAATTTTTAATGATTAAACATTAGAGGTTTTTTTTTAATCCATATTTTATATAGGCGTGATATAGTTTAATTTCTAGTGTTTAATCAATTAATTTAGAATATATGTTTCCATTTTTATAAATTATTGTTACAAATTGGACCAGTTTAAATCTTTTTAAATATATCAATCTGATAAATAAATTTGATAAGAAAGACAAACTTAACAAATAAGACTTATGTACATACAGCTACATTATGTACGCAAATGTATGTATATTAATATTATGTGTGTATTTAGTAGGAATTATGGGAGTGAACGGACATAATGGTGGTTTAAGAATGTGGAGTCCACGTTAGACATGTTACTATATACAAAGCTGGATTTCAATTTTCAATTATTTTAACTAATTTATTTGGTTGGTAAGATTCTAATTCATTTCAATTATACATAGATACACACGCACACACAACATAATGCAAATATATTATACTGAAAAATACAACGTGTTAACAAAAAAAAAGAAATAGAGTTCCTAAGGCGAAAAAGCACATATAGAACATAAAATTGAAGAAAATCCATGAATAAATAAATTTTAAAAAGACAAAACATTAAGTTCTCTTTATTATGATCTTTCAAGTCAATTTATAAAAGAAAACATTCTAAAGCATTTTAAAATCTATTTTTTCTCGCATAAATACATGAATTATTGCAATATCTCTAGAATATTACATATTTATAATTTCTTCAAATAACACCATGAGTCTAAACATCATTAAATGCCGTTAAATTTGGCTAACGTGTAATGTGCATGACGAGCACATTAGCAAAACCAATTTTGACTTTTACTTTCTAGTTTTATTTTAATTTGGTTTTGTTGACGTATATGTCATGTGTTGGCAAAATTTAAGTGCGAGTTTAATAACTTTTAGATTTGTGTGGTTATTTGAGAGAAATTGTATTAAGTGTTTATTATTCTCTAAAAACACTTCGGTAGCTCATTTTTTTTATATATAAAACATTGTATTAGTTATATGTAAAAAAATTGTATTAAGGTATTTTAATTTTTTTTAATTTTTCTTTTAGAAAACGAATTCAAAATTTTAAAAGTTATCATACTAGAGATTGGAGTTGTTTTTCTATGTCATATTTATTTGTAAGAAGGGTTCTCAATTAATACACTTAATTTTTATTTAGTGTATTATTGATGATGTCATTAACTTTTGCACAATAACTCTTAAAAACAAGTAAGAAATCTTATAGTATGATTTTGTTAGTCATACAAATAATTTGAATGATGTTATTAAAATTTATAATATAAATAAGATTTTTTCGTATTTATAATTTAAAATTTTCCATTTTATATTTTATTTTAATTATTTTTGTAATAATTTGAAAATTCTTTAAAATTTTCAATCCATTGTATACTTTTCTAATCGGAAACTAAAAGATAAAAATAATTCTTTAAAATTTCATTTTTTTAGTTTCTTCTTGAAAGAAATAAACGAATGCATCGTAATAAAAGATAAAATACGTTTTACTAAATATATGAAATCATAACAAATTAGATCCAACGATTCGGAGATAAAAAAAGAATATGGAGAAGGAAAAACAGAGATTATAAGAAATAGAAAAATAAACAAAGAAAATATGAACAAATTCGGTATAAATATGAAAACAAGGACACATAATATAATCGAAAAAGAAGAAAAATGCATACCACAGAGAACGAAGAGAAATGATCGGTCTCTTAAAATGTTGTCTTCTTCCTCTATGTATTTATGATGAAAAGTCTCCACCTTAAGACAATGGAAGAGAATAAATGCCCCCTTGACTCTTCGTATATATACATATGTATATTGTATATTTATTAGGTTGCTAAAATCTAGAGAAAAAATAATGTGGCTAAAATATACAGAACAAACTCTTGTTGGTAAGTAAGTGCAAACTGTGCTACGACTGATTCAATAGATCTTTATTAGTGACAAATTATGATTTTATTGGTTTTTTTTTTTAAAACACTATGTCACATAAACGTAGTGTTTGAAATAATTTTCTTGTGCTTTTCTTTAGATTCCGTTATTTCGAACGTATTATTAAATTAAACTCATTATGCTGAGTAACTATACGATTAAATAAAATCGTAATTTAAAATCTATTGAAATTGGCGGGAAATTTAGATTTCAACGGATACGGATGTTCGTTACAATTTTCAATAGGTATCCGTTGATATTTTTAGAAAAAAAAATTAAAAAAATAAAAATATTTTAAATAAATTTTTAAAATTTAAAAAAATTTAAAAACCCTTAATAATATAAATTTTTTTTATAAAAAAGTAAAGCCTAATTCTATTATACATCAGCTAAATTTGTGGGGCCGAATTCATCTTTGTGGTCGCCAGCACCTCGTGAAGAAGGCGTTGCATCCGAATCGATAATCGGTGCTTGACGCGACGTTGTTTCCCCCGTCTGATTTTGCGCTTGATACGCCCGACCGATTAGCAATTCTATGATGCTCTCCATATATCACATATGTGCTCAAGTTTCTCGAAGTTGTGTTTCGAGATCCTCGATACATCGTTGTTGCGTGTAGCTCTTTTGGACCACGAGGTACCGTCGTGGTGTCCTCGACGATATCCTTTTGCAGTACACCGAGACCGTATAGACGCCCCTTATACGGTCTAATCGACTACAAAATAAACAAAGTTAGAGTTAGAATCGTTAGAAAATATTTTATTTACTAATCGAATTATAAATAGTAATTTTTTCTTTACCTCCAAATAAATTTTATTCTTTTGTAAAGGAGTAAGCTCGTCGGGAGTGAACCGCAAACTTGTGATTGCTTTGTGATCTTATCTGTCACAGCTTTCACGGTCTATTCCTATTCGTTGCATCTGTTATATAATATAAATATAATTATATAAATATTGTAAAAACAAAAAATTTAAATAATAACTACGAGAAATACCAATTCTTGCTTTTTCTTCGGGAATGATATTGATCTCGAAGATGGCGATACAGACCATCTCCGGAAACCTTCTCGTTGTACCGACATTTCTTGGTCTTCTCGCTCTTGGCCTTGAAATCCTCCGACTCCTAATGTTGGACGAATTGGTTGAAGACCTCGTCCGTTGCCCATATCTGTTTGCGATTCTTGGTGTAGTAGTTGCGTTTGACGTTGTTCATCATCGTATGGGAGCTTGCATGTCGCGCATCCAAGCTGTGTAGAAGCACGACGTATCCTTCTTTCGCCATCTATATGAGTATTGTAAAATAAATTATAATAAAGTAGTTTAGAATAAATATAATTAATCATTTTAAATAAAAAATTTTATAATATTTAAGTTAACGATGAAAGTACACCACCATCAGTGGCGTATAACTTTTGGTGTAATTTTCCACAAATAATAGAGTCGATCCTCTAGTGACCCCTAGATGATGTTGTTGTTCGTATGTTTTAGAACATCATCCACAATAAACCTGCACATAAAAATAAAATATTTAGTAAAACAATATAAATTCATAATTTGATTTTTTACCATAGTGTCCCGCCATGGCGATCAAGATCAATAATTGGAATGGTGGGACGTCTGTCGAAATTTCGATCAAGGAGTCGATATCCACCATATCGTCCTCTTCATCAAATATCGACGGTGCCGATATTGGTGAAGGAGGCCGACATATGAATCGCCTAGCCCTCATTTTGTGTTTAGTGTTTAGAAATATGATTGATGTGTGTGAGAGGTGTTTATTGTTTGAGAGGATTTGAAGTTTATATTTGTGTTGAAAATGAAACTGTTCAACGGTATATATATATATATAGAAATTTCCAACGGGAAAAACGTCAACTCAACAGACGCAATTAAGTGACACGACATTCTGTTTCTCTAACGGGCATCCATTATAATTTCCAACGGATGCCCGTTGGAAATGCGTACATCGAGGCAACGGATGTCAAAACAACCATACGTCTCCCCGGATAATGGGCATCTGTTACGATTTGCAACGGATGCCCATTGGAAAAAATCGTAGCCTAAGTACCCATGATGACACTTCGCAATGGGCATCTGTTGCAAAATGGTAACGGATGCCCGTTAGAAATACTGTAACGGGCATCTGTTACAAATTACCAACGGATGCTCGGGTATGTTGTGAAAAACTTAAGAAATTTTTCTAAGTATCGAAGGCGATTTAGTGTTCCAACGGGCATCCCGTAACAAATATCAACGGATGCCCGTTGAAATTAGATCGTATGAAGTTTTGAAAAACTTTTACACATCATTTATATATTACATTATTGTATTTACATTTCTTCAGTAGATTCTTCGATTAGCGAGTCTTCTTCGATTGTTCATTAAATTCATCGCTGTTTTCATCTTTTGCATCTTCCGGTTCAACGTCTTCATAATCGCGTATGAATTCTCCGTCTATGTCAGTTCTTGCGAGAATTTCCTCGCGATTATCTGTATCAATTAAACAAATTAGTTGCGGATGATCGGTTTGCAACAGATCTTCTTTTTCATTTGAGCTTATAATTCCTCGTGGCTTGATCTTTACTATGGCCCAACACGCCTCTCTTCGAAGTTTCAATGTTGTTGGATATTGCACATAACATACTTGATTTGCTTGATCTATTGTGATGAATGGATCATACCATATTGTCGTGCCGGATTGATGTCAAATCCTCCTCATCGATTTTTTCGTATTCCACGTCCTACGGTTGGGTCGAACCACTAATATTTAAAAAGCATTACCTTCAACCCAATGAGACCGAGATATTCCACATGTAGGATTTGGTGCAAAATTCCATAGAAGTTATCATCCTCTATTTCACTATTAACGCAAACGCCATAATTATATGTGCTTCTATGTTTTCTGTGTTCATACGTGTGAAACGTGTAGCCGCGAGTAAACAAAATTGGCCAATACATAACATTTCGTGCAAGACCATTAGCCAAATATTTTAAGTATGTTGTAAATCTTTCATGAGAATATTTCACCTATATAAAATAAAAAACAAATGTATACCTTATAATAAATGCAATTAATTTTAATACATATATATATATATAAGACGTATACACGAGTACATATTTAATCTCCCAACCACGAGCCATAATGTTGAACTTTCATTTCTGTGAGTTCATATGCGTTTAGATGAGGATATGTATCAATTACTTCTTAATCAAATATCTTGTAATGAAAATATGTTAATATTGTTTATATACATATATACTTTAAAGATTGATTTTCATTGTTTTATACCTTTGAAAAGGTAATAGCACTTGACAATTTAGTAATATATATGAGTGGACATGATTATACTCCTCTGGTGTTAACCAATATTCCTCGGATTTACCTCTTATACATCCAATCAGTGTAAACATCTGAGAAATTGTGTCAAACTGTGGATTATATTGATACAGATAGTTTGTGTGATCATCCACTACACGCCGTTCTTTCGTCTGAATATGCGACTCGAAATAAAATATGCTGAAATATGTGATTTCTTCCAACAAGTATTGTTGACAATAGATCCTTCAATCGGTGTTTTGTTTTTTGCTTTTTTCTTTAAATGAAAGAAAAACCTTTCAAAAGTATACATCCATCTGAATTGAACTAGCCCACCGAGTATTGCCTCATCTGGTAAATACATTGGCAAATGTTCCATTACATCTAAGAATGAAGGCAAAAAAACTTTTCCAATGAACATGATACTTTAGAGATATTGTTTTTCATTAATTACAAAACATCCATTTTTAAATTTTTTGAACATATATATCTGAAAAATATGTTAATTTCGCATAGTTCATCATGAACATTCCGTGGTAAGATCTTAGCAAATGCAATTGGAATGAGTCGCTACATGAAAACGTGATAATCGTGACTTTTCAACCCGATCAGCCTCGAACTAACAATATCTACACACTGAACAATGTTCGATGCATATCCATCTAGAAACTTAATGTCGTCTTTTAACCACCTTAATAATGTTATTTTTACCGGACCAAATAATCGGAATACTGGATAGGTGACCTTCCAGCTCTTAATTCCAACTCAGGTCGTCGACATATTGTCTTCAAATCTTTTCTTGATTGTATATTATCCTTAGTGTTATCTGCCACATTCAAAACAAGATTGATGATGTTATTGAAAGAGTTCTTTTCGATATGCATAACATCCAAATTATGACGTAATATCAATGATTTTCAATATGGTAGTTCCTAAAATATACTACATTTGTACCAGTTATGTCATTCACCTTAGCCTTTTGGTTTACGATGTCCACGATCTCCACCGTATTCTACCGATCCTTGTAAATCACCATTGTGTTCAATCTTTCATAAAGGATTTGTGTTCCGGTTTGGATGCACGATGCCTGTTCTTTTTGTACCACGTTCTTTCAAAAATATTTTTTATCTTTTCGGAAAGCATATCCACGAGGAAGAAATCTTCTATGACAATCAAACCAACATGGTTTCTTACCATGTACTAATCAAAATAAATTTGTATCCTCCATACAATATGGACATGCTAATCTCTCGTGCGTGCTCCATCCAGAAAGCCGCTAATTTTCCACAAGAAGACCGCTTTCAAAGTAAAATTTTGCTTCGCATTAATGTCATAAGCAAGAATTCCTTTGTTCCACAAATGTCTTAACTCATGAATTATAAGGGCTGTAAAAAGACATCGAAACGTTTCTTCGAATGTTCTGGTCTTGGGATCAGCAACGTTAGAAACATTACATTTCTTTTCAAACACATATCGGAAGGCAAATTATACGCAGATAAAATATCGACCACAGATAATATTGACTTCTAGATTGTCCAATGGACTAAAACCATCGGTGCACAGGAAAAGATAAACATTTCTCGTTTCATACGGGCACTCAGAAAATATTTCATTGAAATTTTTCCAAGTCTTACCATCCGATGGATGTTACATTATCCCTTTGCCCGTCGAGTGTTATGCGTGCCATCTCATTGCCGCAACAGTTTTTTTCGATTCAAATAACCTTCTCAACATGTTTGCTACAGGCATATAGAACATTTTTTTGTATGGTACATATTTACGTGAAAGATGATTTTTTGACCGAAATCTGCTTGCACAGCAAAATTTGCATTCCAACAAGTCTTTACCATTTCTCTAAAACAACATGGAATTATTTCTACAAACATCAATTTTCTCACGTGGTATTCCCCAATCTTTTAAAACATTCTTTGTTTCATAGTATGTCACAGGAGCTTCATTATTTTCTAGTAAATATTCACGCATGGTTTTGCAAAATGAATCCATGCAATTTTCAGCAACATTGTAGTCTGTTTTTATATTCATCAATCTTGAAGATAAAAAAAGCGGGACTGACAATCACGACAACCTTCATATATAGGTTGTTTCACCGAATCCAATAGGTTGAAAATCGGTATGCATCGATGTTCGACATCTCTTCGTGCGGTTGTTCATGAACAACTCTAGAAAAAGCATCTGTCACCATTTTCACATATGGATTGGTCAAGTTTCAAATAATTTTTTATATATACATATATTATTTTTATTTTAAAAGTAACTTTTTACTAAATTTATTTGTAACAATAACTAACTAAAATAATAATATCTTTTTGTTTCCTTCATCTTGTTGTTTCCTCTTTCTGGGAGAATATCAAGTATATACTCATATTGCTATAGGACTTCATGCATAGTCTCTTAAATCTAATGAAAAAAAATTGGAGAAAAAACATGTGTCCTAATATTATGTTAGTGAAAACACAAATGTTTTGAAATTTTTTATTAGTGAAACGAAACCTATTTAAAAAATGTGAGGATGGAGCGAGATACAATTTCGAAGTTGAGAGCAATTTCCATTCATTTTCGAGCGGTTTGGAACGCGATTTTCAGCAATTTCAAGCGATTTTCAACAATTTCAACGATTTTCAGATTTCGAGCGATTCCGGACAATTTTAAGTGATTTTCGAAGGTTTCATGGATCATATTAGTCGTTTGGATCGCACTGAGAGGATCTCATAAATGATATGGATCGTTTAGGTTGCACTGGATCGCACTGGAAGGGTCTAATGGGTTATTTGGTTCGCACTACATCGTTTAGACCGTATTGAATCATTTGGTCGTACTGAATCGTTGGATCATAACGACAATTTAAAAATATCAATATTTATTAAAAAAAATTTTAAATTAATTTTTTTAAAGAAAGATAGATTTAAAATCAAAATAATATTTCCAGAATATCTTTAAAATCGCGCCCACTTTCTCTTTGGTCTCATTCTTTTTTCTTATTTTTTTCCATCACCACCTAAGTTTATTATAATCTTTCCCCGTACGGCACCTCTCCTTCCTCTCCATCTGTTACCAACATCCACACATCGGTATCCTTTCGTATTGAAACATCCACACGGACCAACCATTATTAATTGTAGACAGATGTATAAATATACTATTCATTCAGTAGTATTAAGATATTCTACATAATATTTCCAATTAATGTAATATTTTTTCTACATAATATTTCCAATTAATGTAATATTCTACATAATATTCTTCTGATACAGTACACAACACTCAAAACAATCTTCAGATGCGCAAGGCTGAGTCAAATTGACAGAGGACCAATACAGGAATAAAAAACAGCTGTGAATATGATTCTCTACAGAAATTGGTTTCAATTTTACAGAAGAAAAAACCCTCCAACATCTATTTCTCAATGCTGCCGCAAACAAGGCCTTTCTTTGTCAGTAATATAAGGGGTAACAGAAAGAATACAATGAAGATGACGACCAGTAACCAAATTGCACTTGGGGATGAGCTTACGCTGTACCTCGCTAAGGCCTTGTGTTCTCAACAGCATGATATAAGCCCTGGTTCAACTTTCTGCCCTTTGGAGATATCTATCTAACTTCCAAAGTGGATACCTAAGTGGTGCCCCGAGAAAAAGATCATATGATTTCCTGTCTTGAACAAGATAACTTTCTCATACAGCTTTTCCAGGCCAATGATAGCTGCTAAATCTCTCTACAAGCTCCTGTAATCAATAACAGTGACTTCTTCCTCGGGAACGTCTAAATCTTGGTAGCTGCTCCAAGGTTCACATTGCCACAACGTTAGAACCTCACAAAAGCCAAATCTTTGTTTATCTATATCCTTATTTCAGCGCATTCACGTTCTCTATGGTTTATAAAAATAAAGCAGCAAGAGATCCCGAATAAACAAAGGTTTTGCTATAAACATATAATCGGTAGTTTCTGATATGCATGCACCATTAAGCATGCTTAAAGAATCAGTGACAGCTATACCAAAATTTCAGATAATGCATAGATAGTTACCTGCGCAAACGTCTAGGGTCCTGTCTAAACGATGGTTGCAAAAGAAAAGGGGCCGGTCCACCCAATGGAGGTCCAGACATTCCACCTCTACCGCTACCTTCAAATGGAGGAGGGCCACTTTGGTCTATGAACATTTGCATTGCAACCTCTGGCGGAGCAGGGACAAATGGTCCGAGGGGCCTGTAAAGTGGTCAAACAAGGATATGACTAGCAAATACATTAACATTTTTAGCCTAGGCAAGTCATTAGGTTTTAGACCTACCCAGCACCAGGAACAGGCATCAACACTGGTGGCGGGGGAATGTCTGAAGAGAAGGAAGGAACATGGGCACCTTGTCCGCCAAATGCATCATACCCAGCTTCATCTGGATTTCCCCCATCAAGAGCATCACCATCTCCTGACTGAGGATTGTCTGACCGACCAAATCTGTCGCTGCCATTAGCCCATCCATCACGGTCTCTACGTCCACGGTCATCCCTCAGTCTGTTTCCTATACCTGGTTTACGTCGAACTGGCCTGTCCCTCTGTCAAAGGTAAATTCTAACCCAGTAAGTAGAAATAGAATAATCTACAGAAAATGATTCTGACAACCAATAAAAGTGATGTTTTGTCCATAGCAAACCCAATATAATGAATGTTTAAATGGAATCACGAGATGTCTAAGAATTGTAGCAGAAGAAAGTTTTATAAAGGAGCAATGGGAGTAAAATGTACCGGTTGCTGCATCACTGGCTGTCCACCTGGAGCATTGGGATCACTACAGACAGTACATAAAGTTTTCATTTAGAATCCATCCAAAAGGAAAGAAGAGGATGTCAAAGAAACACCATACATACGTCATATAATTTTGGAAATACAATTCTTCCCGCACTTTGGCAGTCAGCTCCATCACAAGCTCCGGATGTTTCAGCTTGAGATGTTTATGTACAAACTCAGCGGCATGAAACAGCTTTGTGCACCCCTTGGCTCCACAACCATATTTCCAACCGTACTTCTCATCCCTAATCTTTCGAACATACGGATCTAAAACTTCAACAGCAGCAGCATCTATTTTTTCTTTGGCAGCCATCATTTCCATGGGATCTTGACTTTTCAGTCTTTCCTGCCAATGTGAGTCAAGTTTCTTCTCCCATTCATCCCCTTTTGCATCAGAACCCTTACCTTCTGCTCTCACATGCCTCAAACCCTTGGCTTCATTTGTTTCATTCATTCCATAATAATCCACACCATGAATGCGCCAAAGGTAAGTTATAAGAGTATCAAGCAATTCAACACCCTCAAGTCCTTTCACAGTGGTTAAGCCCCTTATGATTATAACTGGACCACTCGAGCCACTGTGTAACTTATCTCTTCCCGATTTCTCGTTCTCTAAGCCAGATAAAATGTTTTCTTCTATTCCTTTTTCAGAATCTAACTTTCGCACAAGTGCTTGTGCTTGTTCAACATCAATTAGTACTCTCCTTGGTTCAGAACTGACAGAGTGAGCTTCGGGTGCAGCTGAAAGATCAGTTTCTTTAGCAGGTCCTCTAGCATTTCTTCTCCTTTTATTGCCGCCATCTATCTCATCCTCTGAGTTTGGCTCACTTGTCTTCCCAGGTTTATTCAATGCTGTCACTCCAGGACCTCTGCAACAGATCAGAGGGGAACCATGAGCCTCAATTCCACACAAGTGAAAATATGTAGACACAATAATCTTACAAGTCCGGTGTCCCGCTTTGCAAACCAACTAAAAAATCCTTTGCCACCTTCCGTGCAAGTTCATTTCTCCTGCCAATTTCCATGAGGTACAATCAGAACCATTCCGTTAACAGGAATTAGAAGCAAATCAATACGAGAACAAGAATAGAAGCATTCATGTACAATACTAATATGAACAATGTAACTGTTCAAACTGCTATTATTGACTCCGGAACTCAAACCTTTCGATGACAGAGATCAAATTTGTTGGATGATATTTTTCTTTTAACCTGCATTCATTACAAACACATGCATGCTAAAAGGTAAGCTTGCTGAATTTCCAGGAAGAAAGTGATAAAAGGGAAACATATAGCGAGGGCACCATTCTTCTTCTTTGTGGGCATCAAAGAAGACACGTTTTTGTGTTGTGATATACTCTGTCTTATATTCTTGATATCTGTATCAAAGAAGCAAAAGAAGGCCTTCACTTCAAAATATTGAAGACAACGATCAGAACTCCGAGAAACTAAGCCACCTACAATAATACCTGCGTTCAGCTTCTGATGGCAACACATCATCTTCCAACTCCTGAATAAACTGTTTGTAAGACATCAAGCCTTCCCTGGGCAAAGGCAATATAAATTGGCAGCATTATATGTTAAATACAATTCAATAGATGTATCAGCAAAATATAGTCCCAAGGATCATATATGATAAATATCTGCGTCTTATATCCATGAAGAAATTGCTTGCTGCCTTTTTAGGTCAATGACCTCAGTACAACAAAAGAAACAGTAGAAGGATCCTATATGATATTTAATTTGCACCATCTTGTAATCTACAGCAATATTTAAAACAAAAGCAACAAACTTCAAGGTTGCATATATGATACCATCTGGTATAATATTTATTACAATTATCTACGAATATAGGTCAATAAATTGTCCAAAAAAAGTTCAATTCATCTTTTCAGAGCACTAACATCAACATCTCTTAATGGCTAAAGAAGATAGCTCACAGGAAAACATGACACATAATCTCATACTCTTAAACAATATTATGATAAAAACAATTTTATTTTCAGATGCACAGATTCACAACAGCTGTAGAATAACTGTACAAAGTGATCGATGGTGCCGAGCCAACAGCTTTATTTCAACTTTCCAGTACTCTTAACATCAACATTTTCTAATCGAGAATAAGTCCATTTCTTTGAACAGAAATAACCTTCCTAAAAAGGTTCATTTTCATTTCTGTGTGCAGCATAAGATACTGTGGTTCCTAGGTTAGGCCTTACTGGATCGAGAGAGACTAGAGAAAAGAACCATTATAAGGTACATATAACAATCATTTTGCTCTGCCGGTAACAGCCAGCAACAAAACAAAGAACCAAAACTGAGGAGGGACCAAAGAAGATGAAAAACAAACACAGTCAGCAAACATTACTGAACTCTAACCTTGCACTTCCACCGTTAGGAGCATCACCATACCCTCCACGACCTCCATCCCAGTCTGTCCAGAGTGAAAAAACACAAACTTCAGAGATATATATATACATATATATATATATATATCAGAGTCTATGTTTCACATTGTTTTTCCACTAACAGATTTACTAATTCACGGTTCCAAATGTTTCAACCTCAGTGCAAAGAGCAACAATCAGGGTTTGTATTATAAATTATGTATACAAGAATTCTCAAACTCAACTCAACGCCACCTGACTTATACAAGATAGTCCAAGAATAGAGATGTTTCAACAAGTCCTATTAGAAGTAAATGAGAATGAGTCAAACTAAACCTTTTTGACAAGCAAATTTTATTGCATAAGAAACAGAGGTCATACCATGATAGCGACCCATATAGCGGCCTTGGGGCCTATCATCAGGGTAACCTTGCCTCCCACCCATTTCACGGTCATATCCTCCGCCATAGTCATATCCAAACCTGTCACAGCACAAGAAAAAATGGAATGCTAATTAGAAAACCTAATGATATAAAAGACAGAAAATTGAGTGGAAACCTCAACCATAAAACCAGATATCACATCAGCAGTTAATAACAATTTAGATCTCAAAGTTGCAGAAAATCCTCATAAGAAAAATGGATTTCAGCTGATCGAGTGTTTAAATGCAACAAAGCAACCTTACTTAAGAATATGCTCAGAATTCTCTTGGACAGAGAGGCTAGAAATGTTACTAGTAGTACAGTAAAACCGTTAACCAATACACATAACATCCGGAATAACTCTTGTGATATCTAGTTCGAATTTGATTCGTTTTCGACATTTTATTTTCTGCTTGATATTTTCGTCATCCATGTAGAACTTCCACTCACTAAAACCCAAATCTCAGAATTAAAATCATCCTCATTAATTTCAGAAAATATATTAAAAACAGGAAAATTGGAGTACGCTTACTGAAGAAAAAATAAATTTACCTTCTATCCGGCTGTCCATAGCCACCGCGAGGACTACCACGGCGGCCATCATACCCATTATCGTCCCTCCTGCGCTTATAAGGCGGAGACCGGCGTGGAGGAGATGAATATCGTCGATCTCGGTACAGTGGTGGAGGGCTTAGGCTCGGTCGCCTCTTATACTCCCTCCGCGGCGGCGGAAGCGGCGAACGGTCACGTTCCCTGTCGCGGTCGTAGTAATCTCCTCCGCCGCGGCGATTCAGAGGCGGACGCTCGATATCCCTGTCGTCACGCCGTTCGCGGGAATCTCTCTCGCGGCGGCGAGTCGGCTGCTGCAGCGCCGAGGGCTGAGAAGAAGACGGCGGAGGAGGAGGAGGAAGAGTCGGAGAGTTAGACTTCTCCGGCGGTTGACGTTCGGCGGATTCCGCCGGAGCGTCAGTAACATCAGCCATTGTAGAAGACGAACGGAACCCTAGATAGATTGGTAAGCTTCTCTTCCGTATTTCCCCGTCTCCGAGGTTTCTTTACAAAAAATGAGACGAAATGGAGAAGAATAGAATAAATGGGCTCATTTCCCACAGATGATCGCTCTAGTTTTATTTTGATGGGCTCTTTTGAACCGGAGACTCAAACAATTTTACACATTAATTTTTCACATCCATTTTGTTATATATGACAATTCTTAACCAAAACTAACCATTGACTTATTAAAGAAACTAGTAAAAATCCCGCGACGATTGTTTATACAAAAAAGAAAAATATCTTAGTAAAAATTGTTTAAGAAAAGATATAAAAACGAAAAACCATTATAGGATATAGTATATAATAATTTCAAATTCATAAAAAATGAAATTATTGTACATTACTATTGTAGATATCATATTACTTTCTTAGATAAATAATGATACATATCTTTGTTAATGTATTAAGAATTATACATGTATATTCTAAGTTGTGTTAGGTAAGTTAAAAAATAATTAACTAATAAATTTATTGGAATCATATTTATACAACAGTTCATATTCATCCACCCAAAGTAATGGAAAAATTTTATTCACAGTAAAGAGAATTTTTGTGATGTAAATTCTTCTTAATTTAGTTTTGTAAAACATTTTACTAATGATATATATCTTCCTTAATGTACCTATTATCATCAACTTTAAGGTATATTTGAAAATCATTTTAATTATTAATTTTATGGAAGACTGCATGCATATAAATATTTCATAATGATAGCAATTTATTCAAGTAGATTCTTATCAGGTAAAGTTTTCTAGATTCACATTCCTCCAATGTAATGTAATACCTAAATCTAAAATTCATCTCTGCTCCAAAATTTTAGAGCACAACTCTTCCTAGAATTATTATCAAAAATTAATTTAAAAATAATAATATATCTTACCAACGCTCTAAATGAATCAATTGATAAAGTATAAATAAAAACAACACTAAAATTAAAAGTGAAGGAAAAAAATAGTGTTAACACTAAAATAACCCAACTCAATATGTATAAAAAATGAAGGACTTTAGGATCACACTGTATATCTTTGATTTGAACTCAAACTAAACTAATATGAATATGATATTCACCAATATCAAAATTTAAAAATGCGGTAAGAAAAAATAGTGTATTTCATCCACTCTCCTTTGAACTAATACATTATAGTAATAAAATATAACAAATTGCGAATTTGTAATCACCTAGTATGAATTTTCTCTTGATTTAACTAAATTTACTTTGTTTAAACTTCGTACGTAACTTTTGTTTGTTGTGAAAAACAAAATCATTATCTTTATGAACGTAACACAACTCATTAATTACAACCAATTTCTAAGTGCTAAACATGCCATCGTTTTCCATTTATTTTTGAATATATATAAAAATTCATGTATATTTCAAACTAAAATAAAATACAAAACATGAATATTTTAAATTCTATTGGTGTTGGTTATACTTTGGTTTATTTATTTGCAAAAATAATATGACGTGAATTTTTGGTAAATCTGTGGTTAATCTATAATATAAAAAAAGAAGAAAAAAACAGACAAAATCACTAAAATCGAACATGATTCTCGACTCTTTTGCCAACCGTTGGTCACTGAGTCAACTTTGCACTTTTTGTCTTCTTCTTCGTCATCTTCCCTATTTATTAATCCATAAGCCAACAGACAAAACACAACACAGAACGCATAACAAAAATGGCTTCTTCTTCCTACTTCTTTATCTTCATCTCTCTACTGCTCTTCTCCACGCCGTCAAACTCTCTCTCTCTCCTTTTTCCCAGGTAAAATTATTTTCAGTGGAGCATGAGCTTGGGAGAGAACCTTCTCTGGAGCATTTATTTTCAGTGGTAATCTCGCAAACTGATCTTGTACAAGAAACTTATTGCAGTCTGATACAAATATTAGCTAAGAAGCCAACAATCCAGAGGTCAGCAATACCACAAAACTTGTTGGTAATGAATTACCTGATATGATAACATTATGGCTCTCCCTTTTGTTGTGGAGAAACTTTCCCAGGGCGTGAAACAAAGAAAGAGTTTTATCTCTGCCAAAACAGGGAGAGATTTCAGCATCCAAAGGATTGAGCTTTGTCTCTTCATCTCTCGGGTCATTGGAAGCAATGCCAGGGGAAAGGGCAAAGAGTTGCAAAGATGTAATAGCATGTCTGATGTCATCTCCACTGGATCTTGCTATCTGATCGATCTATTCAGTTGTAACATTACAATGCTCTTCTCTACATATTCTTTGAAGTGTCTTCTTAACCGAGTTCTTTGTAATGGGACTGAAAGCAACCTGGTAATAAATACTCAGAGAATCAGATCAAATTTAGAATACAATATATTACATCAGAAGATGTGTGCCATTAGTTGAAGAAAGTAACCTTACAAGCTCCTGCTTGCTCAAGAGAAGACTGAAGATCCTCCATGCTTCGTGCCATCTGGTCGACATAGTCTGAGTTGTCAAAGTCAGTGGTCAATACCACTGTAGGAATCTGAGTTGATCTCACCAAAAGAATTAAGCATTTTTCAGCCTTTCGAAGGCTTGCCTCCCATTCGTTAGAGGAAGGTCATCTATCAATAGAAGAAGACGGGAGTTTAATCCTCCAATGCCCGATGAAGTAATCAGTTGGTATTTCCTAGTCCTCGCAACAAAGTTTTCAAACTCATCCAGCTTTGATGTGTATTGCAGTCCTATTAACATGAAACCGAAGCCATCAAATCTTCTCATAATTAAATGCAAAAGACATACTTTGTCCTGTGATTGCAAAACTTAGCCTGAATAGAGAACATATAAATTTGATATTGCACCTGAACTTGAGTTATGTGTGTATTCTTGCCAGATTGTAGGAATAGGAGCGTTCCACTCATACACGGTGACTCCGAGTGTAGAAGCAATCACACTAAGAGAACGCGTGATTCCTAAATTCATTCTGCGTGCAGAGACCAGAGATCCTAACTACATTGATCCATTAACCTTTACGCAACATGAGCGGTTTAAGCAACCAAACGAAGGTAATTTACATAAAAAAAAATAAACTGAGATTGGCTAACCTGACACAAAAGGTTTCACCGGAGTTCTTTTGAAATTTGATATTGTAAACATGACAGATGTTCTAAATAAACAGATCAACATTGTAAACAGAGCTCTTGTAAAGTGGCAGCGAAACAATTTTGGTGCTAAACCAAAGCCACAACGGCGAATGGGATAATCCATTCGAGATTTAATGCTTTGAATCCACCAACTTCAAAACCTAGCAGAAGTTTCGGATAAAGCAAAATCTGATCTGAAGAACCTGAAGTTGATTGAGCATCACTTGCTGTTGTAACAACTGCATCTCATCGTACCCAGATTGCTGCATAGGGATATGCTGTGGAAAGAGATTTTGCTGGGCACCAAAATTATCTTTTCCTTTTTGTAAACAAAAATCAGTTGAAGCTTCAGTTATCTCAGATCTTTCTGAATTCGTCGTCAAGGTTGGACTGTCCACACAGTCATTTTCTTGCTGGAGCTTAAACCCAGATGAAACCCCTAAGATTTTATTGTGTTGGTTATATCCTAAGCTGTCCAAGAACAAGCCTTGTTGATTTCGCATTCCCTGGAAACACTGTTGTTCATGCGAAAAAACACTTCGATCGACCGAATGGTTCACGCAGAAGTTTTTTGAGAACACAGCCCCATCGTCGTATTTGTTAGCAGGCATTAAAGTTCCAACGATCAACGTTCATCATCGGTTAATATTTTTTCCATAGGCAACAGATCCATCAATCTGCAAAACCGACAAGCATCAGAAAAACGACAATGACAATAAAACCGAGCAAAATATAATGCATCAATAATCACAATAGACAGCTACTCATGCATTCCTGATGAAGCATCAGATTAGATGCCATGGCTATCTGAATAATAACTTATCGTTTCCATCCGTGGTAATAATAATCAAATAATAATGCAAATAAATGGGAGAATTTGAAAAGTATCCTCAAGATTTCAATCTCTTTATGCACAGATGATAAAGGAGCATCGAATCAATGATACATGCATTAGGTCAAATTGCACGTAAACAGCCAACGAATAATCCAAATAAAAAAGGAAGAACAGATGAAGAAAGCGAAATTGCATTGAGAAGTGGATTCATACCTTTCAAGATTTTGTTAATCAAATTCTGCCAGTACCCGATCCTTGAGAGACAGATACAAACAAACCCATAAACATAAAGCAATAGAAGAGGAAAACTAATCGTTCGAATCTATAAACACAAGCCTAAACAGCGATTGAAAAATCCCTACTCCAATCCAAACTCACTCAGAACAACGAAAATGATACTAAAGGTCAAGCCCTAGCAAATTCACCATGTTTTCGGTTTGAAGAGCCTGAGGAGAAACGAAATCCATACCTTCTCTTATATGAGCTTAAACATGAAGGCCATTCGGTCGGATTCGAAGAGGCGATCGACAGCCGTGAGAGCTCTATCTTGCAGGGATGAAAAAGAGCCTGGAATGAAAGAATAAGAATCAATTGATTGAGGAGACGGAAAAACGAATAAGCAACTGGATTTTTCACACTTGAAGAAGAGAAGATGAAATGATACGCCATGAAGAGGCAAAGTGAAAGAGGTCGTTGCAACGGGGATAAGCTCTCCGAACGAAACAAATGCGAAAGGAAGGAAAGCCCATTGTGTAAGTGAAAACGGCTTCAATTCCAGGCGCAAAAGCATCCGGAAATGAGGCACGACGTAATTAAAACCCTAAATCTATCTCAACACGTACAGATTGATATCAAAGGCGGAAGAGGAAAAAAAGCAATAGGTAAATAAATCAAAGGAAGATAAAGTATGAAATCAAGGAAATCTCGAGAAGAGCCAATCACTCACAGAATGGATGTGGGAGATGCTAGTACACCATTTGAGCACATTTGCAATCGAGATCGTGGGAGAGAGAAGGTTGTGTCACCTTCGTGGAAGAGAGATCATGGGAGCTAGAAGGGTCTTCACCTTCAATGCTGAAAGATCGTGGGAGAGAAGAGGTGAACGTTTAGTAAATAGAGAATGCTGACGTGGAGGGCTGAGAGCACAGAAACGCTGAGGAGCCAGGAAAATCTTACCTTTTTGAATGCGTTTTAAATAGAGAATGCTGACGTGGAGGGCTGAGAGCACAGAAACGCTCAGGAGCCAGGAAAATCTTACCTTTTTATTATATAGATTTCATATATGACAATATAATAACCAATATCCTAAAAATATTGTGCGTTGATTTTTAATCTGGTACAATGGTCTAGTCCTTTAAAGTATCATGATTTAATTTTGTTCCCCAAAACTTTTTCCTTTTATCTTATTTAATATCACTACTAGATGATATTAAATTGTATTTTTCTCCAATATCGTATATAATTTAATATTCAAATGATATTGTCATAACATTTGATACATGTATTGATCAATATAAGCGCATGAATTCCAATTTTTAATGTAAAAATTTTAAAAGATGTAATGAAAATTAAGACATCAATTTGTTTATATTATCTTTGAAGTTTTAAAACGTAAATTTGTCGGAGAAAGTGATCACATGATTTGGGAAGTACTTTTCGCATTATTGTTTTTCGTTTCCTTGTATGATTATAAAACATTATTAAAAACAATTATTGATGTATGAACATAATTCGAAAATCTTTAAAACTTACTTATGTTTGAATTTTTTTATTATCTTTAGATTTTGATTGGTGTAGATGTTTGTGGACAGAATAGTCAAAGTGTTAACAAACCTAATTGATATATTTACAAAGGATAATTACATAACGACATGAAATTGGAAAAATATTAATGAATATAAATGTTAATTTATTTTTGTAAAACCATTGATCATTATCGGAATAATGTTTGTTACAATCGTGACTATTTTATTAACAATCATTAGAGCAATATTTGAACGAAAACGCATAGCAAGTCCATCCTATATCGATATTTTTAAGACATATTTTCTGTATTTAAAATGTTTCAAGCAAGATGAGCAAATTATTACTGAAGAAATCGTTCAGTTTAACTTGTGATTTTGTGGATTAGGGATTTGCATTGAACTAAAAACTTTGGTTGAGAAAATAATTATTAGTAAATTTAGAGAATTCAATTAAATGATACCTAAAACCGAAAAGGAATTGGATCGAAGTACATGCGTGAAAACTTTTCCTCGAATATTGTTATATTTCATAAAATATCTTTTTTGTTACACTATCGTTTCATGTGTAATCTCTATATTATATTCTAAAATTAAACATATCTTATATATAATATTATAGTATATATTATTATTTTTTTTTACTTCCTAATATATTTTTTCTTTTATAAACTATTCAATATATAAAAATACCACAATATTCACATTATCAAGAGTTGGTCTACCCTCAACATTACACATTTTATTAATATTCTTTATAGAAAATCGTATACCAAATTTCTATTAAAGTAAAAAAAGTTTGATGTACCGATCACTTTTCATTTGAATTGAGATTTATACTCAAATATCTTTAAAGTATAATTATGATATACAAAAAGTAATAATAAAAATGTAATATTTTTTAAAATATAAAGATTCAATTTAGTTAGTTTTCATTTAAATAGGGATAAAGAATAAAATATTTTTGAAGCATAATGATGATACCCAAAAATTAACAATACAAAGAAAATGTTACGAAATAAATCTTTTTAATTATATGAGGAGTTGATATTTTGGATATCGAATTATATTTCATACTCAAATGATTCTTGTTTAATATTACAAATAAAATTATAAATAGAGTTATACACTACAAGAAATTCACGGATTAGGGACTGACGAATCAGTCTCTAATCCGTCCGGAAATGCGATTCGGGACCGATTAGGGACTGGTACGCGTCGTCCGCAAATGAGCATCGCCAACCAATTTCCGTCCGCAAATACATACAATATATGTAGTCCGCAAACCGTCCGCAAATTCGGACGAAATGGTTAGTCCAGAAATCGTCGTAAAACCCGACAATTTCGTACCAAAAATTTTCGGACGGGAACAGTGCTGTCTGGAAACTTTGGGGACTGGTCGCGTCCCGTCCCTAAAATTTTTGCCGTCCCTAAAATTTTTGGACGGCCCAGGTCCCGTCCGGAAATGTTTTAAGAAAAATAAAAAACAAAAATTTTAAAAACTAAAATTGAAATTAAATAAATAGTATTCATACAATATTAAAATTATTCATTTACAAACTAGTAGGTGGTAATTGGGAATTATCGTCGTCATCATCATTGTTTTCGGCCGTATCACAATTGATAGTGGGCATGTGTGCCTTCATCATTCTGAGCCACTGCGCACGTTTCCTTCTTGATCGTTGAGCTTCTCTTTGTAGAGCATTGAACTCTGAACTTTGTTGTTGTAATTATGCTTTCATCTCCGAGATTGTGTTTTGTAATTCCTCGTTCGCGACATTTTCCTTGCCTTTGGAGGAACTCGCATGGTTTGATGAAATTCCTCCAAGACCAAATAGACGACATTTGTACGATGTTACGTGCTACAAAAAATATTGACATTTAATTTAAATTTAAATTACTAATAAAAAATTTATTGTGCAATTGTACTAAATTTACCTCGAAATACATCTCGTTGTATTCTTCTTAAGAAAGAGTCGGTTGCGTCCCATCTTCTCTTGGCGGGATTTGGGAAACTCGTTTCGATGCCATGTTCACAACATTGTCGTGAATTTGTTTTGCCCTGGCATCTACCCACGAACCGTCGGATTTTTTCTTATGTGTACGTTCTAACAATTCCACGTACGACGGTTCACATTCTTTTCGTCTAAAATAAATTTGATGTTTTACCTATTAAACAAATGTCACTCGTAATAAAACTTTAAAAAATTTTAAATCTTACCATATCTTCGTAAACCTCCGCGAAAGAGTGGGAACCAGCAGTATGCGCACTTATCCCATATCCCGTTCTATCAGAACGACGGGATCGACTAGTGCGCTCACTTTTCTCCTTAAATTCAGGAGAGTCCCAATAGACAAGCAGCTCTTCCCAGACATTATCAGGGACCCAAACGGGTTTGATATTTTTTACATCCCACTCATGTTTCGTGTCGTATACAAGATTTTTCAGTCGTTATGTCGCATTCTTTTGAAATTGGGACTTTACTAGTTCGGCCATTGCAGGATCCCAATAAATTTTTTGCTGAAAATAATGAATTAATTATTTAGTTAAATATTATTTTAAGTTTAAAATTTATAATGAAATGAATATTTGACGATCATAATCAGCTTTCATTATCTTTGTGATATGACGATTAAGCTGCTTACGACCAAACCTAAAAATAAAAGTAAATTAAGACTTGATAATTAATTAGTTACAAAATTAATTTAAATTTAGTTTATACCAAAGTTCATCGGATTTTGAATCCAGATCTATACGAGGAAGTTTGCGTCTTTCCTCGTCCATTGCTAAAAGCTCTTCAACTGTTGGTTCCTGATGCATCGGAGGCTCGTGATGCATCATCGATTCGACCGACGGTGGCATCTGCTGATAGAATGGATACGCCATATATTGTGCCGATCCTGTCGGAAATAAATTCGGATTCATAATTTTGACCTTAATTTTCACTCGATTTTAACTGGAATTATTACTTAATTTTGACCCTAATATTTACATAATTTTAACCTGAAATTTAACAATAAATCAAGTTAATTATTCATTTTAATCTATTTACTTGATTTAATTGATTCTAAGTAAAATTGAGTACGACTTTTTACTTGAAATCAATTAAATGGTCTGATTAACTCGATTTTGATCCGATTTTGATACAATTAAAAAATTGTACTAAATTTTGATTCGAAATTAAAAAAAAATCGAATACGTAACTTGATTTTAGTGAAATTATCTAAAATTTAACTTTTTTGTTTATGTATAATAAATTCACATCTAATTTATTAAAATGTAACATTAAAAATTAAATTGGGTCAAAAGTAAGTACAAGTTCGGGATAAAATCGAGTCAAAATTGGGTTCACAATTGGGGTCACAATTCAATCGGATTCGGGTCAAAATCGGTGAAAACCGATTAACTCGATTTGATCCAATTTTGATATAATTAACAAACTCGTACTCAATTTTGACTCGAAATCAATTAAATTGAATAATTAACTTGATTTACTATTGATATTCGGATTAAAATAAAATAAAAATTTGGGTTAAAATTAAGTAAATTCATGTCAAAATTGGGTTAAAATCGGATGAATAACAGATAATTAATAGAGAAAGTTTTGGACATATTGATAGTTGATGGGAGAATCAGTTGAAACTAAACGTCATGAGAGGAATCAGATGAGGGTTAAAATCAAGGGAGAATAGGATTAAAACAATATTTTCGAGGGGGGAATAAGTTTTTTTCCTTTATTATTGTATTATTTTATAATTGATAATTTAAAACATTTTATGACAATAACTAATCATTTGGGAAAACAACTAATTTCCCTTCAAGAATATTGCTTTAGTCCTATTCTTTTGATTTTGACTCTCATCCGATTCCCTCGCGAAATTTATTTTCCATCCGATTCTCTCTCAACTATAAAAAATCTGTCGAAAACCCCTCGATAACTATCGGTTAACTGACATGATTTTGACCCAATTTTAACATGAATCTAACCTAATTTTGACCTGAATTTAACCTAAGTTGACCTAAATTTGACATAATTTAACCCGAATTTGACACAATTTTGACCTAAAATTTGACCCCAATTTGACTTGATTTTAACCCGAAATTTGACTTCTTTTTGACTCGATTAATTTTAAATGTTACAGGTTTGGAAATTAGATATAAATTTACTACTCACATAAACAATAAATGTTAATTATTTTGGATAATTGTATCAAAATCAAGTTATTTATTCCATTTAATTTATTTTGAGTCAAATAGAGTCAAAATGAGTTTGTTCATTAATACACGCCTCGGGGTGGGAACTCGAGACACGTATAGTGAATCCGTTAACCTCGATCGCTCGAGTAGGATTCGGGGTGTCAAGGTTGATTTCTTGACTGGCCTAAGGGCACTCTTCAAGAAGTCGTCCGTTGACGATGGATGATGGTGTAGGAGCTCTTGACTGGCCTAAGGGCTCTCTTCAAGATTCGTCCGGTGAAGGTGGAAGATGGAGATTGATGTTTGAAGTCTAGGTTTTCGGGGTGGAGCGATGGACACCACAAGAGGCGCGAAAGTCTCTTGATATAGTCGGATAATGGTTTCAATATATCTAGAACAAGTTGAAGTTACTGTTCAAGAATACGAAAAAAATTTATGTTTTCAAATTTTTATTATCTGCCTATTACAAATGAGGTGGAGTCCTTTATATAGGAAATACTCCATATAAAAAACAAGGAAAATTTCATAAATACATGATTACAAATTTATCTACTTGTTATTTATGAAGATTTTCTGAGCATAGAGAATCTTCAGTAAAGGAAAGTAGATGATCCAGTGGGATATGATCGGCTTAGAAAGATTTTCTAGAACTCCGAGATCTTCAGAATAGGAAAGTAGATGATCCGGTGGGATATGATCGGCTTAGAAAGATTTTCTAGCCATCCGAGATCTTTAGAATATGAAAGTAGATGATTTGGTGGAATAAAATCAGATTTTAGGGAGATTTTCCTAGTCGTGAAATAAATAGAGATACTTATTTCCCATCTTTCCTTATCCGTATCACCTGAGCCTCTCTGTTTCAAGGGTGCAAATCACAATCCAATTCAATGTAGAATACTGACGTGAGGTTTTCTTGAGTTGAGATAATACTGTTGGATTTCATTGGTAGAGGAAAATATAGGATTTGAAGAGATATTGATATCTTTGGGCGTCTTTCTATCTGTTAGACATGATAAGGTAATATATTTATATTCTATCCTTCCAAATCCATGTGGTATGAGTGCTTCGGTATTCGTATTTTTGTCTTGTGGCTCCCACGTTTCCTTTTCTACTCTTGAAGGCTTGTTCCACGAGCTTTTGATCTGGCCATGTGCAAGTAGGCTTCAGAAAAGTTTTCTCCATTTTGTTCTTTGGCTTAGCGCCTCGTCGGTATGACCCTCTTTATGTGCGAAAAGTTTTTTCCATTTTGTTCTTTGGTTTAGCGCCTCACCGGTGTGACCTTCTTTTTGTGCGGTGGCATTACCGAGGACCTCATCATTAATTGAATCGAAATCGAATCAAATCGAGTTAATCTTAATATTTGATGCAATTATAAAAAAATTAACATTTATTGTTAATCGGGTTAATTTAAAAATTTTCTTGAGTTAATTCAAGACTAAGTTAGTCATAATTAACCCGATTTTTTTATATACAATTAACAAACTATACTCAATTTTGATCCAAATTTGCTACAAATTCATAAAATTGTTCTCAATTTTGATCCGATTTTGATACAATTAACAAAATTGTACTCGATTTGATCCGATTTTGATACAATTAATAAAATCGTATTCAATTTTGGCTCGAAATTAATTAAATAGAATAATTAACTTGATTTTGATGTAAATTTTCAAAAGTTAATATTTATTATTTATGTGTAGTAAATTCACATCTAATTTTCTAAAATTTAATGGAGTTAAAATTAAATAAAAATACGTGTTAAAATTGAGTCAAAATTATATATATAAAAGTTGTTGCAAAAGGACTTTTTTCGTGAAGCCAGCACAACTTTAAAAAATATATATAATTTATTTTAACAAATAATTATTGTGTTCACACATACAAATTTAAAAAAAAATATCTTCTGATATTGAATGGTATTCCACCCACCCACGTTTAGCCTATCATTAAAAAAAAACTCTTTGTCTCCCCACTTCAACGCCATTTCCTTCAAACTCCCAGAATCAATGTCAGTCTTCATTCCCCTTCCACCGTCAGCTTCCTCCAATCTTCACATTGTCGATGTCTCTCTGCATCTCCGCTTAAAGCTCTGTCTCGATGCAACATCTACTGCCTCCTATCTCTCACACCGTCGACACATATGAGAGATGCAATCCCTGAGCATTCCCTTTCCACCAGCATGAATGGAGCCGCTGTCGTCGTTGGTTAGCTTCGAGATTCCTCATCTCTCTCTGCCTCTCATCCATGCAATAACCGATGGCCTCTTCTCTGTCTCCTTTTTTGTTCTATTTTTTCGTATATCTGCTCTGTCCACCTGCAAACATAACATCTCGATTGTTTCTTTTCCCGTCAACATGGTGCATCATTCTCTATTGCCCCCGTTGTCCTGTGCCATCTTCTTCAAGACTCCTCTTTACCCCGCTTCCCCTACACTTCTCTCTACATCGAGATCTACACCTACGAAGATGGAGACAATGCTCTTTCTGTCACGTCTCCTCTCCCGTCGATGAATCGGTATTAATTTTCAAAGTCTTGGATTCATTTGTTTTCCATGGATGTATATTATGTTATATATGCATACAAGTGTCTGATTGGCAACAGTTTTATGGTTCATATCCACTCATCTAGATGTCGCCTCTCCCGCTGTCAATTCACTATTACCTTTTCGAATTATGGGTTTCATTTGTTTCATCTGCCATGGTTACTGATAATGCATTCAATCAAATTTCATAGGATTCAAGTTGTTGTGAGAGGGCTCAAATGGCCAGTGGTGAAACCTCATAAACATGGTATTTCTCTATTCTCTTAAAGGCTTATGTGTTCATTTGATTTATTTAGTGTTGATATTTGCTTATAAATTGTTTCATTTGTTGCATTCTCATAAATTGTTTAATTTGCTTATAAATCTAGGTTTCGTTACTTTCATTTTTTTATGGTTAATTAGCTATTTTTCTGCATCTTTGACAGCAAGTATGAGATTGTGAACTAAGTTGAATATATTGGGTTATAGTGGCTGTGAAACGGCTCAAATGGCATGTGCTGAAACCTCATAAACATGATATTTCTCTATTCCCTTCAAGACTTATGTGTTCAATACAATTACTTTCTTTTCATATTTTGGACATTTTCATGGTAACCCATATTCTATCAATAATCGAGACTTGAGTATATTTGCATCGAGTAGTAAAAGGATTTTATTAAATTAGAGTTTTTTTATCTTCGATTAATTTTGGGATAGATTCGAATTTGGTTAGTTGAGAACCTCAACACTGAATTGTACTTTACCTGCATTTTGATTTTATATTTCAATACAATGTACATGGAAGTTTTGTTTCAATGTTGTGTTAGATCATCTTACCCAATGTCTATTGTCAATATAGAGAAATAGCCGATTGTTGCAATCGAACAACAAGAAAATGTTACAAAATGTTGCATTCGGTGTGGTGTGTTGGGAAAATAAATCTACTTTTTTTGTTATATTGGAAACATGTTCACACAGTATCTGTCAATAAAATCTTGCTGGTTTTTTCGCTTCATCTTTTTTTTTTATGTAGGACTTCAACCCATATCCGAGATAAGGGGAATGGAAAGGCAACCTGTTTCTTTAGAGTATTTTTTCAATACCCGCCACATTAATGTCTAATATGAGAATTTCATTACGAACAAAAAGGTGATTAATTTAAATTCCGAGCCATTGAAATTTTTTTCCCCCAAAGAGAAATTGGAATATCAGTTATTGATTGTATAACATTAGTATATTTTGCTTAGTTCCTCATATTTGAACACAAACAGATTGAATACATTTCGAACCGGTTTGTCAGCTATCAATAAGTGTAGTTTCAAGCTTTCATAACCATTGGATTGTATGATAATTCAAGTACTTGATGATTCTACAAACGAATACAATGAGTTCTTTTAAACTCTGCTAATGCTTTTTTATATCATCTTTTTAGGCTTTTACCGCTTTTACAACCAAAGTGTGTGGAATTGATGTATGCTATGTGTGGTCATTGATGAAAAATATGATCTTTTTAACATACAGATCCATAAATGGAAAAATAAAAGGGTAAACATAAGGTTTGAGATCCGACACAATTGAAATTGATACAAAGCAGGAGCTTTGAAAGCAGGGATGTAGCATAGCTATGTCAAGATATGACACTGATGTTAGGCTTTGAAAACAATGATAAATGTTTTATGTTTTGTTTATTTAGATACTTTCTTTGTGCACTTTAATGTGTTGATGTTTGGTGTTTATAGGTTTGGAATGAACTATATTCTTCCTGTTGGTCGCTCCCGCACATGTTCACTGGATTCCATCTTAAGCCACCGATGGATTTTTACCCTTCAATTTGATTTCGTCCGGCCTTATGTTTTGCATTGTACGTAAACTCCAACCAACCAATTTTTAAACCCATAAACGTTTCCTCCATTGTTTGTAATAATATGTATTTGAAACCATCATTGGATGGTTTTTGTATTCTTATGTTATGACAGTTCAAAACCATACGTCTATGTAGCGCATTTTGATGTAATGTTGTATGCATCTATTTGGTTGTGCTAAATAATTGTAGATAAGAGCTTGTGAACCTTTTTTATTTTTATGTAATACCAGATCAAAACTATATGTCTATGTTTTAGCAATTTCTCATGTAATGATGTATATAAATCTATGCAACTCTAAGATCTTAAAGGATAAAATGCATATTATTACAACCTAAATTATCATCTACAATATAAAATTAACTAATTAGAGATATATCATTATTTGAAAACAACCGTAGAAACTTCATGATAATGATCTAAGGTCATAAAAAACATTAATATTTAACATCATGATAATTGGATGTGTTGTTTTACAGAACCATGGATGAAACTTGATAAAAATATCTAACGTCTCAATTCCACTATCTTGTATTAGCACCCTTCAATTTCCTGCATTGCCCAAAAAAACTTACCAAAACATTGATGAATAATTCTAAGGCTGAAACGTCTACAAAATTATCTTTTTAAAATAGTTTTCCAATTGAATCAGAGTTAAAAAAAAACCCGCGCATCGCGCGGGTCAAATTTCTAGTCTATATATAAAAAGTAGCAAAATCCTTGGCTTCTCATGATGCCACCTCACCATTGTTTTGTTGTTTTATTATTTTTTTTCTACAAAAATTAATAATATTTATTTTGTATATTCTATGACATTTTTAAAGTTTCTTTCTTCAATTAATGTGCAATATTCTAAAAATTAAAAAGGCTTTAATATATTTCAATTAATTAATTTATAAAATCAATTTTAAATATAAATAAAATTAAATGGTTCAAAATTTACAAAAGTTTGAATACAAATTAAAATACAAATTAAATTACAATTAACTATTTCAAAATTTAAATTACAATTAAATAAAACATTTACGTATTTATATGAATAAAAATATGGGGTAAATTTAAAAAAAACCTTCAAAAATAACTTTTAATAAAAAAACCATTCACTTTTAACTCATAAAAAATCTTTAAAAATAAATTTTAATCAAAATTTTAGTTTAAAAATAGGGGTAAACTCAAAATTTTAGTTTAAAAAATAGGGGTAAAATTTTGAAGATTAATTTTCTTTAAATTAAATTATATAAGTAAAAAATAACATTTAATCAAAATTTTAGTTTAAAAATAGGGGTAAACTCAAAATTTTAGTTTAAAAAATAGGGGTAAAATTTTGAAGATTAATTTTCTTTAAATTAAATTATATAAGTAATATAATACTATAAAACATTTAAATTATATAAATAAAAATTTTAGAATTATATGAATTTTAGAATTATATAAGTAAAAATTTTAGAATTAAAAATTTTACAATAATTATTTTCAAACATTTAAGTCATAATTCTAAAATTTGTACTTATATAATTTAAATGTTTGATAGTATTATAAAAATATTATTTAATATATAATAAACAAATAGTATTTTTATATATATATTGTATTTTAAATATTGAAATACCTGATTTTTCTTATATTCATATTTTATTTATATATGAATTTTAGTTAGATAATGATTTTAGAATAATAGATATATTTTTTTTATAAAATTTATGAGATTTGATAATAATTTTAGAATTGTGAATATATTATTTTTTAATAAATTTATGAGATTAGACTTTTGTTAATAGTATTTTGTGACTATATGGTTATAATGTTTCATATGTTTAACAAATTACATGATATATTTGTTGTTTTAAAGAAAATTAATCTTCAAAATTTTACCCTATTTTTTAAACTAAAATTTTGAGTTTACCCCTATTTGTTATGTAAATCCATACAACGTTTTTCTTCTTGAAATTTATAAATTAGTTATGTAAATCCGTGTAAGGTTTTTCTTCTTGAAATTTATGAAATATTTTAATATTTCAAATTTTGATTTTATATGTAATTATATTAAAAAAATTACATATTTATATGAATAAAAATATATACTATATTTACATGAAATTTGGGTTATAAAATAATTGAAAACTATTAAAAACTAATGAAATGAAATAAATAAATAAAATATTGATAAATAATCATATCAATATGTTATATAAAACTATATAAACTACAAAATATTGTAATATTTCAATAAATTAATTTACAAAATCAATTTTAAATATAAATAAAATTAAATGGTTCAAAGTTTACAAAAGTTTGAATACAAATTAAATTACAATTAACTATTTCAAAATTTAAATTACAATTAAATAAAAGATTTACGTATTTATATGAATAAAAATATATAGTATATTTACATGAATATTTAGTTATAAAAATATGGAAACAATGTTAGAAACTAATAAAAAGGACATAAATATAATATAAATAAATAATCATATAAATTTGTTATATAAATTTATATAAGTTTTTTATTCATGAGCTCTATAAAATATTTCAAAATTTAAATTCGATGTATAATTATATAACATGTTATGTAAATCCGTGCAAGGTTAGACATGATTTATATATATATATTGTATTTTAAATATTGAAATACCTGATTTTTCTTATATTCATATTTTATTTATATATGAATTTTGGTTAGATAATGATTTTAGAATAATAGATATATTACTTTTTATAAAATTTATGAGATTTGATAATAATTTTAGAATTGTGAATATATTATTTTTTAATAAATTTATGAGATTAGACATTTGTTAATAGTATTTTGTGACTATATGGTTATAATGTTTCATATGTTTAACAAATTACATGATATATTTGTTGTTTTAAAGAAAATTAATCTTCAAAATTTTACCCTATTTTTTAAACTAAAATTTTGAGTTTACCCCTATTTGTTATGTAAATCCGTGCAAGATTTTTCTTCTTGAAATTTATAAATTTGTTATGTAAATCCGTACAAGGTTTTTCTTCTTGAAATTTATGAAATATTTTAATATTTCAAATTTTGATTTTATATGTAATTATATTAAAAAAAATTACATATTTATATGAATAAAAATATATACTATATTTACATGAAATTTGGGTTATAAAATAATTGAAAACTATTAGAAACTAATGAAATGAAATAAATAAATAAAATATTGATAAATAATCATATCAATATGTTATATAAAACTATATAAACTACAAAATATTGTAATATTTCAAATTTTGTAGCAAAATCCTTGGCAATTTAAAAAAGGGGAGCATAGGAAATTATTCGCAACAATTACCAAGAAACAACTAAATATTTTTACCGCATTTATGGAATCAGTTGAACACAAGTTGGGGAAGCTATTTTTTTGTATGGTCCAGGAGGAATGGGAAATAAATATATGTATAAGACTATTATTTCGAAGCTCAAATCGGAAAGAAGAGTTCTAATACCGATTGCATCGTCGGACGTAGCAGCCTTGCTTCTCCCTGGGGGTCAAACAACTCATTCTCGCTTCAAAATCCCTCTTAGTGTGAATGAAGGATCAACGTGTGATATCAAATAAGGAAGTATGCTAGCAAATTTACTGAAAAAACAACAAATTTAATTATATAGGATGAAAAGCCAATGGCACATCGATCGATACACTTTTGAAGCGTTGGATCGAACGTTGAAGGACATTATGGCTCTGATTGCTA
>CM071867.1:19192361-19219189 GCA_036759665.1 Gynandropsis gynandra
TAACAAGAATAATATTATTGAGACGAATAGGCTATTTTTATTAATATTTTAATGATTTTCAGACGATATGATAATATACATCACTATGTTTGCAAATTCGTCGTAATGGTTTAAAATTAAACCGAACCCAATCGAACGTATTTGGTCTTGGCGCACTGGAGTGCAGAAAGTCCCAGAAGAAAGCTCTCTACTCTTTCGCAGATCAAACACGAAGCAAAAACCCTAGCTTTCGCTCTCCTACATTTCTGTCTCCTGTCCATTTTTCTCTTCACCCTAATTATCTACAATGGCCGCGATGATGGTATGCTCTCTTTCATATATCTATATCTTTCTCTCTTTGCGCGCATATCTGTGTTCATATGCTGAGTAGACATTGTTGTTTTCGCGTGCAGCAACCACAGATCATACTGTTGAAGGAAGGTACGGACACGTCGCAGGGGAAGCCGCAGCTTGTGAGCAACATCAATGCGTGCACGGCCGTCGCCGACGTGGTCCGTACGACGCTCGGGCCACGAGGGATGGACAAGCTCATCCACGACGACAAGGGAAACGTCACCATTTCCAACGACGGTGCAACCATTATGAAACTCCTCGACATCGTTCACCCGGCCGCGAAGATCCTGGTTGACATCGCTAAGTCTCAGGACTCCGAGGTGATTTGTTGGAATTATTGTTTTTTCGATATTGGGTTCGTGGATTTCGCGGTATATGTTCTTTTGCGGTCGTGGAGATTTTCACGTTTGATTATTATGTGACTATGTGAGTTAAGACTTCTGCGCCCTTCTATTTCTGCATTATCTTGGGCTGGGTGGATCCGCCTCAGACGCTCGTGTTTCGTCATAATTTTTAAGTGCTTATGCCGGTCTGTATTTTTCTACATTTTGGGAGTATACTTTTTTTGTCAAAAAAAAAAGTTTGGAGAAGCAGGTTTTGTTAGGGCTTGTAATCTCAAATAATTCAGGAGATCTAATGTGACCAGTGGGCAATTCTGGAGATATTTTCTTTTTACGGGAAGCTTCATTTCCTAACAGTTTAGTTTCCTGTGGATCGTAATTTTAGCAATTTCTGCTCTGGTTGCGGGTTAGGTTGGTGATGGAACAACTACAGTTGTTCTGCTTGCAGCAGAGTTTTTGAAGGAGGCCAAGCCGTTTATTGAGGATGGTGTTCACTCCCAGAACTTGATCAGGAGTTATCGAACAGCGTGTTCCTTGGTTTGTGCATCCTTTCCCTGTTGCAGTGATTAAAGTAAGCCAGGGACTTCTAGTTTCCTATTAACTGTTGTTTAATGATACAGGCAATTGAGAAGATCAAAGAACTTGCCACTAGCATTGAAGGGAAAAGTTTAGAAGAAAAGAAAAGCCTGTTGGGTAAATGTGCTGCTACCACACTTTCCTCAAAGCTTATTGGTGGTGAGAAGGAATTCTTTGCATCAATGGTTGTTGATGCTGTAATGACTATTGGGAGTGATGATAGGCTAAATTTGATTGGTATAAAGAAGGTATTAACATCCCCTGTTATTCTGTTGTTGCTATGTCATTCGTTAGCACTGGAAAATGTTATTTATTTACATTTGACGTATGGCAAATATTTATTCCATCTTCTACCCATATAATTATGCTTGTATCTGCTGATCACGAACCTTGCATTACATAGGATTTTTCATCAAAATGCTTTTAGGAGGTGATTTTCTTCTAGGATGAATTGTAATTCTAGAAGTTCAAAACTGCAACTACCATAACTGGCCTGTCTGCTGTATGTTGCCTTCATCTGGTTTTGGCTGCGTATCATTTGTTTAGTTAGAGCGAAAGTATCTGTATGGAATCACAATCCTTGCTTAATACCAATAAACCAAATTCTAATATAAGGGTTCCGAAGATAAAGTTGAATAAAAATTTTCAGTTGTATGCAGTTTTATGTCATATTTTCTTACATGCAATATTTTATAATGAAGGATATAGCTATTCCCAAACTGACAGCATTGTTTGCTCTATAGGTTCCTGGTGGTAATATGCGAGATTCTTTTTTAGTTGATGGCGTTGCTTTCAAGAAGACATTCTCCTATGCGGGTTTTGAACAACAGCCAAAATCCTTTCTCAATCCAAAGATATTATTGCTTAACATTGAGCTGGAGCTGAAATCTGAGAAGGAAAATGCTGAGATTAGGTTAGATCTTTTTGTGCTTTATCTCATTATTTTACTCTTTCCAATAATTATCCTTTCGCCGGACTGAACTTCGCTCCCTCCACTGATTACAGACTTTCAGATCCATCACTGTATCAGTCAATAGTTGATGCAGAATGGAATATCATTTATGACAAGTTGGACAAATGTGTGCAAAGTGGAGCAAAAGTTGTGCTTTCTCGATTGGCTATTGGCGATCTAGCTACTCAGGTGGTTTAGGTTCTATAACTTGTCGTTTTCATCCCCTTCAATGTTGTTTTGATCTGCATATTTTGCCTGAATTTCAAGATCTAGTATAGTTTCTTGTCCAATTTTTTTGCCTTATCATATTTAAGAGTTGTGATTTATTTGATGATTTCTGGTTTTCAAATCCCTCAGTTTATGAAAACCTGTTATACATAATACTATTGGAAGAATTGCATTAAAATGTTTTTAGTGTATGGAGATGGAACTTATCTTCCTGAAACTTATGAGATTAAACCTTGTAAATTGATATGATACAACAATAGCTTGTTTGTTCTGTTACTTTGCGTACTTCAATGAATAGGTATCTTGAACACGGTTTTGTGGGTTTTGAGAATGTCTCCACATGGGTGTCTGACGGTGGGGCATATTCTGGCAGTATTTTGCAGATCGTGACATTTTCTGCGCTGGCCGTGTGGCGGAAGAAGATCTTAATCGTGTGGCTGCTGCCACTGGAGGAACAGTTCAGACTAGCGTTAATAACGTAATTGACGAGGTTGGTAAAAAATGTTTTTCTTCTTAAGAGGCTGATTTGCTGCGTATTTCTCTTGCAATTACTTGCTGGTTTCTTTGTCATTGAAATTAGTCTCTTATCTTCTGCAGGTTCTTGGAACTTGTGAGCATTTCGAAGAAAAACAAGTTGGGGGAGAGAGGTTTAACATATTCAGTGGTTGCCCTTCAGGACGTACAGCAACTATAGTTCTTCGTGGTGGAGCTGATCAGGTATACATGTGTGGTTGGAGACTTTGGGAATTGTACCGTTTTTTGGTAACAGTGTTAATTCTCTTTCAAGTCAACATTGGTTTCAGTTCATTGAGGAAGCTGAACGAAGTTTGCATGATGCAATCATGATTGTGAGAAGGGCTATGAAAAACTCTACTGTCGTTCCTGGGGGTGGTGCTATCGATGTAAGTGTCTTGCTGAAATGTCTGGATATTTATTTTGTGCCCGTAGTAAACTGTTTTACAACTTAGGTGGTTACTCCTTGTTGCAGATGGAGATAAGCAAGTACCTGAGGCTGCATTCACGAACAATTGCTGGGAAATCTCAGCTTTTCATCAACTCATATGCCAAAGCTCTTGAGGTACCTCTGCTTGTTTTTTTTTTATTTTACTTTGTTGCCTCAGCTTTTCTAGGATGAGTTATCTCGTGTCTTCTGTAATGTTGGATATTTCAAAGAGAATAACTTCTCGGTAGCTAGACATTTATTGTTGATATTTGAATAGGTTGACTATAAAAGTTTACGAATGAATCTTGATCAATATCTGGTTTCGTTCACATTGATTAGAACAGTTTCTGTATAACTGCTGTATTGGTTAACCTTGGGATACAGGTTATTCCTAGGCAATTATGTGATAATGCTGGATTTGATGCAACTGACGTCCTGAACAAGCTTAGACAGAAACATGCGATGCCAAGTGGTTAGAATTACCCTGCTTGTATTCTCTGCTTCAAGATTCACATTTTTAGGTTCCATAGCAACACTGTTTATAGGCCTTTTGACTATGTTACTATAAAATTTCGTTTTAGCAGGTGAAGGGGCATCCTATGGAGTGGATATAAACACTGGTGGAATAGCTGATTCATTTGCTAACTTTGTCTGGGAGCCAGCTGTTGTGAAGGTATGCAAAACCTTAAGCAATTGACTATTTCGTTTTGGGCATGTACAAACCTTTGTTGGGAATTATTTTATGGCATTGATCAAACAATTGTCGGAAGTATACGAATTGGAAGGGTCTCCCTCCCATGTTTTCTTTGTGTATTTTTCTACGCCTTGTGATACCCATTGAATGATGGATCACTCATTTGTTGCTGGGTTTCTTCTCACGAAACTTTGTTTGGCAGATTAACGCCATTACTGCTGCCACTGAAGCAGCTTGCCTGATTTTAAGTGTGGATGAAACTGTCAAAAACCCCAAGGTAATAATAAATGTCCTATTTCCTTTTCCTTGTTCCAGCCTGTCTTGCGCTTGGAGCATATTCTTCCTAGCCCTGTTCATTCAGTTGGATGAATTATTGATCTACCTTTTATTTGAAAATACAGTCGGAGAGCGCACAAGGAGAGGCAGCTGCGAGTGCTATGGGCAGAGGCCGGGGTGGAGCTGCATTCCGTGGCCGGGGCCGTGGGATGAGGAGGCGATAAGCTCTCTTCCACTTGTTTGCTTGATTAAATTTTAGTGACTTAGAGGCCATGATTACGCTCCCATTCCTTTTCCGTGTTTAATTGTGCTCATGTTTCTTAAGCTGAAGGACACTTAGAGTACAACTTCGTTATATATATCTTCGTGCCTGATGTCGAAAAGGCTTTTGGTTTGATTTTTGGTAGCTTATTTTTAGGATTCATTTCAAGTCTGAACAATGACAATCAGTGTGTTGTGTTTCAAAATATGTGGAAGAGAAACTTTCATTTTTGTTGCAGCTGGGAATCCATTTTTTTTCTTCTGGATCGGATCTTGTTGGGTGAGATGTGAAACAAGGAAGAGCTCATGTAATATTTGAATGAATTCTTGCATCATGTGTCTGAAGGTACTATGACGGGTGTATCTGTGCAACTCTCTCACTGTACGGTGGTTTGTTGCAAGTTAAGAACATAAAAAAGAAACATAAGAAGATGAAAGAAAATGAGATTAATGAACCTCCCAATCTCTAGAGAAAATGTTACGTTCAATTTTTCTCTCATTTGTCCATTTTTTTTTAATTTCTATTCGATTTAATTTGTCTATCTTTTTTTCAATTTCTATTCGATTTAGTTCAGATTAAATTTTCGATAAACTCAAACTAAATTTTGATGTTATAAATATATAATATCGACATTAATTAAGTTTTCAAATATAAGTTACTTCTATTTCTAATTAAATATTCTTTCTATTCTTTTCTAATGTGGAGGCTATAAGCCCCCTCTGCTACTCGATTGCTTGATAAAGGTTTAGTGAGTTAGGGGTCATGATTACCCTCCCATTCCTTTTTTGTGTTTAATTGTGCTCACGTTTCGTAAGTTGGACATTTACCTTGATTTTAGTTACAAAAATATGTTTTTCTAGTTTAGAGATCTTAAATATACCTTTTTATTTTATTATGTTATGATTGAAACCGATTATTTTATTACGTCATCTAATTTATATATGCTCAATATTATCCATTCCGTGGTATGAAACCATGCATATAAGTTTACAAGGTGTAATACGTAAAATTAAATAGTTTATGCATAAACTATTAGGTCATATTTTAAACTAAAGAATATAACATTTATAGTCAAACGATAATTTGAAAACTCTTGATTTTTTAGTTATTGACCATTGTGTCAGTTTTGTTAAGAGAAAATAGACAAACAAATAAGAAATGTACTTATCAAACTTCAAAGATCTTAGAGTTCATATATATAGATGTATGTATGAATACTATATCTAGTTGTTTGTTAGAATGACCAAGATTACTTTGTGTCATTCATATATGACTACAATCGATATGGTTACCATTATCTGATTTATTTAAAATTACAAGTCCTGGATACTTTCAAAGCGTTTAAACCCAAGGGTGAAATTTAATTTATCAAATGTCTTTGATATTTTTCACATATGGGATGTCTTCTAGATGCTTAATTTTATTGACATAAATAAGTTAGGCTCCAAAATCGCAAGTTGTTACTTTCTTCATTATTCCGATAGGTCCAACAGGTATAAGTTTTATAATTCCATGAAAAAGATAATATACAAAATTGCAGTAGCCACAACTTGTAAAAAACAAGGAAGAGTTTAAAGACTATGTAATTAATGAAATTCTTTATGTGTGAAGCTAAAATTTTTTTTAGAGCAATTCAAGATGAAAGATCATGGTAATGTCTATTTTTTATAAGTTATAAAGATACCTTGAGATCCTCGGAGCTATATTGGGTTTATCATAAATGAATTACATCAATAAATTCTAGAGTTATTTAACATGAATGGTGAAAATAAAAATATACTCTTATTAGGATGATAAATATAATTTTAAATCAGTGTTCAAAATCTAAACTAGAAATTCAAGAGGTGAGATAAGTTGTTTATGCTTTGACTATTGGGAGTCTGATATATGATCAAGTCTGTACTCTATTTGACATGATGTTCATTAACGGCTTTCAAATATTTAATTTTGTGGAAAATATTCACCATCACGTTAAACACGATTTGAAAAAAGATGTAGTGAATCTTAACATACATTTATTTCATCTCAAATAGTTTATCTGGCAAAAAATAAAATTGATTTATAATTTGTATATAACATTGTAAATTTTTTTTTACAAATTTATATCTATGTTTAGTGCGTTCATTTTTATTTATCTGTTGTTGCGGATTTAAATAGAAAAAACTATTGTTTTTTTTATTTTTATTGGTTATTGACATTCAGGTCTCTTTCTTTTGTCTAATCTTGACCAAATTAATTACATAGAAAATCCAATACTATATCAACACTTTTATCACATGACAATACAAAGTTAATCAACATATTGTACAAAACAAACAAAATGCCATCCTTACACGGTTTGAATGTTATCTAACCAAATAGCTAAATATAACAAGAATATTCTAATAAAAGATACGAAAGAAGTTGTAAAAAGTGTAGTAATTTGTATATTTATATAGAACGATTTAAATATGATTTCAAAATATATAATCATTTTTTTAAAAGATCTATTTTGTCTTTATGGGAAATAGTTATCAAAATAATGTTTTTAAGAGGTAATATATTATCAATGATTTCGATTGATATTTTCCATGTCCGTCACACAAAAAATTTCGTTATAAAAAAAAGGAATGGTGTTCTCTCCCAAAATGATAAATTTACATATTCAATTTACCATTTTATATGATAGAAATGATTTTCTAAGAAACTGGAATTGTTTTAGGAAAAAGGGTAAAAGATGTTGAATGGACTACGACATTTCGAACAATATCATTATGGTTATATACTTCCATATATTCCAAATATTTTAACAATATAAAACTTACTCTACGTTAGTGAGTCGAAACCTAAAACTACTAATTTTAGTACCAGAAAGAAATAGAGTTATTTTTCAATTGAATCCAATCCGAAGGAAATAAAAAAAAAAAAAATTTATTCATCTACATCAATTAATGAAGTTAAAAAAATAAATTATCATTACAATTGAAACGATCGAAAAAGCTTCATATAAACCAATCTATCCTCTTTATAGGGCTTAGGTTGAAGAAAGAGCTATTAGGTTGTGAATTTTAATGTAGCAGATAAATCATATTTCTGCACAACATGAGAAAAGGGAAGACATAGTTGCGTATTGATTTTTCTTTTCAATGGATACCATAAAATTAAATAGTTAGTTATCCATTGAAAATGTCATTGGTTTATCTATGAATATAGGAGGACGAAATTTCTATTTAAAATTATAAATGATTTATCAATGCTTAGGTGTTGTTGAATAGTATCATCAACAACAATTGAAAATTCCATTGATATTTTTTAATAGTTTCAAACAATTGTGCGTTCATAATCTCAACGGTAATTTATCAGTCATATCAAGTCATTTTTTTTTGTAAAATTATCAGTTTCTTTTACCGTTATACTACATTGGAATGACTCTACGTATAGAAGTCATAAAAATTTCCGTTGATAAGTGTTGAAATTTTGTTGACATTTTTTGCTATATTCATTCTTTTTATATTGGTGTTAGTGATTAATTGTGGATCCATGAGACATCGTGTGTGCGTACACCACAAAATAGAACGGGTGATTCAAATGCAGACGTGGACTCGTTTCAAATGTAGGAATGGGTCCATGAGACATGGTGTTATGTTTCACATAATTCCACTCAAATATTAGGGATAATACATTCAGACAGCGGGTTTTCCCCTAAGTCGATCATAATCTACCATTCGTTATGGTAACACACCGAATGAGATCTTGTATGGTCTTTCTTTTCCGAATGAGATCTCCATTTTTTCTCATCCGGATCAGATTCTAGTTGGGTGAGATATGAAACAAGGAAGAGCTCATGTAATATTTGAATAAATTCTTGCATCTTGTGTCTGAAAGTGCTATGGCGGATGCATCTGTGCAACTCTTTCACCATACAGTGGTTTGTTGCGATAATTTCCACAACTAGACATCCGAAAATTAAGAACTTAAAAAAATAAAAAGAAAACAAAGATGAACGAAGCTCACAATCCCTTTAGAAAAAGTGTTGCGCTCAATTTTTTTCACTCACTTGTCTATCTTTTTTCTAAGTTCTATTCGATTTAGTTCAGATTCAAGACTGATATAAATTTTCGACAAACTCAAACTAAAATTTGACGTTACAAGTGTATAATTTCGACTCTAAGTTAAGTTTTCAAATAAAAGTTACTTCTATTTCTAACTATGTACTCTTTCTATTTTTTTCTAATGTCAGCTTTATCAAGAGAAAAATAGACAAACAAAATAAGAAATGTACTTATCAAACTTCGAAGATCTTAGAGTTGATATATTTAGATGTATTAATAATATATCTAGTTGTTTCTTAGGATGACCAAGATTACTTTGTGTCATTCATATATGACTACAATCGATATGGTTGCCGTTATCTGATTTATTTAAAATTACAGGTCTTGGATACTTTCAAAGCGTTTCCAAGGGTGAAAATTAACTTATCAGATATCTTTGATACTTTTCACATATGAGATGTCTTCTAGATGCTTAATTTTATTGACACAAATAAGTTAGGCTCCAAAATTGTAAGTTGTTACTTTCTTATTTACTTCGATAGGTCCAACATGTATAAGTTTTATAATTCCATGAAAAAGATAATCTACAAAATTGGAGTAGCCACAACTTGTAAAAACTAATGAAGAGTTTAACGACTATGTAATTAATGAAATCCTTTACGCTTGAAACTAAAAAAAATTTAGAGCAATTCAAGATGAAAGATCATGGTAATGCCTTTTTTTAATAAGTTATAAAGATACGTTGAGATCGCTCGAAGGTATATTGGGTTTATCAGAAACGAATTACATCAATAAATTCTAGAGTTATTTAACATGAATGGTGAAAATAAAAATATACTCTTATTTCTAAGGATGATAAATATAATCTTAAATCAGTGTCAAAGTCTAAACTAGAAATTCAAGAGGTGAGATAAGTTGTTTACGCTTTGACTATTGGGAGTCTGATATATGATCAAGTGTGTACTCTATTTGACACGAAGTTCATTATTGGCTTTCAAATATTTAATTTTGTGGAAAATATTCACCATCATGTTAAACACAACTTGAAAAAAGATGCAGTGAATCATATCATACATTTATTTCATCTGAAATGATTTATCTTGCAAAAATTAAAATTGGTTTATAATTTTAATATAACATTGTAAAAAAAATTCTTACAAATTTATATCCATGGTTAGAGTTTTCATTTCTATTTATCTGTTGTTACGGATTTAAATAGAAAAAATATTTTTTTTATTTTTATTCATTGGAAATTGTTTTTTAATTGATATTGACATTTAGGTCTCTTTCTTTTGTCTAATTTTGACCACATTAATTACATAGAAACTCCAATACTATATTAACACTTTTATCACATGACAAAAATAAAAAGATTAATCAATATATTATACAAAACACACAAAACGACATCCTTACATGGTTTGAATGTTATCTAACTCAATAGCTAAATATAACTGGAGTATACTAATAAAAGATACGAAAGAAATTAAGTGTTGTAACTTGTATACTTATATAGTACGATTTAAATATGATTTCAAAATATATAAAAATTTTCTTAAAAGATCTATTTTGTCTTTATGGGAAATATTTATGAAAATAAAGTTTTTACGAGGTAATATATTATCAATGATTTCGATTGATATTTTGTATGACCGTCACACAAAAAGTTTCGTTATTAAAAAAATGAACGGGTTTCTCTCACAAAGTGATGAGTTTTCATATTCAATTTACCATTTTATATTATGGAAATGCTTTTCTAAGAAACTAGACTTGTTTTAGGCAAAAGGGTAAAAAATGTTGAATGAATATCATTATGGTTATATATTTCCATATATTCCAAATGGTTTAACAATATAAAACTTACTCTACATGAATGATTCGACACCTAGAACTACCAACCTTAGTACCAGAAAAGAAAGAGTTATTTTTCAATTGAATCACAATTCCAATCCGAAGGAGCTAAAAAACATATTAATATTTTATTCATCTACATCAATTAATGAAGTTAAAAAAAAAATAAATTATCATTACAATTGAAATGATCGAAAAAGCTTCATATAAACTAATATATCACCTTTACAGGGCTTAGGTTAAACAAAGACCTATTATGTGTGAATTTTAATGTAGCAGATAAAATCATATTTCTGCACAACGTGAGAAAAAGGAAAGACAGAGTTGCGTATTGATATTTCTTTCCGGTGGATACAATCGAATCAAATAGTTAGTTATCCATTGAAAATGTCAATGGTTTATCTATGGATATAGGAGGACGGAATTTCTGTTTAAAATTGTAAATGATTTATTCAAGCTTAAGTGTTGTTGAATAGTATCATTAACAATAATTGAAAATTCCATTGATATTTTTAATAATTTCAAAAAATTGTGCATTTAATAATATCAACGATAATTTATTAATCATATAAACTCAAAATGGTTTTTTAAAACTACCAGTTCTTTTACCGTTATACCACATCAGATTGATTCTACATATCAATTCTTCGTAAAGAAACTGTTAAAATTTTGTTGACATTTTTTGCTATATTCATTCTTCTATATTGGTGTTAATGATTGGATCCATGAGATATCGTGTGCGTACACCACACAATAGAATGGGTGTTTCAAATACAGGCGTGGACTCATTTCGAATGTAGGAATGGGTCCATGAGACACGTTGTTATGTTTCACATAATTCCACTCAAATATTGGGTATAACACATTCAAACAACATGCTTTCCCTTAAGTTGATCACAGTCTACCATTCCTCATGGCAAGACATCAAATGGGATCTTGTATGGTCGTTCTTCAAACTATGAATGGCTTCATATTTTTGGATGCTCATGTTAAGCCAATAGATTAGCTTATTTAGAAAAGTTTTGACCTCTTAGTACTTGATGTGTATTTTTGGATATCCAAATTCACAAAAGGGTTACAGGTTCCTAATTTGGAAACAAAGGATATGTTTGTCTCTCGTTATGTCATCTTTCGTGAACAATTTTTTTATTTAGACATGTTTAGTATGCATCATCTAGTTCATATGAAGCCACCTCGTTGCTCTCCCAACCATCTTCGATGAATTTAAGATACACATAGATAGGGGTGCGATGGTATAGTCCAAACTAAAATAAAGTACGCTTCACCGAATTTAGAACTCCCTACTCCGTCAGCCCTGAAAAGCGTGTATATCATTTCTATAAGAAGGAGATTTACACAACGATCATATTACTACTCATAATTAAAAACTTAGACTAAATGCATTAAAATTCATTATTAGGGACGTGATTCCATGCTCATTGTGTTAAATGTGTGTTTAAAATACTTATTCATTGTTGTAATTTCATGCAAGAAATAAACCAATGTATAGAAACCAAGATTGATTTTCTTGAAATTAGGATGATGTAGATACAAAACCATTTAAAAAACCAAAAATAAAATCTGAAACTTGTTCGATGATGATGAACACTCCAACCTCACTTCAACCGAACTAAATAATCTTGAGACTATGAAATGACACCACCACTTGTGATGTAGAGTTGATAAGTGATAATGAAATTTTCATTCTATTATTTTTGTACGTTTTTATTTCGTATTGAATGATTTTAGTCTCTTTAGTTCCTTTGTACTATTTCTTTGTGTTATTTTATGATCTTACATGCAATAAGGACTCAAGAGTATATTTTAGAGAAATAAGATATTAATTCAACACTAAACAGGCAACATAACGCAAAATGAAGAAATTTCTTGGTCTAAATTCATTACAACTTGACTTAGTATCACCAGAAGATGCACTAAAATATAAGAGAAATCGCTTAGACAAACTGATATACTACTTCGAAAAAACAACTTTTACCCTTGTAATTTTGCTTGACCCAGGCTCTTGCCAACTTGATCGAGCATTGAGCTATAATTTGTCAAAGTTGGGATTGAATTTGATGAAAACATGGAAATTCAGCTAATAGTTTGGCATGTGTATTATTTCTAGAGCTGTTGGAGTTTTCTTGGAGGAGAGATCGACATTATGATTTCAGATAGACTCCAAAATTGGGGAAAAATAGACTTTGGAGAGTTCTTGAGAGTGAGAAAACTATTTGCCTACATCATGAGTTTGAGCTATCGACGAAGATGGTTTGAAGGCGAGATCACGGCGACGACTGATCGAGACATCAATCGAGCCATCTCTAACCTTTCTCTTTGAACTTATTTCTCGCTATAGTTTGTTCCCAATATATAGATCCAAAGATTGTATCCATGCTTCAGGATGGAATGTTATATATTTGAATCCATCATGCTATATATAATATTCATTATTCTTTTTGTGCTTATAGTTTAATGCATAATTTTATTCTTTCAATTTTTGATGGCTCCTTGAGTTGAATGTGGCATTGATAAATTCATTTAGAAATATTGAATCAATATAAATAGTATGCATTAAACATGAGTTATCATAAGAGTTAGGTTAGTCCATTTAGGATTTATGATTCTAGTCGTTATTGTATTCAACATTTGAGTCATTAGATAGAGATTTCAGTGATTGAAGTGATTGCATAAGCATCTAGACTTCAAGAGAAGGTAGTTCGTTTGAAGAATATTGAATTCTCCGATAGAAAAAATGATATATTTTGCTAAATATTTAATAAACTCATATACGTGAGAGCAAATCCGAAACCTAGAAGCATTGTCTTGTTTGTAAATAATTGTAACCATATTTTAATTTACTTGCATATATTATAAAGTAGATAAAAACACAATTTTTATGTTCATGACCACAATTTTCGTGAAGTTAATAGTCTAAGTTCCTTTTAGTTCGTGTGTTCGATCTTGGTACTAAATCATATGTATCCTTACGGTAATATCTAGTCTAGATATAAATTATTAGAAATTGATATCGAATAAAATCACAACTAAGCGGCACATCAATAATTGACTAGAACACTTAGAACAAAATCAAGTTGTTTAGCTAATTTTAGAAGAGATAGAAATAACCTTCTTTTAACATAAAACTTGGTTATATGTACTAATATGGCATCTACTAACCTGGTTAAGTAAAAAACATTACCTTAAATAGAGATGTCGATTACTTTTGAAGTGAAAAAAAATGAATCTGAGCACTCAACAAAAGATTCAGGTTGGGCGGGGAGGTCGGGTCATGAGTTGAATTATTAAAGCTAATCTTTGAGATTCGATCATATCACATTGTAATGCGCTCGGTCCAAGAGATTCGCTCAAGTCAAGGGACATATGCTCGAGCAAACAACTTGATCCATGAGACTCGTTGGGGTCGAGTAGTCCTATGCTCGAAGGAACATTTCCATATGTAACCTCTTTTATTTGTAAATATGGTATGAATTTGAATCACACTATTCCTCTCTTCAACAGGACTTGGTGAAGAATTCCTCTTGAATTATCTCTTCTTGAAGGCATTCTAAACCTACTAGTCCTCACTTGCGTGAGCGATCCTACCATGATCGATAATTTTAGTTGTTGTGTCCTCCTCATTATCCCAAACTTCAAAAGGATATGCTCTCAAATCAGATTCTTCATTTGCATCAAAATGAGTTACGTCATCGATGCCAAAGGTAGAGCTAACAATATATTCACCAGGCAACTCGATCTTGTAAGCGTTATTGTCAATAGAACAATTTGGAAATTTATTGTTAATGGATGAACGTTTCAAATCCTCCTGTAACTTAATTTAATTCACCTGGATATTTGGATATTTTCTAGATTAACTAGAGATGTTAGGAAATATTATGTAACCTTTATAGATGAAAAAATCAAATGACACATGGACTTTACTTGTTAATATCGAAAAGTAATGTATTTGATGCATTTAAAAAAAATTATAATAATGTTGTATTGCAAGTGCATGCAAGAATAAGTGTATCTGGTTAGACAATAGAGGGGAGTACACGAGCCACCACTTTCAAACATTCTTTACAGATCAAGGCATTATGCACCAAAGCTTATGTTCATATATTTCATAGTAAAATGGAGTGGTCGAGCACAAGAACACGCATCTAATAGAGGTTACATACACCATTATGTTCTACCGACATGTGCTTATCAAATTCTAGGAAGATATCATCATAACCGCATATCACCTCATCAATAGGCTTCTAAACAAATGCCTAAATGCACCACTCCTTATGAGGTTCTAAATAACATCAAACTCGATCTCGATTACCTTAAAGTAATTTGATGCATTTGTTATGTGTTTGTAGATGAAGAATTATTAATATAACACGACCCCAAAATTATCAATGTATCTTCGTTGGCTACTCACCCACTGCGAAAGGCTTCAAATGCTACTATCTTAGGACTCGTTGGATACATGTATCAAGGAAAGTCAAATTCGATGAAACTCAAAGCTTTTATTTACAAAATAATTGGACTGAACTCGAAAATATTATCAACTCACGTGATGTGTAGTTCCTTAAGGTCTCTGTTGATTAACTTCAAGTAGACAATGGTGACCAACCAATACTACAACATAATTCAAACCCATGTCATGAGGAGATCAAACTACGAACAAACCAAGGGAGTATGGAAGAACCAAAAAGAGAAAAGCCTGAGTGAAGCAGAAAGATCTGAGCATTTTGATCCATCAACAAATGAGCTCAGATGTAGTGATCATTTAAAATATCTTTTTTGTATTCATTATTCTAATTTTACTGTTACTTGTCTTATTCAATACTTTTATGATTTGATTAACCTACCTAATGAACATTAATTTTTTTAAGTCAAATTGATAGCATTAAAAAACCCACTTCATATGAGGAAGCTCGACCCATCCAACATGAGAACAAACTATGGAGGAGGAAATCAAATCCTTCGAAAAGAATAAAACCTTGGATTTAGTTGCAATTTCTAAATGAAAGAAGTAATTTGGCTACTATTGGATCTACGAAGTCAAATTTAACAAAAATGACTAGGTTGAGCGCTACAAAGCTAGATTATAGGTGAGAGGCTACACACAAACATACATTGAAGAATTCACATAAACCTTTGCGCCAATAGCAAAACTACACACATTATCAGTTGCTATTAAACTTAAATAGAATATGTGATAGCTAGATGTGAAGAATGTGTTCCTACAAGAGGATCTGGAGGAAGAAAGCTTGATGAAGCCTTCCTTAGGATACACCCAACCTGACAACAACATGGTGTGTCGACTGAAACAATTGATTTACAGGTTGAAACAATCTCCTCGTGTTTGGTATCAAAATTTTCTATAAATGATTTACTAGAATATGGTTATCATAAATGTGAATTTGATCATTTTTTGTTTTCAATTTAGGCAAAATTAGAACTATTGTCATAATAGTTTACATAGAGGATATTATTATTATTATGGAATAATGATTGAGGAATTGAAACACCAAAATGTATCTAACGTATCAAAGACATAGGGGAGCTAAAGTATTTATTGGGTTTGGAAGTTGTTTGTACTAACGATGAATTATTTCTCTCTCAAAGGAAATATGTCTTTGATTTGTTATGTGACACATGTAAAAGAGAAGCTAAACCATCCAAGACACTCATTGATGAAAAGTTCAAAGATCATCGACAAGGGGAACCCTTCCAGGATGTGGAATGATATTTTCGAAACATAGCTAGGTAAGTTAATTTATTTTACAGTTACGTGACTTGACATATGATTGGCCACGAACTAGGTTATATGCATGCACCAACTCAATATGAATGAAACATGGTAGAGTGCATTGTAAAATACCTCTAAGGATCATCATGGAAAGGAATTCATATGAAATGTAACAACAACCACGTCGTCATAGGCTACAATGGAGACTAGATTAGGGACTACGATGATTGGAAGACCACTACATGATTTTGCATGTTTGTAGGAGCCAACGTGGTTACATGCAAGAGCAAGAAACAAAAGTATAGCTTGATCGAGTGCAAAAGCTGAGTACAAAGTCATGGCAAACATAACTTGCGAACTAGTCTGGATAAAGGAACTCTTGAAGGAATAGAGATTGACCTTTAGGCCCATGGTTCTCCATTAAGACAATCATACTACTCTTTGTATTGTAGCCAACTTCATCTTTCATGAACGAACCAAACACATCGAGTTAGATTGCCACTTTATCTGAGGCAAAATCACAACAACATACACTCCAAGCTTGGATCAACTGGCATACATCTTCACCAAAGCAACAAGCCACCATATATGTTTAGATCTGCATCAATGAATTGGCCTTGCAGATCTTCATCAAAAAAACAACCTCGAACTATCTCCTCAAACACATGAATTGTGAGTGTACTCTTTTTTCTTCCCTAGGCTTTATCCCAATGGTTTTTACTTGTTAAAGTTTTCATGAGGCATCACCTCATGGAATTAAGACCATTCCGAGTTTGAGGGGAATTTTAAACACTCTACTCCACTTAAAGTGTTTAGATCACTCCACGCCTCTTGTGTGTCGTCCACCAAAAAATGAAACAAGGATGTTTCATTTTCTCTTTACCTTGTGTCGTTCTCCACTAATAGAAACAAGAGATTTTTCTTTTCTCATTTAGATATTTTGTATATTTAATATTTTCTTCTAATAATTAGTTTACTTTTCTATTATTTTCATTTATCTTTTGTGTCATATTGCAAAAGAAAATATCCTTCCTATATATGTGTAGTGGATGAAAATAATAAATCAAAACTAATTTATAATTGAGTTATTGATTTTCCCATTCTTTGTCATATTTTCTCATTTATTATCCTGTTATTCTCACATAACATAGACCTAAACAAGTTCGAGGTTGTGATAATATATGATAAGAATCTAGATCGATATTCTTAATTAAGTAACAAAAAAAAAAACTTGAAATTTGTTCATTTCTGGTGAATCCTCTAAAGCTTGTTTCAATCTAGTTAAAGAACTTAAGACTCTGAAATGAAGCCACAACACTTTGTAATGTAGTATTGATCCATCACAAGAACTCTTGGAAATAAATCTAAGCGTCCATTAGCTAATTTTCAATGAGATAGCACGAAAAAACTTCCTTAAAACTTGGTTATAAGTATAAAAATTGTGTCCGCTTACCTATTTAATTAAAAAATTAACCTAAACTATGAAGCAGTGTCGGTTTAGATTCTGAAAATTCAGTGAATCGCTAAGGTTTTGTGTTAAATTATCCAATCTAAATTTCAACTTCCAATATATTCGCTTAGGTCGTGTTGTAATGTGCTTGCTCAACTGTCCTTGTTAATGGATATGCTTGAGTCGTGCAGACGTACGCTCGAGCGGACGACTTGATCCAGGAGATCCGTTGGGGTCGAACGACCCTATGTGCTGGTGAGCGTTTCCGTCCATGAGTTTTTTTAAAGTAATATGCCTCTTATGTAATACTCCTATAGTTGCGGGTTTAAGTGTAATTATTAAAAGGTTAATAATTATACAAGAAACGAAAACAGGTTTTCGGTATCAGATTTCACAATCGCAAAATCAAAAAAACCTAACAGCCGTCAAAAGAAAAAGAACAAAGAACGAAAAACAGTTTTTCGTTCTTCCCGAATTCTGCACCAACGGTTGGAAAGCAGATCCGATCTCAGCGTGGATACGCGTAGAGGGTTTGCGCTATCAAGTCTTACATCCGATTATCACATGTTCAACATTAACAGGTATATTCGAAATTGTTTCTAAATCTGTAGTTCGTTGAAACCTCGAAAAACCAATCCAAACATGACTAGATCTAAATATTCGGATTGATAAAAACACATTTCTGCACCCAAAATAAACCCAACAGTGGTATCAGAGCATCTGATCGTCTGTTTAGGATTAGTTTTTGGATTTTTTTTTGTGAAAAATCGGGTCGGAAAACGTATAGCCGGCCATGCGTTCGACGTCGGTCATAGGCGTAGGGCGACGTGCTGCTCTGAACCACCGCGGTTGACCGAGAACGTGCGACGACGGTCGGCGAATCGCACGAGTAACACGATTGCTCGAGCGGTGAAGACATCGTGCGGGAGAAAGGTCGAACATCGAGCAGAGGGTCGACGGACGCAAGGCGCTACGATGAGTCGCGACGGTCTGGAGCAAGATACGGCCGGATTTCGAGCGTGAGGGCGTCTAGCGGTAAGCGTGGAGGGAGAGAGAGCCGATTCACTGTCGCTCGAGGGAGAGAGAACCCTCACCGCGTCGGCGCCCTGGCCGTCGATTCATATCCGCTCGTGCGGCATTCCGGAGGTGCCCTGGCCGGCGGGTCTTCACGCCCGGAGCGGCGACCGAAGGGCGGTGGACGGTGGCGGCCGGGTTTGTTGAAACCCTAACCCTAACCCAAGCACGTGAGCCCGAGTAGGCGCGTGTGTGAGCCCGAGCGTGCGCGCGCGTAACCCGCGCGTGCAATTAAAAAAATTAAAATTAAAGAATTTTAATTGAAAAATTTATAATTGAGTTCGTAGACGATAAATTGTTTATCGTTAGGCTTTTCCTTCATCATAGACGTTTGAATAGGTTCTCGTTTACATGGTACGACCTGACTACCAGGAGGCATGTAGTTCAAGAATTCGATTCATACGTCTATGACATCATATGTCTAGTGGGAGGGAACAATTAATTTTTGTAAAAGCCTGGACTACCCGGGGGACATGAACTTAATTTTTATCCGACCATGAGCTGAAGGATGAACTCAACTATATCGATAGGAACGACCTGACTACCAAGTGACTATGTGATATAGAGCCAAAGTCAATTCACTATAAATATTATGGAGATAAAATTTATAAAGAATCTATTTTATATGTTTAGGAAACGTCTTGACTACCAAGGGGCTCATACATATAGTTTTAGATTGATGCTAATTGCAAATAAGATTTCTAATGTTATCGTAACATTGATTATCGAAAAATATCATATAGATGAAGTCCATGTCTTTATGATATTTACGATGTCTAACTCTCTGCTGTAAATTTTTCTTTCGTTTTCAGATCTCCTGAGAATGTCTCCTGAGAATGTCTCAGTTTAACCTTCTCACCGTAGCGACATTTTTTGGCTTTCTCGCTCTTGGTCTTGAATTCTGCGGACTCCCAATGCTGAATCATTTTACTGAAGACCACGTCCGTTGCTCATTTTGGTTTGCGATTGTTGGCGTAGTAGTTGCATTTCGCGTTGTTCATCATCAGGCGCATCCGCGCCTGCATGTCGTGCATCCGCGCCTTTCGCCGCCATCTATATGAGCGCTGCAAAAAAAGTTATAAAATTTTAGTTTTATAACATACATATATAACTAATAAATTGAAATTTAATGTAATAAAAAACTTACTATAAAAGTACGCCATCCTCCCTAGCGCACAACTTCTGGCGTAACTTGACAGGAATAATATAACTCGTCCTGTAAGGACCCTTGGATAATGATGTTGTTTGTGTATTTGAGTACATCATCAATATCAAACCTGCAAATCAACATTACAAAGTTAGATAATATTTCTAATATATAATAATACAAATTAAAATATTAATTTTTTTATCATAACGTCCCAGAGAGAACGTTCGGGATCGATAATCGAAAGGGTTGGACGCCCATCGAAATCATCGATCAAGGAATCAATATCTACCATATCGTCCTCTTCATCAAATATCTGCGGTGCCAATTCTGGTGAAGGAGGACGATATGGTGGTGGTGGAGGCGGGGGAGGAGCTCCCGCGGAACCAGCCAATAAACCCGATCCTATAAACCTTCTCGGTCTCATTGTTTTTCTAAGAATTGTATAAGTGTTTGTGGGTGAAATGTGAGTCTGAGAGGATTTTGAGATTGTGATTTGTGTTGAAATTAGAACTATTCAATGATTTATATATATATCGAAATTTCCAACGGGCATCCGTTGGAAATTCCAAGGGATGACCGTTGGAAACTACGTCATCTCAATGGACGACTCAATGGCGGCTCGTCTCCCTTCGCAACTGGTATCCGTTGCAATTTCTAACAGATGCCCGTTGAAAATTCTCTGCAGACTAGGGTAGACATCATTACCTATTCCAATAGGCATCCATTGCGATTTCTAACGAGCATCCGTTGCGATTGCCAATGGATGCCCGTTGGAAATTTGGTAGGTGTCCGTTAGAAAATTTGCAACGGATGCTCATTAGAAATGTGGAAAACTTAGAAATTTTTTCTAAGCGTCGGGGGCGAGTTCGTGTTTCAACAGGCATCCGTTAATATTTTCAACGGATGCCTGTTGGTATTAGATAATTCTAAGTTGTAATACATCTAACATCGTTACACGTCATTTATATTACACATCATCTACATTTATTCAACGGATACCCGTTACACGTCATTTACATTACACATCATCTATATTTATTACACATAATAGACATTATTGTATTTAAATTTCTTCTTCAGTAGATTCATCGATGGGCGAGTCTTCCTTCGCTTGTTCATTGAATTCATCGCCGTTTTCATCTTCAGCATCTTCCGGTTAAACGTCTTTATAATCGCGTATGAGTTCGTCGTCTATGTCATTTCTCGTAAGAATCTCCTCGCGATCTGTATCAATTAAAAGAATCGGCTGCGGATGATCAGACTGCAACAGATCTTCTTTATCATTAGAGCTTATGATCCCTCGTGGCTTGATCTTTACTACAGCCCACCACTCCTCTCTTCGACGTTTCAATGTTGTTGGATATTGCACGTAACATACTTTATTTGCTTGATCTATTGTGATGAATGGATCATACTTACCATATTGTCGTGCCGGACTGACGTCAATTCCTCCCCAATGGTTTTTTCGTATTCCACGTCCTACGGTTGGATCAAACCACTGACATTTAAAAAGCATCACCTTCAGCCCAACGAGGCCGGGATTATCCAGTTGTATGATTTGGTGCAAAATGCCGTAGAAGTTATCACCCTCTATATCACTATTAACGCAAACGCCATAGTTGTATGTGCTTCTATGTTTTTCGTGTTCGTACGTGTGGAACGTGTAGCTGCGAGTAAACAAGATTGGCCAACACATGACATTTTGTGCGGGACCATTAACCAAATCTTTTAACCACGTAGGAAGTCTTTCATCAGAACATTTCACATGTACGTAGCATAAACAAATTAATACTTTTATATGCAATTAATTTAAATAGATGTGTACACGAGTACTTACGTAATCTCTAAACCATGAGCCATAATGTTGAAATTTCTGGGACAGGTGACCTTCCATCTCGTAATTCCAACTCAGGTCGTTGACATATTGACTTCAAATCTTTTCTTGATTGTATATTATCCTTGGTTTTACCCACCACATTCAAAACAGTATTTATGATGTTATCGAAAAAGTTCTTTTTGATATACATAACATCTAAATTATGACGTAATATCAATGATTTCCAGTATGGTAGTTCTCAAAAGATACTACGTTTATACCAGTTATGCCATTCGCCTTGAACTTTTGGTTTACGATGCCCACAATCTCCACCGCATTCAACCAATTCTTGTAAATCACCCATTGTGTTCAATCTTTCGTAAAGGATTTGTGTTCCAGTTTGCATGCACGGCGCCTCTTCTTTTTGTACCACGTTCTTCCGAAAATGTTTTTTTATCTTTCTGGAAAGCATGGCCACGGGGAAGAACTCTTCTATGACAATCAAACCAACATGGTTTCTTACCATATACTAGTCGAAATGAATCTGTATCCTCCATACAATATGGACATGCCAATCTTCTGTGCGTGCTCCATCCAGATAACATTCCATATGCAGAAAAATCGTTAATTGTCCACAACAAGACCGCTTTCAATGTAAAATTTTGCTTAGTACTGATGTCATAAGCAAGGATTCCTTCGTTCCACAACTGTCGTAATTCATGAATTAAGGGCTGCAAAAAGACATCGAAACTTTTCTTCGGATGTTCTGGTCCTGGAATCAACAACGTCAGAAACATTATCTCTCTTTTCAAACACATCTCGGGAGGCAAATTATACGAAGACAAAATCACCGGCCACAGAGAATATTGAATTCCATATTGTCCATAGGGACTAAAACCATCCGCGCATAAGCAAAGATAGACATTTCTCGTTTCATATGCGAACTCGGGAAATATTTCATTGAAATCTTTCCAAGCCTTATCATCCGATGGATGTTGCATTATACCTTCGGCTGTTGAGTGTTCTGCGTGCCATCTCATTGCCGCAGCGGTTTTTTTATTCATATAACTTTCTCAACCTGTTTGCTACATGCATATAGAACATTTTCTTGTATGGTACATATTTACGTGAAGATGGTTTTTTAGGTCGAAATCTGCTTGCACAGCAAAACTTGCATTCCAGCAAGTCTTTATCATTTCTCTAAAATAACATGCAACTGTTTCTACAAACGTCAATTTTCTCATGTGCCATTCCCAAATCTTTTAACACATTCTTTGTTTCGTAGTATGTCTCAGGATCTTGATTATTTTCCGGTAAATATTCTCGTATTGTTTTGCAAAATGAATCCATGCAATTTTCAGCCACATTGTAGTCTGTTTTAATACTCATCAATCTTGAAGATAAAGATAAACGAGACTGACCTTCACGAAAACCTTCATATATAGGCTGTTTCGTCGAATCCAATAGGTTGAAAAATCGATGTGCATCGATGTTCGGCATCCCTTCATGCGTTTGTTCATTAACAACTCTAGGAAAAGCATCTGACACCATTTCCACATATGGATTGGTCGTTGATGCTTCATAAATAACTTCTTCATTTCGTTCTACTTGTGCATCTTGCACAATATATCTAACACCGCAATTGAAAAAGAATTAAATTACTATGATGGAGCAACAGACATCCGTTGCAATTTCCAATGGATGCCTGTTGAAATCATATCCAACGGATTAATGCCCGTTTAAAGTGCTTACAAATCTGTTATTTTAGCATATTACAATAGTTAGATCTTATGAATTAAGATTTTGTAATTATAATTCATTTCATATCGATCTCAAGCGGTGAACAAAAACCGAAATGACGCGAAATATGTAATCGAACTCAAACGTTGAACAAAACCGAAATAACGCGTAATATGTAATCAAAAGTTCAACTACAATTTCATTAATTCTTTTTCAATTACACTATTGTGACAATAACCTAAGGAAAAAAATTTAGGAAATGGTTTCAATTTAGAGGCAAAGTCCGCCGACACCTCCGTTGTCAAAATTAACCAGAATCTTTACGTCTATTATCAAATTAAAAAACAACCCTCATAAACTGCATAATCGTCGGGAATCCTTTTCCCGATCCGACGGTTAGATAGTTTTTGAAAATTGTTTTGGATTCAACAATATATATTAAGATGGTTGTTATTGATGATTTGGGGTAACCTTAGGTTCAGATATAAATAGTAAATATTCCAACGGACATCCGTTGGAAATTGCAACGGATGCCCGTTGCTCCATCACGGTAATTTAATTCGACCATTGAACCTCGAAGTTTATAATATCAACGGACATCTGTTGCAATTTCTAACGGGCATCCATTAGAATTTGCAACGGACACCCGTTTTAATTCTTTTCCCGGTTTCTAACGGATATTCCAACGGATATGGACAACGGACTAAATCCGTTACAATCCGTTAAAAATCGCGACGTATTTCAACGTATATTGCAACGAAAAAAATCCGTTAAAACTCCGTTGCAATTTGTAACGAATTGCAATGGATTTAGACCCGTTGAAAATATCAACAAATCCGTTACAATCCATTGCTAATTGTTTCCAATGGACGGATCTGTTGCCACGTCCGTTGGAAAGTGCGAGTTTTTTGTAGTGAGCAGATTTGGACGGTAAGGTCCAAGCTGTCAGGGACTTTGTTCAAGTCTCCTCTGAGTGAGGGCACTCCTATGGGACCCCATGTTCTACGGATGATCAATCTTATAGAATAGCTTGAGAAGCTTGAGAGTACCTTCTGTAAGGAGATGCAACAGGAGATGAACTTGCACTCACTTCCGGAGTCCTTCTCCCCATTCATGGTCACCTACAACATGAACAAGCAAGACGTTGAGTTGCATGAGATGCACAACATGCTCACAGAGTATGAGAAATAGATATCCATTGAGAAGAGCATATCGAGATTTGTGCTGATGGTTGGGCAGTCCTCTTATCAGAAGAGGAAGGGCAAGAAGAGGCCTAGGATCAGGTAGAGCATGCCTAAGACTGGTGTGACTAGGGCAAAGGGCGGCGCCACCAAGGCCGACCAATCCGAAGCCGAATGTTTCTTCTGCAAAAAGAAATGACATTGGAAGAGGAACTGCAAGGAATACCTGTAGTCGCTCTAGGGCAAGAAACAAGGTAAGACATTCATGGAAAATGTTTTTATGATTTCCTTAATCACTATTGATTCATCTAGATGGGTATTGGATACTGGTAGCAGTTTTAACGTCTCCAATATGTTGCAGGGACTGAGGATCAGTAGAAGGTTCAGGAAGGGAGAATTCAATGTGAAGGTTGGAAACAACGCAAGTGTTACTACTCTAGCTGTAGGATCGATTTCTGTTGTAATGCCTACGGGCAAGACTTTGTTGTTAGAATACTGTTACTACGTTTCTAAATTTGTTTCGAATGTTATTTCTATTTCTATGCTTGATAGATGCGGATTTCGAACAGTTTTCAGCAGTAACATTTGCTCTATATATCATGATGATGATTTATGTGTGAATTGTTACTTGCAACAAGGAATTTATGTCTTACCCAATGTTAATGTAGAACCAATTAACATGCATGTTTTGGGCCATAAGAGAAAGGTAGATGATCGTCAAAGACAGAAGTACCTTTGGCATTGTAGACTTGGTCACATCGGTGAGAAGAGGATTAACATGTCGCATAAAGATGGTCTTCTGGGCCATTTTGATTATGAATCTTATGCAACTTGTGAGTCCTGTCTCACTGGTAAGATGACCAAATCTCCGTTTAGTGGAACCGGAGAGAGAGCTACAAAACTCCTAGGACTCATACATACCGATGTATGTGGACCTATGAGAGTTCAGGCTGGGGGTGGATATTCATATTTCATCACATTCATTGATGATATGTCGAGATATGGATTTGTGTTCTTGATGAGACACAAATCCGAGTCTTTTGAAATGTTCAAGATATTCCACAGTCAAGTGGAGAAACAAACCGGAAAGAGTATCAAGGTGTTGAGATCTGACCGGGGTGATGAATATCTTAGTTATGAATTTGTTGATTATCTAAGAAAAAATGGGATTTTGTCTTAGTGGACTTCTCCTGGAACACCACAACATAATGGTGTGTCCGAAAGGAGAAATCGAACTTTATTAGATATGGTTCGATCCATGATGGGGTTCACGGATATTCCAATAAACTTGTGGGGTTATGCTTTAGAAGAAACTGCTTACATCTTAAACAAGGTTCCTACTAAAGCAGTCTCTAAGACTCCATATGAGATATGGAAGGAACGAAAACCAAATTTGAGACACATCAAGGTTTGGGGTTGTTCGGCCTTTGTTAAGAGACTTCAACCAGACAAGCTAGATGCTAGGTCTGACAAGTGTAGGTTCATAGGTTATCCTAAGGAAACTATGGGATATTATTTCTACCACCCATCTGAGTACAAAGTGTTTGTGGCCAGAACAACAACCTTTCTTCAAAGGGAATTACTTGAAAATGAATTCATGGTGGGGAAGTAGTTCTTGACGAGATTCAAGAACCCGATGAACCAACACAAGCTCATGGACATGAGATGTCAAATGAGTGATCTTGGCTGGGTGATACGTTGTTAGGCTCTGGGGCTTCTTCTTCAAGTGTTGAAGTAACAGTGCCCGTTCAGGAACAAGTTCAGGAACCTGTTCAAGAACAAGTCCAACAAGATATCCCAGTGCAGGTGGAACCTGCTACACAGGCTTTCTTGAGAAGGTCAACACGTTCTCGACGTGCACCTGATAGACTTAATTTGATGGTGCAAGAAGATGTGGTCGGTCATAGAGATGACGACCCGTTGACATTTCAAGAAGCCATACAAGGCCCAGATTCTGAGAAATGGTGGAAAGCCATGGAATCCGAGATGGAATCTATGAAGATCAACAAAGTATGGACTTTGGTTGATTTTAGATGCGATGAAGAGCCTTGTGTGTACAAGAAGTTTAGTGGGAGTACGGTTGTCTTCCTTGTACTTTATGTGGATGACATATTGCTCATGGAGAATGACATTCCGGCGTTGCAAGAGACGAAGTCATGGTTGTCTGATCAGTTCTCCATGAAG
>CM071867.1:19219469-19240480 GCA_036759665.1 Gynandropsis gynandra
ATCGGAAGAAAGAGAACGCATGAGCCGACTTCCCTACGATAGTGCAGTGGGAGCCATCATGTACTCCATGACGTGTACTAGGCTTGACGTAGCCTACACACTAAGTGTAGTGAGTAGATATCAGGCAGATCCTGGTGAGAAACGTTGGAAGGTTGTTAAGAACATCCTTAAGTACTTACGAAGGACTAAGGACCGGTTCCTCATTTATGGTGGTTCTAACTTGGAGTTAGAAGGATTCACTGATGCGAGTTTGCTCGACAGACAAGGATGACAGTCGGTCCATTTCAGGCTATATATTTTCTCTGAATGGAGGCGTAGTAAGTTGGAAGAGTTCCAAACAGGCTACTATAGTCGATTCGGTGACTGAAGCAGAATATATAGTGGCTTGCGAAGCAGCTAAAGAAGCGGTTTGGATGAGAAAGTTCATAGATGAACTTGGTGTGGTACCTTCGATAAAGGAAGTCGTTCTTTTGTTGTGTGATAACACCGGGGCTATTGCCCAGACAAAGTAACCAAGGTCTCATCAGAAATGGAAACATGTTATGCGGAAGTTTCACCTGATACGAGAGATCATAACGCGTGGAGACGTGCAAATCCAAAAGGTAGATGGAAAGGAAAACGCAACAGATCCATTCACGAAGGCGCTTGGGTCAAAGGAGTTTGATAAGCATAAGCTGAGGATCGGATTGAGAGAGATGACAAGCTGACATTAGTTTATAGACTAGTAGCGAGTTGTATTATTTTAGACATCGATTTTATTTTATAATATATGACATTATTTTTCATATGATGAGTTTCATAGTTGTATGATAGAGTCCAAGATTAAATATGAAACTTGACATTATGATAGAGATCATAATAAAGAGAGTCAAGTTTTTTGTATGATTTAATCTGAATTGTTCTTGTTCGTAGGATCACTACTCGGACTACAGTGATCCGGAAAGAACAATATGTATGTGATAAGTTTCTATGTTGATAGAAATCAGTAGATCTCTTTTACTGAATCACATATGTGGGTGATACACATAATGATGTGATCACTAGACTGACCTAAAGGGAGAAATGCTTAATGGTTAAATAACCAATAAACTATCATTAAGATTTTTGCAGATAGTTAGATAGTTAGTTTTTCCTTAAACTTGAGATCAACATAGTAACTAGCATCTTATCTATTATTATTTTATTCTGGACACCTAGTATCTGAGAGTACTAGTTGAATAGATATTGGGAATAATTAGATATTTGCGTAGTTAGTGACTGATCAAGATGGGATCCGTCAACTCTTGGTAATCACAATGATTGTACGAATCTCTGGCCAGAGTACATTGAATGAATGAAGAAAGGTGTTTCTTAGGTTCATTCATCAGTCAGTTGTGATTGACATGAGACATAGTTGATGATCCGTAAGGCTGACAGTTATGACCATACCTAGGATGCATCCGGAGTTGTAAAGATGAAAGGAAATACTAACGTCAACTTCACTATGGTTTGTTTTGGGTAAGATTGTTACTCAAATAAGTAAGGATATTGCTTCACGCTATCCGGTTGTTAGGGAGTGTTGCTAGACGCCAACCTCGATTAGTTAATTAGTGGAGACTAATTGGCTACCGGTATAGTGATGAACCTACGAGGTCACATGCATACGAATGTCTCGGGTTTAAGTGTAATTATTAAAAGGTTAATAATTATATAAGAAACGAAAACAGTTTTTCAGTATCAGATTTCACAATCGCAAAATCAAAAAACCTAATAGCCGTCAAAAGAAAAAGAACGAAGAACGAAAAACAGTTTTTTGTTTTTCCCGAATTCCGCACCAACGGTTGGAAAACAGATCCGATCTCGGCATGGATATGCGTAGAGGGCTTGCGCTATCAAGTCTTAATCCGATAATCACACGTTCAACGTTAACAGGTATATTCGAAATTGATTCTAAATCTTTAGTTCGTTGAAATCTCGAAAAACCAATCCGAACATGATTAGATCTAAATATTCGGATTGATAAAAATATGCTTCTGCACCCAAAATCAACCCAACATTTTTATATTTGTAAATAGGTCACAAAAAATGGATTCGCATTAGTCCTTTATCACAGCAGAGGGCTTGGCCAAGAAATCCTCTTGGATGATCTACTGTAGGCATTCTAAACTCTCTTGACGTCGTCCGTGTGATCGGTTTTCGAACTCCTTGATCCCAGCCGGTAGTGTTAGTTGTCATGTCCTCATATATATATATATATATGTATGTATGCATTTGAACAATATACTATTTTCTAAGTAATTTCACCGCAAGCTCAGAAACCCCGTATTTTCTAATTGAAATGATAATCATAAAATTGTTGAATTGTCAAACCTTTCTTGTGGAGGAGTATATTTGGGTATCAAAATGCCCAACGTACCAGATCCTGGCTATATATACCACTTATTATACTCACATATTATAATGCATACCTTATTCATGTTTATATATATGTTTCTTATGATATGAGAAAGGTATGCTCATCCTTAACAACAGTGGCTTCAACCACCATGGTCGACCTCCAATACATCTTCATGTTCCTCTTGCTATGGCTCTTCTCGGCTTTCTTTTTCGTTCGTTCCTTCTTCAAGAAACGGAATAAATTTTCAGAAAACGCCCTCCATCTTCCTCCCAGCCCTCCAGCACTCCCCCTCATCGGCCACCTTCACTACCTTAGTTCTCTTGCATCACACAAGCCCCTTGAGAAGCTCTCCTCCAAACATGGCCCTCTCCTCTATCTTCACTTCTTCAACTATCCAATAGTCGTTGTCTCGTCCCCCTCTGTTGCTCGAGATGTGTACAAGACGCAGGATATTAATTTCTCGTCTCGGGCTTTCTTTGCTATTGACAACTCTTTATTGTTTGGTCCGTATAGCTTCATATCTGCTCCCTATGGAGAATATTGGAAGTTCATGAAGAAGTTCGTCATGACAGAGCTGCTCGGACTTCAACATCTAGGCAGATCGCGGGATATTCGAGGCGAAGAACTGGAGAGGTTTTACTTTAGCTTGCTGGAGAAGGCTAGGAGGAGAGAGGCCTTTGATGTGTTTAAGGAGATGATGAAGTTCACCAACAATAGCATATGCAGAATGGCAATGGGAACTGGATGCTCCGGAGAAGATGATGAGGCCGAAAAAGTCCAAAACCTTGTCATCGAAACATTCAATATGGTTAAGAAGATATTTATAGCTAATGCACTGCATCCGCTTAAAAAACTTGGTATTTCCTTGTTCCAGAGGGAAATAATGGACCTGTCCCACCGATTCGATGTGTTGCTTGAAAAGATCCTCAAAGAACACGAAGTTAATCCAAACAGAGAGCCCAAAGACATGATGGACATGTTGTTGGAAGCTCACCGGGACGAAAAGGCTGAGTACAAGGTCACGAGGAACCATATCAAGGGATTTCTGTTGGTAATGTTGCTTTCTCTCGATTCAAATAGATGCATTAATTGTCTGTCAAATAATCTCTCCAACATGGATGATCTAAAGGAGAGACACATGCTGCGTAGGAACTCTTTGTGGCAGGCACTGATACGTCTGCCCAAACGACACAGTGGATAATGGCAGAGCTCATGAACCATCCTGATATCTTCAAGAAAGTGAGGGAAGAGATCGACTCAGTGGTGGGACGAAGAAGGCATGTGAGAGAAACAGATCTGCGGAGGCTCCCATATTTGCAAGCAGTGGTAAAGGAAGGGCTAAGACTTCACCCACCAGTGACAGTGCTGGGGAGGAAATGCCAAGAAGGGTGTACGATAGGAGGATTTGACGTACCAGAAAACGTGATGCTAGTCGTAAACGTGTACGCGATAATGAGAGATCCGAGTGTTTGGGAGAGTCCAGAAGAGTTTCGGCCAGAGAGGTTCTTGGGATCAGAATCGAGAGGGGAGGAAGGAATGAGTTACATACCGTTCGGAGGGGGGAGAAGAGGATGTCCTGGAACAAACTTGGCATATATATTCATGGGAACAACAATAGGGACCATGGTGCAGTGTTTCGATTGGCAAATCAACGGTAATGATGACGTAAACAAGGTAAACATGGAAGAGACAGGAGACATCGCCTTGAAGATGGCTTATCCACTGAATTGCACTCCCCTTCTTCGCTCCGACCCCATTCCTTCTTCCTCCTAACCTTTTTCTGAGTGTACCACCAGTTATTACGTCCAGCCTTTGCGTTTAGGTGCAAAAGATTAAGCATACACGTAACATAGTTGCTGTATTTGTTGTCGAAATTATGTATGGAAATATAATTACAAATTCTAAAAAAATGGCGTAACTTTTTGTAAGCACAATACGTCAAGAGCATGACGACAGGTCGCGGTCGCAGAATGCAGAGCCATCGCAAAACCAAGACGCCTGGTCGCTGCGACTCGAGATGACACAACCCCATGACCTCACGTCCCGGTACTTTCGAGACGCCAGAATATTGCGACTCGAGACATCGCAACCTCGAGACACAAAGGAAACGCGACTCGAGTCGTCACAACAAGCAGCGCGACTCGAGTCGCCACAACACCATGACTTCGGGTCACTACAAACTCGAGATACCAAAGCACCTTGTCCCGGGTCGTCACCACAGATAACGCGGTTCGAGACATCACAACATTGCAACCTTGGGATACTGCAGTCTCGAGACGCCAAGGCACCTTGTCCCGGGTCGTCACCGCAGGCAACGCGGCTCGAGACGTCACAACATTGCAGTCTTGAGTCATTGCAGTCTCGGGACGCCGAGGCACCTTGTCACGGGTCGTCACAACACATAAATCCCGGGACGCCACAGCTGCGGGTCGCGGAACTAGAGGACGCCAGGTCACCTGCGCCAACCACCTGCAACAGAATCTGCACAAACTCACATGCAAAAAGGACGAGTTGCTATCTGACAAACTGTCAGATGTCAGGGGCCGTTGCAACGTCAATGTCAGGGAATATTCTAGGCAAAATAGCCGTTTGAATAATTTGTCTTTTATGTTCAAAATTGTATAAGAATTCAGCAACTGTACTCGCATGATGCAATGAAGAAAATACAATCTGAAAACATTCTGAAATGTTCAATCTCTTTCCAATTCATGTTCTTTAACGTTTTTATGGTATCAGAGCTCTAACAGGGAAAAACCTTTTTCTTTTCTACAATGGAAGAGCAAGAACTCTTTCCTTTTCCAGTTCATGTCAATATATCAAACTTTATTACCCTTAAACTCTCAAACACAAATTACCTCATATGGAAAACACAGATTGAATCCGTGTTGGAGTCACAAGAACTCCTCGGATTCATTACAGGAGACACTCCTATACCACCTCAAACCATTACAGTCACCAATGCAAACGCAGCAAATCAAATCATAGTTATCCACACATCCATGCACCGAGAACCTTTTCCCACCTATGAAGATGTTGTCAGTCAGCTGACAAGCATTGCTCTCACCAGCAAAAATCATAAAATTCCAGATGTCTCACATCACCATGCATTCACAGCACAGACTGGCAACAACAACATGTTTCTCACCGGTTCCTCAAACAACTCTAACTTTGGCAGAGGTAACTATACCTATTCCAGAGGTCAAACCAAGTATAATAATCAGCGTGGACGTTCTAACTACACCTCTAGAGGTCGTGGATTCACTCAACAGATCTACTCCAGTAACTCACTTTCTTCTCAAAAACCTGCACATACTCTTAGTAATACTAGACCACTTTGTCAAATATGTGGCAATGTCTGTTTCTCAAATTACTTCAGACATCCCTTGTTATGTGCTATTTGATTCTAATGGAGTTTTGATAAAGGATCTGCAAACCCACGAGACCCTGGCAAAAGGCTCCAAGACTAATGGACTATATGTCCTTGAATCATCTGCACCTATGGCCCTCTTCTCTGTTAGACAAAGAACTGCCTCTGCTGACACATGGCATAGGAGGCTTGGACATCTAAATGAAGAAATACTTCTTAAACTACGACTTAATGGCTTGATAAACTTTAAGAACTCATCTTTTAATTTCTGTGACTCTTGTTAACTTTCTAAAAACATTCGGCTCCCTTTTAGTAGATCTGTCTCTGAGACAAAAGAACCCTTGGAACTTTTACACTGTGATCTTTGGGGTCCCTCCCCAATCTCATCAATTCAAGGATTTAAGTTTTATGTTATATTTATTGATGATTTTACCAGATTCTGTTGGTTTTATCCTCTTAAATCCAAAGGGGAATTTTTCTCTGTTTTTGTTAACTTTCAAACGCAAGTTGAACTGCATTTAAACAAGGTAATCAAGGCTTTTCAGTGTGATGGTGGTGGAGAATTCAGGAGCCACCTGTTCCAACAGCATCTGACAAAGAAAGGCATCAAACTTCGAATGTCTTGCCCATATACCCCTGCACAAAATGGAATGGCAGAAAGGAAACATAGGCACCTGGTTGAGCTTGGTTTATCAATGTTGTTCCAAGCACAGGTACCTCTCACCTATTGGGTGGAATCCTTCTTTACATCAAATTTTCTCATTAATATTTTACCCTCTAACGCTCTTAACCACAAAAGTCCATTTCAGCTGTTGTATGGACAAAATCCAGATTACACCTCACTCAGAATTTTTGGTAGCTCCTACTATCCTTATTTGAGACCTTATACAAAACACAAATTAGAACCACGTTCTCTTCACTGTGTCTTCCTAGGATATAGTGACAAATTTAAGGGATATAGATGTTTATATCCACCATCTGATCGTGTTTATATAGCACGACATGTTATTTTTAATGAAGGCAGTTTCCCTTTTTCCTCTGTATATTCAGCTTTTACTGTCAGGTATAACACTCCTATCCTACAGGCCTGGCAGCAAGGATCCCAGGTAAGTTCTCAGCTCCCTCAGTCTAATACACAGCCTATCAGTTCAATTTATCAAACTCCACCTACAGTTTTTGGAAATGATACACAACCTGCCAGCCATAATCTGGACAGATCTTGTGTCACTAGCACATACTCACAATCTAATCCCTCCTCACCTCAGCTCCCTTCTCCATCTCCTCTCCCCTCTACCTCAAATACACATCCCATGGTCACCAGAGCACGCTCTGGAATCATAAAACCCAACCCAAAATATGCTCTGTCTGCTACAACAGACATCCCTTTCACACCAAAAAATGTTGCCTCAGCTCTTAAACATCCAGGATGGGCAGCATCCCTTTCACACCAAAAATTGTTGCCTCAGCTCTTAAACATCCAGGATGGGCATCTTCTATGAAAGAGGAGATCTCAGCCTTAGAGTTAAATCACACGTGGGACTTAGTCCCACCTCAACCTCATATGAATATCTTAGGTTGTAATTGGTTTTTTAAAAAAAAATTAAATCCCAATGGTAGTCTACAAAGACTAAAGTCCAGATTGGTAACCAAAGGTTATCATCAAGAGGAAGGGGTAGATTTTTTAGACACTTATAGTCCGGTTGTCAAAACATCAACAATAAGGGTAGTACTTAGTCTAGCTACTACTCAACATTGGCCAATACAACAGCTAGATGTTAGCAATGCTTTTCTCCATGGAGAACTTAAAGAATCTGTGTTTATGAAACAGCCTCCTGGCTTGGTGAACAAAGCTTTTCCACACCATGTCTGCAAGTTAAATAAAGCCCTCTATGGCCTCAAACAAGCTCCTAGAGCTTGGTTCAATAAGTTTAGTTCATATCTTATTGAATTTGGATTCATATGTAGTTCTGCAGACCCATCTCTTTTCATATATAAACATCACAATATCACTCTTATTCTACTTCTATACGTAGATGATATGTTAATTACAGGAAATTCTCTCTCACTTTGACTAGGCCAGACATTTCATTTACAATTAATCATCTTTGTCAGAAAATGCACAACCCCTCCATTGGAGACTTCAAGTTACTTAAACATTTATTAAGATATTTGAAAGGCACTTTACAACAAGATCTGTACATTCATTCTAAAAGTTCTCTAACTATGCATGCCTTTAGTGATAGCGATTGGGCAGGTTGTCAAGAGACTCGCCGGTCTACCTCTGGTTTTTGTGTCTTCTTGGGCAGCAACCTTGTGTCCTGGTCAGCCAAAAGACAACCTACGGTCTCACGTTCATCAACAGAAGCTGAATACCGTGCTATGGCCTCCTTAGCCGCAGAACTAACGTGGCTGTCCTTTCTCCTTCGAGATCTTGGCATCCCTCAACCCAATCCAACAGTTCTTCATTGTGACAACTTGTCTGCCGTCTATTTGTCCACCAACCCAGGCTTCCACAAACGCTCTAAGCATATAGAGCTGAATTACCATTTTATTCGAGAAAAAGTTGCCTTAGGCTCCATTGTGACTAAACAGATAACGCGGCTCGAGACATCACAACATTGCAAGCTTGGGATATTGCAGTCTCGAGACGCCAAGGCACCTTATCCCGGGTCGTCACCGCAGGCAACGCGGCTCGAGACGTCACAACATTGCAGTCTTGAGTCATTGCAGTCTCGGGACGCCGAGGCACCTTGTCCCGGGTCGTCACAACACAGAAATCCCGGGACGCCACAGCTGCGGGTCGCAGAACTAGAGGACGCCAGGTCACCTGGACCAACCACCTGCAACAGAATCTGCACAAACTCACATGCAAAAAGGACGAGTTGCTATCTGACAAATTGTCAGATGTCAGAGGCCGTTGCAACGTCAATGTCAGGAAATATTCTAGGCAAAATAGCCCTTTGAATAATTTGTCTTTTATGTTCAAAATTGTATAAGAATTCTGCAACTGTACTCGTATGATGCAATGAAGAAAATACAATCTGAAAATATTCTGAAATGTTCAATCTCTTTCCAATTCATGTTCTTTAACGTTTTTTACTTTCCGAGGCATTAATTTCCTCCTATTGTCACGAGTAAAGTAATAAAACCACCAGATAAATTTTTGGTTGTATCTTATTTAAATACTTCTAACAAATATAACCTTTTTTTTTAATATAGTGAACAGCTTATACAAAATATAACCTTCATCCCAAATTCAATCAAATCTTTAATCTTGTAAAACAATTTCACTGTAAAATTTGACCGAAAGAAAGATGTAGTAAATCATATCATTTCTTCATTTGAAATGATTTATGTTGCAAAAACTTACATATATATATATATATATATGTTTAGCATGTTCATTTGTATGTATGAGTTGTTGTTGCCGTTTTAGACCGAAAAAAGTATTTCTCTTTTTATTTTCATTGGTTAGAAATTGTTCTTTAACTGATATTGACAGTTAGGTGTCTTTCTTCTGTCTAATTTTGACCAAATTTATGACATAGAAATTCCAATACTATATCAACACTTTTATCACATGACAAAAATAAAAAATTAAATAACATATTGGACGAAACACACAATATGCGATCCTTACATTGTATGATTGTTATCTAACTAAATGGTTATATATAAGATGAGTTTTCTAATAAAAGATACGGATGGAGTTGTAAAAAGTGTAGTACCTTGTATAATTTATATAATGATTTATGTTTGATTTCAAATTATATAATCATTTTCTTTAGAGGATTTATTCCGTCTTAATGGGAAATAATTATCAAAATAAAATTTTTAAGATATAATACGTTGCTATCGATTTCAATTGATATTCTCCAAAACATTCACACAAAAAGTGAGAGCTTTTGATAAGAAAGAAACAGACACTTTTTATGCTTGAATTTGTAACAAACCCACTACCTAATCACTCATTTAACAAATTCAACATAGAAAATGAATTTACACTAAAAGAAAAAGAAGTTTAGTGTAGAGAGGAGAGAGCTCTTGAGGTTGTTGATTAAGATAGTCCTCCTTATAACCCTTTCATTGAAAACAAATTTTTATCTCCTCGAGGCTTTGGTGTAGATAGTCTAAAAATTCTCTTCAAACTGATGTTAATAGTACATCGATATTCATTTTGGTTCTCAATTTAGCCAACTGATCACATGTAAGGATTTAAAGAATATATCCGCAATCTGCAGTGTGTTGGGAATATGTTTGATAACCACCAAATCCAGGGTAACTTTCTTCCTTACAAAATGATATTTGACATCAATATGCTTTGAGCGACCATGAAATTTATGATTGACAAAATGATATTTGACATCAATACTCCAATCCTCTAGCCAAGCTATGAAATAAGTAGCATCAGTAAATTTATATAAATTTGTAAAAGATCCATCAAGCATAAGATGTAGACGAGTAGCCACTACTTTACATTCCAACATGCCAACTTTAGTGAGGAGATCCATAACATATATTTGTTGATAAAGAAACAAACTCTCTAACAGAATATACTCTGCACACTATGAAAGTAATGCAAGGAATCAAGATTCTTTCTAACAAATTTGATTGTAAGAGCTTCAATAAGCTATTGTAAAAGTACAGCAGAACTTTCAGTTAATACCATATCATCCACATACAAAAGCATATAAATTTTTCAGAATCTGAATGATACACAAACAAGGATGGATCTAAGATCCCACAATGGAAACCAAACTCCGGTAAAAATGAGCTAAACCTGTCAAACTATGGTTATAAAGCATGTTTCAAACCATAAAGAGACTTGTTTAATTTGCAAACATAAGTAGGATGATCCGAATTTTCAAATTCTGGTGGTTGTTTCATATAAACATCATCTGATAAATATCTATGAAAGAAGATGTTTTTCACATCTAATTGAGTGATTGGTCAATTATTCGTGTAGTAACTCATAAAACCGTCCTAATTGTGGCAATTTTTTTGGTCTAAAGGTTTCTAGATAGTTTATATCTTCTTCTTGATAAAATCCCTTAGCCACCAATCTAACTTTCAAAGTATTCAATGAACCAACATAGTTAAGTTGAGTCTTAAAGAGCCATTTTCACCTGAGAACATTCATATATTTAGTAAATGGAACCAAGGACCAAGTATTATTCATCTTTAGTGCATCCATTTAAGATATCTTGGCTTGATGCCACCCCTCATATTTCAAAGCTATTTTAATGGATTTTGGTTCTTGAGGTAAGTCTGTAGTTGCAAATAAAATATATCCGGGATTTGGTTTGGTGATACTAGATTTTTTTCTGGTTATCATTGGGTGGTTATTTGTGAATGTAGTGTTAGGAAGAGAAGAAGTGTTCACAACTTTAGAATTTAAGGATGTGGTGTTTGATGTTTGTGTGTTTAATGGTTAAATATGTATAGGTGTAGATTTGATATCTCTGTGGTTTGAAAATAAGGTGTGATGCGATTCAAGTTAAACAAGTTAACCTATCCACAAGTGCACGATAGGTGTGTAGTACTTTAGATGTCAATCCCACATGGACTACACAACACGGACTAAGATCAAATTAGAATCAATACCTACTACAATGCAAATTGGTTGTGAGATGCAATAATGAAAATGCAGTAAACTAATGAGTTCTTAACGATGAGATAAACATTCTAGGATACGGTTTTACCGCATAACTTTCATAACCAACTATCGATCTATCTAATGATGTGTTTCCTATCAAGATATCTAAGACGGACTATCCTAATGTAATTTCTACCCTCTCTCAAGGCATAGGAACGTGATGATTTATCCCCTACTTTCGTGGTTAATACCCCAAACTAAACCCACACGATCTATAATTCATTCGATTAACCCTCAACCGTTACTATCCTACTTACGTGACCTAGTCTCGGTTGTTCTAAACCTGATCTTCTAAGACTAGAATTCTCCTTTCGGTCCTTTTCCTAATCCCTAACACATGCATCTACTTGGTCTTTGTAAATACAAGACATTCAACGCTCAGACAAAGAATAGATTAGCAAAATGAGAAATGCATTCAAAGCATAAATTGAAGAGGTTCCGGGATAGCCATGGGCTAATCCCTTCTCCTAGAACAAATCAACTATTCAGTCATGAGTTTGAATCCAAACAACACAAATTAAATAGATAGAGTAAGGAGCATAGAAATATCGAATGAGACGTAGTCCCGAATCGATTTTCTTGTCTCCTTGTGTATCTCCCGTCAAGAGGTCTCTCCTATGAATGAATGGTGAATGAATGGATTAAGAATGGATCAATGAATGAGTTTTTGAATCTGTCCAATATAAAATGAATTCTGTCTCGTGCCCTTGACCTCTTGTCATCCAAAATTTGAATAATTCCCGAGCTTATCTCCACTCAAAACGGACGTAGGAGGGTTTACCAAGTCATACCCGACCGTGCATGATTTTAGGCATTATTTCCTTGTTTGTAGAATGACTTCTTTATTCAAAATTTGAATCATTCCCGAGCTTATCTCCACTCAAAATGGACGTAGGAGGGTTGACCAAGTCATGCCCTTATTTGTAGAACAACTTCTTCAAGCGCCCGACCGTGCTATGTTCATGCCCGGGCCGTGTGTGTCTATATCCAGTCCATTCCTTGTTTGTTTCTCGTCCCGTTTGCTCCGTTGTGATCTCTGATGCTTGTATCTTTGTCTCGTGTAAGTTATTTAGCTCCGCAATGAACCAAATATGCATTAAAACCTATAAGAACATGAAAACACGAAAACAAGTAAAACATATACAAAATCAACACGTAATTATTGCAACTATCGTCATAAACATCGCTAAAATCATGTGAGCATCATGTACGAAAACGAGATGATCAAAATCCCCCAGACTTGAATGTTTGTTTGTCCTTAAGCAAACTTAAACGTGGAACACGTGTGAGATACAAAATCGAGAATTCCCTTTTCCCCTAGAAACACCGTTAAAGCGAACCTAATCGATCAACAAGCAAGTCAAGAGCAAATTCGGCGTAATAATCTTTCAGCTTAAATCATAGTTTCACCATGGCTGCATATGGGAAAGCGAATCACATGCAAGCTAAACAAGAAATCGCAACTCTCTCCACCAAACGAGACTTCAAACAAATGCTAAACATAGAATAAAAAGGATACTTGTTTCAATTACGAGCTTCTTTATTCTTTTATTCTATTTTTTTTCTTTTTATTGTTATGCGGATAAACTAGGCTTCTAGGACGTCAGATATAAAGGGATCCAGCCTCTACCTAGACCCAGGCTACTGATGACGGTATACTCTTGCATCTCGATCAATAGTTTTGCGGAGTAGATGGTGCTTTTATGCTTCGTGCCCTTAGGACGTAGAAAGATTATCACCAACCCACCACTTAGACCCGAACCATAAAAAAGTATCAAGCTCGATGCACTCATATCGGTTTTAGATCATGTTGTTAGGTATTATTTCTATCGATAGCGGAGTGTTAGTGTGCGCTCTTATTCTGCGAAAACAAGCTCATTTTCATATGATCAAATTATCCTTGTGAAAAATAAGTAAAGCATCATCTACATGAAGTATAATCATTTGTATAGAGAGAATAAACAAGAAACTAGCCTAGCAGCATCATCTAAACTTCCCACAAACAACACTAGGATTCCCAAAGACTTAAGAACTATTCGAAATTCGACCGACTAATAAGCTCTAACATGCAAGATATCACGAAAAAGATAAGCTTCTTAAGCATTCTAGGTTCAAGGTTCATCTCAAGACGTGGCACAGGATAAATGTCTGGGACGACTCTGATTCATTAAAAAAACAAACTAAAACTAAGCTAATAACTAGAAAATCAAAAGAAAATGAAATGCAATCACCTGAAAAACGTGAGCTACTCCCCCAGACTTGAATTGAACGGCGTCCTCGACGTGAAGCTCCGATGGAGGATAAGAAAGGTGAAGAATTCGTTTATAGGTCTTGCGCCCTCCAAATGATGTAAGAGAGGGGATCTGCAACGGCGTTCTTCGAACCTTTCCTCTCAATATCAAACTCTTGCAAAAGAAGGATCCTCACATAAGGCGTGGTTTGGCGTCCTTCTTCCCTAAGAGGTATTTGAATGCTGCAGGATCCATGTAGACAATCACCTTTGAAACAACTAGATATTATTTGAACTTGTCAAAGGCGAAGACGATAGCAAGGAGTTCCTTCTCGGTTGTGGCATAGTTGATTTGAGCTTTGTCTAGGGTCTTGCTAGCATAGGAGATGACGTGAGAAACCTTGTCTTTCCGCTGTCCCAAAAAAGCTCCAACCGCGTAATCGCTAGAGTCACACATGATCTCGAATGGTAGGCTCCAATCCGGCGGTTGAATGATGGGCGCTGAAACTAATGCTCTCTTGATCATGTTGAAGGCGTTGTGGCATTCCTTAAAGAATTCAAATATAGCATCCTTGGCTAGCAACTCCGTCAACAGTTTTGTGATCTTTGAGAAGTCCTTGATGAACCTCCGATAGAAGCCGGCGTGCCCTAGAAAACTTCGAATCTATTTAACCGAAACCAGTGGAGGAAGTTTTTCAATCACCTCGATCTTAGCCTTGTCCACCTTTATGCCTCTCAAAGATATCATATGACCTAGAACAATCCCTTCTTTCACCATGAAATGGCACTTCTCCCAACTAAGAACGAGATTGCCATCTTCATATCTCTGCAACACTCTAGAGAGGTTAAAAAGCACATCATCGAAAGTAGAGCCATAGATGGAAAAATCGTCCATAAAAACTTCCATAATGTGTTCAATCAAATCACAAAAGATTGCCATCATGCAACGCTGGAAAATAGTCGGAGCGTTGCAAAGGCCAAAAGGCATACGATGGTAAGCAAACGTTCCATAATGACATGTGAAAGTCGTCTTCTCTTGGTCTTGAGGGTGAATAGAAATCTAAGAGAAACCCAAGTATCCGTCCAAGTAACAAAAGTAGGCATGGTTCACTAGGCATTCGAGCATTTGGTCGATGAATGAGAGAGGAAAGTGATCCTTCCTTGTGGCTTTGTTGAGCTTCCAATAATCAATACACATCTCCAACCCGTGACCGTTCTTGTTGGAATCAGCTCGTTGTTCTCATTGCGTACCACCATCATTCCACCTTTCTTGGGCACTACATGCACGGGGCTCACCCATTCGCTGTCTGAGATAGGATATATGATACCTGCATCCAAAATTTTTACTATCTCCTTCTTCATTACCTCTTTTAAGTTAGGGTTCAGCCGCCTTTGAGCTTCAATGGATGGTTTGTGGTCATCCTCCATGAGTATTCGGTGCATGCACAATGAAGGGCTCAGTCCCTTGATATCCTCGATGGTGTATCCAATCACTCTCATATGCTTCCTCAAACAATTAAGTAGCTTTCTCGTCTCATCTGCATCCAAGTTAGCGTTCGCAATAATAGGATATGTATCACTACATCCAAGGTAATCATACCAAAGAGAATAATGGAGAGGTTTAAGCTCGAGTTTGGGCACCTTCTACACTGCAAAATCACAATGGGTGTTGCGTGGAATCTCCTCATGTGGGGCGTCCCTTAGTGCTTCAATAACACTCATTGAATTCAGCGTAGATCTCAGCTTCTTCATCCGTGAGTCCTGCATCCTTGCAAACTTGCGTAAGACATCTTTCAAGAGGATCGGAAACACTTGATCACGCGTGTCATTCGCTAACTTGTCCAACAAATCAACTCTAAAACATGACTCCTCGAAGGAAGGGTCGTTCATGGCGCTAGCAAGTTGAATTCAATCTTCTTATCTCCGACATGTAGAGAGAGCTTTCCTTACGTCTATCATGGCACTTGCAGTAGCTCAAGAATAATAGGTATCCTAGCATCTTCTTCAATATTGAGTACAACAAAATCAACAGGTATACAAAGATCACCTACCTTGGTGGAAATACTTTCGAAAATTCTCACCGGATATCTTACCGAACGATCCATGAGTTGTAAAGACATCTTTGTAGGTTTGAGATCGCCAAAGTTCATCCGTTTGAAGACCGAATGTGGCATAAGGCCACTCTTGCTCCCAAATTGCGGAAGGCTTTATCTATGTTGATGTTCCATATGTGCACAGAATGGAGAAGCTTTCAGGGTCTTTTAACTTCGGGGGCAGCTTGTTTTGAAGAATGGCGTTGCATTCCTCGGTGAGTGCTACTGTCTCACTCTCTTCAATACGCCTCTTGTTGGATATGATCTGTTTAAGGAATTTGGCATATGTGGGCATTTGTTGGAGGACTTCTACGCACAGAATTTTCCATATGGGGGCATGTGAAGCTTCTTGAGGATCTCTACAAATCGTCCATATCTCACTTTGTTCTTGCTGATCACCAACCGTCGAGGAAAAGGTATAGGAGGTACGTACGCCGGTGGAGCAACATATGGCTTCTCTAAATCTGGTTCAGCTCCCTCCGTGTTTGCAATTCCCTTTTCTTTTTCCACTGACTATCCAGCAGCCTTCACTTGCTCTTTCGAGGGTGGACTCTCAATCACATTACCACTGCACAAAGTGATAGCATTAAAGTGCTCTCTCGGGTTAAGATCGACTTGATCCCGTTAAGTGGGCAAGATGCAAATTTAAGAGGGAACGGTACAACTTATTAACAACTAATGGCGCCGAGTCAATAAACTCAACGTTGAAGAAGTCAAAAAAATTGTCGATCCTAGGGCTATTAGATGTTTGTTTGGGAAACAAAGGAAAAATCTTGGAAGAGAAGACATAAATTCACCTAAACAACCCCTCCTGAAGAACGTGCAATATGTAGCTGGATTGACGGCTAATCTAATTAGTATCAGTCAACTGTGTGACAACAATCATCAGGTTCAGTTCAATCAAAGAGTATGTCAAGTTATGAATTCTGATAATGATTGTATTCTTACAGGTTGATCTGTTTAAGGAATTTGGCATATGTGGGCATTTGTTGGAGGACTTCTACGCACAGAATTTTCCATATGGGGGCATGTGAAGCTTCTTGAGGATCTCTACAAATCGTCCATATCTCACTTTGTTCTTGCTGATCACCAACCGTCGAGGAAAAGGTATAGGAGGTACGTACGCCGGTGGAGCAACATATGGCTTCTCTAAATCTGGTTCAGCTCCCTCCGTGTTTGCAATTCCCTTTTCTTTTTCCACTGACTATCCAGCAGCCTTCACTTGCTCTTTCGAGGGTGGACTCTCAATCACATTACCACTGCACAAAGTGATAGCATTAAAGTGCTCTCTCGGGTTAAGATCGGGATTTTCGGGTAGCATTCCGAGATTCCAAGAAGATGATGCAGATTGTTGTGCTATGGAGTTCTCTATAATTTTCACATGCGTGCTCAAAGATTCCATACGAGTTTTGAGCTCACCAATCGATCTCCCCATTTCTGCGTTGAATTTCACTTGAGTCGATTGTTACTGCCTTTTTTTTGGTTGGAAGTAAATTCTTATTCATGTGTGTCCCAAAAAGGGAAGAGGAAACAAGTACACCCATACTGTGCCTTGACATACAGAATCAATGAAAAGTATCAATCGTCGCAGCTATGAGAGCAGGGCACATGTCGCCCCGGGCCTCATTAAAACCTCAATGCAGTAAAACCCATTGGGAAAAACCCGTCAAAGAGGAAAAAGAGCACCCCTGCGGCGGACACCAATACATACACAAGTACCGACTAGAAACACCCAAGAAACGAAATCAACAAACGACAAACCATCAAAAACCATCAGCCAACAAGTAGCCAACATATAAGCTCTAACTTCCTAATTGCAACGTTTCCACAGTGACCGATGGAAACCTTATCAAGTTCAAGTGTTGTCAGAGGTATACCTAAACTGAATCTTGATAAAACTGAAATTTGTAAACCTTGTCAATTGGGAAAACAGGTCAAGGTGCATCACAAGACAATGCCGGATGTCAAGATGGGTCAGATTGTAGAACCGGTACATATGGATCTGATGAGTCCAATGAGAACTGAAAGCTTTGGTGGAAAGAGGTATATCTTTGTGGTCGTCGATGATTTTTCAAGGTACAAAGAGAAATGTGGTCTAGAATCATCTGAATAACTACCTCAGGAGGGACTCGGTTGTTGTCAAAGATGCATCCATTTCTGGCACGCCAGAGGTGGTAGACCGATGCAGCGAGCGAATATACCTGTGCCCGTGAAAGGCAGTCGTCCGAGGATGCCTTCCTCCTAAGACATGTAATCGCGTCTTGAATCGTCATGGTAGACCGGGGAATGCGGAGGCGATCACATACTTGGTGCCATATTTGTTGGGAATAACCACACATGAACAATAGGTGGTTGTGAGTCTCCAGCTGTCGGTTACATAACCTGCATATAGGCTCGAGCCGTAAATACGTAAGACGGTCAAGGGTGGGTAGCTTACCTAGCATAGCCAGCCATAGGATGAATGAATGCTTTGGTGTGCTAGGTGTAGGCCACACCTCCTTCAACCAACTCACCGCCGGCCTTCTAGGCCGGATATCTTCATATGCCTTGGACACCTTAAATATCCCGGCATCGCACCAATCCTCCAATATCTCCATATTACTGTTCTCGCTTCCTGCCATATCACGAATCATATCTCTGGCGTGTAGAATGGCCTTAATAAGAGGAGAGCCTCTCCGATTTATGCTCCACTCCCAAGGCCCTGTTTGCGTCAAGTACCGGTGATGTACCCAACGCACCCATAGACTGTCTCGCTGAGTTGTGATATGCCATAAATGCTTCATCATAAAACACTTATTCCAGGTGCCAAAGTCCAAAAGCCCGAGACCTCCTTCCCTCCTAGGGATGCAGACATCTATCCACCTAACTCGGGGATGCTTCCAAAGAAAACCTCTACATATGGAGACCAGGCTGTGGAGAACGCTTCGAGGAATAGGGACCATAGAGAGCCAGAACCCTGCGCTCCCTTGTAGCACTGATCCGATGAGTTCCTTGCGGCCAGCAAAGGATATGGTCTTCTTGGCCCATACGGTAAGATATGCACTAATATTGTCTAGGAGTGGCTTGAAATGTATCACTTTGAGTCCAACGGGCCCGATCGGAATGCCCAGATATCAGAACGGAAATACACCTTCCCTGAATCCCGAGACTCCCAGCAGCGTCGCACGTTCCTGATCTGATACCGAAGCCAAGAACATGGAGGATTTCCTTTCGTTCACATGAAGTCTAGACATGGCACTGAATCTTGTCAGATAGCCCAAGAGCACTCCAACCGAACCTGCATCACCACGACAGAACATCACAATATCATCAGCGAAAATGAGATGTGTTAACCTGATAGGAGCGCAATATTGGTGAAAGGAGAAAACATCCCTCTGGGTTTCCTTCTTGACAAGCCTTGAAAAGATCTCCATGCAGATGACAAAAAGGAGGGGTGAGAGTGGATCTCCTTGTCGAAGTCCTCGCTTGCCAGGGAAGAACCCGTGAATTGCCTTGTTTATCTTGATGGAGTAGGTAACTGAGGAAATGCATTCCATGATCCAGACAATGAAAGTGGGTGATGCTCCGATGTGGGTGAGAGCAAATCAGACAAACTTCCAAGATACCGTGTCGTAAGCTTTGGCCAAATCTATGTTGAGAAAGCATCGCTTAGTATCCCGTGTGACCTCGTATCTTCTAAGGAGTTCCTGCACAATAAAGACATTATCCGAGAGGAGCCGGCCCTCCACAAAGGCGCTTTGGGCCGGGTCAATCAGTGGACCAAGACACCGCGCTAGGCGCAGTGTCATGATCTTAGTAATAATCTTATAAATGACATTACAACATGCAATAGGGCGAAAGTGCTCAACTTTTGACGGGTTGTCTACTTTGGGTATGATGGCAACTATGGTATGGTTGAAATGCCTGAGGAGTTTCCTATTAATGAAGAACTCTTTAACTGCAGCGCACACCTCAGCCCCAGTTGTCTCCCATGTGGCCTTAAAGAATCCAACCGAAAAGCCATCTAGGCCTGGGGATTTGTCATCACCCATAGACCATAGGGCATCCTTGATCTCCCTCACCGAAACGGGAGATGTTAAGAGTCTATTGTCTTCCTCCGACAAACATCCTCCATGGGCGAGCTCGTCAGAATTTGGAAGCTAGATGTTCACCGTCGTCCCAAAAAGACCTCGGTAGTACTCTATGAATTCGGCCACCACCTCCTCTGTGGAATGCTTCTGTGATCCATCCCTCCTAGATATTGCCGCAACATGGTTGCGCCTGCCATTAACCTTCATCAAAGCGTGGAAATACTTACTGCATTTGTCACTTTTGAGAATGTAATTGGATTTAGCTAGTTGGGTCAGAAAACTCCCTTCCGCTTCATTTAATCGTTTTTCCATTTTCTTCGCCTCCTCCATCCTGCGCTTGGCTTCCAGAGATTCAGGTTGGAGTCGACACGCCTCCAGAGCCTTGGTGAATGCAACATTTGCCTCCGCGGCCCGTGCAGATATATGGCTAAACTCCTGTTGATTGAGTGATGTGAGGGGCTCCTTGAGTCCGCGTAGTAGTCTTGATAGACGAAATTGATAGGTACCCCTTACTTCAGACTCCCATCCCTCCTTGACTATCTCCGTGAACCTTGGGTGCTTGGTCCACATGTTGAAAAACTTGAAGTACTTTCTCCCTGTGGTCTGTAATATGCACAACGAAACAATCCCCGACTTGTGGTCCGAAAGGTGCCACTCATCGGGAAAATCAGTATCACAGGCAAAAGCAGAATCCGACAATGCGGGGTTAACCATCACGGGATCGATTCTGCTCCATATCGTACCATTGGTCCAGGTTAGCGGGTTCGGAGTCGAGCACGGTGCGTCCAAAGGACCATTGATAACACTGAAAGTGTATCAATATTAGGATATGTTTTTACACCATTTTCGCATGTATCTTACATCGAGTCATACTTATCCGATACGATTTCGAGCTTTACACACCTGTTTTCTTGGTTTTCAGGTTCGTAGGCGACAAGGCCTAAATGAGCTCATTATGAAGGATTCCCTGCCAAAACCACAAGAATTGACGTCATATCTACTCAGAGCTCCAGAACCCAAAGGAACACCCGAGCAACGAGCGGAAAAGAGAGATTTCAAGGATACAAGGGTGCCCGGTCGGGCACTATTCCTTCACCCGCTCGGGTAAAACCTACGGGGTTTGTCCACGCATTTGACACGACCCGGGCACATGAGCAAAGAGGATCGGGTGATCACCACCCGATCGGGCGCATAATGAATACCCGCTCGGGCTATTAG
>CM071867.1:19259450-19285810 GCA_036759665.1 Gynandropsis gynandra
TCTTCCGTCTTCTATATGATCGGCGTGCTTGGGTTCAAACCCTGGTGGCCTTTCTAGGTGCAATCCTCGATCCGTATCTCCTGAACTCGTGCCTTTTCCGTATCTCCTTCGAAACCGGTTGAGTTTGATCGTATCTTCAGTGTTCCATGCTGGATAAGAATGTACGTGTACCACTGAAGATGTTGGAGATGATGCGCGTGACTTTGGAACCGTTTCCCGCGTTGAAGTACCGCTTGAAACGCGTGGTTTTTTATTCTCCATAGGTACCTGATCGGGTGGCAGTGTGCTGCCCGGTCGGGTGCCTGTTGCGCAATTTACTCCCGGGTGGCAGTGCCCGGTCGGGTCGCCTGTTGCGCAATTTACCCCCGTGGGGGGTGCACGAGTCGGGCGATCAGGTCGCCCGTGCGGGTTGCCATCCATGGTATCAGCCCGATCGGGTCCATGCAACCACCCGGTCGGGTGATCAGTTTGAGGAATTCCCCCCCGTAGGTATTGCCCGAGTCGGGCGTTGAGGTTGCGCGACCGGGTCGCCTAAAAATCGGTCTGCCCGATCGGGTGCAGTGTGCTTCCCGGTGGGGTGGGTTCCTTGCCGAATGAAATTCGGCTTCTCCTCAATGTGCGTGAGTACTTCCGATCTTACCTGTGACTGATACTGTACCTCTGTGCACTGGGACAACGGTGTGTCCTTCGGATGAGTGTCTCCATATGCGTGTCTAATCTCCTCCATTGATGCATTCGTCGCGGTGATGTTCATTGCGGGTTCAGTCATGAAGAGCTTATTCAACGCCTCGTCGAGTTTGAACTCGATAGACTCGTCCCCGAACTTCATCACCAATCTTCCTTTTGCACAGTAGATGACCATCTTTGTTGTGTTGAGGAATGGTCGTCCCAATATGAAGGGGATCTTCGGATTGATCTTCATATCCACCACAAAAAAGTTCGCGGGGAACCAAAATTCCCCCACTTGGACCGCAACATTCGTCAAAACACCCACTGAACTACGGACGGATTGATCAGCCAATGTGATTTGCATCCTCGTGGGTTGAAGATCTCCTACCCTATTAAGCTTTTTAACGAGAGATAATGGTAGCAAGCTCACACTCGCTCCGATATCGATTAGCGCATGCTCAATTTCATAATCGTAGATCTTACATGGTATGACGAAGTTACCTGGATCGGGCATCTTCTCGACCGTGGTAGGAGGTTGAATAAGAGAGTTTATGACCATTACCATCTCATTGTCGGCGGTCCTCTTCCTCGTGATGATGTCTTTGAGGAACTTTGCATAAGAAGGAATTTTCGTGAGAGCGTCATAGAAGGGAATCATGACTTGTAGCTTCCTCAAGAGGTCTACGAATTGAGAAAATTGGGCTTCATCGCTTTGTCTCCTTTGGATTTGACGCTGCGGAAAGGGCAATGGCGGAACCCTTGGGGGAGGTGCTACATAGGGTACCTCCCTCTCCTCTTCCTCGGTCCTCTTCTCTTCCACGCCTAGAGTGTTAGGTTGCTCTTCTCTTGCAGCTGTGGGTGCCATGGATTGTGCCACCGTGTTGCCACTCCTCAAGTGGATGGCATTGATCTGCTCGCGAGGGTTTGCTTCGGGCTTCCCGGAAATTTGTTCGGCTTATCGCTTTGAACCTTGGGCTAGCTGAGCCACTTGCGTTTCGAGGAGCCACAAGTGTGTCTGGAATCCGTCCATTCTCTTCTTCATATCTTCTTGCTCAGCCCTAATCCCTCCAAATGCACTTTTCTGCTCTTGGCGCATGAATTGGAGCATCGATAGAATGTCGGACTCATGCGAAGATTGTGCACGTTGCTGGTACCCATAGTCTTGGCCATTACCTCTCGGTTGGAAACCTTGATTAGGGTTTCTTGTCATTATCCGCGATTGAAAGTCTTGCGGATTTGCAACGTTGTTCGTGTTGCCGTATGAGAGGTTGGGATGGCTCTTGATGTAGCTTTGTTGGTAGCCCCGATTGGAGACGTAATTCACTTCTTCCATCCCTTGGCCTACGGATGAGTCATGTCGATCCACATGAAGTCCAACAATCATCTGATGAATCTCGCCAACTTGTTGTTTCAAATCCGTTAACTTCGGGTTGACGATACCAAGCTCGTTTACTGTAGCCTTTGATGGGTAGTTGCGATTTTGAAGGAAAGAATTGATGCGACTCTTGGCGAGAAGCGTTCTGTGATCCGGGAAGAATTGCTGCATGAACCTTTGTTCCATATCATCCCATGACGTGATTGATGCAGCCGGCAAGTTGAAGAGCCAACGTTGCGCCGCATCTTTGAGTGAGAATGGGAACGCCATCAAATAAAGATCATCCCGAGTTACTCCTGTTCCAACCTTAGAAGTGCTACATAGCATCTTGAAGTCCGTAAGGTGGGAGTTCGGATCTTCGTTCTCCATTCCACGAAAGGCCGAATTGTTGAGCATCTGAATAAAAGCCGGTTGGAGCTCAACTTGGGTATCGATCGTGCGGGCCATGCACGAAAGTAACTGCGTGTGCTTAGGAGCGGTGTATGCTCCATAAGTCTCGTCGGCAGCATCCATATCGGGAATACTCGCGTTTTCCCGCTGCTTGCACTATACGTATCTTCCTCCTCAGAGGCTTGTTGCTCGTGGTAGCTCGTTCTTTCTACCTCGGATTCGGAATCAACTATTCCGATCCTTCTTTTCTTGCGGGGGCTTCTTAGTGTGCGTTCAACTTCGGGATCGTAGATGAGAAGTTTATGAGTAGAGCTTCTTATACAAGTCTCTTGCACAACAAGAAACAAAACACCAAGCGTAAATCCGCGGTAGATAAGAAAAGACTCGATAAAGGAAAAACAAACAAACACAAAAACAAACAAACAAACAAACAAACAAAGACTCCGGAAAGGACTAGATCTTAATCTAGCTAATTCCTAGTCTAGGCCGTTATAAGTCCCCGGCAATGGCGCCAAAAAGTTGGTGTGGTGTAAACACGAGTTATAAATATTCCTAGACCACTTCACCGCAAGTATACGGATCGTGTAGTACCAGGGTCGATCTCTAGGGACTAAAGCAGCTAAACTAAGAATAAAACTAAACTAAGATGGAAAAGAGATAGAAAGGGATGTGATTATAAATTTCTAAACTAACCTAAGTGGTGATAACGAAACTAGGTTAGGGATAAAGTCAGATATGGTAAACACTACGGGTGTACGGGATACCGGAAATTGCATAGATGAAACAACTAAGGATCGTAGATCTATCAACTATTCTTGACAATGGGAAATTCATGCTCTAAGGTGAGGAGTGATTCTTCCGAGCCTAAACCTCCTAACCATGGATACGTGCAACCCTACCTTCCAGCAGTGATTAACCGGTACCATGGCAGCATTACGAACGCAATCATTATCCCTAAGATGACTAACCGACCGGTCAGATTGTCATTAGCCAATCTTAACCTACAACTTAACAGGTCTGGATTCATTCTTTAACCTTCCAGTAAAGTCTGAAATCCTATGTCGCTGAGCGGTCAGCACTAGCGTAGGAATGATAATGCTAAGGTGTAGAACCTAAATCAAGAATAAATTAACTAAGCATTAACGCAAGTCATTGTTCATACAATACAAATCCGATATCCCTACCCGCAGTAGAGACTCTACTCACTCATGGAGAAAATAGAAAACAAAGATAACATAATCCTATACATGATAGACTCTAAGGAATTCAATGCCTCGACCTTACCTATCGTGTTACCGGTGTAAGGATTTATGCTTCTCTTCTTCTCCGATGCCTCCCGAGCCTTCCCAGATGTTTTTCCAGCCTTTCCTTGCACTGTCCATCGCCCCCTTTGCCCTAGATCTATTCTGTTCCTTAAATCCGCTCGTTTGAAAGTTAGATCTAGGTTGTTGCGGATTACACGGCCCGCTCGGGCACAGATGTTACCCGGTCGTGCAGAGGCACGCCTGGTCGTGTTGCGTCATAGTGCCCGATCGGGTGGACATCACCCGATCGCTTGGTTGAGCGGCCCGAGTCGTGTAAACTCTCGGGGCAAATTGGATGGATCAATGCCTGAGCGGGTATACTTCTTGCGCCCGATCGGGTAACGCTACCCGATCTCGTTGCCTTTGTGCCCGGGTCGTGCAAGGTGTGCGGATAAAACCCCGTAGGTTTTACCCGAGCGGGTGGATGAATAGTGCCCAACCGGGCACCCTTGTCTCCCTGAAATTTCTCTTTTCCGTTCGTTGCTCGGGTGTTCCTTTGGGTTCTGAAACTCGATCTTGGCTCTGAGTAGATATGTCTTCAATTCAGTTGGTTTCGATCAGAAATCCGTCATTTTAAGCTCATTTAGGCCTTGTCGCCTAAAAACCTGAAAACCTCATTTTAAGCTCATTTTGGCCTTGCCGCCTAAAAACCTGAAAACCAACAAAATGGGTGTGTGAACCGCATAATCATATCGGAAATGTACGTCTCTACATAAGATACATGCGAAATGGTGCTAAAATCTATCCTAATATTGATACACGTTCAGTGTTATCAGTTAGTGATGCGTATCAGAGTTAAATATAACCTAATCTACCCGCAAGAGCACGGCACGTGTGTAGTATGATACATGTGAAAATGGTGCTAAAATCTATCCTAATATTGATACACTTTCAGTGTTATCATAATATTTGAAAATTTTGTGTTTTTAAATGGAGGATCTCCTGAAGTACCTATCATTAATAAAACTTAGAAGCTTTTTACTTCGAAGTAAAGACTCAATTTGATTTTTCCAAAAAAGAAAATCTGAATGTGAAACATTGACAAAATTTGAGACATTGGCGTGAATAAAAAATAATAGAAGAAGAAGAAGAAGATTATTAAACGTTCATTACCGTTCACGGTAATTAAAAATAAAAGGGATAAAGCACCTTTTATATTTAAACTTGTAACAAATCAAACACCTAATCACTCATTAGCAAACTCGAAATGAAAAACTGATTTACACCCAAGACAACAAAATGTTTGTTTCATAGAGAAAAGAGCTTGTGAGGTTGTTGATGAAGATAATTCTCCTTACAACCCTATGATTAAAAACAAATGTTTGCTTGCTTAGAAATCCATTGTTTGAGATCCAAACTTTAGTGTAGAATCTAAAACAAATCTGAACTAAAATATTTAAAGTTATTCTATCATAAAATGATGAACTTGATTTATATATTCAATTGCCATTTTATTTTATGGAATGATTTTCTAAGAAATGTGAACTGCTTTAAACATTGAATGGAATGCTTCTTCTTGAACCATATCATTATATTTAAATAATTCCATATATTCCAAGTCATTTAACAACATAAAACTTACTCTACGTGAATATTTATATTACACATTAAGAGGATTTATGAAACTAAAAGATTCATTTGCATAAAAAATTCTAAATAATATTTTAATATCTTAGATTAAGTCATTTTAATGAAAATTTTTATTGGAAAACATTAGTTATCCGTTGGAAAATATCAATGATTAGGATAAGTAAATTTTTGTTTAAAATTATAAATGGTTAGATACAGGTGAATAGGATAATTATCAACCATTGAAATTCCATTGTTGTTTTTTTTATAGTTTCAAACAATGACCCATTAATAATTTCAATGGGTATTCATTGGTCATATCAACTGATGAATGTTAAAAAGTTTGACCATTTTATTTTATTGTTACACCACGTCATATTGATTCTATAGTTGATATTTCAACGGTAATCTGTTGGTATCACCAATGGATAACAATTGAATATACAAAGAAAAGAAAACATAATTTCTAATAAAATTGTCCGTTGAAATTTTCCACCGGATACTAATGGTGAGGTATCCATTGACATCCCTTGAAAATATCAATAGTTTGTCAACGAATATAGACATTGGAAAGACCGCAAATAATTGTTGAAAAAATCCTTGAAACTTTAAACGTTAATCCAATGGAGAAGCGTTAAAGATTTCACTAGATATCCGTTGTACATTATCAACAATATATAACTGATGTAAGTGATGAAATTTTTCATTGATAACTAGTGAAAATTTGGTTACATTTTTGGATAGTTTCAACCAAAATCCTTCAATATTTTCAACGGACATATGTTGGTAATATACACAATTGTGCATTGAAAAAGTTAAAACATTTTATTTGACTGTTGCAATGCATCACATTGATTATATGTTGAATTTCCAACCATTATTATATCACTACAAAACTTTATTGAGTTTGCAATGAAATAATCTATTGAAAATGCATCATTTTTCTGTTGAAAACACTAATGAATTATGATTATTACTATTGGATCGTTTAAAATCACATTTCCTTTCAAACTATTACACTTTTCAAAGTGTTTTTGATGTGGCTAAGTGTGTAATATAGAGATCCATGTTTTTCAGTTTATAAACACTCAAGCTTGCAACATTGTAAGTGTTTGAGAATATCACGAGTACTTAAGGGTTGAACCTGATTAAACTAAGGCTCCGAATAAGAAACAAAAAAATGCGAGAGTTGAAAACAACAAAACTAAATGGAATTAACAATGTGAATGGTTGTGTGAACAAGAGTGAGATTTTGAAAATGATTACAAGAAAATGAGGCAATTGAAATAAGAATATAGATTAAATGGCAAGGATCGATGATCTGTGATTTCACCTAGGGTTGCAAAATTCTCTGAAAAACTATAACCCAAAGAATTACTATGCTCAAAAACTAGATGGAAATCTAAATCTTAATGGAAAACTAGGTTCTAAGATTGAGACTAGAGGACCTAATCCCTCAATTAGGGGACTCTAAGACTACTCTAAATTAAAACTAGGGATTTAATCTCCCAACTATAAAATCCTAAAATGTCTAGACATCCAAACACCAACCTAAATGCTTCAAGGGATGAGCAATCAAGTCAAGGGATGAGTGACGAAGTCTACCTGTCTGAGTTGGCTTCACTTCGTTCTAATGTCTCCACATAAATTTCCAAGTGATATAAAATACCTAAACACCTATAAAATATCATAAATAACAAGCACCAAATATAATATATCAATATCACCTAAAATGATATAAAAACGTAATGTGCTAAACGGAAATTATGCATGAGGTTTTGGACGTTATCAAACTTCCCCAGACTTTGTCTTTTTCTCTTCGTCGAGTAAATTCATTCAAGAATGGTTTGTCAAGAGTGTCAGATCCAATTTATAATCAAAATGAGTGTAATTTTTTCAGGTGCCATGTTTTTCGTGAGCGAGATCGAATTAAGATAGACATGAATTCGTATCCCCTTGGACGATTTCAAACCCAAGGACTCAACCCCCAACCACAAGCTTTGAATGTTGTCTAGGATCAATTTCAAACATGTTTCACAAATGTTTTTCTATCACCTTCTCTAGGAATACTTTAGTCCCTTAGAAATTTTAGGTAAAAGCTCACGTTGAGGGTCAAATAGATTGAAGAGTATATAAAAGAAGTACTAGGATTCTCTTCATTATATTCTTTTGATCTTTTTGCTCAACCTTTACTCTTTGGTCAAATTTTTTATTCTTTACTCCTTCTCTCTCTTTTTTTTTCTTCTTTTATTTAAACATAACTATTCATTGCCTTGTTTTCTCAATATTGCAGTTTTCCAATAATGTGGAGATAGATAAGGGCTTGAATGAAATGTTTGAACGTGGGTATAATATAGGTCATAGTTCACGACGTGATGATTATCGTCACTTCGAACAAAATGCATACCGCCTAATCAAGTCCTAATATAAGAGTGGAATAAGAGCATACGACTTGATAAAGCTCTTAGGGGCCAAAGATTCCGAGGAATGGAGAACGACTCTTTGAAACGTCTAAGGCTTGCTCAAAACCCCATGATATCTTCTAGGATCGAAATTAATGAAGTTGTCATCAAGGTGGCTAATCGCCTATGGTTCACAGTCATCACAACAACCTATATTTCCACAATATCAACATAATGCTTAGGATTGCCTATGCTTGAATCAAAAGACACAATCAAAACAACCAACAATTGACACTCGTACAACTCATTATTTTCCCAGTTGGTACCTTATGAAAATGCAAATGCAAGTGAAACCTAAACATACATGGACTACGCAAGATTAAAGTTGAAACAATTAGCAGTTCACGGGTGTCATAGTTGTCAACGTCATTTCGTTACATCGGACCTAAGGATTGTATCAACTTATTCATATTTAAAAAACAAAATAATATGAACTTATTTATATATAATGTCTACGAAGGATTTAGATATTTGGTCTCTTCGAATGTGGATGTATAAGATGTTTGATGTAGAGACGAACAATATCGATTTGAGAAGCGGATTTCAGATTTTATAACTTCTATTAGAAATCAAGTTAGATACCCAAGAAGATATAATTTATGTTGTCCACATTGTAAGTGTAGAAATGAAAAGAAAAATATTTAATGTAAATGTGAAGTTAAAAAACTTATACAACAAATGTTTCGTGGAAAACAACAAAATTTGAGTTTATCATGTCGAGGCTAAGAGTACAATGAAACCTATACATACGTTGTAAAGAAATAGATTATGTTTATAATCATGTGTTATTTACAAATGAATGTAATTTTGAATATCGTACTAGTCATGATGGATACTTAGAAATGTTTGGAAATGCTTTTTCGAGCCATTAAATTATCCATGATAGACACATGAACGAAGAAGTTTCAAATACTGAAACTAATAATCTCTAGAAGCTACTTGCTGCAACAAAACAATCTCTATATTATGGGTGTGATCATCATTCCTAATTATCATTTACAGTTAGATTGACAGAAGTAAAGTTAAAAGCTAATAGTTTGATCAACTCTATATACGTTATGAATGTTGTGTGGAATGCAATGAAGCTCATTCAAGTCTTTAGATGAAATAAAGGCACAACAAGATCAAATTAGAGTGTGTGGCATCGGAGCCTTCTCACCTACTCATTTGGTGACTTGAACTCACAACTATCCCATTTAATGCTTAAGTTTCATGTATTTGTCTTCTATTTAAGTCCTGAACAACTATATTTACACTATAAGTATGCATCTATTTGTACACAATAAAAAATAAGAGATTTTATCATTTGTGTTGTGATTCAACTAATTTTTAGTGGCCTCCAATTCACCTCAACTGGCCTCCAATTCACTGACTTCTAATGTCTGGTTATACTATATCAATTGGTTGCGCAACTCTTCATTTTTCTTTTCCCATTGTTATGTCATTCCTCAAAAACCAAAAATATAGTCTTTGTACAGCGTAACAGGCTATAGAATACATTAATATTATAATAACTTCATATAAATTTATAAATATATTAAAAACTTATGGATGAATCTTGACATAGATCTTGTTCAATTCCTCCTAACTTAGAGATGGTTGAGAACCGTTTTTTCTAGGCTGAAATTATAGACGCTCATTCAGATGCATTCTATAAATATCATTGTTAACTTGCTTTTGCTTTGACATTGACCCAAGAACTATCCAATTTCTTATTCGTTCACTCGAGTAATTCGAAATATGTTGGTTTTACGTATTTTTCTTTCGCCTAAAATAAATTATAAACATATTTATGAAAAAGATATAGTTAAGATAATATATTCATAGATTTTTTGGAATAGTCAAAACATATAATTTTTCCAAATATCTTAGTAAGCAATGAGATCCACAATATAAGCATTCATAACAAGACCTTTCCTAGATCGGTGAGATTGACGTGTTTTTTTGCTGTTTTGATTGGCTCCATGATCATCCAAATAGGCGTATATGCTTTTTCCCACATCAAAAGTCATCCAAAAATGTTTTTCTTTCTTCTCACAGTCATGTTTAATTTCGTTGATGAGAGACTTAAGTCTTAATCCATGACTCGTTCAAATTTGAACTTCACTAGTTCAACAATATCAAGATTCCAATAAAATTTGTACTGAAATAAATTTTATTTAATTTATTAAAATTTATATCATTTATAAACAAGTATAAATAATGAATATTTAAAACATACCACAAACTTCTTCCACCAATGTTTTTTTTTTATTTTTGATAGGTTCCCATCAACTTGTTACAAGGTCGATCAAAAGCAACTTGCATCATTTTAGTTATGTGATTTGAAAGTCGATTATGTCCAAACCTATAAATAAAAATTGTATTATATTATATAATATTAATAAATTATATATTTTTTTACTATACACCATTGTGCTCCTTCTTCACAGTTTGGATTTGAACGCGAGAGTATACGTCTTTCTTCATCTATCGCTAGCAATTCCTCGTCCTTGGTTACAAAAGCACTTGAGATTATGATGATGGCTTGACGGATGGAGGCAGGATTGGGTGATAATATGGAAAGAGTATATATTGTACTGATCTTGGAGTAAAAACATGGTTGGATTTATGAAATCTTAAAATTGTGACCCGAAAACCCTTGGTTGTTAGAGAGGAGATGGATTATTGTCATTCTCTTTGTAATCATGGTCAGAATGTGATCTTAAACCACATCTTCTTTAAAATTGACATGACATTCTAAATTTAAAAGTTAAATTAAAATTTGTTAGGTTAAGGTCCCCAAACACCACTCGACATGACATTCTAAATTTCAAGATGACTCGTGGATCAAGCCACAAGCATTTAACTACGAGAGTTGGGTTAAGGTCCCCAAACACCACTCAACGTGACCCATTTTCCATGTAATAGGTTCGGAGCGGATGGGGCAAGGACATGTCAGGCCAGAGGGGTTAGTGAGATGTTGTAGGGTACGGCCTTGCCAGGACGACGGGCGAAAGATGAGCGGATGGAAGATGAATGGACAGCGGGTGATGGCGGACGCATGAATGAGTGGACGATAGGTGATGTTTGGATGAGCGAATGGACAACTGACACGTGAACGAGCGAATAGACGTACGATGCACGGATGAGTGGATGGTTAGTCGACCAAAAAGGGTGATAGTAAAGGCGACAACTAAACTACGAGAGAGGAAGTAAAAATGTGTATATTTTATACCTGCAACAGTGATAGTGACGACGATGAGCAGGGAGCGATGACTAAATTATGACTAGGAAAATAGAAAAAAATGGATATATTTGATCAACGCTATGTGTGTCATGAATGTGGTGTAGGATGGAAGAAATCTCATTAATTCCTTAAAAGGCAAGAAAAAACACATAAGGAAGATCAAATTACAATATGAGGCATTGGAACCTTCCCAACTACTCCTTTGATGAGTTGAACTCAAAACTACTCCATTTAAATCTTAGTTTTCATGCATTTTTCTTATATTTAAGTTTCTATCAGTAAAATTTACATTATAAATATGTGTCTTTGTATAGAATAAGAAAAAAGATAAAGTTTTATTCTCCTATTATCATCTCTTAACATTATTCTCATCGTTGAAATGCCATTATGTTAAATAATTAAGTACACATATATTACATGGGATCTGAGGATTGCATCAACTAACTAATATCCAAACAAAGAAAAGGATTGGTCTCTTTGAAGGTGGATATATGAGAGATTTGATACATAGACGAATAACATTTCTATCGATTTTGAAAGCAGATTAGACTTTATTTTATATATAAATAAAGTTCAATATGCAAAGAGTGGTAAATAGGATGTAAAATGAGCTACCTCAGCTCGACTCGGCTCGATTCACCGTTAGCTCGCAAGAAAATTAACTAGTTCAGGTCAGCTTGTTTTCTAAACGAACTGAAAAATTTCAGCTCAGCCCGTCTTTGGCTCGCCAGATAACGAGCCGGTTCGTGAACTATGCTATTTAATTTAGAAAAAACTCTAGAACACATTAATTATTAATTAAATAAAATAAATTATTTAAAATATAAAAATATTTATTCAAATACAAAGTTATTGAATATTAAGATACTAAATCGAATACAAAGTAATCGAATATGAAGTAAAATTTCCAAAACTTAAATATTTTAAAGTTGGTCTCTCGTAACATTCAGTACATCTCTTTTATAGTAATGATTTCATCTTATTCAAAATTTATATAACAATAGAAACATATTTTTTTATTAAAACAATATTATCCTTTTTTTTCCTTCACATATCAAATTATTTTGTTCTCTAGTTACGAGCTAGCTTGCTTGCTCGCGAGCTGACTCGTATAAACTCTAACTCATTTTTAGATTAATTCACCAACTCGTTTTTCAAATGAACTAAAAAATACTCAGTTCAACTCGCTAAACAAATGATCAGAGCTAAACTATCTCGTGACCTTTTAGCTCATTTTACATCCCAGCGGTAAGTTATATTGTCTCTGTTATAAGTGTAGAAATGAAAACAAATTTAGTGCAGATGTAATGTTACAACACCTATATAGGAAAAGTTTCATAGAAAACTACCATGTTTTATTTATTTTGGCAAATATATGGGTACAATAGCAACTCATACAGACATTATTAAAAATTAAGATAATATTATAACCATTATGAAATGATTACAAATGAAAGTAGTCTTGATGATCGTACTTGTCATATTAGAGATATAGAAATGACTAGGAATACTTTTCCCGTCCATCATATTATCAGTGATGAACACCTCAATGAAGAAGTGTCAATTGATGAAACCGAAAAATTTTTGAAGCCACTTAGTGCATCAAAGTAATCTCTATATTCTGGTTGTAAGCACCATTCTCAATTATCACTTACAACTAGATTAACGAGAGTGAAGACAAGATGTAATACCATAGGATATTGTATGGATCAAATGTGTCAAACATCTCATAATATGTTTAACAAAAGTTATTGATTTTTCGGAATGTTCAACGAAATTGCTTCTGAATAGTCCATCAATTCAAAAAAGATGATGAACATGAGTTTGTCAATTTTCATGCAGAAGAGACTATGAAGATTGTGATAGAGAGGATCTAACCCCAAACAGTCGTGATCTTTTTCCTCTTATACCACAAAATCTATTTGAAGGTAATAATATATAGAAAAAATGCCTAAAAATTCTCAAAATCTCATTTTTTTTTTCTAAGAAGCTAAATTCCCCGAGTTATTTTCATTACTGAAACAAATATACCTCTAATTTTTTTTGTCTAAAAATTTCTCAACTCCTAAATCTTTCCTGTCAAACCTCATCATTCTCTTATTTGAAATATCATCTCCTTTAAACCTTGTTTTCTCATCCTTTAATCTGGCGTGGGATAAGCGTATAACCGAAAAATTTTGAAATTTGAGCAATTTCTAGAAAAAAAATAGGTTTTTCCGAAATGACGCTAATTCAATGTTTTTTTGGTAAAAACATTGTAGTTTAGGATTTTCTAGGTCTTTCCCGGACTATATAATTCCATTTATTATTTAAATTATAAATGTTGGTACCATTATGTCTTTTATATTGTAGTCAATTCGATTGTATAGTCAATTCAAGCTTCATCTTGTTTTTTTCAATCAAAGAGCACCGGGTGTGCAACTTTCCTCATTTAGAGGTGGGGGTGAATTGTGGTACAAGGTAATAGACAAAATATTTTTGTTGTGTATTTCTGAATACATGACTCTTACAAACTTTGACTTAACCTAATTTACAATAATATAGAATGATTACTTTGTATATTCCCTAATAATACCTCATAAGATGAGTCCATAGATGTGATTCCAATATTAGAACATATAATAGAGAATGATGAATGAGGTAATGGCTTTGTGAGAAGATATGCTAATTCATATGTCGAGCTATCATGCGAAACACGTAGGAAGCCAATCTAAATTTGTCCATGAACAAAATGAAAATCGAAGGCATTGTGTTTTATTCTGGTTCATACTGAGATATGTTATACCAATATTGTCACAATAGATGACTGGATAACTCGGTAAAGATGTATCATGATAGAGAGTATAGAGACAACCAAAAGTGTTTTCGTAGACATAGATACGATGGACGATATTTATCCTTTATAGACGAACGAGCTAGTGTCTTTTGTTTTTTAGATGACCATGAGTTAGATGTTTCCCAAGATAAATAATGTAAGCCCTTGGGACATGTAGTTATCCATATTCCTATCTCAATCAGCATCACTCAATGCATGAATGACCAAATTATTAACTACAAGAAAGATTCCATGATGCCGAGACCCCACAAATATCTATGTACTTGTTTGGTAGCCCGCCAATGGACATTTGTTGGAGCACGTATTAATTGCGATAATGTTTTGACTGAAAAACTGATATATGGCCTGGTGAGAGACAAATATTAAATCTCCCACTTACTCGACATGAGTAATAACTTAGACATCAAGGCAATAGGATTCGTGAACAGATTCGCCTCAACCATATGTGTTCTATGCAAAAGATCAACAATATACATACTTTGTATAAGAAGTAAGCCATGTTGAGTTTTTGTTGTCTAAACTCTAAGATCTAAGAAGAATGAGAGATCATCAAAGTCTTTGATGATAAATGAGCAGTAGGAGAGTCAATCACAACTTCAACTCGTTTGGGATAATTGATTGTCACATCTCGGTCATCCACATCAATGAGAATAAAGATGTGAATATCACCATCGTGTAGATAAAAAAATATGCATTAAGAAGACACTGTGTGAACCCAATGGTGATTAGGAATTTTTTAAGTTCAAAATAACAAGCTCGAGGAGTATATTGAAGACTAGAAATAGCTTTTCGCAACTTACAAACCATGATGTGGAAGATCCTTATCAATAAAATATGACGATTGATACATGTAGACTTTTTCTTTAAATGACCTTGAACGAATGCATTTTTCACATCAAGTTATTGAAGTGACCATTTTCAGGAAACTATATTGTTAGTATAACACGAATAGTAGTAAATTTAATAACCATAGAGCTAAATTTTCAAAAAAAAAAAAAGACCACAATTGGACATTGATGAAAAAATTTGGGAACAATACGAGCTTTCTAGTGTTCCATAGATCAATCAAGACTTCTTTTAATATTACATACCTATTTGTACCCAACAACATCAGTAGCATCAACCGCCAGAACAAGTTCCTAAGTACAATTATGACTACTAGAAATATTGTATGTCTGGACAACATAAATTGACCCTAATTCGTTTAGAAAATTGTTTCCAAATGTTTTCTGTACGGATATTCAATGACGACAATTAATATATGTCTGAAATTCATCTGGAATTCTGGATAGATTTATTCGTCTGAAAATAGTCTAGAATTATTTTTTGAAAAAAACAAAAAATTGGATAGATTTTTCCGTCTAAAAATGTTTTCTTCAAAAACAAAAATAATAAAATTAAAAAATTAAAAATTAAAATTAAAAAACTCATCCTCGTTCTTCTCCTCCTCTTCCTCTTCCTCTTCCACAGCGACCTTCTTCTCCTCCGCCTCCTCCTACTCTCTCTCTCTCTCTTCACTCTTTCTTTATCCTCTTTGTCTTCTTCTTTATCTTCTATATTCTTCTTATTCTATTCAAATCAATTTTTTCCCAAAAACTTAAATTAGAAACGATCTGAATAAAAGCATTGTATTCATCATTCATTGCAACAAGCCGTTTGTTATCCTTACGGCTGGGTGAACTGTGAATGGATCTTGATCAATAAATATTGTATGATAGGAGAACTTGGGATTTGGTTTGAAAATGTAGTTCTTGAACTGAGTAACCATGGAGATGGTGTTCTGTATCCACAAAGAAACATTAACATCGACCATAAAAGGTTACAAGGGATATGTCACATCTGAGGGAGAAAACAATGGCATGTCCTACAATAGTGAGAAATCTAAGCTCAAGGGCTGATTTACGGACGACATTACTTGTGGACTTGAGAAGGTTGACACGGAGGTGGCTGGTGGACACGAGGATTAAAGAAATTCGAAGACGGAGATGCTAGGGTGAAAAACTTGGAGAAATTGGCATAAGGAAATGTATACTCATGGAAGTGAACATGACAATAAACAACAAAAAAAAAACAAGACATGATGGAATCAAAGCACATGTAATTGCTTTTAGTTTGAAAGTATCTGATGAACAAACGAGTGGTACATGAAGAGATAGCTGGCTTGTCGCATAGGGCTGAACCAAGGCAATATGGACGTCTAAGTTTATCATAGTTGGGGATCAAAAAATACATTCATTTGGAGAGACCATATCTAGAACCGAAGTAGGCATCTTAAGGATAGATGGACCGTGGTAATAAAAACATGCGACCAAAATGTGAAAGTAGGGACACGTGCATTAGAAGGGATAACCCAATTTCCATCTATGACGCCTCTCTGACAACCGATTATGCTTGGGAGTATGTGGTGGTGTGGTGAAGTGTGAAATACCATGGGAGGCTAGAAAAGGCGTAAAAGCAACAAATTCGCCCGAATTATCGAAATAGAAAGTGATGATTTTGGAGCTGAACTTGTGAGTAACAAGGGCTATAAATCGATTAAAGGTGTCTTTGATATGAGATTTATATTTGAGAGATAAATCCAATAGAAGCGAGTGAAGTGATCAACAAAAATACCATCAATAGACAAATATGGAGAAGATCATGCGTCAGAATATATGATTTCAAGTGGGCTAGAGGATGAAATTGATGATGTATAAAATGGAATTTTGTAACTTATTAATAGATCAAAAGTTCTATAAAAGATTAGATGAATCCTCAACAATGGAATATGAGACTCAAACATTACATGTTTGACAATAAGTAAGAACGGATGACCTACATGCAAGTGCCATTTAGACGAAGTGGGCTTAAGACTCGAATACGCGACAAAAGAAGACGATGCAGAGATAAGGTTCAGCCACTTGTAGACGTTGTTTTTAACCTTTCTATTTAACAATGTCATCCACGTACTGAGATTGTTCACCTAAAACATTTGAGAAATAAATTTAACGAACAATTTATTAGTATCACACATTTAATGGACTAATATAAGATTCTTTGAGATAGTAGAAACAAAAAGCACATTCACTATAAAAAAATGCAAATATTAACAAACGAATCAACGAACCGTCCATTGAAAAAAATTCCAACGAATTTCAACGAAAAATGGGGAATTATCAACAAACATCAATCGATTGGAATTTCCAATGGAATATCAACGAATACTATCTGTTAAAAGTTTTTGGTGATCTATGGAAAGGTCGTTGAAACCACCAAATTATTTCAACGGATGTTCATTGGTAAATTTGAAATTTCAATGCGATCGTTGCAAAAATCGACCCTTAGATTTTAATGGGCATTCGTTGGTATTTCCAACGAAATTCATTGGAATTTTCAATATTTATACACTATACTCTAATTCTTTAGCCATGAACAAAAATATATATTCATAAAATGTCGCCTTCTTCAAATAAAGATATATACATATCGAAAGAACTGATGCATAGAAGAAAAAATCTTGTAACCGAGGTAGTTATAAAAGAATAATTGCACGGATTGAAACAGATCATGAGTATTGCATCAATGCAACCTTTCTGTCAAGAACATGGGACAATGTTATGTCTTTGAAAAAGATGCAAAAACATGAATTATCAAACTCAAGAAATTGTTCGCAAATACATTTACAAGGTAGGTTTCGTAGAGAATTATGAAATTTGATTCTTTTATGGCGAAGTTTGTGGCGTTAGAGATAGTGTCCAAGAAGTACAAGGAATAAAAGGAAATGAAGAGGTTCATTGTGAAACAACGACGACCAATCCATATGTGAAAATGGTGTCAAATGCTTTTTCTAAAGTTGTTGAGAAAACACATGAAGAAATGTCAAACAATGAGGCACGTGGATTTTTAAACCCATTAGATGCGACAAAACAACATATATATGAAGATTTTCATGAAGGTCAATCTTGTTTGTCTTTATCATAAAAAATGACGAGTATAAAATTAGACTACATGTAGCTGAAAATTGCATGGATTCACTTTGCAAAACAATGCGTGAATATTTACCAGCAAATAATTAAGCTCCTGAGATATATTATGAAACAAAGAATGTTTTAAATAATTTGGGATTGCCACATGAGAATATTGATATTTGTAGAGATAGTTGCATGTTTTTTTGGGGAGGAGATAAATACCTTTCGGAATGTAAATTTTGCGGTTCAAACTGATTTCATCTGAAGAACCATCTTTACGAAATTATGTACCGTACAAAAAACTTTCTATATGCCTATAGAAAATAGATTGATAAGGTTATATGAATTCAAAAAACCATTTTTTCAATGAGATGGCATGTAGAACATTCGAAAGGTGAAGGAATAATACAAAATCCATCGAATGATAAGGCTTGGAAGGATTTCAATGAAATATTTTTTTAAGTTTGCATATGAAACGAGAAATGTTTATCTTTGTCTTTGCACTGATGGTTTTATTCCATATGGACAATCTGGAAGTCAGTATTCTTTATGGCATGTGAGTTTATCTCCGTATAATTTGCCTCTCGAGATGTGTTTGAAATGAGAAGTTATGTTTTGGTGTTGCTGAATGCAAGACTAGAACATCCGAAGAATAGTTTCGATGTATACTTGTAGCCCTTAATTCATGAATTAAGAGATTTGTAGAACAATGGAATTGTTGCATATGACGTAACTATGAAGCGAAACTTCACAATGAAAACGACATTGTTGTGGACAATTAGTGACTTTCCTACCTATAGAATATTATCTAGATGAAGCATGCACTGGAGACTGGCATGTTGATATTGTATGGAGGATACGTATTCCTTTCATTAAGTACATGGGAAGAAACCATATTGGTTTAATTTTTATAGAAGATTTCTTCCCCATGGACATAAATTCAAAAAATATAAGAAACATTTACGAAAGAACGTGGTACAAAAAGAAAAGGCACCATGTATACAAACAGGTACGTAAATACAATATGAACGACTAAACACGATGGCATATTTACAAGAATCGATGGAACATGGAGGAGATCTTGGGCATCAAAAACCAAAAGGCCAAGTTGAATGTTATAACCGGTACAAACGTAGTATTTTTCTGGAACTACCATATTAGAAATCACTCATATATATTGCATCATAATTTGGATGTTATGCATATGAAAAAAACGTTTTCGATAACATCATCAACACTATTTTGAATGTGATGGGGAAAATGAAAGATAACATATAATCAAAGGAAGATTTGAAGTAAATATGTTGAAGACCTGAGTTGGAGTTACGCGATGGAAAGGCATCTATCCTAGTATTCAGATTGACTAGACTAGCGTAAACAACATTATATAGGTGGTTAAAAGAAGACGTTAAATTTCATGATTGAATATGCATCGAATATTTCTCGGTGTGTCGATATTGTGGGTTCAAGACTCATTGTGTTAAAACATCATATTTTCATGCAGTGACTAATTCTAATCGTGTTTGTTGACCTATTACCATGGAACATGCATGACGTGCTAAGCGAAATTAGCATATTCTTCATAGATATATGTTAAAGAAATTTTAAAAGAGATGACTTGGAGTTATTGAAAACGAATATCTCTGAGGTGTTATGCTCTTTAGAAAGAGTTTTTTTGTCTTCCTTATTTGATGTCATGGAACATTTACCAATATATTTACAAGATGAGGCAATACTCGGTGGCCCGGTTCAACTCAGGTGGATGTATTCATTCGAAAAGTTTTTCTTTCATCTAAAGAAAAAAGCAAAAAACAAAGCAACGATTGAAGTATCTATTGTTAAACAGGATTTGTTGGATGATATCACATATTTCAAAAGAAGATCACACAACCTATCTATATCAATATAATCCTCAGTTTGGTGTAATTCCTCAGATCATTACACCAATTGGACGTACTGAAGGAAAATCCGAGGAATATTGGCTGACATTGGAGGAGTATAATCACGTTTATAAATTATATATCATTAAGAGCTATTTATTACCTTTCGGTGACAATCGATCTTTTAATCTACAAACATGTGTGTGTGTGTGTGTGCGTGTGTGCGCGTGTGCGCGTGAGCGCGTGTGCGCGTGTGCGTGTGTGCGCGTGTGCGCGTGTGTGCGTGTGTGTGTGTGTGTGCGTGCGCGTGTGTGTGTGTGTGAACATATTTTCATTACAAAGTTTTTTATGAAGAGGTAATGAGTACATATACTGCTCGTGTAAACGTATATGAATTCAACAAAATAAAAGTTCAACATTGTACATCGTGGTTGAGAAATTACGTAAGTACTCATATTTTGGTATATATACCTAAAATAATGTATGCTATAAGTAATCATTCATTTTTTATATTGTATACATTAAGGGTTGGAATGAAAGACTTCCTATTAGTTTCAGAGATTTGGATAATATATTGTGTTGGCCAATTATGTTTACTCGGGGATACACATTCAACACTTATGAGCACAAAAAACATAGACCCACATTCAATTACGATGTTTGCGTTAATAGTGAAATAGAGGATGGTAATGTCTATGATATTTTGCATTAAATCATATAGGTTGAATATCTTGGCCTCGTTAGATTGAAGATAATATTTCAAATGTTAGTGGTTGACCCAACCATAAGATGTGGTATACAGAAAAATCGATAGGGAGGAATTGACATCAACCCGGCATGAAAGTATGCAATGTATAATCCATTCATCACAACATACAAGCAGATCAAGTATGCTATGTGCACTATCCAACATCATTGAGACATCGAAATGAGGAGTGGTGGGTTGTAGTTAAGAATAAACCGTGTGTAGAAGAAAAATAAGATCCATTGCAAACCGATCACCCTGAGCCAATACGTTTACTTGATATTGATAATCATGAAGAGATTCTCGCAAGGATCGACATAGATGGAAATACATTGATGATTATAAAGATTTTGGAATGAAATATGTTGAAGATAAACATGGCGACGAATTCGATGCATCATCGAAGGAACACTCACCAATTGAAGAATTAACAGAGGAAGATATATATGAATTATGTAATTATAATATCAAACTTGTGTAACTTAATTTTTTTTTAGAATAATATATTTCATTTTCAACGGGCATCTGTTGGAAATTGCAAGGTACATCCGTTGAATTGTAGAATTTATGTTCGACTCATATATATTTTCTAAAAAAAATCATGTCCATTTTCAACGGGCATCCGTCGGAAATTCCAATGGACACCTCGTTGAATCGTAGAAATTATGTTCAACAGTTAGAAAAATTTTACGGTTTTCCATTTTTCAATGGACATCCATTGGAACTTCCAACGAATGCCCATTGAAATAAATGACAAAGTATTAATGATCATCCATTGGAAGATTTCAACGGTCCTCAATTGGTTCGTTATTATGGGTATCCGTCAGTCTTTTTCAATGGGAATCCGTTGGAAACTTGCAACGAGCATCTATTATAATAGGTAATTGTAAGTTATGCTCCACCTAGGTAGCTCGTCGCATCGGAAACATGAATTCTACATGCATCCATTGGAAGTTACAACGGATGCCTGTTAAAAAAAGATGTACAGCTGCTTTATGATGTTTGTTGCCTCGAATACATAATTTCCAATGGATATCCGTTAGAAATTCCACCATCATGTTAAAAACATGTCTGTTGATAAGACGTCATTTTCAACGGGTATCCGTTGGAAATTTTGGTAATTAACTTGTTGAACAGTTTCATTTCCATCACCATCTCAAAATAAAAACAACAAATTCTCTCAAACACTAATCCCAAACCCTTAAAGACATTGAGAGCTTGTTGATCTATCAACCACGGTAAATTGTTCGTGGGTGCCGCAAGAGCCCCGCCACCATATCGGCCTCTGTAACCTATACCGGCATAACTGATATTTGATTAAGAAGAAGATATGGTGGATATCAATGCTTTGATCGATACCTTCGACGAGCGTCGAACCGTTCCCATCATCGATCTTAAACGTCGTAACAAGACGTATGGTAAAATACTATTCATTTACACATATATTATTAATTTTTAAAATCATCTAATGATTTCGTTTACACGTGTAGATTTGATGTGGATGATGTTATTAAAACACAACAACATCATCCAAGGCTCTTTGCAAGATCAATGTGGGTGCAAGAATGAGCCCACCTTGGCAAGTGATGCCAAAGACGATACACCGTCGATGGTGGTGTACTTTTATCGTAAGCAATATAATATAAGATTTAATTTAATAATATTATTGAATTTGTTTAATAAGTTAATTGGTTTACAAATAATTTTGTAACTCGCATATATATTGCTAAAGAATGATACATCGCGCATCTATGCCCCTTGGATACGTGATATGCAAGAGCAGTTACGCTTGATGACGAACAACACTAAGCGCAACTACTACAATAAGAACACCAAACTGGCATGGACAATGGACGAGGTTTTCAACCAATTCGTCCAGTATTGGGAGCCGGAGGATTTAAAGTCTAAAAGCAAAAAGGCCAAGAAGTGTCTGTACGGCGAAAAAATTCTCGGTGGTGGTCCACATCGTCGTACCTCGGGAGTAAAGTCGTTCCCCAAAAGAAAGAAATAGTTGGTAAGAAATGTTTCTTTATAATTTAAATTTAAGTTTCGGTAAATTGGTATCTAATTATATTATTTTAATGTTACAGATGCAAAGGATAGGAAAAACTAACTCTTCTTAAGCTAATCGTTGAGACTCATGCCAAGAAAAAGCCCATCGTCGGGGAGAGATTGAAGAATCTAAGCTGGTTGACCGGTAGAGCGGATGGTGAAAGGTATGACGGAGAATATCACACAACAATCACAAGCTATCGGTACATCTTCTGATGAATTTAGTCCTTACAAAATAATATTTTTTTACAAGAAAATAATGTTAATAATTGGTTAGATAAAAAAATTTATATCGATATACTAACTTTAATTTGTTTCATATTCCAATCTGTTGGGTCGTATAACGGGCGTCTATATAGTCTAGGCTCTCTACAAAAATATATTTTAGAGGACGCCACGATGGTACCCCACACTGTCCAAGAGACGTATGTGCGAGAACGACGCGTCGAGCATCTTGAGGCTACACTTTGAGAAACACAAGCTAAACTTTGACAAACGCGAGCACAGATGCGTCATATGGAAATCATCATTGAGTTGATGACCGGTCAAGCGTATCAGCAACCACCATCTATAGAGAAAACACCATCGAGATAAGAACCGATCATCGAATCCACCACAACTCCTTCCCGAGGCATTGGAGAAGACGGAGACAAAAAACGACAGTGCTGGTTTAGATGATATGTAGGCAATTCGATTTTTAATTTTGTATAAAAATTTGTATATATAAAAATTATATTTTTAAAAAATTATCAATTTATCAACGGATCTTTGGTGATAAAAGAACAAAATTATCAACAAAAATCGGTTAACATATTTTAAATTTTCCTACTAAAAACCAACGGATATCTGTTGATAATTCACGCGAACAATTTTAATGGATACTTGTTGGTTTGCAAGCCACTTTGCAATAGATACCCATTGAAACTGCCAACGGTTAACCGTTGCGAGTTTTAACGGGTATCAGTTGTAATTTCTAACGGTTCTATTCGTTGCAATCTGATAACACGAAATCCGTTGTAGTTTTTATATCATTCTTAGGTCTAGTTTCGAGTAGATTTATTAGATTTCATTCATTTATCGAGTTTATTCGAAGACTTTATCTACATTTCGTGTTTTGCATAGGAAACGAAGACATGAGGAGAAACACGAGAGATTATGGCAATCTAACCCCGAAAACATAGTTGAGTGACAAGGTTCAACTTGTGCAAGGCCACGGATTCAAGTGTACATTCAAACACCGAGCGAAAGGAGCGGAAACAACATTGCAAGACATGCACGCTTGGGCATTGGAAGTGTGCCCGCTCGGGTAATTGATGCCAAGACAACCCCGTAGCTTTGCACGACTCGGGTGCTCAAGGAACATGTTCGGGTATCTGTGCCTGATCGGGTGGAATTGGAGTGCCCACTCGGGTTAATTGTCATCAAGATGTGTCGTAGCTTTGCACGACTCGGGCTGAAGAGGAACACACTCGGGCATAAGTGCCCGCTCGGGCTAAAGTGGGTGTACACGGTCGGGCCCAAGGCCTGCACGAGCGGGTAGAAGCTGTGCCTGCTCGGGCCCTTGTTTTTCTCAACTAATTCCCAAGATTTAGAACGACCAAACTAAGAGAAATCAGATCTAATAAAAGGGGTTTTCGAACCAGATTAGAGGGGGACGATTCAGAGACATTGGATACACACTTGGAGAGTTCGAGAAGGACGGAACGAGGGATCCGGAGCATGGAGGATCTATTGAAGACATCGGTTGATGAATAGGGAGCATTCTTATTCTCTTTCTATGTTGAATTTAGATTTCTTTTGTGTTTCGTTTCCTGAGTTCATGTCCAAGTAGATCTATTGCCATAGGTTAGAGAGTATTGCCAATATGTAATGAAGTCTTGTGCTTAATGAATGGTGGATCTTAATGCATTCATACTTGTACGCCACTCGATATGAATGAATTCGGTATTTGATCATGTTTTCAGATTTCATGGTTGATCTTAATGCTTCAATACTTGTACGACACTTGATTGATGATGTTAGAAGCCTAATAAATCTACGCCAGGGCATTAGACTTTGGAACATAGCCATGATTTAGGGTTTAATTTGGAACTTAGCCATGATTTAGGGTTTAATCGGTTTAGAATCTACGCCAGGTCAATCGATTGAATCTAGGGATTAGGATAGCGGTCGTAATGCGTCTATGTATGTAAGATGCGCAATAGATATATTGGTATATGCATGCTAGATAGTGGACAAGTCTACGCCAGTCGGTTCCTATAGGAGAGCTTGAATTCCCTGAACTCGTGATAGTATCTAAGACCAATGATCTTGTTAGAACGTCGTTACATTGTCGTGCGACTCTCGATACCTATGGTGGTTAGTCTTTGACTCATTCCTATCATTAGTTTAGTTTAGTTTGCATTTGCATTCCGTCTACTATTGATTTTACACGTCTTACTCATTAGTCTAATAGCTTTAGAGTTGCATCAATTCCTTGTGTTCGACCCTAGTTGCTACACGATCCGTATTCTTGCGGAAGCGTTAGTCTAGGTAATTTATTACTTGAGTCTACGCACATCAAGTTTTTGGCGCCGTTGCCGGGGAATTGTACTTGATATAACGCACATCAAGTTTTTGGCGTCGTTGACGGGGATGTTGATTACGACTTTAGAGTTAGGATACTTTTGAATTAAGACATAGTCCTTTTCGGAGTCTTCATTTGTTTTTCGTTTTTGTTTTCTTTCTTATAGAGTCAAAAAAAAATTACCTCTCGGAGCTTAACCGAATTTTGTTCTTTATTTTGCGAGGTAACATGAGCAACATCAACTCTTGGAGTGCCGATATAGCTGAGATGAATTATCAATTTTTCAAACCTCGTCATATGCTATCTAACTCATACCGTCCATATTACTCGGAGCAATCATGGGAACAAGACGTTTGGGGGAACACCGATGGTATGCTGAATGCACAATATGAATTTGGGAGTTTTCAGCCATGGATGCAACTCCAAATTAAGAATTATCCATCATATGCACCCCCATGTCCGCAACAAGAAGCTAATGCCGATATTATGTCCATGCTCGCTCAATTCGCACAAGGGGAGAAAGAAAATCACGCCTTACTTAGAGAGCTGCAAGCGGGTTATAGAGACATGATTAATGACATAAAGATCTTAGGCAATAAAGTTGCACAACTCGCTGCAAATTCCTCCGAATCACAAGGAATTCCACCGGGGAGATCGGAAACAAATCCTCATGAGCATGACAACGAAATTTACCTAAGGAGTTGTAAGACGGTGGATCAGCCCATTCTTCCAACATTTGAAAAGGGAGAATCATCTAGGGCAGTAGCGAGAGAGAACAGCAACATCGAAGAGCACAAAGAGGAGGAAGAAGAGCCTAAATATGCCAAACCCGAACCTAGACCTCCTCCTTTGCCGTTCCCACAACGTCAACGCATAAAGACGGTAGATAAGCCAAATCCCTCAATAATTGACAAAGGAGATGAACCTAACATGGGAGTGGATAACGCTATGGAAATCGATAAGCATATGATGAAACCCCGATGGAAGTAGAGTTCAGTTTGGTGGACACACTCATGTGTTATCGATTTTGTGTTCCCCGAAGGCATCTTTGAGAGTTTAGCCGAGGAAGTTAGTGACGAAATTCAGAATACGGATTCCCTAGATATGAATCTCTTAGCAGCTGGAGAAGATTCATACAAGGTACCAAACGAGCTTCTTGATAATGAAAAGAAAAAGGAATCCACCGAGCGAAACTTCCATGCAACACAAGCTAAACGCGGTTCAAATCAGTACATGAACGATCCCGAAATGCCGCGAAGCTACAACCAACGTCCAACACACAATTGGGACGTCGACAAGATGCCCAAGGTGAAGATGAAACCTTCACCACAAAGGC
>CM071867.1:19287110-19301160 GCA_036759665.1 Gynandropsis gynandra
CACAAGGCGGTGTTAACCACACCGAACTAGGCTTCTTGAGGCGGGTAGTGCAGACAGAGATTGCGGATGATGATTTGGACATCATGACCGTCGACCTAGCATCGCTGGTCATTGGGCACTTCCTCGACATATCCACCGAGAAAGTTTGCATTGATACGAAGATCATGTGCGGTGGTATTGTCACCATGATTGCACGGAGGGTCGGGATCAACCTTGGGATCCTGACCGAGGACAAGATAAATGAGGAACCAGAGTTGAACCTCCAAAATTTGCACAACCGAAGAGCCATCACATTGGAGCGGTACAACGTGATTTGGTGCTACAAGGACGAGCACAGTCGAAACTTAGAGGTTGACATCAGTGAGATTGAGGTACCGAGTTTAGACGAGGAGGGATCCCGATTTAGGATTGATCCGAACATCGGGCACATCGGCCCGAGGGTAGCAGAGAACCTAGACCACCTCCCTTGCCGTTCCCACAACGTCAACGCATAAAGACGGTAGATAAGCCAAATCCCTCAATGAGTGACAAAGGAGATGAACCTAATATAGGAGTGGATAAGGCTATGGGCATTGATAAGGCTATGACGAAACCCGAGATGGAAGAAGAGTTCAGCTTGGTGAACACACATGAGCAACCATGCGTTATCGATTTTGTGTTCCCCGACGGCATCTTTGAGAGTTTAGCCGTGGAAGTTTGTGACGAATTTGAGAACACGGATTCCCTAGATATGAATCTCTTAGCAGCTGGAGAAGATTCATACAAGGTACAAAATGAGCTATTTGATAATGAGAAGAAAAGGGAATCCACAGAACGAGACTTCCACGCGACACTAGCCAAACGCGGCTCAAATCAGTACACGAACGATCCCGTAATGCCGCGAAGCTACATCCAACGTCCAGCACACAATTGGGACGTTGACAAGAAGCCTAAGGTGAAGATGAAGCCTTCACCACAAAGGAGCTCCACTAATCCGCGTGCCGCGCCCTATCGAACATACTATGCACGCGAGACTCTACGAACGCGACGACGTCGAGGACGTCCATCTAATGGGTAGCATTTGGTCAGGCTCGCGACCTTAAACAAGCGCTTATCGGGAGGCAACCCGACTTTTTCCACTTTTGCATTTTTCATTTCATTTTTCTTTTGGACTATTTCTTTTTCTTTTCATATTGATGTACTTGGTGGAATCGTATTCCTTCCTCTGGATTGTGTGATTCTTTTCACAGGCTTTTCAACGTTGATATCATCCTTGAGGAGGAGACGCATACAACGTCCGGACACAAACACGGGATTGCAAGATACACAAGGTGCACACGTTCTAACCCTTATTCTTCCCGTTGTTTGGTATGCGATATTCTGTTAGGTTTTGAACACCGGGACGGTGTCTCATTTAAGTCTGGGGGGAGTACTCGTCGAGTATTGTCATGTGATTAGGATTGGATTATTAAGGTTAGATTTTGTTTTTGTTTTTAGGAATTAACGGATGGATACCTAGCATGAATTTTCAAGCTTTAGTCATTATTGTGCGACCTTGTCGAATCGTGAACTATAGTCTAGGTGTGTTTAGAAGATTTCTTGATTCCGATTAGTTGAGTAATTGTGTTTGAAACCATGACTTATAGTTACATTCACCTCCTAGGTTTCAGTACCAAGTATTATATCTCCGTGTATACCGATTAATCGATGCTTGTTTGATAGATTTTTTAGCGTTCATTAAACTCTACACGCTTATACTCCGCTGTCAATTTTTTCTCCTTGGATAAGTCTTAATTATTTTAGGTTTTCATTGACATGAGTACATCGAGATCGATGGTTTGGGTCTAAGTGGTGGGTTGAGGCGCTATTCTACGTCCTAAGGGTTAGAGTTATGCGTATTCTTCATTAAAAAAAAGAAGTAAAAAAATCTGAAAAATAAGCTTCAATGACGCATCTCTTCACTCCGCTAAGGTTACGAGACCTTATGAGTGTGCCATAGGCAGTCTGGGTCTAAGTAGAAAGCCACCCTCTTCGACTTCGACGTCCTAGGAACCAAGCGTGGAACCATATAAAAAAAGAAAGAAAAAGAATAAAAAAGAAAAAGAAGAAGAATAAGAACGAGAATGTGAGCTCAATGATATCTCAAGTTTAAGAGAGTTGGTATGGAGATCGCTTGGACGTTGTTTAGGAGTACGGATTAGACTTAGGTCATTGGTAGGATTGCATGGTTCGAGACTTTCGGTTGATAGAAGTCTGAACTTGGTACGCTTAGGCTTGCGTTCATGTGACGCGTTGTTTTGCATGATGGCCAATCCTTTGATGTATTTGTGCTAGTATCCATTGTTGTTTAGCTCTTCTAGTACTCGACTCTAGGTTTGCTCGAGGACGAGCAAAAGGATAAGTCTGGGGGAGTTTGATAACACGTAATCCGTTGTAGTTTTTATATCATTATTAGGTAGATTACTTAGATTTCATTCATTTATCGAGTTTATTTGAGGATTTCATCTACATTTCGTGTTTTGTGTAGGAAACGAAGACATGAGGAGAAACACGAGAGTTTATTGCAATTTAACCCCGAAAACGTAGTTGAGTGACAAGGTTCAACTTGTGCAAGGCCATGGATTGAAGTGAACATTCAAACACCGAGCGAAAGGAGCGGAAACAACCATTCAAGACCTACACGCTCGGGTGGATTGGGAGTGCCCGGTCGGGCTAATTGTTACCAAACATCCCCGTAACTTTGCACGACTCGGGTGCTCAAGGAACATGTTCGGGCATGTGTGCCCGATCGGGTGGAATTGGAGTGCCCGCTCGGGTTAATTGTCATCAAGATGTGTCGTAGCTTTGCACGACTCGGGCTGAAGAGGAACACACTCGGGCATAGGTGCCCGCTCGGGCTAAAGTGGGTGTACACGGTCGGGCCCAAGGCCTGCACGAGCGGGTAGAAGCTATGCCTGCTCGGGCCCAAGGCCTGCACGAGCGGGTAGAAGTTGTGCCTGCTCGGGCCCTTGTTTTTCTCAACTAATTCCCAAGATTTAGAACGACCAAACTAAGAGAAATCAGATCTAATAAAAGGGGTTTCGAACCAGATTAGAGGGGGACGATTCAGAGACATTGGAGACACACTTGGAGAGTTCGAGAAGGACGGAACGAGGGATCCGGAGCATGGAGGATCTATTGAAGACATCGGTTGATGAATAGGGAGCATTCTTATTCTCTTTCTATGTTGAATTTAGATTTCTTTTGTGTTTCGATTCCTGAGTTCATGTCCAAGTAGATCTATTGCCATAGGTTAGAGAGTATTGCCAATATGTAATGAAGTCTTGTGCTTAATGAATGGTGGATCTTAATACTTTCATACTTGTACGCCACTTGATACGAATGAATTTGGTATTTGATCATGTTTTCAGATTGCATGGTTGATCTTAATGCTTCAATACTTGTACGACACTTGATTGATGATGTTAGAAGTCTAATAAATCTACGCCAAGGCATTAGACTTTGGAACTTAGCCATGATTTAGGGTTTAATCGGTTTAGAATCTACGCCAGGTCAATCGATGGGATCTAGGGATTAGGATAGCGGTCGTAATGCGTCTATGCATGTAAGTCATTAGTTTAGTTTAGTTTGCATTTGCATTCCATTCCACTATTGATTTCACACGTCTTATTCATTAGTCTAATAGCTTTAGAGTTGCATCAATTCCTTGTGTTCGACCCTAGTTGCTACACGATCCGTATTCTTGCGGAAGCGTTAGATCTAGGTAATTTATTACTTGATATAACGCACATCACAATCCCTTTATGATTTCCAATGGATTATGTTCGTTGAAATACCATTTCAAATTGCAACTGATGTGGTTTTTCAATAGTTAATTTCCAACGGGCTGAATGTGTTGCAACCCGTTCGAAATGGTCAATTCCAATGGAAAAAGAATCATTTTCAACAGATTTGACCATTGGAAATGACCTATTTTTTGTACTGATTGTTTAAATGAATAAAGTGAGCGGAAGAGGGAACAGACAAAGAACCCATATTTTTTATTTTGATATCGATCCATCACCTACAACAACTTCATCTTCTCCACTGTGGAGGTTCTAAAGTGAAAGATTGTGGAGATCGGTGGTTATACGATGTGATTTCTCACTGATGCGTTATCAAAGTTAAACAAATAACCTAAACTACCCGCAAGACACGTGTGTAGTACTTCAGGTACCGATCCCACAGAGACTATGCAACACAACTTAAACTCGAACTACGAATCAAACTTGCTAACGAACGAAATATGGTTTTAAGAATGAAATACTAAAAACGAATAAACAAACTAGTTCTTAAGAATGAGACAAACGTTCCAAGAAACCGGTTTCACCACAAGACTATCGAAACCAACAATCAACCTATCTATCATACAATCCCAGTCAAGTTATCTAAGGCAGATGACCCTAATATGATATCTACCCTCTCCCGAGACATAGACACGTGATCTAGTCAAGTTATCCCCTACTTTCGTGGCTGACACCTTGAACTAAACCCATCAGACCTGTGATTCATCTGTTTTACCCTCAACCGCTGCTACCCTACTTTCGTGGCCTAACCTCTGTTGTTCTAAACCTGATCTTCTAGGACTAGAATTCTCCTTTCGGTCCTTCTCCTAACCCCTAACACATGCATCTACGTGGCCATCGCAAACACAAGTAAATTAAGCACTCAGATAAAGAATAGATAAACGAAAACGGGAAGATGCATTCAAAGGTAAATCAAAAGTGGTTTCGGGATAGCCATGGGCTAATCCCTTCTCCTAGAACAAACAAACTACTCGCTCATGCGTCCGTAAACAAACATAAACGAAATAGCAGGTCTAAGGAACATGAAAACCAAAAGAAACAAAGTGTCAAGTTGATCTCCAATGCTCCTCGTAAGTCTCCTTCGCAAGAACCTCTTTCTTCTCTCTACTCTCTCTCCTCGATGAAGAACTCAAAACTTGGTGAATGAGCTCGACCTCTCACTCCTCTCCTCTTCTTTCCTTCCTCTTTTCTTTCCTTTTCTCCCTCCCTTTCCTTCTGGACGTTCAGTTCTTCCTTATGTTGCAGCAACCACCGATTGTTGTCTTTTCATGAGTTTCCATTATTAAATAAGTTGGGTAACATTTCCATTAGTACCTCCAGCGAAATATCACTTATTCCTCTTCTCTAAAGTCGTTTTCCTTATTGTATAAGTCACTAACAAACTTCCATTTGTTTTAAGTCAAATTAACTTATTTGAAGTTGCAGGTGACGGTCGCGACCCGCGCGGGCAGGTTAAGTGACCCGCTCGGGTACGGCGCGGAAGATCGCGCAAGAACGCGATGAAAAGGAGGCTGCCCGCTTGGGCTCATGGCCTGCCCGCTCGGGCTCATGTGCTGCCCGCTCGGGCTCAAGCCCCGGGCGGGGGATTTCTCGCCCGACTCGTGCTCAATTTGCTGGACAAAATCGCCGTAACAAATGCCCGCTCGGGCTAGGGAGTTACCCGCGCGGGTAGTGGATATTCCATGTCGATTCTCGTCCCGTTTGTCCTGTGATGATCCTCGATGTTGGTATTTTGTTTCGTGCACGTCCTTTAGCTCCGAAATGAACCGAATACGCATAAAAACCTGTAAGAACATGAAAACACGAAAACAAGTAAAACGGATACGTAAAGCATCGCATATATATCATAAACATCTCTAAAATCGTGTAAGAAATACGTATGAAAACGAGATGATCACTCACTATCAAGGAGCCATTGTGATTAGTTGTATGGAGAAACCACACTGTAGAATGCTTGTGTTTGCCACAACCAGGGAGTGTGTTGCCATGGTCGAGAGGATGCATGCCACAATTGGGACGTGGTGTGTTTGGGACTAGACATGGTGATTCATGGAGGCCGATAAGAGACGAATTGAGGAAAGCCCTTTCAACTATGATCGAAGAAGGTTTCACATGCACGACACTTGCCTTGATACCCCTTAGATGCAATGCGTTTTTTCGCTGAAAATATTGTGTTGTCCTCGATGGTGCAGTTTGGGACATATTCTTGAATTTTTAGTCAAGATAGGCAGCAACGAAGGTATGGTAGAGATCGCGGAAAGTTTGGCTTCATTATGGATCAAGTTATTTTGAAGTTCCTCAATGGAGATGTCGATATCCTTGGCCTTGACATGTCAAAAATAGGTTTGTTATTGTCTGAAAGGTCATCAAAGATTGCTTCAAGAAGATCTCCACGGTCAAGAGGCTTTCCCACGAGGGCAAGCTCAACGGCATGCATGGTGACATCACGGCATGCATGGTGGCAGCATTGGAACAGAAGACAAGAGTCCATGGTGCCGAGAGGTAAAGAAGAAAAGCTGGTGAAAACCCAGCAAGGCTCAGATACCATACTAGACAAAATATTTTAATTGTGTATTTTAGTTATAGGAGTATTTATATAAATTTAGACTTACAACTAATTTACAATATTATAACATTACTATTTTGTACTTAAACTAATTTACAATATTCTAAGATTACTATTTTGTACATTCCTTAATACAAGGTAGAATGGTCATGTTTTCGTTGTTGAAGCATGTAGCATTTTTTGGAAGGACAGTGTACGACCACCACAAGGTCTTGAGGTTTGCAAGTCCAATGTCAATGCGTGGAGATTCTTTCGAAACAGGGCTGGATAGTAGTATCGCACTGATATCCAAGTCATCGTATTAGATGACACCAGTGGAGAATGCGACTAGATGAACTTCTAAAAAAAGGTTTTGTATGGGTACGCACATTACCAGGGATCGCTAGTGATATTCCTATCAAGCTTTAAAAGGGTCACTGTCAATAACTTATATTTGTTATCTATGAAAGTTGTTGGAATTAGGGAGCCACCTAATCCTCTAAACTAAATTTTGAATTGGGATATTATCAATACCGATGCGAAGAAAGACATTAAGAAAACGACATTTTGAACTGGTATGACACTATGGGTTTGTAATCATGTTGTTTGATTTCACAAATGCTTATATCAAGTTTATGAGTATGATACAATATATATTTCAAGATGTCATAAATCGTCTTTTCATTATGTTCATCCATGATCTACTCTAAAAGTTTCCAAAAACACATTTTTTTATTGTTGTTTGAGCATCTAAAAGAACAACAACACCTTTTGCACAGGTTAAAAGTGTGATTTCTAATAAAGATGCGATTTTTTTTTGTAGCTATCAATGAGAGTACAGGGAAAAGGACAAACGAAGGGAAGCCAATAGGAGCCATCAAGGGGCCCTCTTACAGGATGGGGCCTGACAGGCAGGTGACAAGAGAATACCCATGTCAGAAGAGAAACCGAGGATAACAAACGAAGGATTTGGCAGTGTCGAAACCAAAGCCGCCACCTAACCTTTGTGTGGGGCGACAAAGCAGAGAAAGTTATTCCCTTCTTTGAATTTTCTCTTGTCAAGCTATCATAGGTATCTCAGCCTCTCTCTCACAACAAAACTAAGCCGAATATCTAAATTTGAAGCCACGTATCCTAAACCGGTTTTCTTCCATTTTGATCCCGGTTTAATTAAGGGTTCATCAGTTCTCTATTACGATTCTATCATTCGTGCAACATTAGGCGATCACATTCAGCGGTTACACATCAAGCAAACAAGGGAAACGAAGTACAACTAGGACAGGAAAAACAACATGCCAATCCCTAGAAATGCTCTTACAACTGATAGCCACACCGTTGATAACATAAAAACTAGCTATAAGAATCTCTAGCAAGACATACCAGAGCACCATGAACTCCCACATTCATAATTCTCACAGAAGAGAATTACAAACAGAAAACATCAAGGAGGTTTCCCAGGTGTTTGAGCGTGTTTACGAGAGAAATAAACTCACAAACATTTCTATACTTAATATATTCCAGATACCAGGTTGTTGTTTAGGGATCACTTGACAAGCACGCTAGCTTGGTTCTCCTGCTGCTGCTGGTAGTTAAGAGGCCTCCTGAAGAGCATGATATGTGGTTCAGGGCGATGGATGGCATAATGGACCCATCCACGGCTCTGCTGGACTCCAATTGCTCGCCACTCATTCTGCAAAACCAACACACAGGAAGACAACTCTTCGATTCAAATCTTGATGGGCCGCAATGTTAAGATGTGCAATGGATACCTTCAGTAGCTCAATCGCTTACTGTGACAGGCATAATACTTCAAGAAAAATACATGTTGTAAGTGCAATGATCGTAGAATAACAACTAATTCTAATCTCAATATTACTAAAAATCAGCACAACAGAAAACAGCCATCCTAAATTCCGCCATACTTGGGAGTTTTAGCTGCAACGCGAATTCAAACTAGTATCATAAGCGTACCTTCAGTTCTCTAGAACTAAAAGTCCAAAACTTCCTTTCCAAAACATTTGGGAACTAGAACCGCAATGGCAGAGACAAGAAAGAAATCAATGTTTGAATCATCCAAAACCCCAAGGATCACGACACAACTTGCACTCAGAAACGACAGTACCAAGCAAAAGGTAGACCTAGGCAGACAAAATAGCGAAACCCCAGATAACGTACTTCAGAAAGGAGGCGGTTCTTCGGGAGAAGCTTGGCCACTTCAGGGGGAAGCACTACATGCCTGGACGGGACCATAGAGACAACAAATGATTAGAAATGCCCGAAATCATGCAAAAAAGGGAAACCACAATAAGAGCGAAACAAGATCAAAATTGATAGCTTACCTATACTCGAAAGTATCATCGAAATATTTCTCAGAGTACTGGATCTGACCCATCTCTCAGATACCCAGAATCGATTTTGCTCAGATAAACTTCAAAAAGTCGAATAATTCGTCAATAATAGACAATGAAAATGAAACATGAAAGGAAGAGATTACAAAACAACCAACCGATAACCAGTAACCCTAAACCAAGAATCTAAAAATTAAACTTAATGCGGAAAAGCAATCAAGTACCAGAGAGAGCGAGCGGAAAGAGAAATTATGAATTGGGAGGAAATTTGGGGGAGGGGAAACGAAATGAGTAAAGGTGTAGGGTAGGGCTGAAATAAGTAGATGTTAGAGGGTTATATACGTAAATGTATAAACAAAATTAATATGGGTTTTTGAATTTGAATTTCTGGGGAGGCGCTCCTCGCGCTCTAATGGATCCGATGCGATGATAATAAGCGATGCGGCGGTTCGATTCAACCGAACCGGTTGATGATCCTGGTACTTTTCCGGTTTACATATCCCAAATTGGGGGTTTTTATTTTATTTTATTTTATTTTATGGTTTTGACTTTGAGAATAATCATCAAAAATTACAGAGAAATAAGAGAGAAAACATGAGAGAATTCTGTAAAATATTTTGATGATCATAACTCCATATAAATTCATGAATATCAACACATATTTATACAGACGTTGCTACCTCAATTCATGAGCTAATTAACTAACTCTGAGCTAAACAACTAACTCTCCAAGCACAGAGAATCTGTTGCTGAAAACAGACTCATCCTTCTTCAGGTTGTTACACGCGCCAAAGGAAGAAGGTGATGGGCGTGTGTGCTTGGCTGCCGAGATCGAGCATTCCTCCTAGGGCATTCCGGATAGCCGATGATAAGATAGCAAGTAGAGACATCATGACCGGGTTTGTGACAATGAGAATAAACCATGGTCTTGTCTCGCACCGAAATCGAAGATGCAGGCACGAGAACGGGCAAAGAAGATGTCGCGGAGAATCCTACGATCGCTCCACAGTCATCTCGTCCTCGAGCAATTAGACGGTGACGTTCTTCATGCACAACTTTGCAATGAATTTTATTGAGACTCGAAAGGGGATCGGATCCAATGACTTGCGACCTAACGGTGCCAAAAACGGCATCATCAAGTTCCATGAGGAATTAATGGATCTTCTTCTCTTCACGATTGCGAACGAGCTCGGCGTTAAGAACCGCTGCGTGCGACGTACCACAACCACATGTACGAATAGATTGATATGTGTCCAACTCCTCCCATAGCTCCTTCAACATACCAAAGAAGACTTGAACACTTTGATTTTGCTGTGAGCAACGGGCGAGCTCCGCACGAATCTGATGCACCCGAGCGGCATTCCCAGCGGACAACTGTTGGCGAAGATCCTCCCAAAGCGGATCGTATAGTAACAGGGTCGAACACGAGAAATCGATGCAACTCTAAAGCTAGTAAACTAAAGAATAGGACGTGTGAAATCTATGAATGATGGGAATGCAAAGGAAAGTAAACTAAACTAATTAACAGGATAAACTTAATGACTAAATACCACAGGTGTCGAGAGATACACGATGATGCAACGAAGTTCTAACAAGATCATGGTTATAGATATCGTTACATATTCGGGGAATTCAAGCTCTTTCCTAGGGAATGACTCTCCCGATGCCTAAACCCACTATCTAGCATGTGTATACCAATCTCCCAATTGTGTATCTCACCTACTAGACGCATTATGATTGATATCCTAATTCCTAAGTTCAATCAACCGACCGGCCAAGGTTCTAAATCAATTGAGACTTCATATCATGGCTACGTTCCAAAATCCAATTCATCTCCCAATGCAATTAGATTTTTATAAACATTCATTCAATTGGCCAACAAGAACAAAACATTAGTATTCTCATCAGTGGTAGCCATGAAAACCGACAGCCAAAGAGGGTGGCAACAACAAGAAGGGAAAAAACAGAAGCCGACGGCGATGACTTAGAAAAGAGAAGAGATTGGCGGCACACATTCGACGGCTACGAGCAATTGCTCTGATACCATGCCAAAATAAAAAAAGTTCTCTCTTTTGTTTTATTAGCCATACGACAACGTATAAATATGCATGAGAAACCCTAATATGAAAATACATAATGACACAATTACCCTTAATGTAATTAACCCTAATAGGAGAATGTCAGGAAGATAAGTTCTGAATTCATCATTGAGCGCAAAGCAAAGCTGCTCTAGTAAATGCAGAACCTAATGATCGACACATCAAAAAAATTACTATATTCAGATATATCGGTGAAATCCAGTAAGAAAAATATATTTCCTATTCCCTAGGCAACCAATGACTTACCGGAAGACCATGAGAAGGGCAACCAAAACCTGGCGAAGTGAAAGATGACCAAAGTTCTGATACTAGTGAGAGCAGCTTCGGTAGATACTTACGTATATACTGTAAAAGATTTAGTTTTCTATTAGTTACGACACTATAGAAGACAATGGTGTTCTATGCATGACTGCAACTATCATGATGGACATACCTGGCGTACAATTGAGACAAGAGTTCCAAGACTCCACGTGATAAAATCCTTCAAATTCTAGTCGGGTGGGATGGGGGAGAGAATAAGAGGATGGAATGGAGGCGTAAATCTCGTCGGGAGGTAGGATGGGGGAGAAGAGAATGGAGAGGCTCGGGCGACGAGATCACTACAAGAAAATCAGGTTTTAGGGACCGACAAATCGGTTCCCAATCCGTCCCTAAACTGGTTTAGGGATGGATACGACCAATGGTAGTATCCAATCGCGCGACTCCAAATTTTTTTCGTCCCCAATCCGTTCCTAATTAGGGACGGAAATTTCAGTCCCCAATCCGTCTCTAATTAGGGACCGAAAAACTAGTCCCCAATCAGTTCCTGGATTAGGGACGGTTGTTTTCGGTGTCGAAAGTTTGGAAACGGACCACAAATCTGTCTCCAAAATTGGAAACGGCTTGCGTGTCGTGTCCAAAATCAGATAAAAATTTCTATTCTTGAGAATACATCTCTTTTCTTAATGCCTTAAAACCATGTAACTCTTTGAAAAAAAAAATATTAAGCATGAAAGACATACCTTGTGAATCCATGGTTGAAATGTTAGCAAACCAAAACTAACACTCCAGATATCAGTCCTTCCTTTGTTTTCGTCGCTTGTTACAACCTTTAGTCTCTCGGTAATCCTCCTTTTGATGATCCCGATTTCTACGTTTCTCGTTCGCTAAATTATGGCTTCCAATGATATGTTTTATATTGTTTTGTGATGCTCTCTAGTGCTCCATTGATGGGATATATAAAGAACCAGAAAATAACCGCTCCTAAGGCGAAGAGAGACGAACACAAAGTTGCAACTCTTCATTGATACCACTAGGTTATAAACCCGCGCGACGTTAGGCTTTTAAAAAATTGTAATTTTTATTTTTATAGTTTTATCTAAAAATAATGAATTATTATGATTTATTCAATGCGTATTTAAACTTTTTTTAATATTTAAATTTATTTATGATCAATAAGGAGGAGACAGTTAATTATCATGAATTGATGTACTAAGAAAAATTTTATAACATCATAAAAGAATATATTATCTAAAACGACATCAATTTTGGAAAATATGTAAAAGTTTTTGTATGATTATTATGTACACTTTAAAAACCAATTTCAAAAGCTCACATAATAAAAAAAATATACGCAAATAAAAACCAGATACATAAAGAGATCGATGTTCTTTTATCCGAGTATTCCATTAAAAACTGTGTATCATCTAGCTTAAAAACATATTGTGTAGAAATTATTTTTCAAGAATTTTCTAATGATATTCAATCCGCATAAATTTTATTAGTATCGTTGAATAAAATGACAATGCACATGAATGTTAAATAATTTATACTATAAGTAATAACCATATCAATTTTATATGAATTTTTAAAAATCATGTTTTACAAATGAGAAATCGTTGCTGTTTTAAAGTTTGAAAGGAGTGAATATAATGACGGAAGAAATGGACATTGATATTGAGAAAGATCTTTTAACTTCCCTCATATTTTAATATTTTTTCATAAAAGAAAAAATATTTTTAACTTTTCATAATAATATTTTATTTTTAAAAATTAAGAATTAAAATAGTGTATGTTATGTAAAACAATAATTATAACAATATAACCTTTAATATTTTTATCCAACGTTTTCCATTATTTTTTATTTCATTAAATTTAATCATTAAATTATGTGATAACCACATATTAAAGATTGAATAGAAAAATTATATACAATTTATATACAATTTAAAAATTAAACATATTTATTCTTCAAATCATAAAATTACGAAAAATCAATATATACATAAATTTTATAAATAATATATTAATATTTGATTAAATATAATAAATTTTAAAAAATCTAAAATAATTTATGCAATATATTACAATGTTAGGTTTAATACATTATTTATAGTTAAATCTCTACAAAAAGAGGGAAAATTTATATTTGTATATATGTTTTCCTTATTTTTATATAAATGCATAGTATAAATATCATATTAATATTTGATTAAGTATAATAAATTTAAAAATATTTTAAATATTTATATTTGTACAATATATATATATATATATTTTCTATTTTTATATAAAGATTTTGTAGATATTAATAAAATATTAAAAGAGATATTTAAAAATTTTAAACCATTTAATTACCTTAATGATCAATATAATTCTATTTAATAAAAAATTAATTAAAAAAAGACTTGCTTAGGTGGCTTCACCACATGTCTCCTTTTGCAAGAACTTTTTTGTAAATGTTTAATAATCCTTACCGAGGTAGCTTCACCAGAAACAATCTCGCAAGGATTATTATATATATCATTTTAATATAAACATATAGTTATAAATAATGTATTATATTTTATTAAGTATAATAAATTTAAAAACATTTTAAATATTTATATTTGTATAATATATACAGATTTTTCCTATTTTTATGTAAAGATTTTATAGATATTAATAAAATATTAAAAGAGATATTTAAAAATTTTAAGTCATTTAATTACCTTAATGATCAATATAATTCTATTTAATAAAAAATTAATTAAAAAAAGACTTGCTTAGGTGGCTTCACCACATGTCTCCTTTTGCAAGAACTTTTTTGTAAATGTTTAATAATCCTTACCGAGGTAGCTTCACCAGAAACAATCTCGCAAGGATTATTATATATATCATTTTAATATAAACATATAGTTATAAATAATGTATTATATTTTATTAAGTATAATAAATTTAAAAACATTTTAAATATTTATATTTGTATAATATATA
>CM071867.1:19307356-19322802 GCA_036759665.1 Gynandropsis gynandra
TTATAAATAATATATTAATATTTCATTAAATATAATGAATTTAAAAAAAATTTAAATATTTATATTTGTATAATATATATATATAGATTTTTCTTATTTTTATGTAAAGATTTTATGGATATTAATAAGATAATAAAAGAGATATTTAAAAATTTTAAATCATTTAAGTTACTTTAATGATCAATATAATTATATTTAATAAAAAATTAATTAAAAAAAGACTTGCTTAGGTGGCTTCACCACAAGCCTTCTTTTGCAAGAACTTTTATATATATAATTTTTATATAAATATATAGTTAAAAATAATATATTAATATTTCATTAAATATAATAAATTAAAAAACATTTTAAATATTTATATTTGTATAATATATATAGATTTTTCCTATTTTTATTTTTATGTAACGAATTTATGGATATTAATAAGATATTAAAAGAGATATTTAAAAATTTTAAGTCATGTAGTTACATTAATGATCAATATAATTATATTTAATAAAAAATTAATTAAAAAAAGACTTGTTTAGGTGGATTCACCACAAATCTCTTTTTGCAAAAACTTTTATGTATATAATTTAAACCTTTACATTTACGAGCATTACTTAGAAAACATAGAAGGATAACCGCTAATTATTCACTTTAATATAATATCTTTAATTCGACCCTATATTACTATGGTATCTAATATGGTTGTTTTTAATCATTACTGATTTTTTAAAAGTGAATTGGCATCTTAAATAGATGTTAGAATTACTTTTCCAGTGCCACTTCATAAAAAATAGACGATTTTAATTTTTCATCAAGTTTAGGTGGAACAAGAGTTTTCAAAACATCATAAAAAGTGATTTGTATATTACAGAATCGATTGAATAAAGTTAAAATACATAATCTTATTGAAATACTTTCCAAAAAATTCCGGATGGTTGAGAACATTATAGACGATTTAACCAATTTTCAAATAAACTATGCCATAGGAACAAACCGGGCAAATTTTGTTAATGATTTTCCTCATATCACGAATTTTTTTAATTTTTTTTAAAAAAATCCCCAAAAAATGTGATCCCCACAATGACTCTCCTCTTCTACAAAAAATAATTATCTCTCAATCTCTCTCAGTGTCTGAACCACAGAGCTGTACAGAAATAAGAGGGAAAAACCTGTACAGGAATACCACGGCTTCCATTGCCTTAGCTTCAACAAAACGAGAGAAAAAGGGTCCCACGGATCCTCGATTTCTCGCTCTACTTCTCTGTCTTGATCTCAGGTTTAAGAGTTGCTCGAGGTGCAGGAACCGGCTTTCTCAGCATTGATGTGCCTTGGAAAAACATCACCTGGAAGTCTTTACTGTATTCATCTACCTATGAACCACAAGATAATTAAGAAGTAGAAGTAGTAGTGCATCAGATATGAGATTTTGATGGGGAATCAGAAAATAATCAACTCAGATGAGGGTGTATGTGTGTGCACCTCCTCGTCAGTCATCTTGGTGAAGCCAAATTTGTCGGTCCATATGGATTTAGCTTCATCAGCTGCTGGAAGCACGAGGTGTTTCACGTTTAAGAAACCGAGCAGCCTCTGTATGCATGCAAACAGGCATTGGAAGTAACCCTACACCCAAAAGACAGTTTCGTTTTCATTAAAAAAATGAGAAATCGAGGGCATAACCACATCATCCTCAGATTGTAGGCACAAGATGTTGGATAAGAATGGCAAGACCCATTTGTTTTTCAATTAACCCTTATATATTCGGCATCTTTCCAGGGATACCTCAACTAACAAACACATGAACTTTCATTGTTATAAAAATACGCAGCAATGATCAAGTGTTAGCATGGAGTATCCAGTGTTTAAGTTGTAGCATGGAGGAATGGTTTTATATCCCTTTTAATACACAATTACATATTTTTCTCCCAATGTAAAAAGAGATTTACCTGCCCTTGGCAATCATTACTGGTAGCGACCAGAGGAAGTTCAGCAAGTTCTGAACCAAAAATCCTGAAGACTCCTACCGAGACAATCACCTGACTGTGGAAGCAAGAAATAACCAAATGATTACAATGATGGATTACACAAACAAAGCAGAGTAAGACTGGAAAGGAAAAGAGTCTTACTTAACAGTCAACATGGTGCAATACATGCCACTGAAATCTTGGCCCTTTGCATGTCTTCTGCTCCACAAACAAAAGTGCAGGCTCGTTAGTACATCAATTTCACAAGCAAGCTACTGATAAAAGGAAACAACCACTGTACTAACCCATAGACCATTGCTGGGATAAGATCTCCTCTAGTTCCAGATTCACTGATAGGATCAAATCGCTCCTATATCATTGAAAGCAAAAAACTAAAAGTTATAGTTTCATAAAACCAGATCATATCACCAAAAGAAATAAAATTTGACAGTTTACATATATTGGAATGTTATAATCACTTAGTTCACAGGTGGCCCGGACTTACATGAAAGATTGAAACTGCCCTTGCAAGCATTGTTTTCGTATCATCAGAAGCGGCCAAGTTGCCGCTAAGGACCCTCCATCTAATGTCTAGACCAGCCTTGTTATCTGAACAATCTTCTTCGTTGGGTTTTTGCTTTTTCCTTATAAAATTGAGAAAGTTGTTATCAAGTTTCTCTTCTCCATGAATTATCAGGTTTTGCAATGAAGTGCGGATCTTTTCGCAGTCAGAACCACAAAACCATCGTCCTTCAGGTAACTCCTGTTGATTAACCATGTTAATAAAAACTAAGATTTAAGCAAAAGAACATATACTTTAAAAATTTTGGCCTGAAGAAAACAAAAGAATAGAAAGAGCACCTTAAGATCCGCAATATTGTGTTCTTTCAAACAGCCCACATGGAATTCCTTCTCACACTGGCCAACAATATAGGAAATAAAATATTAAAAAACCAAAATGCAGAATAAAGAGGCTGAGGGTCTGAAACAGAATACAAACAACAAAATACCTGATCACAGATAATCACAGTACGAGGATTAAAACCGAACCTGCTGAAACTATGACCTCTGCAGCATCAAGAAAATTAAGAAATTAAGGGTCAGGATGAGAAGGAAAACTATCAAAAGGATGTGATGTAACTAATGCATAAGCAGATTCTCTTCCAGACATATCGATGTTTTAATACAAGCCAACAGAAGAGAAAGCAAAACTACGATCCAAAACTGGAAATTCATTAGAGTCGCAAAGAGAAGGCAATGACCTGAATACAGAGAACAATGTAATAGAAGAGCCTGAAACTATACCTGCATAAGACACATACACTTGGGAGCCCATTTCCAAGAGAATTGACGATTCGAATACATCTTTTGGTTATCTGAGCAATTGCATCAACTCCTATGACTCTTCCAGCTGCTAAGGCATTGGCATTACACTCCACAAATTTTTCTCTTAGAAGCATATTCGTACAATATTTGCAAGACCACCTCCCAGTTGGAAGGCTAGATAGAGAAGCACATACTGATACATAAACAAAGAAATAACCAGGTCACCTCAATTAAGTGGACACCACCAAGCTTCTATCAGAAATGGAAAAAATCCAAGAACCATACCTATATGAAATGATCTTGGACAGGTATCACAACACAAGAGATCACCTCCATCCTTACAAATGCTGCAAAGGTCATCATTTTCTTGAACAGAAAACTTCTCGTCTCTTGATAGTGCTACTGATAGTTCATGAAGAGATACCCCATTGGTCGTATATATGTGCTGAAATCTGTTAAACACAGAGATGAATAACTAAATATGCATTATGTATTCCAATGAACCACAATGGAAAATCCGGGAAGCATATCATTGCTGATAAATACTAAGAGCCATAGTAACAAGAGTGAGAAAAAACACAAACTTAGAACATAAAAATGAAAAAAATGCTAGGGACTTACGGTTTCCGACGACTTGCACAACCAGCATGAGCCTCAAACTGCGACGGGCTGACCTGGTCACATGGGAAATTGACAATGATTAGAATAAAATACCTCCTAGGAATGCAAGATATGAGGTGGAAGAAAACTTACCACCGTGTTGCAACAAGTACAATGTATTCCAAATGCCTTCTTATAGCCAACAAGCATTCTCTGCATAGGAACAAGTATAGTTGAAGTAAATTTAAAAAAAAAACATAAAAAGACTGGAAAAGGAGTGTCACAAGAAAAAACAAACCTTTCCAGCAACAAAATAACCGAGTTCTGTCCCATCTGGGAGTACATCATCCTCAAAAACCAGTTTGTGCAACCTCACATCCCTGACAAATGATAGAGCACAGAATTTGAACTAATTAAATTTAAAAGAAGAAAAAAAGACTGACAAACTAACAGAACAATCTTGCACTGCTAAGCAGTTAATCATGCAAATGCCATCACATTTAGACACTACTCACTTTCTGGTTAGTCTTCCTTTGCTATTGTTTTTGAGCGAACTGGATTTTGACTCACTTCGAATGGTTTCTGAAACCACCTTTGGCTCCGGGGACCGCATATCCCTTTCCAAATGATGCAACACAGATTCAGAGATTATAAATCTAGCAGACAGAAAAGAAAGCTAACAGAACAATCAAGCACTAGAAACCAGTCCTCAATGTAAATGTCATGGCTTTATCTACACAACTCACTTTCTGGTTAGTCTTCTATCGCTGTTACTTTTGAGTGAAGTCGATTTGGATTCACTTGAAATAGTTCCTGGAACCCCTCCTGGCTCCGGCAATCTGCAGAAACCCAAAAAGAAGATATAATTTTATAGCCAACACATTAAGTAGCATAATAGATATTTGCACTAAACAAGATTTTAACTGTGTGCTTATCCATCCCAACAGTATTATGCAGAAAACTACATAACAGATACTCATAATATCATTTTAGAGAGCTTAATTTTTTTTAATAGGCCACATTTTAGTTTTACCTCCCACCTCGACAGACAATATGTACCTAAGTTAGATATTTATGCTTTTATCCATTGATTCTTCTTTCAAAACAGCACCAGATGATTTTTCAACGGGAGAGAAAGAACCATACCTCTCAACACTGTCAGGCACATCAGGAGAGCTGGTCTGAGCCATTGTTGCTTGCTCCTTTATCTCTGAACATGATTTACACAAGATTGATGTCTTTGTATCACAAGGCTCAGTCAATGCTCCTGCAATCAATTAGATGTATACCCGTTTAAGTTCATTAAAAAGATGTGATCTAATGTAGAGTTTCTCTATAAGGTACCAAAGTCTATGAACCATCAGCAACCTTGGCAATTTAAACATAGGCTAGATTTCTTCATGGTTGGCCCAACTACCACCTGAAGTTTTTCTTCCAATGTAGCCAAGGAAGATTCTCTGCACACATTCATGACATCACGAAGTGTCTTTCCAGTCTCCAGCAAGATATACTCAGGCGGTCGCTTGTTTGGGCTAGAGGCATGTGACTCAAACACATTGGGGCTCACAACCTATAAAATTAACATCTATAAGGTTAGGCATCAGCAGCACCACTAGCATTTGGCAAAACAAATTAATACTGGAGCTATATGTGAGAATAATGAGCCCCGCTTACTTGAACTCCTTTGCATGCACTGCAAAAACACAAAACCCCAGAGCCAGTAATTACTCCTTTAAGCCCCGTAGTCCCTGCCTCTCTTATCTACAAGAAAATGGTGGCGGTCATATCAGCTATTCAATCCACTAATAGAAGGCATAACAGTTTCAATAAAAAAATCAATTCCCATGGAAGACAATGAGGGTCATCATATACCTTTGTCCCTCGAAGATAGTACACAGTAAGCCCCTCAAGTATTCCGGTATCAAAAAGATCTTTCAACCTTGTAGGAAAATTCCGGGGAAGTTTCTTTGGTCTTCCCCGCCTCTCGGTAGAAGCAACCGGAGAACTTTGAGTATCATCTATATCAATTTCAATGGCCTCTTCTTTTCCTTCACCCAAGTTCGCTGACTCGGTATTGTTTCTCAATTTAGAATTGTCAGAATCAGCCTCCTGTTTTATTAATGACCTGGTAAACCTCCTCAAAGGCTTATCAGCTAACCCATTTTCTGGCTTTGCGTCAGCATGTTCTGCAAGAACACCCGACTGAGATAATCTGTTTGAATCCCCAAGGCGTAAATCCACACTGTTTCCTTTATGTGAACCCTCAATTTTCTTCGTATATGCTAGTGAACTAGCAGCGACCAAGCATTTATCTTCACCAAAAATGGCAATTTTTTCTGGATTTCTCTGCTCGACGTCAGCCTTAACCTCACACGTAGTGTCCCTCAATTTTTGTTTCAACATAGACCGCGTCAACCTTCTCTGGGGTTTACCATCAACCGAACATTTTTGCAACTTAACACCATTAACAAAAGAAACACTGGAAATCGGCTTCAAAAGCGCAGTAGAACCTCCACAACTTGACACATCTGCTTCTCTATCAATACCATCCTCCCCACAAATCGCACTCAGGCATACCTTTTCATGCTCTTTCCTTAATTAAATCCTTTACACAACCATGCCCATTCTCCGTCTCTTTATCCTTCTCATCCTCCCCCTCACATTTATCACATTCGATTACATTGTCTTCCTCCTTTCTTTTTCTATCTTCCTGTTCCTTATCTTTACACATGGGTTCCAGAGAATCCACAAAAGCAGACTCATCGACATCGTCACCAAACAATCTCTTGTTCACCGATTCAACAGAATCGCCCTTTGCTTCGTCGATGTCGACAACATCACTCTTAGCTTCCTCTTCGTCAAGAGCATCTCCTGCATCATCAGATTTATCAAAAACATCACAAAACCCAACCTTCCCAACACGCCTTTTCTTCCTCCCAGTTTTCAAATCAGAAGAGCAGTTTGATGTCCTCTTCTTCGAGCCACCGGGGTCGCTGTTTAGGTTTTTCCTCCCCCGAGTCCGACCCAGAGGCTCGCCGCCGCAGATCTCCGATTGGGACCTCAGAACGAACTGCAACTCTCTCTTCAACCCTGTTCGAACCTGTGAAACAACCACAAACTCCTCCGTGACCGTACCTTTCGCCATCGATTCACCGATATCAAGAAAACCCTAGATCAGAGCTCCTAACAAATCAATCCCAAATCTCCAACCAACTACCAAGAGCGTTAATATATGGGTACAATCATAGCCCTGACCGTATATGCCTGGTATTATGAGAAAAGGAAATTAGGGTTTTAAAATTTTGCAAGAAAAATGGAAAGGTCGTCTCCGTTTTCTGCGAGGAAGTCCACACTGGAGAGACGACTTTCTTAATTTCTCCATTTAGATGACACAAATACCCCTATGGAGTTGGCAATAATATTACAATTTACTATTCTTAATCTCTCCATCCTTCCCTATATGATAAATAAGAAAAGGAACATGCAATTTGACATTTCGAGCCTCTAGTGATAAAATTATGCATCATATCACGATTTTGAGACTGATATCAGATATTGAAGATAAAGATGAATATCGATAATAAATAAGTGGAAAAAACATGAATTAATAAAGTTGATGAAGATGATTCTTAGAAAATAAGAAAAAAAATAAAAGAATAGAAAATTGAATACAAAATATTATTTATAGTCCAATAAAATTTATTCTAATATATCTTTTAATATAAGATTTATATTTTTTTTTAATATAACTCCAAAATATTAAAAATACAATGTTATAAAAATTTGAAATATGAACGGAAGGTACATCAACTGAAATACAAATCAAAATGCATATGAAATTGATACAGAATTAATGATTAAAATTGATAAAATTCAATAAAGTATAAATTGAAAATACATTTCGAATAACATTATTAAAAATTAATCATAATCAGAATTAACAACGATAAAAAAAAATAAAATAAAATATGAATATGAAATGATATTGAATAGATTATTGAAATTGATAAAATAGAATAGAGAAATGATGAACAATATGATCTAAATAATAGGATCATAAACTGATCACATGGGAATAAATATCAATTGAAAAATATAATCACGATTGGAATATACATCGATCGAAAACAAAGAAATTTGTAATGATATCTTTAAAGAAGAAATATGTATTGGGTTGTTACGGGGTAGCGGAAACGTTTTTAACAACCCGAATATAGATCTAGTCATGTTCCATGAAAGGATCGTGCGATGTTTTACCAAAACACGAAAAACGATTCTTAGAGTTATTTGTTTCGCCGAATACAAACGAGTGTAAGATGTGAGCTTCGAACATACGAAACCTTTAGAATATCCACACCAAGATTTGTCTTTACTTTCAACTTTTAATGTGAATCTGATCACGAACGAGAAATAGTTCTTTCTCCGTACTTCGTCTCTGTTTTGGCGGCTAGAGATTTTATTCATGGAAATAATGGATCGTTCGCAGATAATTGTTTTCTGTTCCTATTTTATAATACTAAAATTTTAGGTATTTACAAAATAACCCCATGACTTATATTTTTGGCATCATACTTTTAATTTTCCACTTGCCTTAATGTATATCTCAAATAGTCTTAGTATATGTATCTCCATATACATACATGTCCGTACATCTGATGTACAACCATCAGAAATAAAATCAAGTACGATAATATTCGTTTGTGCTAGCAAACGAATATAATCGCATTCCGCACTAATTTTCTTACAATCATAAGTAATTAAATACCGCAACACTCGTGAATGTGTGACCTCATAGGTTCATTACTAAACCGACAGCTAATTAGTTTTTCACTAATTAACTAATCGAGGTTGGCATCTAGCAACACTTCTCAATGATCGAATAACGTGAAGTAATATCCTTACTCACACGAGTAAGAAATTTACTCACAACGAACCGTGGTGAAAATAACGTTAGTATTTCCTTCCGTCTTTGCAGGTCTGGATAAATCCTAGGCATGGTTTTTACTATCAAGCCTTAAGGATTATCAACTATGTTTCATGCCAATCATAACTAACTGGTGAATGAATAAAAAAACTCTTTTCTTCATTCATTGATGTAACCCCGGTCGAGGATTTGCTATAGTCGTTATAATAGTTGACAACATAGAGCTTGAACTCATATGAAGAGTTGACAGACAACATCTTGATCAGTCACTAACTACATAAACATCTAATTACTTCGAATATCTATCCATCTAGTACAAAAAATTACTAGGTGTCTAGAATCAAATAATAATAAATAGAATGTTAGGTACTATGTTGATCTCAAGTCTAAGGAAATATCTAACATTCTAATCCTTTGGAGAAATCTTATTGACAGATTATTCTTAAATCTAACCATTAAGAATTCTCCATTTAGGTTAGTTCAATGATCACATCTCTATGTGCATCGCTCACATATGTGGTTTAGTAAAAGAGATCTATTAATTTCTATCACCATAGAAACCATCACATACATGTTTTTCTTTTCGGATCACTAAAGTCCAGTTAGTGATCCAACGAACAAGAACAGTTTAGACTAAGTCTTAACAAAACTTGACTCTCTATATCTATCATAACAACAAGTTTCTAGACTTAATCATGGACTCTATCATACATCTATGACAATCATCAAATGATAAAAAATATAATGTCATGCAAAATATAGTGATGTCCAAAAATAATACATAACTTGCTACTACTCTCTAAAACAATGTCTAACATATATTACAACTAGTCCAGCTCGCTATATACCTTAATCTGATCCTCAACTTGTGTTTGTCAAACTCATTTATCCCAAACACCTTCATGAACAGGTATGTTGCGTTTTTCTTTCCATCCACTTTATGGATTTGAACGTCCCGATGCTCAATGATTTCTCAAATAAGATGGTACTTCCGCAGAACATGCTTCGATTTTTTACGAAACCTTGGTTCTTCGTCTGGGCTATAGCCCTGGTGTTATCACACAATAAAGGAACAATTTCCTTTATATATGGTACCACACCATGTTTATATATGAATTTTCTCATCCAAACCGCTTCTTTAGCCGCCTCACATGCAATTATGTATTCCGTTTCAATGATCGAATCCAGTATCGTAACCTGCTTGAAACTTTTCCAACTTACTGCTCCTCAATTCAGACAAAACACATAGCCTAAAATGGATTGATTGTCATCCTTGTCTGTCGAGAAACTCGCATCAATAAACCTTTCTTACAGACTACGATGAGTACATAGAAGACTATTACGGGATTCTTGTGAAAGAGATGATGGCGAACAAATGAGATTCTTGTGGTTAGCCCGTAAAGGTAGAATTTTGCTTGTTTGATTGTGAAATCAGATTTGGATACTTGTGAGTATCCGATTTATTGTTTATGTATCCGAACCTCGATACCGTTATCTCACCGGTTCAGATTTGAGTACAAAATCTACTACTCGTTTGGGTTTTGGGTATCCTAAAATATTTGGATACCCGACCCGTGTCCACCTCTATATTAGAACACATATGTACGAAATTGAGAGAAAATGTTTGGTTGTAAACTTTCTTGGATATATTTTTTTATATGTGTAGATCGATTCATGTATAAACATATATTGACAGAATAAAAAGAGAATTTTTAATTGTAAATTTTATTTGATATATCTTATATATATATATATAATGTGATTATATAGCTTTATTTGATTGAATTTCAATATTGAAAAGAATGTCCAAAATTATGTGTTCAAAAAGTTTTGAAAATTAATATATTAAAAGTTGAATAATCTCTTTTTTCATGCATTTTCAACTCTCGGTCCTCTACATCGACAAGGTAAATTTTTTTATTCTTTCATTAATTATCATTCATAAATTATTTTAAAAGAATTATTAGAGTTTAAAATAATGATAATATTACTTTAAAGAAACACAAAATATTTACGTTAAATTCAAAATATATTTTAGTAATTATATAGATAAATAAATAAAAATTTAGTAAATAATTAAAAAACAAAAAAAAATGTTTAATATTTATTTCCAATAAAATTTAGTAAAAATTAAACTTTTATTTTTTGACAAAATAATTATTAAAAAACTATTCTTTTAATTTTATATTATTAAGTTATGTTGAAAACAAATTTTAAATTTAACTTATCTTAATAAATTAAATTTTTAAAAACTATAATTATAAGTATTTAAAATTAAATAAAACAAATTTATGTACACTCTCTATTTAGGGGCAACTTTAAAAATACATTTGAAGTGTTATTAGGACTTCAATCCTACCCTTTCAACTTCAAATCTATTATTAAAATATTGATAACTACCTATTACTTCGTGAGAATATCAGAAATGCCCTCCTAGGGCTAAAACATTTCAAAACTACCCTCCTAAATCTAATGGAAAAAAATTTGAGAAAAGACATATGTGCCCTTATGTTTTATTAATGAAAAACACATACGAATGAGGGAAAGACAAATTTGAGAGGAGGGAAAACAAAATTTCAGAGGAGGAAAACAAAGTTGAGAGTTATTTCCTTTCATTTTAGAGTGATTTCCTTCCATTTTCGAGCGATTTTCTTCCATTTTGAGCGATTTCTTTCCATTCTCGAGTGATTTCCTTCCATTTTGAGCGTTTTGCAGCAATTTTCGAGCGACTTTCGACAATATTTTAGCCATTTTCAGTGATTGTCAGCAATTTTCTGCGTTTTTGAGCGATTTCCGGTGATTTCCGGCGATTTGTAGGTGATTTCCAGCGATTTCAACCGTTTTTCCGGCGATTTCTGGCAATTTCCGGTGACTTCAGACGATTTCTGGCAGTTTTCGGCGGCCGCACTGGGTCACAGGGTCGAATTGGGTCGCAGGGTCACATGGTCGAATTGGATCGTAGGGTCGGACTGGGTCGCTGGGTCGCAGGATCACAGGGTCATAGGGTCGAAGTGGGTCGCAGGGTCACTAGGTCGGACTGGATCACAGGGTCGAATTGGGTCGCTGGATCGAATTGGGTCGCATGGGTCGTAGGAGTATTTTGGAAATATCGACATTTATAAGGGTATTTTTGAAGTTAAATTTTTTTTTCGGAACGGATATCTTTAAAGTCTTTTAGCCCAACGAGGGTATTTTTGAAGTTACCCCTTGTATTTCTCTTTGTTAATATTTAATGATGGGTTAGATTAAATGACACAATTTGGAATTGAATAATTAACCATTTATTAATGCAGTATGGGTTTAGAAATTTCACATAAAATCAGAAAACTAATGTAGTTGTACTTTGTATTGGATGAATACATATATTTGTATCGACCTTTTATATATTTTATATATAATTCATAATAAAATCTGATTTTTATATATTTTTTAGGAAATCTCAAATTCTGTGTTGATATCATCAAATATAATAAAAAATGGTGTGTTGTAACGGTTTATACATTGATCAATTAATGAATTTATAACTTGACCCCTTTTTCTTTATTGATTTATTTTTATTGTTAAGTGATATTATTCATTATGTAATTATAAAATTTAAATTTACATTAATCAACATGAAGGGAACAAAATTCTCTTTAACTACTCCAATAAAACTCAAAACAAACAGAAAAATACGAATAGACGAAAGAGAGTGATGAAATAAACATTATTGATATGAAAAAAAGTGATAAAAAGAGGAACAAATGCCAAAGATTCTGAAATTGCTCGGTGAGAGAGATTTTAGCCTCCACTTACATGCGTACACACATTTGCCATGTTCGAAGGACATCGCCTGTTCGTGATATCGTCGGAGAGCTCATCTTCTCCACGATCATAACAAATTCATGAACATTCCTCTCGCGTCCGACCCCAAAATTCACAGACGGTAATTAGCGTTAAGGTTTTGAAGAGAAGACTTAAAGACATGATCTCAAAAGTTTTAGGATCAAAGAAATGACTAAACCCAAAAGGTGTTTCTTCAAAGTGACGGATGACACAAGTGTGAAAGGTGTAAGAGCACTTCATATAGATGCATTTGAAGTGTATGTGTGAGTTCGTGCAACGTGAGGATATATATTCCTTTTGTACTATAACACATACTTTTGTTAATTCAAATCAACCGACTAAGTGTATATCAGACCACTATTTAACTCGTAGATAGTACATAATGGACGAATCCAATTTGAAATCAATGGAATATTCTCTTTTAAAAAAAATTAAAATCTATAATCATTATATTTTCGATAAACATTACGATACAAATAAGATAAACATATAAAAACTTGAAAACATACTTAACATAGGAAACAAATGTGTAACGAATGGTTTTAACTTATATTTTTCATGATGTAAACTATCCACTATTAATAACTACTATCTAATTGGAGCATATTCTTTCCATCTAGCTGAACTAAACCTACTTTCCTTTTGTTATAAAAGTTTTTTTTAATAATATACAAGCCACAATCATGAATGTAAGTATATATGCGTGTGCGGGTGTGTGTTACATGTGTGGGCTTATGAGTATAATATAAGGTATAAACTTGAAATAAACATGGAGTATATGGATGGAGTTAGAGCGGAGTAGTTGAAGAAGAAAGGATCTTCCAAGGGATATGCGGCGACCAACTTCGTTGCAATGCATTTGGTAACTCCACTTTCAACACTTCTTTACCCTCACTAGATACATATATATATATATATATTCTTTATATATTTCATAGCACAAAAAATATTGTTACAACAACAAATCTGGTTTGAATATATATATATATATATATATATATACTAGTGTTGTACCCGCGCTACGCGCGGGGAAGTTTTTTTAAACAGAGATTGATATAAAGCTCGTATAAAGTTTATGTACATATATGTAATATTACATTCAGATGTGCTATTTATTTCATAAATAAATTATAAATTATGAAATATCTCTTTGAAGACGACGTTTAATGTTTTTGTACATATTGTTCGGTTGTTGTTTAGAATTAGTATTTTAAGCCCATTACGTGTTTTAACTCTAGATATAGTAACGTATAATTGTCCATGAGTAAATACAGAACGTGGTAAGTATATACCAACTCTATTTAAACTTTGGCCTTGGCTTTTGTTTATTGTCATTGCGAAGCAAGGTATGATTGGAAATTGCTTGCGTTTAAATCGAAATGGTAGTGTAGTATTTGTAGGAATTAAAGATAGTCTTGGAATAAATACTTTGTCACCTTTGTTAGTTCCTGTAATAATTCTGCCTTCAATTATATTCGTGCCTAGTTGCGTAATTTGTAAGCGTGTGCCATTACATAATCCAAGTGTTTGATCTATATTTCGTAAAAGCATTACAGGGGTTCCAATTTTTAGTTGCAAACAATGAGTTGGAATTCCAGGACATTTAAGTGTATTTAGAAATTCGGTGTTATATATTTCAGTGTCATTATTGTTATTGCTAAAAGGACATAACGTATCCGAACTAAAATATTCTTTAACATGACCTGGTATCATATCTAATAGTATATTGTTTATTTCTTCGACTATGTCATTTGTTGGACATCAAGTAAGTAAGAAAAAACTTTTAACTAGGACTGAGTAATAGTGATCTGTTATACGTAAAGCAAGAGGAATATCTATATAAGAATCTCCATCATTAGGATCTGATAAAGAGACGACGCCTACTAGTAAGACATAAAACGCTATGATAAAGTTAGACGGAATACCCATTCATCACAGACAACCATTTCACGAGTAGTTGCCGGTTCACGCGGTGAATCATACGAAAAAATCCACATACGTATGATTCTAACCCTGATTCTATATGATACCTCTTGAGTGTAAACGATATCAGAGAGTGGAGTGTACATGGTGGAAAAGTAAAACAGAGAAGCAGAAATAAAAATAAAACAGAGAAGCGGAGATGGTAAGGTAAAACAGTAAATGGTTATTTTCCTTTATATATATAATATAATATTAGATAGGTATATAAATTGGGGGATTATCAAAAATGCCCCTGTAGGGCTAAAGTGTTTCAAAAATACCCTTGGCTGAAAAAAAAAAGTTTCAACTTCAAATCTACCCTTAAAATATTGATAATCCCATGTTACCCTTTACGACATTTTTTCTCTCTCCTCTAGAGCACCTCTAATTCTCGCGCGAAAATTACTGTTCCCCCACACCACAACAGATTCGGCGAGAGTAGCTTGCAATCGGCATCAGATTCGCTGCCAATAGGTTGAAATCCTTTGTTGTCAACAAAGAAGCTTGCAATTAAGCACGTTCCGCAGAAAAACCAGGTGTGTATAGTGAGTTTTTCGTGTTTCTCTTGTGTCTATTGCAATGTCAAAGGTGACAGAGTGGGTCACAGAGTCGTACGGTCGCACTGGGTCACAGAGTCTCATCGAGGGGTCAAAGGGATCAAAGGTCGTCGCAGGGGTCCAAGGGTAAATGGGTCGAAAAGGGTGAAAGGGTCGCAGGGGTCCAAGGGTAAATGGGTCGAAAAGGGTGAAAGCGTCGCAGGGGTGCAAGGGTCGGATGGGAAAGGGGTCGCAAAGGGTTCAAAGGGTCGCAGAGGTAAAGGGGTCGTAGGGGTCCAAGGGTCGCAGAGGTAAAGGGTCGCA
>CM071867.1:19343149-19360363 GCA_036759665.1 Gynandropsis gynandra
GGAAGACCGTCTAGGATTGCATCGAGGACATCTTCATGATCCAGCGGCTTTCCTAAGAGGACAAGCTCATCAGCAGTAGTCGTGATAGCACAGAGGTATTCATTAATGGATTGTGATCCTTTGGAGCAGCGTTTGATCTTATCACGAAGTTGTAGAAGATGGCCGCGAGACGCTTTGCCATAAGTGTTGGCGAGCGTCTTCCACGCCTCGTAGGTGGAAGGGACCCGTGCAATAAGGGGCTGTAGAGAGGCCGATATTGCTCCAAATAGGGCTGAGAAGAGGAGGCGGTCTTGTTGCTTCTATGGCTGGAAATTAGGGTTGTCGACGAACACTCCATCGCGATGGATCTTGGCCGGAAGGACAATGAAGTTGTCCTCAATGAAGCATTGGAGATTGTGGCCTTCAAGAAGGGCACGAATCTGAACATTCCATGTGAGGAAGTTGGTCGGCGTCAGCTTGGTAATGTTGGCCATGTTGACGGTGATAAGAGTGTTGAGTGGATGTTGTGGATCGAAAGTCGGAGCCGCATCGGAGAGACGGCGGTAAGATGACTTGTTTGGCCGGCCATGGATTAGGGTTTGGAGACGGTGAGCAAGAGAGGCAAGAATTAGGGTTTGGTGATGCGGATCTAGGGTTAGGGTTGTGGATCTAGGGTTAGGGTTGCGGATCTAGGGTTTGGGTGATAAGAGAACCGCGATGCACTAGCAACGGGGCGCGGCGCGGGACGAGCGGTGAACGGCAAGCCGGGACACGAGAATAACGGGCTGGGCGGGAGTAGTGGAGGACGACGGCCTGGGAATTAGGGTTTTGGGTTTTTTGTGTTTAGGCTCTTCGTACGTGATGGTACGACGGCAAGGGAGGGAAGAGAAGGGTGAATGGCCGGAGGAAAAGAGAAAGGATGATCGGCGGCCGCAAAGAAGGAGGAGGGGCAGCGGCGGCGGCGGTTTGAGAGGGGAGGAGAGGCCGGCCGAAAATTTAGGAGAGTTTGTTGTCGTTAGACCTAGTGCTCTGATACCATGATAATTTGAAATCTGAATAATAATTCAAATGAGCCAAAACGGTTAGATATACAAAGTTAGACCTAATTATAATGATGATAGATCTAATTACAAAATGACTTATATACCCCTATACATGTATATCCTTTACAAGTTCATCTTCGAAGCAAATTGAATGTCGACTTACCGCTGGACATCAGTTTGAAAATGAGTATCAATCTAAACACTCTGGGTCACCTAGAAGGTTTTCAACAAGTAAAGACCATGTATCAAACCGAAGGTTACAAGAGGTGCAACACTGACCCTAAACCAAAAGGTTTCCAAACGAGTCATTGTCTTCAACCTCCTCGCCATTCTCTCTCTAACAGATCAACAACAAAATCCTTTATAACTAATAACAAATTTCCAGTTTTAAGTTTGTTAGTTGATTAAAGAATAATACATTTTTATTATAAATACACCATGTAATTATTGAAGAATTAATAAGGAAGATATACGAAAAACAATTCTTCAAATTCTTGATTTCTCTGTTCTTCTTGGTTCAAATATTCTCAAATGTTTCATAGATACTCCACAAGATTTGTTAATAGCTGAATATACAAACCATATCCAATTCGTCGTACCTCATGTATACAAATATAAAAAAATTTCCACCAACTATTTTATGTCCAACAAATTAAATACATAATGAAATTAGTAACATACTATCGAATATAACACTTACAATTGTAAAAGAATCCTAAAACTCATACACACTATGCCCTTCTGATTGTAACAATGACGAGAAAAAGAATAACAATACAAGTTATTTAATGTTATTAAATGTTTATGAAATTTCAAATAAAAATTGAATTACAGTCATGCTACTTCAAAATCTAGATCAAACACTCGATTTGTGTAATGATGACATAAGATTACATATATCATAGTTAAGAAAAATATATCATTTAAAATAAAATTCAATTCGGAACCAATGGTTGACGAAGTCTTTATATCTTAATTGTCTTTATTACCAACAAACACAATGTTACCATTCTCTTTCAAAAGAAAACATTTTTCTATTATGTCTTGCTCCACAATTACAATGTCAAAGCTTAAAGAAAGTTGGTCTTTACTTATCTCTCACGTTTTTCACAAACAATTTTATGTCATCATTTCCAGAGTAAAGACATATATTAAAAATAACTAGATGATACCCGCGTGTTGCGCGGTTTTGTGATAATTAAATTGTATTTTTAAAATGTTATACATAATATTATTAATTTAAACATTTTCATGATATTTGATATATGTACCGGCCAATACAAACACACTGTTATTATTTTTAATGTAAAAGTTTAAACAATAGATTTATATGATGTAATGTAAACTAACATTGCAGTTTGTTCATAAATATTTGAAATTTTAAAATGTAGTTTGTTCGGAGAAAGTTATTGTATGTTTTGGATAATTTATACATTTGAATAATTTATACATAAAATTAGCACCGAAACGAACATATCTCACATAAGTATAACGATTTGACTTTGTAGAACTTATTGAACAATCACAATATATTCGCCTTAAGAATTTGTTTCTTTATTTCAAGAAGCAAAATAACAATATATGTATAACACGACAACATAATTATGCAAAATATTAATTAAGAGAATAATAAAGAGGATATCAGAGTGTCAGTAGAATTATATATGTTCATAAGACGTGTTCTAAAATCGCCACTTTTTTCTTTTCCTTTTTTAATCCGCAAAAGTTCTTACTTTCACTCGCTTACTCACTAGATTTGTTTGAACCATGCATTGTGAGTTCCCGCGACAACCTTTATCACATCTCATGTTAAGGTTTTTGTTGTGTAATAGAAGTAAGACGTGAATACTCGAGACAAAAGAAACAAAACTCAAGGTGGATGAAGCTAGCTTCTCTCTTTCTCTTGTTTTCGACACTCTTCTCTAGCTTCTTATCAAGTTTCTACAATCGTTTCTTTTCTAACTTGTTCGATTATTTTCTAACTTGTTCTCAGTATTCCAATTGCAATTGAGAATAATATAAGATATTAGTCAAGCCATGATTGAAAGGAATAATGTTTGTAGATGAAAATTGAATCTAAAGGTATTTCCATATTGTAACAATTCTCATTTTCTTCTAAAATTAAATCATTTTCTAAATTAAATCATCATATAATAATGTTGTAATTTTCTATTAATCACAATACAATTTAAATGCCTTTGTTGACACCATTACTAAAGAGTTTAAGGACATCTAAATCCATACAAAACAAACCTAGAAACCAAAAGTTCTTTCTCTCATCATACCATTCAAGTTCGGAACCCGAAGCTAATGAATAACACTGATGCTACTGCCTTTTAGTTATGATCATAAATAAATTATAAACATCTGCTCGATCTTCATTTGAATAAGACTCGAAAAAGCGAGATAAGGTTGTAGTAGTATTCATGCCCTAACCCTGAATCGCTTTCTGCGTGTATCATCCGCATTGAACTCGAGAACAAATGGTTCGCGTCTGAAAGCCTAGTTTATATATTGACTTCCTCCGTGATCCAAAACCCTACTTTTCTTTTGACTAAATTTTCAGTTTCTTTAAAAAATTTCTTTGTCCCATGTTCCTTCATAATCTTCCTCTAGTCATAATCTTCCTCTAGCCAAGAGTCTTGCTGCACGAACAGTAAAAAGAAGCAGATGTCAATTATGGCGGAAACACAATAAAAACATGACAAAGATGTGTTTAAACTATGTCTAATACTCTTTCGATCATCAACCGAATTTTTTACAATGAAACAGAAATCTAGGACAAAGCCATATCTTCAAAATCTCCTAAGATATTTGTATCTAAGGCTTTCAAATGATTATCATACTGAGCACAAAAGAGATCCCTTTCTTTTATATAGATAATGTATACCTTTAGCTTCGAAGATTAGAGCAATCTCAATATCAAGCAAGCCAAAGCACCATTTTGAGAACAATACTGAATACTATACCTTATTTTGCCAAAGCTGGGGAAGATTGTATGTGTAACCAACATGGATGGTTTTGAAGAACCCTCGGCTTCGCAAACCACCTCGATAGAACCCCTCTTACTACAATAATGTCCAGCTCCTCCCTTTTATCCCTTGAATAACCTGCAAAGCAAAGACCCAGATAACCTTTTCACTTCCATGGATGGTCACTAACTCATAAACCCCTTATGTATAGAGAGAGACAGACATTATAAATATTTACCGTTTGCTCATACGAGTACACAGACACCCAACTCTTCTAGAAATTGACGCACTGGTAAAGCTTTCAACAGGAAGATGTTTTAATGCCACCCTTATTTCCAAGTTCTCCTAAGACAGTCCACAGTTCGCCGTCATCATCGTTGGAACCCACCATAGACCAGATTGTGATGAAACCGTGGAGTCTTCATGAGGGTTCATAAAAAACGTTGACTTTACCACACTTTCTATAAGATTTGGTTGATTGGATAAGGAATATTGTTTGGATTCTGATGGTGTCTGCTTCTTCTGATCTGTGGGATTATTATTACATTGAAGCTCCGTCAGTGGTTTACGTGTAATCGGATCTATCCACTTTTGCTTCAACTTCCTCTTAAGACTCGGGTTTCAAAAGTTCTTTATCTCATTGTCTGTTTTTCCAGGCAACCGAGGGGTTATCTGAGACCACCTGCAAATACATATATTAACCAAAATTCAGAATCCAAAGTAACCCAAAGAAAGTGAAAGATATATATATATATATATATTTTTTTTTTCGACTCTATAAAAAAAACAAAAATGCAAGAAACAAATAAGACTCCGGAAAGGACTCGATCTTAATCTAGCTATTCCTAGTCTAAGCCGTTTTTAGTCCCCGGCAACGGCGCCAAAAACTTGGTCTGAAACGGAAGCCTTGAGAGAGGCTTTGTGAGAATGTCAGCAAGTTGATCCGCGGCTCGAACATGTGTGACCCGAATACAAACCTGTGAATCGAGACATGATTTGATGAACTTTAAGGTAAGAAACAAAAAAAAAGGTAAAATTGTTACTATGTTAGGAGACAAACCTGCAAGTTTATAAGAAGAAGATAGAAGCAATAATGGTTGCCATCAAATAAGATTTTTAAAACCAAGACAAAATCTGTACATAATATTTGTCACGACACTAAAATCAAACTATTCAAATTCTCCATGTTGTTAGTGCCCTTTGCACCACATATTCAAGCAGGAAATATGGCATAAATTGAGCACATATAAATAATTGTTTCAAGATTCCTATCCAAATGACCAATAGAACAAAAATGTAAGTTTTTTTTATATTTCTCTATGGAAGGTGCATTTGGAAAGGTAGAACAAAAAGGAAGAAACAAACCTCAAAATCTAAACCTCAAAACAAATGGGTTAGAAACAAACGACCATCTGGAGGTAGTGAGGAAGCTAACCTAGAAAATTTGAAGATGACAACAAAATAAAGAGAAAAAACCCTAGACAAAAGATATTTGAACCTAGCAGCCATTATATCTTTCATTCACCACTTTATCTAGACAATCTCTACATCTTTATAAGAAGGAGAACAATGGCTGTCATCAAATCAGATTTCCAAAACAAAGACAAATCTATACATAAAACATGTCATGACACTAAAAATGAAAACTATTCAAATTCTCCGTGTTGTTATTGCGCTATGCACCACAGAAGCGGATTAAAGCAGAAAATATGACATAAATTGAGCACAAATCATAATTGTTTCATTTGACTGATATTTATATCATACTTTATCCAAAATTGGTAGTGTAGAAAAGACCATCAATATAAAAATTTACACATGAGAAATTTCACGTTTATGTTCTTTTAACAAACATGCTTGAAAAGATGAATGGCTGACTCAACAAAAAAGAGCAATATCATTCCATGGCTGCACTGCTCTGCACGACCTCGCTCGTTTTCTACACAATGAATGGAGGTGAATAGGAAGGATATCGTCCAAACGTCGCAACAATATCATACTTTATCCAAAATTGGTAATGTAGAAAAGACCATCAATGTAAGAACTTACACATGAGTAGTTTCACGTTTATGTTCTCTTAAAAAACATGCTTCTTAGAATGCATATGATGAAGTAATCAAAGAATTAACCTCCATCACAAAGCTACCGAAAGTTAGCTGACACCGATCAGTCACGACCACACGGATATGTTTTGCAGTTAGAACATTCTGACTTTCGATAATATTAACACATGGAAGCTTATTTTGCAACTTAAGCTTTAACAACTAATTCAATGGTAAGAACATCAGTAAATGGAAATTACCTTCTCTGAACACCAGCACCCCAAACCCTAATCCCACGTTCGTACAAAGAAGCCTCATGTTTCCATTCCGGGACAGAGAAGAGAGAAAGGGTCTGCTTGCCGTCGATCATAACATCATGTTACCAGAAACGTGAATACTCTACAAGTAAACCAGAACTACAGAAATTTTGGAGCTATGTATAAAACCCAAATCTTGAAAATACTACAAGCCCACGGTTACAATACTAATCCGATAAATTTTCTTCTCGAGCAAAGTGTAAGAAAACATATTAAAGCTAACATCTCCAGTGTTTGATCATTGCTTAATGCAGCAAAAGAATTATCAATTAAAAAAACAGAATTTTAACAACTAATTCAATATTAAGAACACCATTAAATGGGAATTACCTTGTCTAAGAAGTCCCCTGTTCGGTGAGCTCTTCGCTGTCCATTCCCAAAGCCAAGCTATTATCAAAGTCACGATTCTCGAATATTTTAGAAATTGGGTTTTTTTATGTTGAAACAGAATTTTAACAACTAATTCAATAGTAAGATCATTAGTAAATGGAAATTACCTTCTATGAGCATCAGTACCCCAAATCCTAATCGCACGGTCGTACAGAGGAGTCTCATGTTTCCATTTTCGGGACAGAGAAGAGAAAGGATCTGCCTGCCGTCGATCATAACATCATGTTACCTGAAACGTGAATACTCTACAAGTAAACCACAACTACACAAAATTTGGAGCTATATACAAGTCTTGAAATCACTACAAGCCAATGATTACAATACTAATCCGATAAACTTTCTTCTTGAGCAAAGTGTAAGCAAACATCTGAAAGCAAACATTTCCAGTGTTTGATCATGGCTTAATGCAGCAAAAAATTACCAATTAAAAAACAGAATTTTAACAACTAATTCAATATTAAGAACACCGTTAAATGGAAATTACCTTGTCTGAGCAATCTCCTGTTAGGTGAGTCTTCGCCATCCATTCCCAAAGTCAAGCTATCATCAAAGGCACAATTCTCGAATATTTCAGAAATTGGGTTTTCTGATGGTGTAACAGAATTTTAACAACTAATTCAATACTAAGAACATTAGTAAATGGAAATTACCTTCACTGAGCATCAGCACCCCAAACCCTTATCGCACGGTCGTACAAAGCAGTCTCATGTTTCCATTCCGGGACTGAGAAGAGAGAAAGGGTCCGCTTGTCGTCGATTTTCTCATATTTCTCGTGGTGGTTTTCTCTTCACCGCTGGAGTTCACAATGAACAAAATTACGACCGTTGCTCCCCGTTCTGAAAATAACCGAAGTCCATGCTTCACGCCTCCTCTTCTCCATGAGCAGCGACGAAGTCACCCGGAACGCTTATGAACTTCACTCTTCCAGCCTTGTCTAGGGTTTTTAGATCGGTCCAGTCCTCCGTGTAAAGTGTTATCTGTAAAAGGATGGTGATATGTGTCAACAGAGTCAAACAAATGTTGGGCAGAAGGTGGAGGGGATGTAACTGTTGAGGAGACAGAAGAGGATCAAAATCTCCTGCTGGTTAAATCCGAATCATGATGTTTCTTTCGGGACCAACACTTTATCATCTTGAAAGAAGAAACCAGAAAAGGGTAAGGAGCTGGTTTTCACCCGCTCTTCCTCCCTCATCGCCGGTGATTCCGTCGATAAAAAAAGACGATTATGAAGCTCATCGATACCCTACCATATGCATCGTAACCTTCGGGACCAGTTTCCGTTGTTTTCCTCACAAAACCTGCACCAAATCAATCCCAACAGATTAACAAACCAATCTGAAAACCAAATATGAAGAGATGGACATAGATACCATTGCTTGGCTAATCAGTATGTCGGCATTCTTGTGCAATACAGCTCGAGGGAACGACGATGGGGAGTTTGTGTGCATCGCAGGTCACTCGCCCTTGACGGTAGACGTCTCCTTGATTGGAGAGAGAAAGATAAATTCAAAATAATCCAACATCAAATGCTCGTTAAAATTATGTTTCAAATGCAAAGTCCAGAAATTAAGGCTGTAAATTAGAATGAAAGACCTGTTTGATGACTCGATGAAGATCTGATTCCAACAAAGAAGAGGAAAATGATTATTTGAACGCCATCTCCAGACCATGAACTTCTTCTTCAACCTCGTACATAGAACACATCGATATAGTCTCAATGGAAAGAAAACGAAGTGCATTGCTGAATCAAACTCAACCCATGGGTCAATAGCAACAAAATCGATTTAAGAAGATGATATACCTAGAAGTGAATCTTTGAAGCCGTCGTAGGACAATAATCTATATATCCTTTTGCATGTTCTGCAAATGCTCACCATTCCTCACCATTGATCCACCTTACGAAACGACCTAAAGTGGAGGAAGCCAAACCTCACCATTGCCATCGATTCGTTCTGCGCCTCCGACTGAGCCGGTGGTTGTCTGCTCGAATGGCCGTGAAAAATACCAAAATTTATGCTTCAATCCTCCTCATCTCCATGAGCAGCAATACACACGGGTAAGAAGTTGTAGTGTTACTGCAAGACAATTTTTTGATCATATATGACTGCACGCGACGAATGGCTTCAATGATCGTGAACCCTAATCTGCATCATAGAAAACTATGTTTGTATCGATCGAATGACAGGAGAAACTCGATGCAAGTAGATGATATCTGGGTAGGTCATCGAAACCAAAATCGAAACCATTAAAGCCCATTGAAACCGAAATTTTATAACCTACCTTCGGCATAGGGTTGAGGCAAAATCTCACATCGAACGGTGTCTGCATTCATACACCCCGTCGATGGCTTCCTTCTCCACCATGGAACTCTATGGTGCCTTCCTATCCACCGGAAAAATCTGCAGTCTGGGTAGGGCATCGAAACCGAAATTGAAACCATTAAAAACCATTGGAACTGAAATTGTATAACCTACCTTCGCATACTTTCTCTTTGCCATCGATTCGTGCTTCGCCTCCCATTGAGCCAGCAATTGTCTGCTCGAATCGCTCCGAAAAAGACCCAAATCTATGCCTTCATGATGACCAACAATACACACGATTAGCAACACAATCGATTTAAGAAATGATATCTGGGTAGGTCATCGAACAATTTCTCCTCAGTTCATTGTACCTGCTACGATGAACTTTGAAACCATTCTTCATCTTCCTCCTAAACCTAAACCAGTGAACCCTGAGAAGGGGAATGCAATAGCAACATGATTCGTCGAAAGAGGAGGAGGATGGGAAAGAGGAGAAACCGGACGATGCGAAGCCAATCGGGCCGACGACAACATTGTCAAGTGTCGCTTCAGGCAAAATTCCGGCCGACGTGCCGCCGCTTTGTGTAACCGTGCCAGAAACTGAATCCCACCGTCCTAAATCCGCTAACCCACCCCAAGGAAACTGAATCCCACCATCCTGAACCCGCTAACCTATCCCAAACTCCGTTGAAGAAGCCCCTTTCCCAACCTCTTCCCGATCGAAACCCTCGTTCTGGACACCATTTTCCATCGATTCGTGCTTCGCCTCCGTTTGAGCCGGCGGTTGTATGCTCGAATCGCTCCGAAAAAGACCCAAATCTATGCCTTCTCCATGAGCAGCATTACACACGGTCAATAGCAAGACATCGAACAGTTTTGAAGGAGTTGTAGATACAGTGAGTTTGAGAGAGTTGCATTAATCAACAGAAGAGAAGGAGGAGGAAAGAGAAAATGAATTCGGTTTTTTTACATTATTGTGTTGACGTGAAGGAAGGGTTTTTTCCTCCCGGACTGACGTGGCAGCACCAGAAGGGAGGAAAAAACCTGCCTTTTATATATATGATTTATCTAGACTAAAATGACTGCACAGAACAATCAAGATTGTATTGAAAGGAATATTCTATAGTATATGAAATTAATTATGATGGATCATATTCTTAATATCCAAACACGTTCCATATTTTTTTTCTTTCCTCAATTTTAAAGTGATCTAATTTTTGTGATGATCTCTTATGTATCCTCCTATCTCGCATGTTGTTTAATCTCATGTAATCGTCTTCTCTTTCTTCTTCTTTTTCTATTTTCGTCAAAAAGTTTTCTAAGATTTTCTCAAACGAATATTTCGATGATCATTTTAGATTCTAGAAATCACATTGATATTGTTTATTGTTGATTTTAAGTGCAACATCTAGATTACACGTTATATTCTTCTGTAGCCAAAATCACAGGATTTACCAGTAATATGAATCCATTAAGAAAAAAAAAAGTAATTGCGGTAACTTCTCAGAATCTCATCTTGCATTAATGATGATGATGATATACATGACCAATATGTACAACTACAATGAAACAACTGTGTTCTAATTAAATAAATTATTCAAATTTATCAATTATTTAGATATCCCATTTACAATCACTGTTCCTCTATGATATTGGAAATCTCTCAATACATCTCCGACCATATCTAGAATTAACTGCATAAAATATACATCACTATAAAGAGAAACTTCTTTCTTGCGCACATTTTGTAGGTGTAAAAACAAAAATTACAGTTGCCACTGGAACATTACAAATCAATGAACAATAAAATATCCATAATATAATATGGTTCAAGAAACAAATGAAACTTTGTCACATAAAATAAAAGATAGATGGGGAAGAGGTTGAAGAACATCTACAAGTTAATACAATGGGGATACATTCAACAAAATGATGCATTGCCATAACACAATGCCTAAAACAACTCTATCTATCTTTGAATACTCAACCACTTTCCAAATAACTAAATATAAAATCACAAGGTTGTGCCTTTATTATATACCTCTTCCTCAGTAGCCACAGTATTGTAGATGCCTAATCGTCGGTTTAGTTCAGCCATCTTTGAGGGAAATACTTCATGCATTAACTAAATATTTTAAAAGATATCAAACCCATCAATATCCAATATCAATCACACTCCAAACATATCATGTTTGTATCATATATATTGAATCTCTCATGCGTCCATCCTCTTATTATCGAAAAGTGTAATCAATCTTTCCCTTGATTTGGTGCCGCTTCCAAAATTTTCATGCTTAAATTTAAAATTCTAAAAAATCATAAACTAACAATAAAATAACTAAATTGTTAAATCCTTTTGGTTACAAATACAAAAATTATAAATAAAATGTAATTCAAAATCTGATTGAATATATTATTTAAATATGTCAATTATTTAGTTATATAAAATTTTTTTGATACAATATAAGATTTAAAATATAAAAAATCATCAATACAGTGGCCTGAAGAAAATGCTCCCAACCATTTCTTGTTGGACAGGTTATGGTGCTTCGTGTTTGGAGAATTTTCATATTAGTCATATTCTTTGTATCAATTTTATTAAAACAAAAAACATTAACAAAGAAACGGTTAGTAAAAACGAATAAAAAATATAGGATCATACCTTTATTCCTTGAAACGTGCTTTAATACAAAAATAATACACGCCTTAGAGATTTGGAACTCATGATGCGTACAAGGAACCATTTTTAATCAATCTGTCGAGTATGATTCTACGGGTTGTAGAGGATCTCTTGAATGATCTAAGGGTACTCTTCAGATTCTCTCCAAATAAAGATGAATGATTTGATCACACAAGGCGAAAGAAATTTTGTGAGATGACGAGGATTGAAAAACGAGGTTTTGGTAGAATGAAAGACACCATAAGAAGTGTGAAAGCCTCTTGATATATTCAGAAATGATTCAAATATACTTGGAACAAGTTGAAGTCACCGAGCTCTTGATGAATGATTAACAAACGGGAGGGGGGCGTAAAAGGGGATCCTATCAACTTGTTCCGACCAATAGAATTTTTTTCCTATCAAATTGAAGTATGAAGAGTACAAATGGGATGAAATATTTTAGAGGCTCCAAATCCTATATAAGAAAAATGCACAAATAAAGGATTGAATCAATCTACTGACCGTAAAAAATATTTTCTACCCGTTAGGCGATTTTCTAGCCTTTGAAAGTGATAAGGAAAGGCTTTCATCTTTCTTTATCCATGTGATCGGATCACTTGGAGATCTTCTTAAAAAGAAAGTAGAGGATTCACAAGGATATTGATATTCTTGGGATATTTTTTAGCCATTGAAAGTGATAAGGAATGATATTTATCTTTTGCACTTCCTTATCTATCTGATTCAATCCTTATTATGATCCAGTATATCCCAAGAGTCCTTAACTATCTCAGCCAAGTTTCTTTTGGCTCCTCCACGTGCAAGTAGAAATCGGGAAATTTATGTCCTTTTGATTACTTGTTTTAACTCCTTATTAGTGTGAATCTCTATAGGTGTGTTGTCATTGTCGATGACCTCATCACTACCCTTTAAATTGTGTAAGCATGTATATTTAAAAGTGTTAAAAGTAGGGTAAGAATCTATAATTATATGAATGTTTGAAATTATAACTAGACTAGATATTCCGCAACAATATAGATTGTATCGTACCAGGCCTAACAAACAAACTAAGTAGGATTAAAACTAATAATTTTATAAAAACTATGGTCACAAAATTATATAAAAATGAGATGGTGTTTCTAAACTCTAGAATTGTTCTCATGATCTACCACATAGATTATTGACGTCTCCATCTAATAACCTACATACCAAATGTGCTACAAAAAAATCTACATTATCTTGTAGTCTAGATTCCTATCCATTATCTAAGTCAATACCATTGACCTACATGTTGAATGCATTATTGATTGATATCCTCATTCCTAAACCGATTTACCTACATCTCAATATGATTTCTCATGTCTATCTAATGCATACGATATAACCTAATCTGAAACTCCATCTAAATTAAAACATTTGACAATCAATTCATGAGAACCATTGAAGAACTGAAAAAATAAATAATGCATTAAATTGGGGAAGCAAAAAACAACACTTTTGATCATTAAGTGTAATAAATTCGTATACACCAAACTCTAGCCTAAAAAACAGATCAAATCTATGGATCTACATCATATAATAGAACTACAATGTTGACCAAGTAAAAATAGGGTTTTAAGAAAACTTAGTGAATTTGTCGATTAATCGCTAACCTCACCTTTACTTGTTTTCCTTAATAGTTAAATCTTTATAATTTAGTTTCTATAACCTTTTCACTCCTTCCCTCAATCCCAAAGTGTACCTCTCATTTTTATGCGTTTTTTCCTCATGTGCCCTGTCTATTTCCATCTGCCTTTTATGCCTAGATTCATCCCCATTTATAGAAATATTTCCTGTCACTTACAATTTAAAAGTTGAATTATTTAGTAAATCTGGTAAGTCACTCAACCAAGTTGTACATCACTCACGTTGAGTAATTCGTTGTTTTGCGCTTTTTCCATGAAAATCAGAGACGACTTTGACATAGTCAAGTAGATTTCTTCACCAAGTCGCAGTATGCTTGGGTCGAGTGAGTCTACGGATGTGAGAAACTTCCTGGTTTGTTGAACACTTGACTAGGCCGGTCTTTGCTATTATCTAGAGAATCCTGAAGAAAGAGTTTTGTGTATTGTATCGATTGAGTGAATAATTGCTATGCTTGAGGGATTACCTTAAAAACTTTTTTGAATTTAAGTTCATCATGTTCGACGCGTGATTTGGGTACTTAGGTTGCATTCTATTCTTTTTTAATTCTTTTTTTCGAGTATTTGGATTTTTTTAGCTTTTTCATCTCTTAATTTTTTTCTTTCTGCATGTATAGAATTGTGATCATCTGAAAAAGGGTAAATAGAATAGAACTCCGGGCTAATACTCACACATGCTGATTTCGGGCACTCCTGGGCGACCCTTAGAAAAATATATAATGGGGCACGACTCTTAGAAAAATATATGAGCTTAGAATTAATATTCTAGGATGATCATAAAATAACTAAGTGTAATTTACTCCACATACCAATAAAATCAACCTAAGCTTGAGTCCTCAAAGTCATCTATATTCAACATTTCATTCAAAATACTTAGTTGATACTAAGTTCAATATACATAGCTGTTTGGACAACATAGATTCTCTAATCTCCTATACATCATTCGATTATCTCGGGCTAAGGTAAATGTATGCTCGCTTATGTCTATCGTATTATCATAAAAAATTATTACTCCTAAAATTCAATCTAAGTTGTAGCTAAGATGTCAATATAAACCTCCCCAAACTAAGACTCGACACCATCCTCGGTTTTGAACTAATGCATAACTTTGATATCTCTAAAATCAGTGATGGGTGTATGCTAGATATATTTTCCGTTGTTCCATTTCATATTATGTCACTTTGGCTCGTGATGAAAAAATATAAACAATAAAAAAGAAAATATAAAGGTGGAAGAAATTTGAATGTTTGAAGCGTCAATGCTTTGTGGTTCAAAGCATATCGGAGTGGTGACAAAGAATCTCGGGACGTGCCCGTACTTACTCTAACATGCAAAATTTTATTAAGGCATAAAATCATTCGGTAGAGTTAATATGGTCGAGCGAATAGGTAATACCTTAATTGTGCTTAAGTGCTCATTTAGCAACATCTTTTTTTTCCTTACATAAAATTTCCTTCCACTCGACCATGTGTTTTGGAGCTCTATATCGCTCGACCCGAGTGCTTCCTTTTATTCCTTTTTATTCCTCTAAATTTTTTTTATCTTTTAACTCTATGGTTCTTGCGATAAATAAATACACAATTATCGATTCCAAAGAAATAACATACTCCTCCAAATTTGAAAAAACAAAGGTAAAAAAATTCAAAAAGAAAAAAGGGTTCAAGTTGCCTCCCGAGAAGCACTCGTTTATAGCTTCGAGCTCGACCATATCAGCTTATACTATAGGATATATTAATCAGCCTTCTCAAGACTGTTCCCATCGTTCTCAATTTAGTTGTTAAAAGTTTGGCAACCTGGTTATCGTGCATCTTGATATGCGTATGTATTTCCTTAGTCTGTTGTCTTATCACACGCTTGAAATTTTCTTGATTAGCATTTCATTCTACAAATCTCTCCCTTAATAGTCGTATGTTCTTGCATAAGCTGCAACAACTTAGAATTGATCTCATCATTTAATTTAGGTTGTTGTTGTGCCAAAGGATTTCCCATCTGTTGGTAGCCCGGATTGTGTTGCATCAACGTGTTTTGGAAGTTTCTACTATGAGTTTATCTAGGGAATCCTTGCGCCTAATCATTCCTCTCCTATAACGAATAACCCTTGTAGATACCTTGGCGGTTCTTGTAGGAAACTTTTGGATGGTTTCTCCACCGCAAAATAAATGTATTCCAAAAGGGATGTTCGCCACATAATTTGCTTTTCTATTCCACTTAGTATACTTTCGAACCATCTCATTGGCACCCTTGAAGATCTATCGATTTTGATACTCTACATTTCATGCTAGCCATATGCAGCTTCATCTAAGCCATCTTAGCTTGGAGAGTTGATACCTCATTTGTCGACTCTTTCGGAGGAAACTTACTCGCATAATCACTCGACAAATTCATCTCGTTTGTCATTTTTTCAATTTTCTCCTGTAGTTGACTGAAATAGAGGTTGTGATATGATCCTCCACATGCCATGCTGATCCACTAGCGGATGTCCTCTCATAGTCCACAATAAAGGTTGAACTGAGTTACTTTTGATATATCCCATGATGGGAGCACGCACACTGATAGCTCATAAATTTCTCTTACACTTTGTACAATGTTTCATCGTCCTTCTATGCGAAAGAATTTATCATGTTCTTTGATATCTGCATCTTGTACGAGGGAAAGAACCTCGTCATGAAATGCTCATCAAGCTTGGTCCATGTGTGGATGGAGTCCATCGCCATAGTAGATATGTCAAATTGGGTTGGGTTTAGTGGGTTAACAATCCAATCCATTTAAAATATAAATGGGTTCTTGATAAATGAGCATAAATTTATATGGGCTTAATGGGTTTAAAACCCATTTACATTCATTTTAATGGATTCTACCCATTTTGCCCATTAAACCCGTTTATCTTTCACTTCAAATTCACCGTCATTCCGAATATCCGATTTTGACATCTATTTTACTCGATTTGTCTAAATTTTAACCCGATTTCACCAATTTTTATCGAATTTCAAATCGTCACTCAACTTTAACTCGATTTCACCCAATTTTAACTCGATTTCAATCAATTTCCCCCGATTTCACCTAATTACTCGATTTCACCTACTTTCAACCATATTTCACCTAATTTTAACTCGTTTTCACCCAACTTTAACCCGATTTCACCTAATTTTAACTCAATTTCACTGAATCTCAACCCAATTTTAAACTGATTCCACCCAATTTTAGCTCGATTTCACCGATTTTTAACCCGATTTCACCCAATTTTAACTCAATTTTAGCTCGATTTCATCAAATTTTAACACGATTTCACCCAATTTTAACTCCATTTCATCCAGTGTCGCCGGATTTCAATTTTATTTCATCCAATTTTAACTCGATTTCTACCCGATTTCTTCACATTTCACTAAATTTCAACCTGATTTCATCCAATTTTGACTCAATTTCACCCAATTTTAACTCGATTTCATCCAATTTCACCGGATTTCAAATTTAGCTCACCTAATTTTAACTCGATTTCAACTCGATTTCATCATATTTCACCGAATTTTAACCTGATTTCATCTAATTTTAACTCAATTTCACCCAATTTTAACTTGATTTCACCCAATTTCTCCGGATTTCAAATTTATTTCATCCAATTTTAACCCGATTTTAACTCGATTTCATCATATTTTACCGAACTCCAACCTGATTTCATCCAATTTTGGAGATGTTGAAGAAAATGGACATCACGATACCATTCCATGAGGCATTGAAGAAGATGCCTTCATGCGCCAAGTTCCTCAAAGACGTACTTGCGAACAAGCGGGATGTGGAAACGGAAACCGTCATGGTCACCAACTCAATGCTACAAC
>CM071867.1:19360419-19370914 GCA_036759665.1 Gynandropsis gynandra
CTCGATTTCATCATATTTCGCCGAATTTCAACCTGATTTCATCCAATTTTGACTCAATTTCACCCAATTTTAACTCGATTTCATCCAATTTTATTGAGTTGAAATTCAATGACATTGGGTGAAATCGAGCTAAAATTTGGTGACAATGAGTGAAATCGAGTTAAAATTTGGTGAAATCAGGTTACATTAGGTGAAATCGAATTAGAAATTGGTGAAACTCGGTTAAAATTAGATGAAATCGAGTCAAAATTTGATGAAATTGGGTTGTAATTCGGTGAAATCAAGTTACAATTCGGAAAAATTAGGTGAAATCGAGTTACAATTGGATTAAATCAGGTTAAAATTTGGTGAAATTATATGAAATCGAGTTAAAATGAGGTGCAATCGGTTTCATAAATTATTCGTTTAAATATTGATACATTAATTATAATATCTATTATGTATAAGTATATATCATAAATGTTAAATGATAAAAATATATATACAAAATGTTAATTATAAGAATAAACCCGTTTAGCCCGTTTAACCCGACCTATATAACCCATTATTAAATGGGTCGGGTTGAACCCAACCCAATTAAACTATCAAGCCCATTTAGTTTTAATGGGTTGGGTATAACCCAACCCATTGACATCTCTACGCCAGAGTCTACAATGGTCATGTGCCCTATCCATTAGAGAGAACAAGAAAGTCAATAGCATGATCACCTCGTCTGTCACTATTTGGACTTGTTTGAGCGAGTCACACAACATCTTGAACCTTATAAGATGAGGGTTTGGGTCTTTGTTTTGGCGTCCTTGTAAATTAATTTTGTTTAACATGTGCATAAATGGTGGTTGAAGCTGAAATCGACTATGATCGATATTTGGACATTGAATGCATGACATAAGTTGGGTGTGCTTTAAGGCAATATATGCTTCCTAAGCCCATTTCTCTGGAATCACATTAAAGACATTATCTGTCAGCGATCTGTTGTTCATTTGCTCCCAGATTGTTCTTGTGGTCCTCTCAATTTTAGGATGGATCACTATAAATTTAGAACTTCCACAACTTTGGATAATAAACCAAGTTTCTACAAGTGACAAAAATAAAAATACACAAAAAAGGAGATGTGAGTAGTAAACCAAAGAAAAAAATAAAAATATGATCTAGATTCATATAATCACCTACTTAAATCACAATTTGTCCACGACAACATGGCAAAAATATTTGTATATTGTTTAGGTGTGATGTAATCATACAATGTTTTAAATTTTGTACCTGAACTAAACATTCAATAAGGATAGGAATCGTGTAGTACCAGGGTAAAACACAAGGACTAAAAAGGTTTAAAACTAATAATTTTAAGAAAAAACTATGTTAGTAGTATGAGTGTATAACAGCTCGATAAATTTTCTTAAGTATATGAAATCAATAAAGGTTTCTAAAAATATCCTATTATTCATATCGAGGGATTCAATAATCTTACGTTGATCTACCTGCCTCACAGTCTAGATCTTGTTCTAGCATATTGTCTATTTATGTCTCCATGTAATGACCTGCATATCGAATGTGTTATCAATAAATCTACATGTTCTCACAATCTAGATTCCTATCCAATATCTAAATTATTGCGCAATGACCTATGTGTTGAATATATTTATTGGTTGATATCCTCAATCCTAGCTCGATTAACCTATCTCTCGATATGATTACTCATGCCAATATAATGCATGTGATCAAACCTAATCCAATGTTTCCTTCTTAACTAAACCATTTGAGAATAAATTTAAGGGATTCATTTGAATATTGAAATAATAAAACATACATTAAACTGTGAAAACAATAAACTACAATTCTCATCATTATGTGTAATAATTTTGTATACAAAAAAGTCTAGCCTAAAGCATGGATCAAACTTATGGATCTACATCTTAGATTAGAAACAATGATAAACAACTAAAAAACAGAGGGTTTAAGAAAACTTAGTTCATCTTCAACACGTCTTCACTGGTAGTTTGATCCTTTGAATGTAGTTCGGATAGCTTTTTCACTCTTTCACATGACCCCAAAGTGTTTCTCTTGGGTTTTATACGCTTCCCCTTGTCTCCCTTGTCTATTTTTGTCTTCCTTTTATGCCTAGTCGTTTCCCATTTATAAAAAAAGCTTTCATTCACTTACATAATGTAAATTTTGAATTATATAGCCAATTTGGTAAACTGCACTACCGAGTTTGCCATTGCTAGGTCCAAGGAATTAGTTGTTTCGTACTTTTTCCATGCAAATCGGAGCCAACGAGTGTGAAAAACTTCCGTGTGTTGGTTAACGCTCGATAGAGTAAGTCTATGCTCATGTCCAGCCAATCTTTTTGAAAGATTTTGATGTATTGTATCAATCACGTGATTAACCACTCTTCCTGATTTGGAACTTTGAGCATCTAAGTTTAACATTATCGGCTAAGGGATTAAAGTGCTCGGGTTGAGCATTTCCATTGATTTAGTCTTTGATTCTCGTTTTGAGCTAAATGTTTCTATTTTTTGTCCAAAATGTATTCCTTAGTCCTTATTGCCGACAAGAGCACGCAATGATCCAGAGAAACGTAAAAAAAGAACTAAAAAATCTAAAACGTACTAGAAAGATGAAATAAATTGTATAGCGAAAATGGTATCATCACCCTTTTTTGTTGCACAAATATTTAAAAGTGTCTAAAGTATATGATTTATCTTCCAAAAATTGAGCCCAAGTCTAATAGAATAATCATCTACATAGATTGAATAATACTTTTTTCCTCCAATACTTTCAACTTGTATTGGTTCCATTAGATTAATACGTAGAACTTGAAGTACCCTATTTGTGTTTATATTTGGTACCGTCTTATGACGAATCCTTCTATTACTTGTTGACAAGGTTGACCTATAAAAATTCTTCTTTGAAAAGTTTTGTTTATCCTCAAATAATATAATTTCCAGAAAACTTGATCGAGATTCTGGTGCTAATGTATCCTAGACGCAGACATAGATTGATATCACTGCTCATCACGCTTAATTTGTTTTCCATTGTTTCCTCATCTTATTCTTGTAAACATTCATTCGCTATTACTATAAAAAATATCACACTTTTCTCTTGATTTTTTGACTTACAAAGCATTATCATAAAGTTGGTTAGTGCACATCATAAATGCTTTTATCTTCAGCACAAAGTACTCATCAACAAGTTGGGGTTGTTCATTTGCTTTAAGTGATCATTTTTCCATAATTCTTCATTTTCTACCATCACAAAAATTCACATGTCCACTCTTATTTTTAGAAAAATCTAAAAGTGTTTCATTTATTCTTGTCATATCCCTATAACATCGACAATCAAAATACCAAGTGATTTCATAATTGTCATGAATGGAAGTACAAACAATATTGCAATATGAATCTTATTTTCTCGTCCATATTTGTTTAATGTTTTATGATTCGAGTAAGAGTAGTTACTGGTAAAATGATTTCTCTTACGAAAAGTGCACCAACTCTATAGATCTCCCAATTATCCCCATGAATAGAATTTACGTATATGCCCTTTTGTTTTCTTCTAGAATGCAAGTTCTTTGGTTGAGATGTAATTCGGCAACTGTTACTACATCTTTTAATAAACCTCATATCAAATTTTCTCGTTTTTTTAATCCTATCACCTTTACTAGAATTTCGTTTTCAAAAAACCAAATCTATATGGTTGGTTATCTATTCTCAGAATGGTGAAAATGATCCAATTATTCATTTTCATTGTTGAGCACGTGTAGTTTTTTCTGAGTTTTCTTTAGTTGACGTTTGATTAATACCAATTGTTATGACTCTTTTTGCAACTACACTTTATTCTTTTTTAGTAGATGTTCCAATCCTGTATTTTCTTTAACTAGCTCTATAATATGCTTGAGTATTTTCATCCAAGCTCGTGAAGTGACTCAATGGTAAGATCTTCCTCATAATCACTATCTAATATCGATTTTCACCTAAAAATGCCACATGATTATTTAATTCTTCACATCTTCTTCATCAGATTCAGATTCTCTCCAAGTTATGAATGACTTTCATGTTTTTACTTATTAATTTCTACACATTCAGCTTTTGAATGTGCATATTTTTACATTAAAAACATTGATTATCCTTTATGTTTTTCAACATTCTTTCTCTCTCTGAAGTAATTGGAAATTATACTTTGAAACGACCAAATCCTTTACACTCTGTGCATTGAGTCATTGATTTCAATCATTTGAATCTTATTGAAATTTTATAGTCCAAACTTTTTTTAATCAATTTTCCAAATGCATTTCCCATATATGCCATGCTTTCCTCCAAGGAATTAAGTCGATTTGCTTCATCTATCACTTCAGGTGCAATTTCTTTATCTTAGACCCATTTTCATATTTCAAGTTCATCTAATATGCAAAAAATTTCCAAATAACTCTACAAAACTAGTAGTTTCAATGTTCATTGTGATTTTCATTGCATCTTATCGGCATCAAACTTCTTTGGTGTTCATTGCGATTTTCATTGCAGATTTCTCAACTCCAAACTTCTTTGGAAAATATAGAATCATTTTCTTTACCTGTTTTTCTCTTAATATATCTTTCTCAAACTGTGAGCCTCATTAGTTAGTGCATTCAGTTTTGCACTACATTCAGGGAACTTTCATCTTTATTCATTCTCATATTTTAAAATATTGAGGCCAAGATATCTAGAAGAGTTCTTTTCACACAATCTATTCTTTCATCCTGAATTTGAAGTTTGTCCCATATATATTTTGTTGATTCCTATGATTGGATTTATTTGAATTCGTTCATATCTATTAACGTGAAAGCAACATTTATTACATTGGCATTGTATGTGGAAAGGCATTTTTCTTATGGCATTAATATTGATTTTTGTTTGAGAACTAAACTTGTTTTTCTTCCAATTGCATAGAGGGATTTCATCCTAATTCTATTGTCATCCAAGCATCTTCATCTATTTCTGTAATCATAGTTTTCATATTGACTTTTCAGTATGCCTCATTTGTAGAATTCAACAAAAGGGGTTTTGTAATTGACACGAGTTCTTGGTGTGAGTCCATACCATTTACCTAAACCGTACATAAATTGATGTATCATTCTTCACAGCATGCTTTAATACCAATTGAAATTTTATATGTAACTCAAATGAACGGAAAAAAAAATATATTATTATGGTCTTCCACCACCATTCAAAGCAAATTGTTTTATTCATATTATACACTAGAAACACACATTTCTAATCCGAATAAATTTGAACTCACTCGAAATCTACTTATCTCTCTAAGTAAACATCCAAATTCCACATAATCTTGAATCTTACCGTCGCTCCACAAGTGATTATCTCACAATCTCTCACACACAAGAATAAACATAAGCGTTGATTTACTTTAAGATTTCTCTTGTGATTACATGACTCCTCGAATTATTGCTTTCTTGTTTCACTTATAAAACACACGTTTAGTCGTTTTGCTCTTGTCTTTTTATTGGTGTACAGTTCAGCTCAATCAGGATACATATTTTTTTCCTTTTTATCTTGATTCTTACTATAATCTCCCACTTATTTTGGAATTTGTTGTTTACTTAAATTTGTTTTTAAATTTTTTTATATTTAGGAGTTTGTTGTTGGCCTTATTTCTTATTTCTAGAGCTTTATTTTTTTCTTCTTTCCTTCTAATAGTTTAGTAAAATAATTAGACAATTCAATATCGTAAGTAAATAGGCATGTACAATTTAATTTGTAAAAAGAAATCCCAGATTTTTTTAAGTTTCTAAAAATAAATTACTTAATAAATTCATATACTTTTAAAAACTTAGGAGCCCAGAGAATTAGAAATCCGAAACCCAATTGTAACATAATTATTTCTGATTTCAAAAGGTTACTATTTTTATTTAAGGTGAAATAAAAAAATTATGTAATAACTATATCGTTAAAACAAGACGCAAAGAACACGATTCTTCCAGCTTCCAAGATTTCTTGATTTCTTCACAAGAAATGCTAAAGAGACAAAGAGATTATAGATTATAATTTATATATATTATATTATATTATATTATATTATATTATAAGTATAATTTAATTTAGACTAGTCCAAAGGCAAAGAATCAAAACGCCCTTATTAGTCCATCTATATAATATATTAATACACATCTCTTTCACTTACACAAACAATCAAATCGATCTTCGCAATACAATCTCGAAAATCCAATACCACTCAAATTGTGTTTCAAGCGTGATGGCTCCTCCGAACAACCAACCGCCACAAACGCAAACGCAATCGCATATTCGAATGCCACCGCCCCATAACAGGCGTATAAACCTCATTCAATGCATCATAATCGCACTCGTTGTATTGGCTCTCTTAGTCGGCCTAGCTTTCTTGATCACTTGGTTAACCCTAAGGCCGAAACGCCTCATCTACACCATCGAGGCTGCATCCTTACAAGATTTAATAGTGAGCAAGGACGATCACTTGACGGCGAAATTCAACTACGTTATCAAATCTTACAATCCCGAGAAACACCTGTCGGTTAAGTACCACGCAATGCGTGTTTCAACGGCTCATCGCAACCAATCAGTGGCTCATGAAGAGATCCTTCCATTCAAGCAACCACCGAGGAACGAGACGAGGATCAACACGAGGCTCGTGTCGCAAAGTGTCGCACTTTCCAAGTACAATGCTAAAGACTTGAGGGTGGAGAAATCAGAAGGTAGGATAGAGATGGACGTTTACATTACGGCAAGAGTTAGCTATAAGGTGGGGATTTGGCGGTCAAGGAAACGGACGTTAAAGGCAGTTTGCACGCCCGTGATGCTTAACGTTACATCGAATTCGTCGAATGGATTCATGAAAACTTACTGCAATGCTCGTCTTTAGTTTCTTTAAGACATGTCCATGCATTTTTCTATATGTGAGAACTTGAAGTTTGCTTTGTGGCTTTGTTCGTGGATCTCGTCTTTGGTTTTTGTTCTTTTGTATGCATCTAATTGTATCTGTATGAGTCCTTTTATATTTTCGTGTTCTTGTGAAAATGCTTGATTATTTGTTGATTTTTCTTAATGATTGTATTAATATTTTTTTTATAATTTGAATAAATTTCAAGATTATCGATGTTGCAAACTACAAACCAACAACTCTTTTACGATTTTAGTTGTAGATAGGGAAAATATGAGTGACATTTGAATTAAATTAGAGGTAGTGGGGTATAGTAAATTTCAGAAATTGAAATCATAATAGCCTTTTTAACCAGGCTCGTGTTGGGTTTTAACGAGGGGGATTATCAAAAATATCCATATAGGACTAAAGTGCTTCAAAAATACTCTTGGCTGAAAAAAAAAGTTTCAACTTCAAATCTACCCTTAAAATATTGATAATCCCATATTACCCTTGACGACAATTTTTCTCTCTCCTCTAGAGCACCTCTAATTCTCGCGCGAAAATTACTGTTCCCCCACACTACAACAGATTCGGCGAGAGTAGCTTGCAATCGGCATCAGATTCGCTGCCAATAGGTTGAAATCCTTTGTTGTCAACAAAGAAGCTTGCAATTAAGCACGTATAGTGAGTTTTTCGTGTTTTTCGTGTTTCTCTTGTGTTTATTGCAATGTCAAAGCTGACAGAGTGAGTCACAGAGTCGTACGGTCGTACTGAGTCATAGAGTCTCATCGAGGGGTCAAAGGGATCAAAGGTCGTCGCAGGGGTCCAAGGGTAAAGGGGTCGCAAAGCGTCACAGGGGTCCAAGGGTCGGATAGGAAAGGGGTCGCAAAGGGTTCAAAGGGTCGCATGGGTCCAAGGGTCGCATGGTAAAGGGGTCGCAAAGGGTTCAAAGGGTCGCATGGGTCCAAGGGTCGCATGGTAAAGGGGTCGCAAAGGGTTCAAAGGGTCGCAGAGGTAAAAGGGTCGTAGGGGTCCAAGGGTCGCAGAGGTAAAGGGTCGCAGGGGTCCAAGGGTCGCAAGGGTCGCAAGGGTCGCAAGTATCCTCGGTTGACCTAGGTTTAGCATAGTCTGATGTTTTGTCTGGTGGAGGGAGTTACGGTAGCGTTTCTAGTCTCCTTTGATTTACTTTCTCGTGGGTAGCCGTGGTGGACCTAGGATTAAGGCTGAAAACTCGATTAGGCCGAATTTGCTCTCGATGTGCTAGTTGATCGGTTAGGTTCGCTTTAGCGGTGTTTCTAGGAGAAGGGGGATTCTCGTATTTTCATACCCCATGTATTCCACGTTTACGTTTGCTTAGGGACAAGCAAACATTCAAGTCTGGGGGATTTTGATCATCTCGTTTTCATACGTATTTCTTGCACGATTTAGGAGACGTTTTTGATACATTTGTGATGTTTTACGTATGATTCCGTATCCGTTTTACTTGCTTTTGTGCTTTTCATGTTCTTACAGGTTTTTACGCGTATTTGGACTATTTTGGAGCTAAAGGAACATGCACGGAGCTAAGGAGCGACTTGGGGGATCATCACGGGACAAACGGCCAATTGTGTGGACCATTTAGCACGACTCGGGCAAGCATTTAGGACCATTTTGCCTTGTGCCCGAGCGGGCACACATGCCATGCCCGATTGGGCATCATTCAAGCCACAAGAGACGCACGAGTTACCCTAGCCGTGCCCGAGCGGGCACACTCATTGCCGAGCGGGTCGCGGCCCGTAACTGCTCAAAACTTAAGTAAACTTAACTTAATATATAAGGGAACTCGTGGGGCATTTTAAGCAACAATTGGACCGACATAGGAGGCTTAAAAGGAGGCAAAAAGACGTCATTACAGAAAGCTTACAGAGGAGAACAATTCAGCAAAAGAAAGAGCAGATTCTTGCGAGGAGATAAGCGAGGAGCATTGGAGATCAAGCACCACCACTTCGGTTTTGTTTGGTTTTTATGTTCCTTAGACTTTTTACTATGTTTATGTTTCTTTACAGACGCATGAGCGATTAGTTTGTTTGTTCTAGGAGAAGGGATTAGCCCTTGGCTATCCCGAGACCTCTTTTGATCTATTTTGAATGCATCTTCCCGTTTTAGTTCATCTATTCTTTATCAGAGTGCTATAATTTACTTGTGTTTACAAAGGCCACGCAAATGCATGTGTTAGAGATTAGGAGAACGACCGAAAGGAGAATTCTAGTCTTGGAAGATCAGGTTTAGAACAACCGAGGTTAGGCCACGAAAGTAGGGTAGCAACGGTTGAGGGTGAACGGGCGAATCACAGAGCTTGTCTAGATCACGTGTCTATGCCTTGAGAGAGGGTAGATATCATGTTAGGATCGTCCGCCTTAGATAGCTTTAACTGGGATTCCATGATAGATAGGTTGATCGTTGGTTTCGGTAGTCTTGTGGTGAAACCGGTTTCCTAGGACGTTTATCTCATCGTTAGAACCCAAGTAATTTAGTTACTTTCAGTATTTCATTCTTCATCCACATTCTTTCGTTAGCAAGTTTGATTCGTAGTTCGGGTTTAGATAGTGTTGCGTAGTCTCTGTGGGATCGACACCTAAAATACTACACACGTGCCGTGCACTTGCGGGTAGATTAGGTTATATTGAACTCTGATACGCATCAGACGACTCTGACTCAAAAACAACTGAAAACCACGAAATAACCTAAAAACATCAAAGTAAAAAAAGAAAATGAAACGAAATCACCTGACAAACGTGAGCTGCTCAAGCTAAGTTCACTTGCGGGTAGATTAGGTTATTTAACTCTGATCCGCATCAAGTTTTTGGCGCCGTTGCCGGGGACTATTGTCAACGCGTCTTAGATTCGAACCTAGAGTCCTTCTTGCTTTGTTTTTATTTTATTATTTTCTTTTTTTTTGCTTTTTACTTTCGATTCTTTCTGCCTAAATTCCTTTCGTTCGTTCTTTTTGGTGTATGACCAGGTCGCAGGGCACTTCTCGTCTATTCAGAATCGACCCAGAGATCGAGCGAACTTGCAGATTACTGAGAAAGGGTAAGGAAGAAGACAACACAGAGCCGTCAGAACAACAGAATATGGATAATCAGAACGGCCGTGAACATGCTCAGTTACCCCTCGGTAATTTGGGGCAAATGCAGCAACAGCCACTCGTGCCTCAACCACGGGAACCACAGGCTCCTCTACCACGTCGTCTAAGGGATTACGTGGTGCCGAACATGAACAACGTGCAAACGGCCATAAGGATGCCTGCTGTTGCAAGAGAGCAATTCGAGATTAAGCCAGCAATGATAAATATGCTTTATCAGAAGCAATTCATGGGTGGAAACCATGAGGATCCACATCACCATCTCAGAGATTTCCTCGAACTTTCAGGTACGTTCAAAATTCATGGAGTCTCTGAGGATGCAATCTTGCTGCGTCTTTTCCCTTTTTCAATTGGGGGAAAACCGAAAGCTTGGCTGCAATCACTCCCCGCGGGATCTATCACAACTTGGGATCAGCTCTACACACTGTTCCTATCACGCTTCTTTCCTCTGAGCAAGACAATTCAGATGAGGGGGGAAATCAC
>CM071867.1:19393803-19409560 GCA_036759665.1 Gynandropsis gynandra
AAGACTTCGTTACATATTGGCAATACTCTCTAACCCATGGATGTAGATCTACTCAGACATGAACACAGCAAAAGAAACGCAAGAGAATACTAAATTCGACATAGATAGAGAATGAGATTCCTCCCTATTCGTATGCCGATGTCTTCAATAGATCCTCCTCGCTCCCCATCCTTTGTTCCGTCTTTTCTTCCTTTCTCAACCCTACTTAATGTCTCTGAATATTCCCCTCCAAGTCTGGTTCAAATCCTAGCTTTAGAAGGTCTCTTTTCTCATTAATTGGCCGTCCTAAAATCAAGGAGTTTGTTGAGAAAAAGGTGGACCCGAGCGGGCACAACCTCTACCCGCGCGTGCAGTCCATTAGCCCGTGCGTTCATGACTTGAAACCTGGTCGGGCTGGCATGCCCGAGCGGGCACACTTTGAGCCCGAGTCGGGCTAACTCTCGGCGAATTTTTGGTTCAAATTGCAGCCCGATCGGGTGCACATACACAGCCCGAGCGGGCACACTTCATGCCCGAGCATGTACACTATCAAATGATGTTTCCGCTCCTTTCGCTCGATGCTTGAGTGTTTGATTTGCTTCCATGGCCTTGCACAAGTTGTACCTTGTCATTCAATCACGTTTTCGGGGTTGAATTGCCGTAATCACTCGTGTTTCCCTTCATGTGTTCGTTTCCTATACAAAACACGAAATGTAGATGAAGTCCTCGAATAAACTCGATAAATCCATGCAATCCTACCAATGACCTAAGTTTATTTCATTCCCCTAAACAATGTCCAAGCAATCTCCATACCAATTCTCCTAAGCGTAAGATATCATTAAACTCGTAATCTCGTTCTTATTCTCTTTTTTTTTCTTTTTTTCATTTTTTAATAGATCCACGCTTGGTTCCTAGGACGTCGAAGTCGAAGAGGGATGGCGTTCTACTTAGACCCAGGCTGCCTATGGCACACTCATAAGGTATCGTAATCTTAACGGAGTGAAGAGGTGCGTCATTGAAGAACATTTTTTTCTCTTTTTTTTAATGAAGAATACGCATCACTCTAACCCTTTGGACGTAGAATAGTGCCTCAACCCACCACTTAGACCCGAAATATCGATCTCGATGTACTCATGTCAATGAAAACCTGAAATAGTTAAAAACTTATCCAAGAAGAAAAAATTGACAGCGGAGTATAAGCGTGTGGAATCTAATGATCTATGAATGATAAAATATATCAAACAAAGCAAAGATCAATCGGTATACACGGAGATATGGATACTTGGTATCGAAACCTACGAGGTGAATGCAACTATAGATCATGATTTCAAGCACAACTACTCGACTAATCGGTATCCAAAAGACTTCTAAGCAAACCTAGACTATTGTTCACGATTCGACAAAGTCGCACAATAATGACTAAAGCTCGAAAATCCATGCTAGGTATCCATCCGTTTTTCCTAAAAATAACAAAAATCAACATCTAATCCTAATCATGTAATCCTAATCATCTAATCCTAATAATCTAATCCTGATTACATGCATGATACTCGATGAGTACTCCCCCTACACTTGAATGAAACACCGTCCCGGTGTTCAAGACCTAAGAGGATCTCGCATACCAAACAATGGGAAAATAAGGGTTAGAACGTGTGCACCTTGTGTATCTTGCAATCCTGAGTTTGCGTCCGGATGTTGTATGCGTCTCCTCCTCAAGGATGATATCGACGTTGAAAAACCTGTGAAAAAGAATCACACAATCCAAAAGAAGGACTACTATCCACCGAGTACATCAATGTGAAAAGAAAAAGAATATGTCCGAAAATGAAATAAAAAGAAAATGAAAAAGTCGGGTTGCCTCCCGATAAGCGCTTGTTTAAGGTCGCGAGCTTGACCGAATGCTACTCATTAGGTGGACGTCCTCAACGTCGTCGTGTGCGTAGTGTCTCACGTGCAATATGTGCTCGATAGGGTGTAGCACACGGATCAGTTGAGTTCCTTGCACGATTAGTCATGTCTTCCCTAAGATTGATCATGATGTTCTCTCAGTTGGGGGCTAGATCGTGCTGTCCAAAAATTATGGTCGAGCTGTCAATAAGTCCGGTAGTGTACTCCATGAAACTGGTTAGGCGTTCATCGCTTGTTTCTTTCAGCGTCTCCAGAGATTTTTGGTACATGAGCCTTTGTGGTGCAGGCTTCATCTTCACCTTGGGTGCCTTGTCAATGTCCCAATTGTGTGCTGGACGTTTGGTGTAGCTTCGAGGCATCTCGTGATCGTTTATGTACTGATTTGCACCCCATTTAGCTCGGGTTGTGCGGAAGTCTCGGTCGGGGGATTCCTCCTTCTTTTCGTTGTGAAGCAGCTCATTTGGTACTTTGTAATATCCTTCTCCATCTGCTATGATACTTATATCTATGGAATCCGTATTCTGAAATTCATCACAAACTTCCTCGGCTAAATTCTCAAAGATACCGTCGGGGAACACAAAATCGATAACGCATGGCTGCTCAAGTGTGTCCATTAAGCTGAACTCTACTTCTATCTCGGGTTTCTTCATATGCTTATCAATGTCCGTAGCCTTATCCGCTCCCATATTAGATTCATTTCCTTTTACAATTATTGATGGATTTGGCTGATCTACCATCTTCATGCGTTGACGTTGCACGAATGGCAATGGAGGTGGCCTCAGATATGGTTTTACGTACTTTGGCTCCTCTTCCTCCTCAAGCTTCTCCTTGAGCTCTTTGACAACTGTTTCCGCTACTGTGATAGATGCTTCACCCCTTTCAGACATTGGAGTAGGCTGATCCACCGTCATACAATCCCTTTGGCAAATATCGTTGACATGCTCACGAGGATCTGTTTCTGAACTTCCCGATAGAACCTCTTGTGATCGTGGTGCCCCTTGTGCAAGTCGTGCAACTCGTGTCTCCAATGGTCTAAGATGAGTTTGAAAACTCTCTAGCTGCTTCTTGGTGTTATTCTGACTTTGTTTTTCCGATATCGAGTTAGTTTGATTTTCTTGGATTTGGACGATACGAGTTAACAAGGCGTTGAAATCGGGGGCTGCTTCGGATTGGTTTGGTTGTGACTGAGATGCACGTGGCTGATAGTCTTCAGTTTGGGGCTGCGTCCATGGCTGAAAGTTCCCCAATTGATGTTGTGCATTCAGCATACCATCGGTGTTCCTATACGGGAAATTTGCGTGATCGCTCCATCCGTGATTGTATGTATTCCCGAAAGGCTGATTGCAAGTCTTGTAGATCTCTTCTTCATACCCCAAACTTCTTGTTCCCATGATTGCTCCGAGTAATGTGGGTGGTATGCGTTAGACAACATATGACGAATTTCGGAAAGTTGATATTTCATTTCAGCTATATCGGCATACAAAGAGTTGATGTTGTTCATGTTACCTCGCAAAATAAAGAACACAAAATTCGATTAAGCTCCGAGAGGTAAAAAATTTTTTTTCACCCAATAAGAAAGAAAAACAAAAGCAAAAATATGAAAAACAAATGAAGACTCCGAAAAGGACTATATCCTAGTTCAAAAGTATCCTAACTCTAAAGCCGTAATCAATTCCCCGGCAACGGCGCCAAAAACTTGATGTCAGTTAATCTCAAGTAATAATATAACTAGACTAACGCTTCCGCAAGAATACGGATCGTGTAGTACTAGGGTCGAACACAAGGAATTGATGCAACTCTAAAGTTATTAGACTAATGGATAAGACGTGTAAATCGAGTAATGATGGGATTGCGAATGAAACTAAGCTAAACTACTTAACGAGATAAACTTAATGACTAAGCACCATAGGTATCGAGAGTTGCACAACGATGTAACGAAGTTCTAACAAGATCATTGGTCTTAGATACTATCACGAGTTCAGGGAATTCAAGCTCTTATATAGAAACTGACTGGCGTAGACTTGTCCACTATCTAGCATGTGTGTACCAATATATCTATTGCGTATCTCACCTACATAGACACATTAAGACCGCTATCATAATCCCTAGATTCAATCGATCGACCTGGCGTAGATTCTAAACCGATTAAACCCTAAATCATGGCTAGATTCCAAAGTCTAATCCCCTGGCGTAGATTCATTAGACTTCTAATATCATCCATTCGAGTGGCGTACAGGAATGAAAGCATTAAACACAACCAATCAATCTGAAAAACTATTGGCAATACTCTCTAACCCATGGCTGTAGATCTACTCAGACATGAACACAGCAAAAGAAACGCAAGAGAATACTAAATTCGACATAGATAGAGAATGAGATTCCTCCCTATTCGTATACCAATGTCTTCAATAGATCCTCCTCGCTCCCGATCCTTTGTTCCGTCTTTTCTTCCTTTCTCAATCCTCCTTAATGTCTCTGAATGTTCCCCTCCAATTCTGGTTCGAATCCTAGCTTTAGAAGGTCTCTTTTCTCATTAATTGACCGTTCTAAAATCACGGAGTTTGTTGAGAAAAATGTGGACCCGAGCGGGCACAACCTCTACCCGCTCGTGCAGTCCATTAGCCCGTGCGTGCATGACTTGAAACCTGGTCGGGCTGGCATGACCGAGTGGGCACACTTTGAGCCCGAGTTGGGCTAACTCTCGGCGAATTTTTGGTTCAAATTGCAGCCCGATCGGGTGCACAAAAACAGCCCGAGCGGGCACACTTCATGCCCGAGCATGTACACTATCAAATTATGTTTCCGCTCATGCTTCATTTCGCTCGATGCTTGAGTGTTTGATTTTCTTCCATGGCCTTGCACAAGTTGTACCTTGTCATTCAATCACGTCTTCAGGGTTGAATTGCCGTAATCACTCGTGTTTCGCTTCATGTCTTTGTTTCCTATACAAAACACGAAATGTAGATGGAGTCCTTGAATAAACTCGATAAATCGGTGATCTAATCAAAACTAAACCTAAGAATCATGTAAATACTACTACAGATTACGTGTTATCATCAATGTTCCGTAGTAATAGCTTAGAAAATACAATTGGAATGAGTCGCTACATGAAAACATGATAATCGTGATTTTTCAACCCGATCAACCTTTAACCAATAATATCTACACACCAAACAATGTCTGATGCATATCAATCTGGAAATTTAACCCCTTCTTTTAGCCACCTCAATAATGTAACGGATATCATCCATTTCCACGTCCATTGCAATCCGTGCAACTTTTACGGGATGTTAACAGATATCTTCCATTGGCATCCTCCGTTGGAAGCCCGTTAGAAAACCGGGAAAAAATCCAATTGACATCCGTTGCAAATTATAACGGATGCTCGTTGGCACTTGTAACAGATAGCCGTTGAAATTGTGAATTTCGAGGCTTGCCGGTGGAAATAAAGTCACGTGAACTTGCAACGGTCATCCATTGAGGTTTCCAACGGATGTCCATTGCAATTTAAACAATTTAATGATAACAATCAAGGTTTTAGCATCAAACCATCAACAAGAAATATATTTTCATTAAAATGTCATCTTCTTCAAATCGAGATATATATAGATCGAGAGAGTGGGTGTATAGAAGAAAAGATCCTATAACCGAAGAGATTACACAAGAATTCTTACATAGATTGGAGCAATTCATGAGTTTGCATTGAAGCAACCTTTGTGTCAAGAACGCGGGACAATGTTATGTCCATACAAAAGATGCAAAAGCTGAAGCATCAAAGTCAAGAAATTGTTTGCAAACATCTTTATAAGGTGGGGTTTGTTGAGAATTACGAAATTTGTTTTTTCACGGTGAAATTTTTCAGTGTTAGAGATATGGTGCAAGAGTTACAAGTAAAAAGAAATGAAAAAGTTATTTATGAAGCATCAATGACCAATCCATATGTGGAAATGGTGTCAGATGTTTTTCTAGGAGTTGTTAAAGAACAAACGCGTGAAGAGATGCCGAACACCGATGCACGCCGACTCTTCAACCTATTGGATTCGGCGAAACAGTCTATATATGAAGGTTGTCGTGAAGGTCAGTCTTGCTTATCTTTATTTTCAAGATTGATGAGTATAAAAACAGACTACACTGTTGGTGAAAATTGCGTGGATTCATTTTGCAAAACCATGCGTGAATATTTACCGAAAAATAATCAAGCTCCCGAGACATACTACAAAACAAAGAATGTGTTAAAAGATTTGGGAATGCCACATGAGAAAATTGATGTTTGTAGAAATAGTTGCATGTTGTTTTGGTGAAATGATAAAGACTTGTTAGAATGCAAGTTTTGCGGTGCAAGCACATTTCAGCCAAAAAAACCATTTTCACATAAATATGTACCATACAAGAAAATGTTCTATATGCCTGTAGCAAATAGGGTGAGAGGGTTATTTGAATCGAAAAAACCCGTTGCGACAATGAGATGGCACGTAGAACACTCGACGGCCGAAGGTATAATGCAACATCCATCAGATGGTAAGGCTTGGAAAGATTTCAATGAAATATTTCCCGATATTTCCCGTGTTCGAGTATGAAACGAGAAATGTTTATCTTGGCCTGTGCACTGATGGTTTTAGTTCATATGGGCAATCTGGAAGACAATATTCTCTGTGGCCGGTGATTTTGTCTCCGTATAATTTTTCTCCCGAGAGGTTTTTGAAAAGAAAGGTAATGTTTTTGACGTTGCTGACTCCAGGACCAGAACATCCGAAGAAAAGTTTTGATGTCTTTATGCAGCCCTTATTTCAAGAATTAAGACATTTGTGGAACGAAGGAATTCTTGCTTATGACGTTAGTATGAAGCAAAATTTCACATTGAAAGCGGTCTTGTTGTGGAAAATTAGCGAATTTCCTGACTATGGAATGTTATCTAGATGGAGCACGCACGGAAGATTGGCATGTCCATATTGTATGAAGGATACATATTCATTTCGACTAGTGAGGTTGTAAGAAACCATGTGGGTTTGATGTTCATAGAAGATTTCTTCCTCGTGGACACGCTTTCCGGAAAGATAAAAAACATTTTCGAAAGAATGTGGTACAAATAGAAGAGGCACCGTGCATACAAACCGAAACACAAATCCTTTACGAAAGATTGAACACAATGGGCAATTTACAAGAATTGGTAGAATGCGGTGGAGATCGTGGGCATACTAAACCAAAAGGCCAAGATGAATGGCATAACTGGTATAAACGTAGTTCGTTTTGGGAACTACCATATTGGAAATCATTGATATTACGTCATAATTTAGATGTTATGCATATCGAAAAGAACTTTTTCGATAACATCATCAATATTGTTTTGAATTTGGTGGGTAAAACTAAGGATACTATACAATCAAGAAAATATTTGAAGACAATATGTCGACGACCTGAGTTGGAATTAAGAGATGGAAGGTCACCTATCCCATTATTCAGATTGTCTGGTCCAGCGAAAACGATATTATTAAGCTGGTTAAAAGAAGACGTTAAGTTTCCAGATGGATATGCATCGAACATTGCTCGCTGTGAGGATATTGTTGTTTCGAGGCTGATCGGGTTGAAAAGTCACGACTTTCACGTTTTCATGCAGCGACTCATTCCAATTGCATTTGCTGAGCTCTTACCACAGAATGTTCACAATGTGCTATGCCGAATCAGCATATTTTGCAGAGTTCACGGAATTTAAAAAGGGATGGCTTGAAATTAATAGAAAACAATATCTCTGAAGTATTATGTGCATTGGAAAAAGTTTTTCCGTCTTCATTCTTCGATGTCATAGAGCATTTGCCAATACATTTACCAGATGAGGCAATACTTGGTGGGCCAGTTCAATTCAGATGGATGTATCCTTTCAAAAAGTTTTTCTTTCATTTAAAGAACAAAAACAAAAAACAAAACAGCGGTCGAAGGATCTATTGTCAAACAATACTTGCTGGAAGAAATCACATATTTCAACACATTTTATTTCGAGTCGCATATTCAAACGAAAGAACGACATGCAGCGGATGATCACACAAACTATCTATATCAATATAATCCACAGTTGGGCACAATTCCTGAGATGGTTACACCGATTGGACGTACATGAGGTAAATCCGAGGTGCAAAACAATATTATTCAATCTTTCAATATATATATATATATATATACAATATTACGTATTTTCATTATACAGGATATTTGATGAGGAAGTACTTGGTACATATCCTCATCTAAACACAAATGAACTCACAGATATGAAAGTTCAATATTATGGCTCGTGGTTGAGAGATTATGTATTCATTCGTTTTTATTATACGTACAGGTGAAATGTTCTGATGAAAGAATTCCAACGTGGTTAAAAGATTTGGCTAATGGTCCTGCACGTAATGTTATGTGTTGGCCAATCTTGTTTACTCGTGGCTACATGTTCCACACGTACGAACACGGAAAACATAGAAGCAAATACAATTATGGTGTTTGCGTTAATAGTGAAATAGAGGGTGATAACTTCTACGGCATTTTGCACCAAATCTACAAGTGGAATATCTCGGTCTCGTTGGGTTGAAGGTGATGCTTTTTAAATGTCATTGGTTCGACCCAACCGTATGACGTGGAATATGAAAAAACCGATGGGGAGCAATTGACATCAATCCGGCACGACAATATGGTAAATATGATCCATTCGTCACAATAGATCAAACAGATCAAATATGTTATGTGCAATATCCAACAACATTGAAACGTCGAAGAGAGGAGTGGTGGGTCGTAGTAAAGATCAAGCCACGAGGGATCATATGCTCTAATGATAAAGAAGATCCGTTGAAATCCGATCATCCGCAGTCGATTCGTTTAACTGATACAGACAATCGAGAGGAGATTCTCGCAAGAAGTGACATAGTTGGAGAATTCATGTGCGATTATGAAGACGTTGAACTAGAAGATGCTGAAGATGAAAACAACGATGAATTCAATGAATAATCGAAGAAAGACTCGCCAAACGATGAATCTGCTGAAGACGAAATGTAAATACAATAATGTGTAATGTAAATGATGTTCAATGTTTTTAGATGAGTAATGTAAGGTAGATGATGTGTAATCGGAAAATCGATATGTAAATACAATCGAAGCATATATAAATGATGTTCAGTTCTTAACTGTTGCACCGGGCATATATAAATGATGTTCAATCGAAAACTCTACATATGATCTAATACCAACGGGCATCCGTTGCAATTCTTAACGGATGCCCGTTGGAACAAGAAATCGCCTCCGACACTTAGAAAAATTTTCTAAGTTTTCCACAATTGTAATGGACATCTGTTTGAAATTTGCAACGGATTTCCGTTACAATTTTAATAAGGAGCATCCGTTAAGAATGGGTAATGGATGACCGTTACAATTTTTAACAGGCATCCTTTACCAATACTAACGGGCATTCGTTACAAATTTGTAATGGATTTTCGTTAGAAGTATTGTAATGGGCATCCGTAACAATTTCCAACAGATGCCCGTTGCAAGTGTAATGATCCTACTCTAGGCTGCAGAAACTTCCAACGGGCATCCGTTGAAAATTGTAATGGATGCCCGTTGGAACAGGAGACAAACAACCGTTTCACCGTCTGTTGCCTCGGGAACAGGCATTTCCAACGGGCATCCGTTTGAAATTCCAACGGATGCCCGTTGGAGAAACAGAACGTCGCGTCAATTAACTGCATCTTTTGAGTTGACATAATTTCCAACGGGCGTCCGTTGGAAATTTCTGCATATGAACCGTTGAACAGTTTCATTGTCAACACAATTCAAAACTTCAAAAATCCTCTCAAACAATTCTCACACACACAAAATCACACCTTCAAACACTAAAATACGAAAAATGAGGCCGAGACGATTTATAGGTGCGGGAGGTATGTTGGCTGGTTTTGCGGGAGCCCCTCCCTTCCACCACCGCCACCATATCGTCCGCCTTCACTGATATCAGCACTGCCAATATTTGATGAATAGGACGATATGGTGGATATCGATTCCTTAATCGATAAATTCGACATGCGTCCCACCCTTTAAATAATCGATCCTGAACATCCTGTCGAGACGCTATGGTAACTTTCCTATTTTATACTTTTATATTGTTTTACTTTATAAATAGTATCTAATTATTTAATTTTCATGTGTAGGTTTGACGTGGATGATGTTCTAAAGCATACAACAGCAACATCATCCAAAGGTCCTTACAGGATCAGTTTTATTATTCATAGCAAGTTACACCCGAAGTCATACGCCGCCAATGATGGTGCACCTTTATCGTAAGGGTATTTCAAATTACAATTTTATTTAAAATGATTATTTATATATGTTATAAACTAACTTATTATAAATTATTTTACAGCGTGCATACAAATGGCAGAAGAAGGATACGATGCACATCTATATGGCATGGATGCACGACATGCAGGCTAGGATGCGCTTGATGATGAACAACGCCAAGCGCAACTACTACACCAAGAATCGCAAACCAACTTGGGTAACTGACGAGGCCTTCAATCAACTTATTCAACATTGGGAGTCTGAAGACTTCAAGGCCAAGAGCGAAAAGGCCAAACAATGTCGGTACGGCGAAAGGTTCCCGCAGATGGTTCGCATCGCCACACTTCTGGAAGAAAATCATTCCAGAAGAGGAAGCAAGAATTGGTAAATTTATTATTATTTAAATTTTTTGATTTTACTATATTTATCTAATTAAATTTATTTGATATCACAGATGCAATGGATAGGAAGAGAACCGACTCTTCTTAAGCTGGTAGTGGAAACCCACGCCAAGAAGAAGTCGGTCATCGAGGAAGAGAGCAAAGAACCCGAACTCGTCGACCCTCGAGCGGAAAGAACCGTGAAAGATGTGACGGAGAAGATTACACAACAATCACAAGCTTACGGTTCAACTCCCGACAACCTCAGTCCTTTACAAAAGGACAATTTATTTGGAGGTAAAAATTTAGTATTTTATCTTTCGATTATAAATAAAAATTTTGTAAAAAATTCTAAATCTAATTTTGTTTGTTTTGTAGTCGGTTACCTCCCGTGGTCCACGAGAGCTACACGCAGCAACGCGGATCGAGGATCTCGAAGCACAACTTCGAGACACTCAAGCCCAACTGCATGCAACGGGATCACAAATGCAGCACATGGAGAGCGCCATAGAGTTGCTATCCGGCCAGGTGAGGGGATCAACGCCACGGCAAGAAGCGGGTATCGATTCGGATGCAATGCCTTCTACAGGTGTCGGTGGTAACCCCGACGATGATATCGACCCAATCGATTTAAATGAATTGTAATAGATTTAGATATAAGTTTTTGTAAGAACTTTTATTAGTTGAATTAAAAACTTTTTAATTTTTGTAAAAAATATTTTTATTATTTTTTATTTTTTTATTTTTTTTAAATTTCCAAAGGATGCTCTTAGCATTTCTAACGGACATCCGTTGGAAATTTTTTCCCAGCGAACGGTAATGGATACCCATTGCCATTTCCCGCCATTTTGTAACGGATGCCCGTTGCCAGTTTGCAAGGAATGCCCGTTGGAAAATTTAAATTCCCGCTCTTTTTTCGTGACGGTGTGGCAACGAATGGGTCACTTAAACGGACTTCCGTTACAAGTTTTTAACGGGCGTCCGTTGCAATTTGTTAACGGGCATCTGTTACACTTTGTTCAATGGGCATCCGTTACAATTTTCCAACGGTTCTATCCGTTGGGCGTCCGTCACAATTTTTCAATGGATATTGTCTGTTGCAAAGTCGTTGGGAATCGCAACGATCTCGATTTGTAACGCGTGATTCCTAACGGGCTCAAATCCGTTGTCGTCCATTGGGAATCGCTCTTTGCAACGGATTTTGGGCGGTTTCCAACGGATATGACCGAAACCAAAAGGGTATTATGGAGGTTTCATTATCCCACTATTGATAAGTTGTATATATTATTCAAATAACTTTAATGTTTTCGTACTTTTTGCATTCTTAACATTTTGTTTTAATGTTTCAGTTACTTCCATTCGAAACCATCCTTAGTTTGGATGGAAAGGGATGGTATGTTGATGTTTTGGATGTGCATCCATTATGCCCAAGAATGTGCAAGAAGATGGTTAAATCCAGTTTTAACCCAAAATATGTAGATGTGATAAAGGAGATCACAGATTCTAAGGTAACAATTAGACAAGGGTAACAAAGGGTAATAATGGTTATTTTTTGTTTTTTAGGATATTCGAAGTATTCTTCGTGATGAAAACGAAGAGGAAGCTTTACTTTCTGATCTGGAGGATTACGATGGATGTGACGATCTTGATGTTCATATATGGATGGAACATCTTCATAGAAATCCGAAGGGTATTTGTTTGAAGGATATCCGTAAGCAAGAACTGCCGACACGAAAAGTAGCTCTTGGTGATCAGAAGAAGGGGAAAGAAAAGGGGACTAAGAGGAAGGAGAGCGTGAGTAAAAAAATAATAGTGGTTGAAGATGACAAAGACGGAGGATGGGTAGGTGTTGCTGAAGCTAATGAAGAAAGAGAAGGTGATGCTGAAGCCGAAGGAGAAGGTGAAAAGAATCATCAAGGTGATGCTGATGTTGCAGTCCCTCTGATACTAGAGCAGAAATTAATAGAGGAAATAAATATTCAGAAAAAAGAATCATCAACACCGTAAGAGACCTTCGAAAGGATGTCGGGTTTCATTTGCCTAATCCAGAGCCAAAGGCTTTCGAGAAAGATGCGAGCACCAAAAACCAATCTTCTGGCATGATTAGTGATGATGATTTTGAATTCCTTCCACGTTAAAATCCAATGTAAAAAAGGTGCCAAACGAAGAGTCGGTTGACTCAAGAGATGGCTCAGAAGAGGATTTGGCAAACATTGCTCCTGATGAAGTTCCACCAGATAAATAATATTTAGCTAAAAAGGTCATTTGAGAGTCAATTTCCATCGAGAGTCGACAATGGGTCGCAAGAGTCGGATAGGTCGCATGGACGCATAAGTCATAGGGTCGCATAAGTCGTTGAGTCGCTAGAGTCGCATGGGTCGCATGGGTTGCATATGTCCCATGGGTCACTAGGTCGCTAAAGTCGCATGGGTCGCATGGGTCGCATATGTCCCATGGGTCGCAAGGGTCGTATCAATGTAACGAACGATAAGTGTAATGAATAAAGTAATTTTATGCAGACGCTCTAGTGGGTCCTGTCAAAGAGGTCCACACTAAAGATACTTTAGTGGGTCCTGTCGATGACGTCGCCGACAAGGTTCCTGCCAAGGATACACTAGTAGTGGGTCATGTCCAAGAGGTCACCGCTATTTTTGAAGTACAACGAAATAAGTACGGTCATGAGTCACAGAGGTCGCATTGGTCGCATGGGTCGAATGGGTCACAAAAGGTCGTATTAGTCGCATAGGTCGCATGGTCGCATAGGTTGCATTGGTCGCCATATGTTTAATGAAGTAAATTTTATGCAGGTGCTGGACCTTTATCGAAGGAGTCCGCGCCATATGTTGAACCTCCGTCGACGAAAAGAGCAAGAACAGTGGGAGGGAGAGGGCGAGGGAAAGATGTTGATGGAGAACCCGCAGAAAATGTAGTTCAAGAACCCGCAGAAAATATAGTTCAAGAACCCATAAAGAAGGTGGTTCAAGAACCTGCACGGAAAGGGCAGTTTGTGTGGAAGCCCACGGGATTAGTAAAGGGCGAGATAACCCGATTTCCTTCGTTCGTTGACGCTAGCGGTGAAAAGTTGACTAATCTACATATTTTCCTGTAGACACCTCGACAAGAGCATTGGTGGAAATCTAAGCTAGATATTCCCCGGGAGCCAAAGTTTTGGGAGACTATATTAAAGCCCAACGTATGGCTTGAAGATGATGTAAGCTTTTTTAAACACTTATTCACAGATTTTTGTGTCATATGTATTCATGTGTGTTAATTTTTTTTGCAGCAATTGGATGAGGCATTGATGGTGTTGTCTTTTCGCTCGACATTCATGCCCGATATGTATCGGAATTATTATGTTTTTCCTGTTGCTTTCATGCAGACGCTCACGCTGTGGATGTACGAGGATATGAAAACTCTGCCGGAAATTCTTAGTAATTTTTTGAATGCCAAGTATCCATTCTGAAGTACGAAGACACTAATCAATGATTTCGAAGGCTTTGTCTTGGTTCTAAACATTCCATCGATCGAAAGTTTATTCGTAGGATGTCATTGGTTAGCCATCAAAGCGCATTTCGCGACCTGATGCATCACAGTATACGAATGCCATAGCCGCATGAAGAAAACACATATTGATCCGATGATTGAGAAGGTAAGAAACGTTGTCCCCAAGATGCTCATTCTCGGAGGATTTCCTTCTTTGACATCTGGAGAAGATGAATGGAAGTATGAGTATTATGAAGGTCTATCACAGAACAAAAGCATGAATGACTGTAGTGTTTTCGCCTACAAATTTGTAGAATCCTCGTTAATGAGAAGGATGGATACTTTTCAATTCATTTGCGATGACAATGTTACTTCCATGCGTGAGAAGATGATGGTTGATATATTTAGTAATGGAAAATTTATCCTTCCACCCCGAGACTAACTTGATATTTTGGTATATTTTTTTTGGAATAGAAGATGTCAATATTTGGTAGATCGTTATTTTTTAAACATTTGGTACATTTTCGCAGGGGTCAAAGGGTCATAGGGGTACAAAGGGTCGCAGGGTTACAAGGGTCACAGAGGTACAAGGGTCGCACGGTCGCACTAGGTCACAGAGCCTCATGCGACCCTTGGGACCCATGTGGCCATTGCGACCCTTGCGGCCATTGCGACCATTGTGACCCTTGCAAACCATTTGGCCATTGTGACCCTTTCGACTAGTCTTTTCAATATCAGACTACTGGCTTTTCCAGTGCTAGCTATGCTTTTTTATTTTACCAATGTCACACTCAAGACCATTGCGACACGTCTCTGTTACCCCTATATTAAAAGGTTCATCAAATTTTCTAAGTCTCACCATAACATCCATTTGAGATGAGAATGAATCGGGAGAATCCCATCTCTCTCCTCTCTTTGTCTAAGTCTCTAACCCTAAATTCTCCGAAAAATCCTTGTTACCTTTATGACCGTTTTGACTTTCGTCACGAAGGTCACATGGTGGACGCATGGCATTGTGTTGTCTATTTGTTACTCAAGGTCTTGGTAATCGTTGGACTCGGTCTCTATGCAGATACACACAAGTACTTACAACGTGGATGGAGGACTTTGTGATGTATCTGCATTACATAAGATCTTGGTAATTGGTGGACTCAGACATCGTGTTGTATTCGCGTTACCTAAGGTCACGGTTGGAGGTCAAATTGGAGAAGGCGTTGAGTCACACACGACTCTCTTTACATGAAGGGCTTAGAGGTGTCTCTAAATTCGACAAATTTGACCTTTGTTTGAGACCTTGTGTAACCTTTTTTTATCCTTTTTTCTTCAAACTTTTCTTGCCTTTTTTGTAACCGTTGTGACCTTTGAGACCTTATGTAACCTTATGTAACTTTTTTGTAACTTTTGTGACCTTTGTAACCTTTATGACCTTATGTAATCAATATTTAAACGTTGAAAATGTCTTATTTTGCATCTATTGTTCGTAAGGTTATGACCCATCCCACTCATGCGACCCAATATGACCTGCTATGCGACCTCAGTCGGATTAAATTATAAGCAAGTTTAAATGGGAACCCATCCGAAGCATGCGACCTCATGCGACCACATGACCCATGTACGAGTCATACGACCTATATGACTCATGCGACTTGTCATTCTACTGTCACACTCCTGCCTTTCGACCCATGTGACCCTTCCTACCC
>CM071867.1:19415772-19431163 GCA_036759665.1 Gynandropsis gynandra
GAATCCTCTCTTTCAGATCTGATTTTCCTTTTTAATTTTGCCGTTCTAGATCTTAGGAATGTTTTTTGAGATCCAAGGACCCGAGCGGGCACAGCGTGTACCCGCTCGTGCAAGCCCTTTGCCCGACCGTGTTGCACACATTTGAGCCCGAGCGGGCACCATGCCCGACCGTGTAGATCTTCAGCCCGAGTCGTGCAAACCTACGGGGATTTCTTGGCATCAATGGGCCCGGTCGTGCACTCCAATTCCACCCGAGCGGGCACTCCATCTTGGTCGTGTACCTTGAGTGCCCGAGTCGTGCAAAGCTACGGGGGTAATTGGCAGCAAATAGCCCGATCGTGTACACTTCCAATGCCCGAGCGGGCATGTCTTGAAATGTTGTTTCGCTCCCTTCGCTCGGTGTTTGAGTGTTCACTTTCAGTCCATGGCCTTGCACAAGTCGAACCTTGTTACTCAACTTCGTTTTCGGGGTTAGATTGCCAAAATCACTCGTGTTTCTCCTCATGTCTTCGTTTCCTACGCAAAACACGAAATGTAGATAAAGTCTTCGAATATACTCGATAAGTGAATGAAATCTAAATAATCTACTCTAAAATAGACCTAAGAATGATATAAAAACTACAACGGATTACGTTTTATCATTATGACCCATCCCACTCATGCGACCCAATATGACCCGCTATGCGACCTCAATTGGATTAAATTATAAGCAAGTTTAAATGGGAACCCATCTGAAGCATGCGACCTCATGCGACCACATGACCCATGTACGAGTCATACGACCTATATGACTCATGCGACTTGTCGTTCTACTGTCACACTCCTGCCTTTCGACCCATGTGACCCTTCCTACCCATGTGAATTGTCGTTTTGCAGTCAGACTTCTTTTCTTTCGACCCATGTGACTTGTCGTTTTGTTGTCAAACTCCTGTCTTCCGACCCATGTGACCCTTCCGACCCATGTCTATAAGTTAACGTCTACGTATCTTCTCTTAGTATACGTATCTAACCCCAATTTCTATGAAAATCTTTTTTATCTTTGTGACCTGCGTGCCGCAGTCACCATTGTCGATGCAGGGCATCGTGCTTTCTATGTGTTATTCAAGGTCTTGGTAATCGGTGGACTTAGTCTCTATGCGGTCATTGACGAGTTCTGGGGTGACTTAGGTGACGGTGTTTGGTAACTCTTGCAATGTGACTGCAAGATGAAGTACATGGTAGGAGATAACTCGAGACTGCAATACCAAACAAGAAAAATGTAGAAGACTAGAAGATGGAGTACATGGCAGGAGATAACTCTCGGCTAATGAACTATCTCTCCAGTTGAAATAGAATGCGTGCAGAGTCTTTGATTGACGTTGTAAATGTATTGTTTTGATTTAGAATATTTGATCGACCCATGCGACCCATGCGATCCTCAATTGGAATTAATTAGTTTGATGTTGTAAATGTATCGCTTTGATTGGTTTTTGTCATTTTATCATTATAAACTAGTAAATTCGTCGAGTTCACATCTATTGATCCATATATGCGGCCAAGCGACCCATGCCATTGTCAATATGTTTGAGTTATATATGTCTAATTTAGAATCAATATAGATAATAATATAATAACATTGACATTTGAATAAAATGTTAAATGTATTTTTTGAAATTTTCTCAAACTCATCCGACGAGTTCTTAAAACACTACTATCACTTTTGAAACACAGGCATTGGTTATTCACAACTGAACTAGGGACACATGGGTCATAATCTGTTTTAACCATTGATGGGCGTTGTAGATGTATTGTTTTGATTGGTTTTTGTCATTTTATCATTAAAAACCCGTAAATTCGTCGAGTTCGCATCTATAGATCAATATATGCGACAATGCGACCCATGCGACCTTCATTTGGCATTAATTAGTTTGACGTTGTAAATGTATTGTTTTGATTGGTTTTTGTCATTTTATCATTATAAACTCGTAAATTCGTCGCTTTCACATCTACTAATCATTATATGCGACCAAGCGACCCATGCGACCCTCATTTGGCATTAATTAGTTTGGCGTTGTAAATGTATTGTTTTTATTGGCTTTTGTCATTTTCTCATTGCAAACACGTACATTCGTCGATTTCTCATCTATTAATTAATATATGCGACCAAACGACCCATGCAACCCTCATTTGGCATTAATTAGGTTGACGTTGTAAATGTATTGTTTTGATTGGATTTTGTCATTTTATCATTATAAACATGTAAATTTATCGATTTCGCACATATGCAACCCGACCCATGCGACCCATGTCACCCTCAATTTTGATTGGTTTTTGACATTTTATCATTTTCACCAAAATTCCCTCCGATATCAAGGTCATGTCTTTTCGAATTCAAGTCGTTTCCTTTTACGAATAACGACACACTCTCTGTCTCTAACTTTCATCATCTTCCACCCATCTTTTTTTGAATAACGACACACTCTCTCTAACTTTCATCTTCCATCCATTTCTTGCCGAAAAATGCCACATTTTCCTACTTTTGTCCAAATCATTCTTCCGAGCTTTCTGGAGAACTACCTCGTAATCTCCTTCATCTCTCTCATTCGGTATGTTAATGTTGAGAATGTACACATTTGAATTTTTTCGATTATTTTTACAAGACATTCCGAAGAAATTCTTCTACGAGCATATTTACGGGAAAATGAGGGACGACAATACGACAACGCTTAAACTAGATGTGGCTAAACTTGAGAAGTCAAGTTGGATGGCTCAAGATTCACTTATGGATGGAAAGATTTCTCCAAAGACCATGATTTTCGTATTCGTGATTTCTTAGTTGTTTCGCTTGAGATTGTTTCCAGGGAAACTCAAGTCGCGATGGTCGGGGCCCTTCATTATAAAAGCCGTGGAATTGGACAAGGGAAATGGGGAAGCCTTCTTGGTAAATGCGCAGAGATTGAAGCCATATTATGATGATCGCGTAGAGGATGGAACAGACATACTACCTCTTTCCGATCCCACACATGTCTAAAGCGTTAGGGTCAAGCTAAAGACCGTAAACAAGCACTTCTCGGGAGGCAACCCGAGCTTTGTATCCTTTTTCTTTTTAGTTTTTGCTCTCGAACTCTTTTTAGGACATGTACAATTTTTTCGGATTTTAGGATTTTAGTGGCCTTCATGATTATATGCTGCCTGTGTTTCCTGGTGAATTTTTTAAGAATGTAGTACCGCCTGTGCGGGCTGAGCAGGAGACCTCGCGCGTGCTACATTGTGCCCGCACAGGCTACATCACATGCCCCGCGTGGGGTAGGTCATTTTACAGAGGTAAGGGAGGCCCCCCGAGCGTTGCAAAATACCTTGAATCGTCTCACTGCCGACCGACACTGCCCACATGACCGCACCGCCGCTTGCTTCTCACCGGCGACACCTTTCACCAACAAACCCCTTGGCCAAATACTCAAGATCTATCTCTCCCTCTTCTCTCTCTCGAGCTCTCTCAAATCCTTCAATTTCTTCAGGTATTTTTTTAGAACTACTCTATGTTTTCAACCGATTTGGACTATCTTTAGGCCTGCTTGGAAGGATTTAGGTTGATTTTTAGGGTTTTCGGCTCGAATAGGAATTTCTAGGTCGCAATTTCGCGACCAAGCTGCGCGGACTAGGGTTAGAACCCGCGCGGGTACTTCGTTTCGGAACACAGACCCCGCGCGGCCTTTAGGTGACCCCGAGTCAGGGGAATTTTTCCAATTTCTTTGATTGTTTTGCATATGGCTCCAACATTGTTTAAGAACTCAAAGAAAAGACGAGCTGAGTATGATCAGGAGGAAGGATGGCCCGTACAGTCGGATTCCATCACTGAGCTAACTTTGTACATGCCCATCACCACGTCGCACCTACAATACAACTATCGAACAACGGCCTTTCTGTCCGGCCGCAAGTCTAAATTCAACGAGCTGCTGTTGCGCATTCAGTCATCCCGCTTCTTATCCACGGAAGCCATGCGTGCTCTCCAAATCGAAGAGCACATCAACAACATGTTCAACACAATGGAGTGGAGAAGATTGTGGGCGGCAAGGGAATACACGTACCGGAACCTCACTGCGGAGTTCTTTGCATCTTACAACGCCTTTTTCCCCGAGTTAGTGGATGTTGACAAAGTATTTATGGAGTTCTGTCTGCTGGGACAGAACTATCGGCTCTGCACAGCAATTCGCTTTTGTGCTAGACATCCCGTATAGCGCAAACTCTAAACTGTCGGGATTTTACAAGCAACAACAAGCCGATTTCTGGAGTCACATGGCATTTGGGAACTACTCCAGTACGAAGTCTAAGGCTAGCCACATACGCCATCCCGCCATCAGGTACTTCCACTATTTTCTAGTCTCATCCATCTTTGGCAAAGGAACACAGAACGAAGTAAACCACACGGAGCTGGGGTACCTGAGAACATGCGGTCCACTTAGACGTTGATGGTGACGATTAAGACATGAGCGATGTCGACTTGAAATCAATGATTATGCGGCACTTTTATGACATTGCCACCGAGAAAGGCAACATGGATACAAAGATCCATTGTGGCGGAGAGGTTACCATGATAGCACGGAGGCTCGGGATCAACTTTGGTATCCTGACGGAGGACAAGATCGATGAGGTGCCCAAGCTCAACCTCCAAAACCTCAGAAACCGACGTGCCATAGCCAAAGATCAAAGGAGGATCATCTGGAGTTTCCTGGATGAGTGTTGTTGAACCTTGGAGGTCGACCTCGACCAGATTCAGATGCCTGGACTAGACGAGGAGGGCATGCGCTTTATGATAGATCCTATCATAGGCCACCTTGGTCCGCGACTAGCCGAGGCAGATCCAGCTCCAGCAGCTGCACCAGGATCGGGGATACCGTGGATAGCGCTCTAACTTACCTTCTATGGAAGGGGTTTCTGATATTCTCCGGTACATCGTGGAGGAGAGCCAGTATCAATCATTCATGGCGGAACAGCGATACGAACTCGAGGCAGCGAGGTATACAGAGCAGCAGCAATTCCACGAGAAGTCTATTGAGCACACATACTACATCACGAAGTCCGTTCGCCGATTCCCAGCAGCTGATTATGTAGCACTTCTCGGAACCGTAAGTGTCGATCTCACAGGACTACCACACGGAGGCCATTCCCTACGATCCGCACCTCCAGTACGAGCTTCAGTCATTTTATTTTCTACCTGGGGAGGGGACCTCCCCGCAGCCGACAGACCTTCAGGCCACCTCCGGTGGGGATGAAGAGGACTAGGCTATCCATCTTTCCTTTTTCTTTTCTTTTTCCTTTTTCTATTTTTTAGTTTATTGGAACTTATTTTTTTTCTTTTTCGCATTTATGTATTACTTTTTTCTCTATTTTGGGTTGCATGACTCTTATCATAGGCTCTTCACGATAATACTCGTAATAGAGTAGATGTGTATAACATCCAGCTGTATCACCAACTCGTGAAAGCAAAATACACCTGGTGTACTCGTTCTTACTTTTTTTATCTTCTCTCGAGTTATGGCATGCGAGTCCTTCTCATGGATTTTGAAGACCGAGATTGTGTTCCGTTCAAGTCTGGGGGGCACTTTATGAGTGATATGATTTCTTTGAGTGATATGATTGCGATTAGGATTAGGATTAGGTGTTTATTTTTAAAATTCTTAGGATTTCTACCGGATACCTAGTATGATAGTACGAGTCTTATTCATCTTTGTCCAACTTTGTCGAATCGGGAACAAAAGCCTAGATTTACAGAAAAGGATTTATAGATACGGACTAGTCTAGTAGTTGTGCATGAATCATTGGCTCATTGTTGTATTCCGTCTCCTAGGCTTCAGTCACAAGCGTCTATATCTCCGTGTATATCATTCGCTTTGCTAAGTGAGACATGTTTTACATTTCTTTATTTTTTTATTTTTATGAATTCATGCACTTACACTCCACTGTCAATCAATTCAATAAGCTTCTAACTACTTTCATCTTATTTTGACATGAGTACATCGATATCGATGGTTCGAGTCTAAGTGGTGGGTTGAGGCACTCTTCTACGTCCTAAGGGTTTGAAATGATCTTCACTCTGTTAAGGTTATAAAACCTTATGATTGTGCAAATTAGCAACATGGGTCTAAGTAGAAAGTCACCCTCTTCGACGCCGACGTCCTAGAAACCGAGCGCAAAAAAAATAGATAAAAACAAAAAACAAAAGAAAAAAATATAGGAATAATCTCTCACTTATGCATGATTAATTCGGTATGGAGATTGCTTGGATGTTTTCTAGGGTGGTGAAATGAACTTTGGCGATATGTTGGATTGCATGGCTCGTGGCTTCCGGTCTATAGAAGCCTGAATTAGGTTCACCTAAGTCTATGTTCGTGTGTCGCGTTGTTGTGCATGATGACGTATTTTTCGGAAAATTTGTGCTAGTATCTGGTTGTTGTTATTGAACTCATCTTGTGCTTAGCCTTAGTTTCGTTTGAGGACAAACAAAGGTTCAAGTCTGGGGGAGTTTGATAACACGTAGTGTGTGCTAGTTTTAGGCTAGGCATTTCTATCATTTTCGGATAGTTTGCATAGCACGAGTTACGAATCCAACACGAACGTTCTTTATATACTACCTTTTTGTTGATTTTCAGGTTTTAAGGCGACAAGGCCTAACCGAGCTTTAGAATGTCAATTCCTGGATTCAACCGCACATACAGGAAGCTACAAGCCACTCGGAGAGAATTCAAGCCACATAACCAAATGGAACACCCGAGCATAGAGAAAAAAAAAGCAAAAGCACGGAATTAACTCAGCCCGCTCGGGCTTGGAGCAGCCCCAGCGCGGGCTGCCTCGGCAGAAGTTTTAGCCCGACTCGTGCTAAACATCAATCCGCTCGTGTTCCATGATATCAAATGAACCCACGTGTGCTGTCTCTTTAGCCCGCATGGGCTACAACTCTAGAAACTTTCACACACGTCGGACTAAAAGAGAACCCGCTCAGGTTTGGACAAATATGATGACCCCGAGTGGGGCAGATATCTTAACCCGCACGACCTGCGTTTCCAGAAAATATTGCATGACCCGGGGAGGCAAGGAGCCCGCTTGGATAGAGTGATACATGATGAGCCTGCGCGGAGTGAGCACATAGCCTACGCGGGTCCCCTTTTCAGGTACAATCTGTTTTAGGCTTTGACCGAAAATTAAATAGGAAAGAGGGGCGGCTAATGAATGGAGACACTGGCTACGGTCATGAAAGAGACTGAAAAACAGAAGTAGAAACTCATGAGAAGCTGGAGAAGAAGAGAAACAACAATCCGAACTTCGGTAACAAGATAGGGAAGATCCAGGAATCGTATTTCTTATCCTTTATCATGTCTAGGGTTTATTTCTCTTATTTTACAGTAGATACCATGAGTGAGTAGATTTCAAGCTATGGGTTAGGGATATCAGATTTGTAATGGATGCTTGAAATTATGCGTTAATGTTTAAAACTTTCGAAGTTGTCATGAATTTCGGCTTTACAATCAACATCGTAAACGCTTTATATTTGTGTTGGCCGCTCAGTAACCTAGGAATTCGTGTTTAACCGGGAGGTTAGATTATGAATCCGCAATAGTTGATTGCTAATTAAGTTTGATTAATGAGAATCTGACCAGTCAGTTAATTGACTTAGGAATTAGGATTGTGCGCTTAACGCTATCTTTATCACGAGTTAGTCGCTACCGGGAGGTAAATTGCACGTAGTTATGGTTAGGAGGTTTAGGTGTCAAGAGAATTATTCCTTACTCATGAGCATGAATTCCCCGTAATCAAGATAATTCGATAGGTTCATGATCTATTGCTTATTGCATCCTCGTAAATCCCGGTTACCGGAAACCCATAGTGTTCTTAATTATCATGTTTTTCACGTCTCCTCATCGCTGTCACAATTCACTTTAGTATCTTAAAAATTTGTCCCACATCATCATCAATTCAACCCGTCTTAGTTTAGTCGTATTCTTGGCTTAGGTTGCATTAGTCCTCAGAGTTCGACCCTTGTATTACACCGATCCGTACTCTTGCGATAAGTGGATATTAGGCATTTTTATTGCTTGATAGTTCGCACATCAAGTTTTTGGCGCCGTTGCCGGGGACTAATTACAGTCTAGATTTGGAATTAGCTAGATTAAGATTCAGTCCTTTTCGGAGTCTTAGTCATTTTTCTGCATTTTTCTTTTCCATTTATTGAGTCATTTCTATATACATCAGATCTGCACTTTTGTTGTTTGTTTATTGTTGTGCAAGTACCATTGTATGAGAAGCTCCACACAAAAGCTACTCATATACGATCCTAAGGTTGAATGAAAAATACGGAACTTGCACAAAAAGAGGAGAATTAGACCTGTAGACTCTGAATCCGAAGTAGATAAAGAGAGCATCCCAGAGACACACGGTTCCGAAGAGGAAGGAACTGGCAGCGAAAGCCCTAGCGCAAGCAGCGGAGAGGGCAACACCGATAAGCCCGAAATGGCCGTTGCTGAGGAAACTTACGGAGCTTACACAGCTCCAAAGCACACCCAATTGCTTTCATGCATGGCTCGTCCGATAGAAAACCAAGTTGAGCTACAACCCGCTTTCATTCAGATGCTTAACAATTCCGCTTTTAGAGGAATGGAGAATGAGGATCCAAATTCACACCTCACGGACTTCAAAATGCACTGTAGCACTACTAAAGTTGGCACAGGAGTCACATGGGAAGATTTATACTTATCCGCATTCCCATTCTCTCTCAAGGATGTAGCACATAGTTGGTTGTTCAACTTGCCTACTGTGTCTATTACTTAATGGGACGACTTAGAGCAGTGATTCATGCAGCAATTCTTCCCAGACCACAAGATGTTGATCGCAAAGATCCTAATAAATTCATTACTGCAAGAAAGAAATGAGAGTTTACATGATGCATTGGAGCGCTTTAAAAAATATCAACGCATTTGTCCGCATCATGGAATGGACAAGAGGTATCTCATCACGAGCTTCATGCAAGGTCTCCAAGAGACCACACGCTTCATGATCGTAGCAGTGGGTGGTGGTTCCCTCAGCAACCTCACTTTCCAGCAACTCGAGAATCTGATCGAGAACATGGCAAGGGAGGGAGGCAAGAAGGTCGGAGACTACAACCGTGATTTCTCATCCAAAGCGAGGGTAAATGAGTTAGGTATTGCCAACCCAGACTTAACAGACATAAAGCAACAAGTTAGAGAGATATACAGGATGATGGCAGGCCTTCATGTCGATCAACAAGATGCATCCATCGGGCAAGGGATCGAGGAAGTCAATTACGTCAACAATCAGGCCTACCAACATAACTACATCAAGAGCCATCCCAACCTCTCCTATGGAAATACATGTAACGTGGCAAACCCGCAGGATTTCCAACCGCAGATGATAGCAAGAAACCAAAACAAAGGTTTCCAGCCTAGAGGGAATGGCCAAGACCATAGCTATCAGCCTTCGCACAACCTTCTGGTGACTCTAAAATTCTCTCCACGCTTCAATTGGTCCAGCAAGAGTAGAAAAATCAGAGCTACAAGATTGGAGGATCAAGGCTAAACAATATGACATGAGGAAGCAAATGGAGAGCTACCAAACTCACTTAAAGCACCTGGAAATGCAAGTGGCACAGCTTGCCCAAGGGTCCAGCCGACAGCCGGGGACAGCTCGTCGGGAAACCCGAGACAAACCCCCAGGAGCATATCAACGCCATCCATCTGAAGAGTGGCAATACGGTGGAGCAACAATGCCTTACACAGCCGCGAGAGAAGAGCCTCTGAGCAATACAAATGAACAACCCATCACTCAAGGCGTGGAAGAGGAGAAGACCGACGAGGAAGAGGAGAGGGAGCTGCCTTACGTGCCACCTACCCCTAGGGCACCACCCCTACCCTTCCCGCAGCGCTAAAGGAAGCAGAATGATGAAGTTCAATTCGCCAAATTCGTGGAACTCTTAAGGAAGCTGAAAGTCACCATCTTGTTCTACGTTGCGCTCATGAAGATGCCATCTTATGCCAAATTACTCAAGAACACAATAGCGAGGAAGAGGACCGTTCAAAATGAGGTATTGATGGTCACCAACTCGCTCACACAACCACCTAACATGCCAAGAAGATGCCTGATCAAGGTAATTTTGTCATCCCTTGTAAGATCTACGATTACGAGATTGAACATGCACTAATCGACATCAGAGCGAGTGTGAGTTGCTACCATTGTCACTTGTTAAGAAGCTTAATCGAGTAGGAGATCTTTAGCCCACGTGTATCCTAATCACCTTAGCCGATCAGTCTGTACGAAATCCCGAAGGCATCTTGATGAATGTCGCAGTACAAGTGGGAAAATTTTGGTTCCCCGCAGACGTTATAGTTGTGGACATGGAGATAAACCCGAAGATCCCCATCATTTTGGGAAGACCATTCCTCAACACGGCGAACATGATTATATATTATGCCGAGGGCAGACTGGTCATGAAATTCGGAGACGAATCCATAGAGTTCAAGCTTGACGAAACGCTCAAGAAGCCGTACATAACCGAACCCGTGACGCACATTGACACGGATGAACTAGTAGAGGAAGTTAAAGATGAGCATCGAGCCATCCATCCCATGGAGATAGCACTGTCAGCATGCAGCGGGAGCCTATTTCAGTCACCCCGAGACATGGAGGAATGCATACAACTCATGGATGAGTTTATCACACTTGAGTCTACAATGGACTCGCGCGTGTCAACCACAGAGCCCGCGCAGGGTGAACGAATACAGGAGGACCCACGCGGGGTAGAACACACCCCAACTCGGGCAAGTCTCTCGGGGGTAAATGACGCAATTCAAAGCCTGTGCGGGGCAGGATTCGAGCCCGCTCGGGCTGACCACATGAGCAAGAATCAGCACGGGGTAGAACACGCCTCGACTCGGACAAGTCTCTCGGGGGTAAATGACGCATTTGAGACCCGACGAGGGGTTGATGATGAGCACGCTCGGGCAGATCTCATGGACACGAAACCGAGCGGGTTATCTGCAACCCCGACATGGGCAACATCTTCGGGGAAAGACGACCTGTGCGGGCACGCTGTACAGCCCGCGTGGGCTACGTTGCTTCAGCCTTTCACTCCATTTCCTACACCCTCGATTGCCCACTTCCGCATGGATCCTGACTAGAGCACCGAGAAAGCACCCAAGGTTGATCTCAAACCCCTTCCGCAGAGGCTAACGTATGAGTTCCTTGGTCTCGAATCTACATACCCTGTGATCATCAATGACGTACTTGATAGGCCACAAGTCGATAAATTCCTCGGCACGCTCAAGCGATACTAAGCCACCATCGGTTATATAGTGGAGGACATCAGGGGTATCAGCCCCGAGCTTTGTATGCACCGCATCCAATTGGAAGATGAGTCAAAGTCATCCATAGAATATCAACGTTGACTCAATCCCAACATGATGGAGGTAGTCAAGAAAGAAGTATTGAAGCTTCTAGATGTTGGTATCATATACCCTATCTCCGAAAGCACTTGGGTTAATCCGGTGCAAGTGGTACCAAAGAAAGGAGGCATCACCGTCATCCCAAACCATAATAACGAGCTTATTCCTTCACAGACGGTGAGGGGATGGTGTATGTGCATAGACTACCGCAAGCTAAACACAAATACCAGGAAGGACCACTTTCTTTTGCCCTTTATCGATCAAACGCTTGAAAGGTTAGCGCTTCACTCCTATTTTTGTTATCTTGATGGCTATTCAGAATTCTTCCCGATCCTAATTCACCCAAACGACCAAGAAAAGACGACATTCACTTGTCCATTCGGGACATTCTCCTATCGTCGGATGCCATTCGGTTTATGTAACGCACTCGCCACATTTCAAAGATGCATGACTTCTATCATTTTATGTTAATGGTGATATTATGGAGGTGTTCATGGATGACTTTTCAGTCCATGGCTCCTTCTTTGATTCGTGTCTGACCAATTTATGTAGAGTGTTAGACAGGTGCTTACAAACGAATCTCATGCTCAATTGGGAGAAATGTCACTTTATGGTCCGAAAAGGAATTGTTTTAGGCCACAGAGTTTCAGAAATACGGAATCGAGGTCGACAAGGCTAAGATTGAGGTGATTGAGAAGCTACCACCTCCTAGGAATGTCAAAGCAATCCATAGTTTCCTTGGGCATGCAGGGTTGTATCGAATATTCATCAAAGACTTCTCCAAGATCGTCAAACCACTCACCGACCTCTTGAGCAAGGGTTGTGTTCGAGTTCAATCAAGATTTCCATGTTGCATTTGAGAAACTCAAGAAAGCACTGGTTTCACCTCCCATCATTCAGCCTCTGGACTGGAAGCCTTTTGAGCTCAGGTGCGATGTTAGTGACTACGCTGTGGGGGCTGTATTGGGACAGCAAAAAGACAAGGTGATGCATGCTACTTATTATGCCAACCGGACTTTAGACGACGCTCAGTGCAATTACTCCACCACGGAGAAGGAGCTGTTGGCCATCGTCTTTGCTTTCGAGAAGTTTTGCTATTACCTTGTCAGATCCAAGGAAATTGTTTACTCCGATCATGCAGCGCTAAAATATTTGTTCACCAAGAAGGACGCGAAACCAAGGCTAATACGGTGGATCTTAGTCCTTCAAGAATTGGACTTCGAGATACGAGATAGGAAAGGGACCGAAAATAGTGTTGCCGACCACTTGTCCCTCCTTGAGATTTCAGATGGTATCCCTATCGACGACTCTCTCAGAGATGATATTGTTATGGCCATAGACGGAGCGCCTGCACCGTGGTACGCAAATTTCGTGAACTACCTCGTCTATGAAGTTCTGCCACAAGGCCTAAGCTACCATTCTAGGAAGAAGTTCCTTCACGACGTCAAGACCTACTTTTGGGAGGAGCCTTATCTATTCAAGCGAGGAACCGACGGTTTATTTTGGAGTTGTATCCCGAAAGAAGAGGTAGCTGATGTACTTTTTCACTTTCATTCTTCTGACTATGCAGGGCATTTTTCCACCTCTAAAAGAGAAGCAAGACTTCTCCAAGCTGGCTTCTATTGGCTGACGCTCTGGCCTACGCTCTTCAAAGACGCTCACAAGTATGTCTCAACTTGTGACATATGTCAAAGGACGGGAAACATCTCTAGAAGACATGAGTGACCTCAGCACTACATCTTGGAAGTCGAACAATTTGATGTTTGGGGCATTGACTTCATGGGACCATTTCCCTCCTCCTACGAAAATCAATACATCTTGGTCGTTGTGGATTATGTGACAAAATGGTGGAAGCACAAGCAAGTCCGACCAATGACTCAAAGGCAGACATTAAGCTCTTCAAACGCATCATTTTCCCTAGATTTGGCGTCCCAAGAGTCGTGATTAGTGATGGGGGTAAGCACTTCATCAATCAGGTAATTGAGACACTATTGAAGAAATATGGAGTAAGGCACAAGATTGCCACACCGTATCACCCGCAGACAAATGGCCAAGTGGAGGTCTCCAACCGAGAAATCAATTCCATCCTTGAGAAAATAGTCTCAAAAATCTCGACGAGACTGGGCTTTGAAGCTAGACGATGCAGTTTGGGCCTTCATAACAACTTTCAAGACCCCGATAGGCATGACACCGTTTCAACTCGTCTATGGGAAAGCATGTCACCTCCCGGTTGAATTACAACATGATCATCTCGTTTTCATACGTATTTCTTGTACGATTTTATGGATGTTTTTGATATATATGTGTTGCTTTACGTATGATTCCGTTTCCGTTTTACTTGTTTCCGCGTTTTCATGTTCTTACAAATTTTTACGTGTATTTGGTTCATTTTGGCGCTAAAGGACATGCACGGAGCTAAGGAGCAACTTCGGGGATCATCACGGGACAAACGGGACGAGATTTAGCATGAAGAGCCTCCACCCGGTCGGGCACAATTCATGCACGATCGGGCAAAAGCTACGGCAAATTTTGTGCATAATTCATGCACGACTCGGGCAAGAAAATGCTCGACCAGATGCCTTATACCCGAGCGGGCGCACACCATGCCCGATTGGGCATCCCTTGCAGGCCACGACCTGCGCGAATTGCCCTAGCCGCACCCGAGCGGGCACATTCAGCGCCCGAGCGGGTCGCGACCCGAGTAATCAGCCAAGTTAAGTAAAATTAACTTAAAATAAAAGGGAACTCGTGGGGGAGATTAAGGCAACACTTACAATGACTTAGGAGGCATAAAAGAGGCCAGAAGACGTCATTAAAGAGGGCTTACATTGGAATACATTCAGTTCGTGATTGAGGAGAATTCTTGCGAGAAGGCAAGCAAGGAGCATTGGAGATCCACCCGACACTTCGGTTTCGCTTGTTTTTCATGTTCCTTAGACTTTCTACTTTGTTTATGTTTGTTTACAGACGCATGAGCGAGTAGTTTATTTGTTCTAGGAGAAGGGATTAGTCCTTGGCTATCCTGGAACCATCTTTTGATTTATCTTTGAATGCATCTTCCCGTTTTCGTTTATCTATTCTCTATCTGAGCGCTTAATTTACTTGTATTTGCGACGGCGGCGTAGATGCATGTGTTAGGGATTAGGAGAAGGACCGAAAGGAGAATTCTAGTCCTAGAAGATCAGGTTTAGAACAACCGAGGTTAGGCCACGAAAGTAGGGTAGCAACGGTTGAGGGTAAAACGGATGAATCATAGATCTTATGGGTTTAGTTCAAGGTGTCAGACACGAAAGTAGGTTGCAACTTGTCTAGATCACGTGTCTATGCCTCGAGAGAGGGTAGATATCATATTAAGATTGTCTGCCTTAGATAGCTTAAATTGGGATTGCATGATACATAGATCGATCGTTGGTTTCGGTAGTCTTGTGGTGAAACTGGATTCCTAGAACGTTTGTCCTATCGTTAAGAATCAATTCATTCATTTTACTTTCATTATTTCATTCTTCCACCATATTTGTTCGTTAGCAAGTTTGATTCATAGTTCGAGTTTAGATTGTGTTGCGTAGTCTCTGTGGGATCGACACCTAAAATACTACACACGTGTCGTGCACTTGTGTCGAACATGAACAACGTGCAAACAGACATAAGGATGCCTGCTGTTGCAAGAGAACAGTTTGAGATTAAGCCAGCGATGATCAACATGCTTTATCAGAAGCAATTCATGGGTGGAAACCATGAGGATCCCCATCAGCACCTCAGAGACTTCCTTGAGCTTTCAGGTACATTCAAAATTCACGGGGTCTCAGAAGATGCAATCTTATTGCGTCTTTTCCCCTTCTCTATTGGGGGAAGAGCGAAAACTTGACTGCAATCGCTCCCCGCCGGATCTATCACCACTTGGGATCAGCTCTGCACACTGTTCCTATCACGCTTCTTTCCTCCGAGCAAGACGATTCAGATGA
>CM071867.1:19462409-19545360 GCA_036759665.1 Gynandropsis gynandra
AGTCGTGCAGATTGTGTTGTGCAATGCATGCCCGCTCGGGCATGGTGTGTGTGCCCGCTCGGGCACTAGGCATCTGGTCGGGCAAGACATGCCCGAGTCATGCAAAAGTGTCCACACAATTGGCCGTAGGTTTTGCCCGATCGTGCTATTTAAAAAATATAGTTTAGGGTTTTTTTATGAGTTAAAAGTGTAGGGTTTTTTTGATTACAAGTTATTTTTGAAGGTTTTTTTAGTTTACCCCTTTTTAAAAATTTGAATTTGCTGATGTGATTTCACCAAGATGCAACGATACTTCGGTATTTTTTTATATAGATTTTCATTTTGTCTTTACATTGCTCACATAACTTCAAAAATACCCTTGTAGGGCTAAATTGCTTAAAAAATACCCTTCTCAGAAAAGGTACAAGGGTCGCAGGGGTCCAAGGGTCGAAAAGGTAGAAGGGTCGCAAGGGTCAAAGGGTCGCAGATGTACAAGTGTCACAGACGGACCTCTTCGACCCTTGGACTCCTGCGACCCTTGTACCTCTTCGACCCTTGGCGACCCTTGTCCCTCTGCGACTCTTGTTACAATAATACTGAATCCACAAAAACAGCGATACTAACAATAATACTTAATATTGAATAATAGTAAAAATATTTTATTATTTACAAATAATATGAATAAAATTTTAAAAATAATAATTTATCAAGTTATTTACAAATAAGTGACTCAAATATCTACGAGTCTTGTACATTTGCGACCCTTGTACCTCTGCGAACCTTGTCCCTCGCAACCCTTGGTCCCGTGCGACCCTTGGTCACCTACGTCCCTTGTCCCTTGTGACCCTTGGACCCGTGTGACCTGATCATCTCGTTTTCATACGTATTTCTTGCATGATTTAGGAGACGTTTTCGATATATATGTTATGCTTTACGTATGATTCCGTATCCGTTTTACTTGTTTTCGTGCTTTTCATGTTCTTACAGGTCTTTACGCGTATTTGGATCATTTTGGAGCTAAAGGAACATGTACGGAGCTAAGGAGCAACTTCGGGGATCATCAAGGGACAAACGGGACGAGATTGAGCATGGAAAAGCCTCACCCGGTCGGGCACAAATAAAAAATATTTAATAGAAAAAAACAAACAACGTTAGTTAATATTAGAAGTTTACCCATAACCAGGCAGCATCAGCATCAGAAAAAAATTGCAGAGGCAATTGGACCATGGTTCCTTCAGTTCTTTTCCGAACAACGATCAAAACGAGCTAACAAATATTTAGGTGATATGCGCAACAATCTTCTAAAAAACACTAAAAATGACTCCTAAAATCCCAACTTTTCCCCCAAAGCCCCCAAAATCAAAGAAATTCCAACATTCAACTCTTATGATAATTGCAAGGAAATTACCTGAGGAGTTGGTGTAGCGCGAGAACGAGATGGATGATGAAGCGACGGCGGCGGCGGCGATGGCTCTCGAGACAAAACATGGAGAGGTGGAACGAGATTCAGAGACGGCGAAGCCAATCGCGAGCCACCACCGCTATTGACGATTATTCTCAGAGGGTTGGTTGGGTTCAATCTGTTCAAGCTTGCAACAAATTGATGATGATGATGACTGCTCTCATCTCTCTCATTCGCTTCTCCTTTCTCCACATCTTTCACTTCGTCTTCTACCTTCTGCTTTCTTTCTCTATTATCGTCACTTTCTCTCTCTACCTTCTTTCCTCCGGATTCTTTCTCCAGTACCTCCTTAACCGGCCACTGTCCATCAGGCCATTACTTGGTTCCTGGAAATTTCTACCCATGGTCTCTCTATGCTCCTCATTAAGCGATCCTTTAAGAAGAGAGTGAAGTTGTTCTGGGTTATGACATGACACGCCCTGACCTTTAAATAGAGACCGGAGTAGCTTGTTTTGATTCGAAAAAGAACTAAAGGAACCATGGTCCAATTGCCTCTGCAATTTTTTTCTGATGCTGATGCTGCCTGGTTATGGGTAAACTTCTAATATTAACTAACGTTCTTTGTTTTTTTTCTGTTAAATGTTTTTTATTTAAAAAATATAGTTTAGAGTTTTTTTATGAATTAAAAGTGTACGATTTTTTTTATTAAAAGTTATTTTTGAAGGTTTTTTTTAGTTTACCCCTTTTAAAAAATGTACATTAAAAAACAATAAAAATACCGCTTTATGATCTACGTATAAAAACAGTGAAACACTCAAACTTACCACTCTCCACCATTTTTCTAAACAATCCACCACTTTACTCATTCAACTCTTTCATTTCATTTTCTATATTAAATATGGAGGAGTTGAGTCGTATGCCTTATCAAATTCGCATTTTTTCGGTTACTGCCCCTTTCGTCTTTATTAGTTTGATGTCATTTGAATTGATTCTTTGAAGTTTCAATTCCCATTCTCACTGTAAGTAAGAACTTATCTTCCATTCCTTCTCCATTTTACCATTTATTGGTATTTATTTCATTCTCACGTTCGTCCTCTCATATTGGAAGCTAACTGGTAATATGGTGTACAAAACGCTTTGTTAAGAAGGATCGTTGACTCGAGACGAAGGGTCGAGACAACCAGAAGCCATGATCGTCGAGCATACATGAATTTAATATTTTAAATGAAATTTCATTTTGTTTTAAAAAATTTAATACTCATTTAATAATCATATTGTTTTTTATTTTGTAGATCATCCAGCCAAATTGATGGGGACGTATGTTCAGGTTAGACTTCTACAAGTCCCAAATCACTGACACATCGAGCGACGAGCCGTCAATGGCTATACATGAGGTTATGAGCCTCGTGGGATGCTTTTATAATCTCTTTTCACTGATGGAGGCGCAACAAACATGCATTCTTACGCAATACGCTGAGATCATAGAGTTTAGAGCAATGTTTTCTGATCTCGAATCAATTATAGAGTTTTTGTTTATATCGATGTCTCACTCTTCCTCTCCTGGACCCGTACTCACACCTGCACTCGAATGAAGATCACCTTCTTTTTTTTAATCATCACAGATCGACATTGTGAGGTTAGAAAACTTATTAAATGAAAACTAATATTTGTATTTTTCAAAATTTTAGAAATTAAAAAAAAACATTTTATACATTTTAATATATATATATCGAATACAATCCTCGTTGAAACAATGTTGCTACAGTTCATGCAAATAGAGGTACGATAACATTATAGCCATATGTGGTGTAACATAGTGTTTGCGATTAATTATCGTTGGAAATTCATACACTGGCCTGCGTTAGACTCCCGTAGCACATTGTAACATCAAGGAGAGTTACAATGGTGTTATCAATTCTAATATCGACCTACATTAACCTTGTCGACCTACTAGCGAAGGCATATTTCAACCTCTTCATCGTTGACCGTATTGGCACCCTTCCATGACCACGCGTAATTATGACGCGGATATGCGTTGCCATGGTGTTATCCTTTCTAATGTCATTTCAACTCTTGAGATTTACCAATTTTTTTCCAAGCTAACGCTAGTTATGCATTACCATAGCATTTTAAATAGCATTTTCCAAGGAAAAAATAATTGTTTCAATGTCGTATTGTGTCAATTTTTACGTTTGTTTTGTACATATAGCATGATAATGGTAGCTCCCTATACATTTTTTGTCAATTCTAAGAATGTTTGTCTTCATTTTAATTTTCCAATACCTATAGTTTGAGCATTTAACGATTTTTAGTATGAGTAGATATATCGTGTTGTGTTCATCTCTACTTCGAGATCGTTCATAGATGTGGAGGTTGACTCCTTTGTTTCATTGTTAGTTTTTATACCAATTGAATGTTTAGTGAGCAGACACATTATGAAATTAAGTGGTGTTCATGCAACATTATACTCAAAACTGCCCATTCTTCAAACTTCACCAGATATAATTCAGTTTATGTGAGTATACTTGAACTACACGGCTCATACACTCCCTTCGAAACAAAATATATCCTGAATCAGAAGTCCAAACGAAACGCCACACAAATCCATGAGTAAATCGCCTTGAATTATTCTCTCGATAATCCTAAATAATCTTCGTCAAATTACTTACCCATAAACCTCTCAATGTTTATTGTTTAAAGCTTGTTACCAACACTTGTCTTAAACGCTATCCGATATTCGCAAAACTATTTAATCAGTTTCATTGCTTGCTTTTGAGTTTTCGGGACTCCAATATAACAAAAGGAGTTGTATGGATGTGCAACCACCTCTTTGATTTAATATCAAGCTTTTTTTCATTATGCTCATTGATTTCTTTTCTATAAAAAATTTAATTTGCATGATTTTTTAAATTAGAATATTTTCTAACATGCTATGAGTGTTTACAAATTTAAACAAATATTTAACACAATTAAAAAACTCAATAATAATAGTAAATAATGGAAATTTTAATAATAATGATTACTACACATAATGGAAACTTGACAAGATGGAATCTCATTGACTAACTGAAAATAATTTATATATAAATACTACATTGTTGACTTGAATCACAAAATCATGCACACATCATACACACATAACCATGATATATAAATATAACAAGGTAATATTTTCACATGTGAATAGACTAATAACTTGGGCTTGTGGCATGGGCACATGCTTCTCTTGTGAAATGGAACTACCATGGATATATATGGACTAAAACAAAAATATAACACATAACCTAAAAAGATAACACATATAATCCATAGGAAATTGGACAACTTAAAAAGTCATTATCCAAATTAAAATATTCATGTATATATATATATGGATAAATGCATGTATATATTTATACATACGAACAGACAATAGTATCAAATATTTTGATTAATTTGGTGCTAATTGTTGAAGTTGGAGCTAAATCCAGTACTAATAACCCATAACTTATTCTATATATATATATATATATATATATATTATATCTACAAATAGAGGGAAAAAATAAACAAATTACTGAAATTTCTAGTTGATTTTGTACACCAACAATTATGTGCAAGTGACCAAAATAGCATCTTCTAAGCCTTGTTCTCCTTTAGTGTTTTAATGAGTTAGTTTCTTGTTTGCTTAAAAAATGAATAATAATAAAATAATAATAATAATAATAATAATAATAATAATAATAATAATAATAAGTAGATAGATAAATAAATGTGAAGGCAAAACGAAGGAGGGAGAAATCATTGTCATGTCCATTTTCGAGAGTTACGAGAAGACAAGGTTTGATGAGTTTTTTTTTCTTTTACTTCGGAATTATATGAGAAGATGTTAAGTTTGCCGAAATCTCCAAACACTGACCAACCAATTCGACCTCACGCCACAAATAAAAATTTTATTCTTTATTTATAGAAGGAACTTTTAATATTTATTCGTGCTTTTTTCTATACATTTAAGGAGATAAATCAATAATAATACTTTAAGAAAATATATTGTATAATTTTACATAGAGTTTTTTCTTCCTTTTTATTCACTTAAATTCTTCTTCACCATTCAAAATAATCAAATTTGAAAACTTTTCGTTTTATTTTCAAATCCTGAAATTGTATTCAAACTTTGAATTTCTCAATTTACTATTTATTGTCACTAATATTATTTATCAACTCGGCTTTCGATGTTTTGATATTTTTTGTTCAAATAGTTAAAAATCAATTCTCGGCTTTTTAAAATTTTGTCCATAATAGATAAATTAAAAATAATATTAATTTAAAATATCACATGAACCATTTTTAGAATAAACCGTCCGTCGTATAAAAATAACTCTATTTGATTTCTCTTTTATTTATCAAACATTATCCAATTAAAAAATGTTTCAGTAAAATTTCAATCTATTAAGAAACAACAAATAATTTATAAGGCCGGTTTTAAGTATACTTACTCAAATTTTTTTATTCATTCATTTTATTACCTTCATATACATTTTTTAATTCAAAAATCATTGGTTTCTAGGAGGTTGTTTAGATATTATTTTGTTCATATAATAAACTCTTTGATTACCTTTTCAGGTATACTCTTATGTATCAATTCCAACATAGACGAGTATTTAAGCAAAGAAATTTGAATTGTATCATTAAGACGTTATAACTAAAACTGAATATCCATAATAGTTTTTTTTTTTTCATATTATCTGCACAAAACGTTTCGCACATAACTGTTAGAGGAGTGAGTGAATAAAATTGAATAAGTGCACTTAAATAATTTTTAAGTGTATTTTAAAAATGAGTGTGTCCAACTAAGCATCAAAACTTATACTTTCTTTTTCTTATTCAATCAGAACACATATAAAAATATTAGAGTTCACAAACACCTAACGATTTTCTTAAAGAAACAAATCGATTTAAATCCAATGGTTTTGTGAAAATATCTCCTAATTGACGTCCAGTCGGAATATATTCCACTTTCATTTGCTTTTGTTCAATCTTCTCTCTTAAAAAATGATGTCTAATCTCAATATGTTTTATATTGGAATGATGGACAAGATTTTTTGTAATATCAATAGCACTAATATTACCACATAGAGCAACAAAATTTTTGAACTCATTCTGTAATCCAACAGCATTTGATTCATGTATATTAATTATGTACAACAACTTCCCAAAGCGATGTATTCAACTTCGGTAGTAGAGAAAGATATAGAATTCTGCTTTTTACTATGCCAAGACACAAAGTTATTCCCAAGAAAGAAGCAACCTCCAGATGTGCTTTTCCTGTCATCTGCATTGCCTCCCCAATCTGCATCACTAAATCCAGCAAGTTCGTAATTAGTATCCTTTGTATAAACAATTCCATAACCTGTTGTACCTTTTACATATTTTACTATCCTCTTCACAACCATCAGATGAGGTTTCTTATAATTTGCCTGATATTTTGGCACAGATTTCTACACTTAAGCAAAAATCAGATCTGCTTGTAGTGAGGTAAAGCAAACTTTCCAATCATGCTTTTGTAAAGTTTTACTTCCATATCCTCTCCCTCTGAATTTTTAGTCAGTTTTGTGGTGGTTGACATATGTGTATTTGCACATTTTCTTTCAGATATAAATAAACCTTCATCCAGTTGCTTTACCTGTAAACCAAGAAAGTAGTTTAGCTCACCAAACATACTCATTTCAAACTCCTAGTTCATGGTTTGTACAAACCAATTCACTATAACCTGTTATTTTGAGCAAAAAACAATGTCATCAACATATATTTGTACGACCAGAAGGACGTCATCAATATTATGAATAAATATAGTTTATCCACTCCTTTTCTTTTGTAGCCGTTCTTGATTAGAAAACTTGTCAATCTTTTATACCACGCATGTGGTGCTTGCTTAAGTTCATACAAAGTTGTCTTTAACTTGTAAACATAATCTGAATGATGTGGATCTTCAAAGCCTTTAGGTTGTTCAACATACATCTCTTCTTGCAGAATTCCATTTAAAAGGGCGCTTTTGACATCCATTTGGAACAATTTAAAACCAAGAGAACAAGCAAATTCAATTAATAATATAATGGATTCTAATCTAGCAACGGGTGCAAAAGTCTCATCAAAATCAATACCTTCAACTTGTGTATATCCTTGTGCAACCAATCTCGTCTTATTTCTGATAATTTCACCCAGTTTATTGGTTTTATTTTTAAAAATCCATTTTGTTCCAATGACATTCACATCAATTGGACGAGGTACTAACAACCAAACATCATTCCTAACAAATTGTTCTAATCCCTCATGCATTGCTTTTACCCATGACTCATCATTTAATGCATCACAAACACATTTTGGTTCTGTTTGAGATGTGAAACAAGCAAACTTGACCATATCATGATAATTTATCTTGGACTTACCACGTGTTCTTCTACCATCTCCAATATTACCAATAACATCATCAATTGAATGATTTCGATGTATCGCTATGAACTCCATTTCATGTTTTTGATGTTCATGTTCATTATGATATTCTTCCATCCAGCTTTCACTCAATGTTTGTTCAGTAGGTACACTTAAATTTTCACTTTTTGTCCTAGTATATCCTTGTAATGAATCTATAGAAAAAGGAAATACAACTATTTCATATAAGTGATCTTCATCAAATACAACATTTACAGATTTAACAACCGTTCTAGTTCATAAATTATAAATTTTGTATGCAGTTGTATTAGTTCCATATCTAAGAAAGATTCATTTATCATTGTTCGCGTCAAAATTTTCAAGTCATTCTTTTTCATTCAGTACATAACGAGTGCACCAAAAAAATGAAAATAACTCAAATTTGGACTTTTACCTTTCCAAAGTTCGTATGGTGTTTTTGACATACCTGGTCGAACATACACACGATTTATGATATAACAAACAATGTTTATCGCTTCTGTCCAGAATTGAATAGATAGATTTTGCATGAAGCATGGCACGAGCCATCTCTTGAAGAGTCCTATTTCTTTCAACTACATCATTCTGTTGTGGTGTTTTTGGAGCAGAAAACTCATGTACAATATCATGTTTCAGATAGAACTTATGAAACACATCATTTTCAAACTCTCTTACATGATCACTATGAATTCGTTCTATACTTCCTTTTGTATTTTTCAATTGCAAAAACAAGTAATGGAACAGTTCAAAAGTATCGGACTTTTCTCTCAAAACTTTGACCCATGTGTATCTTGAAAAATCGTCAACAACAACAAAACTACATTTTTTTCCACCAAAACTTTAGGTCCTCATTGGTCCCATCAAGTCCATGTGCACAAGTTCTAGTATATTTCCAGTCTTAACATCAGGTATTTTCTTGTGATGAACCTTAACTTGTTTTCCCAATTGACACGGTTTACAAGTTTCAGTTTTATCAAGGTTTGGTTTAGGTATACCTTTAATAATATTTGAGCTGGATAGCTTTACCAGTGATCGATAATTGACATGCCCCAATCTCTGATGTCATAAGGATAGATTGTCTTCAGTTGCTTTGAAACATACTCTATCTTCACTCCAAATGTAGCAATTGTTTGAAGATCTTGTACCTGTATGAACACATTTATCATCAGAATTTATTACTAGACATTTTTTTATTAAACTGAACCTGATGATTACTGTAACACAATTGACTAATACAAATTAAATTAGCCAGTCTAGCAACATATTGCACATCCTTCAGAAGAGGTTGTCCAGGTGTGTCTACATCTTCATTCCCAAGAAATTTGCTTTTGTTTCCATCTCCGAAGATAACGATTCCAACATTTTTTATTTCAGCAAAATTTGATAAAAATTCTCTTGAACCTGTCATGTGCCTAAAACATCCATTGTCAAAATACCAGATATTTGATTTATCTTTTTGAGTCGAAATGTAAGCTACATCGCGATACAAATCACTCTTTTTGTATCCTTATTTGTTTTTATTTTGGATAGAACATACTTACTTAAATCATACATGAGTTTTTTACTGCAAGTGAATTGTTTATGTCTTATTATTTCGTAGAAATAATATCTCACCAGGTTGTTCCTTTGATAATGCATTGGAAATAATCATCCAGAGTTATATCCATGACCATAATGTCTGATATTAGAATCAAAATCTTCGTTTTTTACACCCTTCTTGAATGAATAACTCTGCTTTTGTTTTCCATGTGTCGTTGAAGATAGATCTTCCAATTTCCTTCCAGAAACAAATCTGTTTTTAGAATTTCCTCTATTCCCCATATAATCAATTCCATGATTATTTCCTCTTTGTTTTCCCAATGAAAGTAGATGATCAAGTTTTTCAGTACCGCTTGAAAGAATTTTCAATTTTTTATTGGTTTTTTCAAGCTGACTCTTGACTAAATTCACTTCTTATTCTTTCAGAATTACTTCCTTTTTCATTTATTGAATCTCAGCTTCTAATTTTTCACTAGTTTTGACCAGTTGTATGCTCAGCTTGCTCATATTTAGCCACTCATTGTACATAGTTTCCACATTTACTTTATCTTCTTTATTTTCTATCTCATCAACCTTATTATCTTCATTTTCCTCTTTTTCATTTTCTGCTATTATTCAAATAAATGGAATAAAACTTGTTAGGTCTTTTATTACTGTCTTCAGAGTCTAAACTTGATTCACTAAATGTAAGTAATGACTTTCCTTTGATCATACCGCTATCTGCATATTCATTTTTTGTATGACCAAAACCTTTGCATTTGTAACACTATGTTTCTTGCATTCCCTTCAAAAACACTTTCTCTCTTTATGTTACTTTGACATTAGGATTTAAAATGTACAAACCCCTTGCATTTATGACATTGAACTCCAAATTTGGTTTCTTTCTTACTTCCTTGTTCATCATTGGTTGATTGTCTGACTCATGTATGCTTTTTCAAAATTTTCCAAATTTTCTGGTCAGAAGAACAATATTCTCTTCAAGATTATAAAGTCTTGAGTTTTCATCATTGACTTGAATAACTACCCCTTTACTTCCTTCTTTTGAAGTATTTTCTAGTTCAAATTGAAGCTCTGGTTCATAAACAGCAAGAATCCCAACAATTTCTTTAAAACTAGTGCTATCAGTATTTAAATACATATTCGCAGCTTTCTAAGCATGAAACTTTTTAGGCAAGCATCGGAGCAATTTCTTAACCAGCTTTTTATCATCAAAAATTTGTCAAAGTACACTTACTTCATTTGCAATTGTATTCATTCTACTGTTGAATTCTTTGACGCTTTCGTACTCTCCCATTTCAAGTTTTTCAAATTGATATTCCAGAATATCAAGTCGAGTTCTCTTAACGTTTGAATTTACTTCATGCATAGTTTCCAAAGTATCTCATGCATCCTTAGCAGATTCACACCTTGAATTTGTTTAAATTCATTAATGTCTACTGAAGAAAAAAATAGCAGTAAGAGCTTTTGCATTAAAAGTTGAATTCCTTTTCTCACTTGGTGTCCACTAATCTGAAGGTTTCTCCTTAACATTTTCATGTTCATCTATCATTGTTGGTAGACTCCATCCATTTTTTTACTGCACTCCATGCGTCTTCATCAATGCCTATTATACTCGCTCTCATTTCACTTTCTCGTATCCATAATTTGAAGCATCTAACGCGATTGGTTTTCCAAAAGAATATTGGTCTTTCCATGTTGTCTTCTAGGATCTTAAACCAATGATTACTCTAAACTCTGGTTACCTGCTCTAATACCAATTGAAAACAATAGAAAGACAACGTTAACAAATACTAAGAATTAAGAGACACGGATATGTGAAACAATACCGGTTTTTATTTACAAATCAATCTTTTAAGTACACTTATTTTTCATTACAATGTACTCAAGACTTCCGTAGATAACTCCCCTTGAGTTAGATGTAAATAAACAACTTATTGTTTCTCTCTCTCACCCCAGTATCTCTCTAAGTACACTTGCACAACTCAATGATCAAATATCACTTGTTGCAGTACTAATTTGATATCTAAACCTAGATGTGTCAACTCCTTTTTATATTATTTTTACACACCTAATTTTCTCGTGAAACCAAGAACAAAATCTTGTTATCTAGCCTCATTCATTTCCTCTTTTTGCATCTCTTTTCTAGTTTGACTCCCCATTTCTTCGCATCCTTTTTCACTTTGAATTTGAAAATAGTCGAATCATATTTCTTCTCTTTTAAATTCTCAACAACCTGAAATGTCAAAACAGATCTAACATATTCCTAAAAAAATTGCATTTACAAATTCATTTATCTTTTAATGCATTTTCTATGTTGTTTGTTTGTTCTAATAGAACTTTGCCTCCTTTATGTATTTAAGTTATATTATTGTTCATTGTTCAAAACAATCAAATATATATAAAAAAATTGTTCATTCTCCAAATTCTGAAATGTGATGTCATCAGAAAAATTAAATATTAGGAGATGTGACATGTAGCAAGATGTTATTATCAATATATATATATATATAAGAGTTCATGTGTGTGACAATATGAAATGATGGGCAAAACTTCATTTTGTTATACATTGTTGTTAATTATAGGAGCATGTCACGCAATGTGTGGTCACATGCCTCCCCTTTACAACATTCACCAAGACGTGCACATAACAAATTCTTATTCCTCTGTTATTCTTATGTCATATCCATACATACATATATCAACACACACACATATATATATATATATAGACTAGAAAACAATTTTTTTATAGCTCGGTTAGATCCCAAAAAGAGATGAATTTCCAAATAATAAATATATATTGAAAATTCATAAAATCCATATAATTAATTAATTGAAATAAGTGTCCTAGTAATTATGAAAAACTTTGACTGTAACTAGAGGAAACTTAATTTTCAAAGGACTAAAAAAACGTATTAAATTAACACATGACTTAGAGTGTATGAATATATATGCATGTCTTATGCATTGGGTAACACACCGCTTACTATACGTGTATAAATAACTTATGCATGTATTATGCCTTAGAGAATGTCTATATTATCTATTGAATTTGCGGTTGTTATACATAATAAATGTAGTCAATTATTAAGGAAAAAATAAACGATTTTCATGCCATTATTGAACATTATATATATATATATATACATATAGATCTCTGTCATTTAGAAATAAAATAGTTATATTTATTTTTACTATGATTAATTATCATATATTCTTATGCTTTAGAGGACAAAAAAGGAAAATAATGTAAAGTGAAACAAATTAAGTTAAAAAAATGGCCCAAGTTTTTTATGTTTTTAATATATATATATATATATATATAACATTCTGTCGTTTTCATTGGAAAGAATTATAAAGGACAATAAGCCAGTAAACAGTAGCTAGCTCACAGTTAGTAGAATCTTCCTCGGGAATATCAATATATGACCACCAAATATTACATACATAAATTTCATAATATAAAGAAAGTGAACTCCATAATTAACAAAACATATATTTTAAACTCCAATAGGGGAGTATATCAAATGTTTTTTTATCAAAGCATTAGAATTTTCATTTTTAAAATATTTATAATAATAATTTGCTTAAAAAACTTATAATTCATAAACGTAATAAATCGTAAATAAATAAATATTTTACAAAATGCAAAATTGAGGGGCAAAAACCAAGTTGGGATTTGAAGAAAACGGGTGACTTGCAAAGTAAGAGATCGGTGTACTTACAGTTGGTTTTAATTAGGTGTAACGAGTAGACTTAGAACTAAAAACAACCTGGACCCTAATTTATTTATTTATTTAAATGTTGAATGTTTTAATTATAATTCAATGATTTATTAAAATACCTATCCCTTAAATTATATATATTAAAAAATCGATAAGAAAAGCGAGAGAGAGGGAAATATATACAGGTGGATCCATATGGCTTCGCATTGACTAGAATATGAGTGATATCCAGATCTAGACTTCTTTTTTTCCAAATTTATTCCTTCATTTGGGAAATACATAACATATTAAAAGAAACTTAATTTGAAGAAAACCATGGTTTTATTGTATTTAGGGAGAAAATTACTAAAATCCCAAACTATATTCCTTTTACTATACAACGTATCACTTATTCGAATTTTCAAAATAATATACAAACTAAAATTTATTGACAAATAAGAACATCAAAATTTAAATTTTGTTCAAATGTTTTGTTCCACGTCATTTAAAATACACGGTTGTTGACTTGTCTTTTTTAAAAGTGGTACATTAGAATATCCTTCAACGAAAATTAATATTTTTGTTTAATAATCGATAATCGAGTGAATTAACAAGTATTTCATTCACTTGTCATTTAAATAGTATTCTTTTTACAATTTCAATAATCGAGTGAATTAACAAGTATTTCATATATTTCTGAATATTTTTCAGCTATTTAATATAAAAACTTGTTTTATTTTTGGTAATATAGTAAATGAAAGTTGTCTAAAAATGAAAGGTAGAATATAAGTGAGTGAAGGGTGAGTGAACCCACTGTCACACTACTATGTGTAACTTATCTTCTGATTGCTTTTGTTCACTGCGTTTTTTCCCTAATTTTTTAAAATAATTATATTTGTCTCTATTTGAAAATAGATACACATCAAGTAAGTATATTTTGTCTGTATGTTTTTCTTTTCCATCGATAAATATTTTCGTATTCTTGGAAAGGTGAACATATGGAGATGTAGTGTATATAAAACCATGATTTTTTAAAAATATTACAAAATATATATAAGGGGACTGATGAATCTTTGACACACTATATATATATATATATATATATTGATGTTCTTTAAAAGAAAAGAAATGAGAGTAGATATGGTGAGGAGAAAGACCCAAAACGAAGGAAGAAACTAATCCACGTCTTTTTAGTTGTGGTGGTGGTTCTGCCGCCAAACCCTAAGCCACGTCCATCTCGTGTTCCTTTGCCTTTCTTTTTTTTTTCCTTCTTCCTGTTTTCTTTAACTTTTCTCTCTTTTATATTTCATTACGTAAATATTCCGTGAAATTCCCTTAATTTTCTTTTTACATAGTTTATTTAATGTATGGTTTATATCATAAAAAGTATAATTAAATATCTATCGTTCTATTCCATTAATGTTGACGGACGATCGGATGTAATATTTTTCTTAATAATCAAAATTGGGTTATTCTTTGATTTTCACTTGTTTGCTCAGATTTAGGGTTAATTGGATTGGTTTCTGTTGCGTGACGAAAATTCCTTTTAATCAAGAGAATTCAGGTTTTGGTTTGGCATTATTCGGACTTTGTTTAATGAATTTGGATTAATTCGGGGTTTACAAAACTTAACGAGCTAGGAAAAATAAAACAAAGTTGCTACAAATCGCCCGAAATACAAACATGGGATTGGAGAACCAAAGATGGAAATTAATACTATACAAACGGTTGGTTCACGTGTTAAAAAAAGAATAAAAGTATGTAAAATATTTTATTTTTCAATTAGGAAAAATAAATAAAAAGATTATACCTTAAAAAGGGGGAAGAAAAGATGCCTTAGCCATCATTCGCTTTTCGTGAATGAAAGGCAACCATTGAACACTAACCACTTGCTTACTCAAAGTATTCTAACTTCATCTAAAGTGTATTTTTATGAAAAAAAAAATCAACGAGTATATCATACATCTATATAAATAATTATTTAAAACGTTATATCCCATTAAAAATAATATATTCCAATGAAGACAGTAAAAAAATCGTATATCCTTTTTTTTCTTGGCTTCTATATGGATCACTATACTAGTAATGGCAGTCTACCAAAGCCGGTGTTGCAGTTGCAGAGAAAGCAAGCCCTTGATATTTTGACTCTCTAAGATCATCTTCCGGCGCCGGAAGATTAAGATCCAATGGTAGATATTTCCTCGGCTCTACGATATCCGTGTTCCGTTTACTCGCACCCACCGGATTATTAACCCCCTCTCCGGCGACTCCTGCTGACGTGGCAGTCCTGTGCCGTCTCATGTGACCGCCCAGGGCTTGACCGGAGGTGAACTCCGATCCACAGATTGAACACTCGTGAACTTTGTTTGGCTTGTTGTTGTTGTTGCCTGCCGTCGACGCTAGGGTTTGGCCGGAGAGGTTCGTCTGACAATTCTGCCCTTCTTCCGTAGGGTTGGACTTCGGAATCGAGAGGGGCGATTTAGCCTTTTCGGTATCTGTCCTCGGCTTCTTGTGGCTCGCACGGTGGCCGCCTAGGGCTTGGAACGACGGAAACGTTCTGTTGCATGTACTCGTAGACGTAAAATCCTGATGAATTCTCATGCTGAGTTTTTTCTGACGAATTCTTGTGGATTTTTTCGGGTTTTCCGAACTTTCCCCGCGGCGCTGGACCGGGTCCGGAGGCCAGCATGATGAGGCAGATGGCCATATCTTCATCTTCCTCCGTACAATTAACGACGATCGGGGCAGAAGAACTAGATATTGTTGTGGTGGCCGGAGAGGAAACCGCGGAGTTGTAATCGTCGGGAGATCCTCCCCCGCCTCCGCCGCAGGCCGATGAGCTTGTGGAGGTTCCGGTGGCTGCTGTAGAAGCTACAACAAACGACGAAGACGATCTCTGCCGCTTTGTGCGTTTCCCTTTGATGATGTGGTGAGTGTGATCGCTACCAAACTCATCTTGAACATCCATGGCTAATCAAAATCAGAGAAAAATGAAAACCTAATTGAAGAAATCGATTAAAGAACAGACCCAGTTGAAGAAATTTTGATATTGTGGTTATAGGAAGTAACTTTTGGTGTTTATGTATGTGGAGTGAACTAACAGGAGAGAGAGAAAGAGGAAGTGGTGAAGGAGGAAGATGGTGGGGATTGCTTATTTATATACACAAAAAGGGAGGGGTTATAAGGTTGGTGATTGCTAATAAATTTTAGTTCACTTAAACAAAAAAAAAAGAGAGAGAAGAAGATGAACAAAATTTGCCACGTGGAATTTATTTACTTATTGTTTTACATATGCATTAATATTTAATTTCCACATATTACTATACCCTTTAACCAGATACTTGGGAGTTTGTAATTTTTACATGTAAAAAATATGAAATTTCTGGACAATTTAAAATATGATACACATTAAAAACATACTCTCTGTTTTTTCTGATCTAATGTTAGATCTATTATAAGTCAACTCCTCGACATTGTCCTCAAAAAGTAAAAATTGTATAATAAGAACTATTATTATAAGCTTATAGCCAATTAAACTGATTTTGTGGGATTGAATATCTAAATTCGAATTCATAAATATAAATTTATTAAAAAGACAGTTGGCAAGGAAGGATTCATTTTTTTCCTTTAAGAAAAAAGATGGGAAAAGTGGAACCCGTGAAGGGTTAACCACCGAATTAGGCAAAAGCTTCATCAGTAGTGTTGAGTGGCACTTAGGCCACCGGTTCACGTTTTTTTTCTTCTAGCTTTATTTTTATTTTTATTTTTTTCAATTTTGTCAACATTCAAAGTTTTAGAAAGAAGAAAAGGTTTTACTTTATTTAAGTCCACGTCATCAGACCAATGCTTTCAGCATAACTTGGATGTGACCAGTAATACAAAATTGTTTACGACGATGACAATAAGAATTAATCCGATTAGTTTACTAATGTATGACTTAAAAATACAAATTTTTTTATATTTAGTTTTTAAAAGGATAGTTATATCAATTGATCTTATTAAAAGTAATAATAAAATTTATATTTTTCTCAAAAACACAAATATATATTGTTCTGTAATTATTTTCAGTTTAATTTTCCTTCTTTTATCATTTTGAACTACATAATAATCATCATATAATGATGTAAAATAATACTAGATATTAAAATAATGTTAACAAAAAACCATACGAAAATACTAATTACTCATAGCTATAAAAAAAATCGGTGTGACGATATAATAGGACGGTTTTTTTTCTCCTTTTCATGATAAATATAAACTAAACGTTATAATTAATTTATATGTTCAGGTTTAACTAATTTGATATGTATAATGAATCTAACTAAATGAATATTGATAATTTTTTTGGCGAAACAAATGTTAGAATCTTATAAATAAAATTTTTTGGGTGAAATATTTTATCTTATTAAATCAAATACGTTGTGTAATGATAATTTAGTGATCCAAATCGCAAATCATCTAAAAGTATGCTATATTATATTAAATTACATCGCTATAATTAAAAAATATATATAATTTAATAACAATTTAAAATTTCCATATGTTATATTTAAGTTGCGTGGCAACAATTAAAAGATATTTAATTCAATAACGTAAGATAATTTAATTCAGGCATATTAAATAATATAAATTAATGGTATATATTCATGGTTTTAAAAATACTTTAAAAGATATTGGAATAATGTAAATTTTAAAATTAACGATTGTATTTTTATTTTTGAGGAATGAATCTCTTCGACAAAAGTGACTGAGAGATTTGCTTTTTTAGGAGGTTGTACAAATTGGAACCAGTGGCACCGAAGCTGATGATGTTACCATCCCAATATTATAATATATTTAATATTTTATTTTATTTATAAGATTCTGAAGAAATTATCAACAAAAAAGAGAAAATGTATATATATAAATATATGTGGTAATAAATGAAAATAAAGGGAGAAATAACAAGTGGATATGACGTTATTTTCGGTGAAGGAAAGGTATGTGTGGGTAGCAAGTATGTGACATACCCATCACTTCTTTTCTTCACCGGAAAATTTTGCTTATTTCATGCATCATTTCTATATTCTACTTCGGGATTGCTGCTATAATATATATATGTATATATGCAACTAATGTGTTGCAACTTGTTATTGGAAGATAACCAATTCAATGTTTTTATGATGCAATATTATATATTTTTATACTATATATTTATTTATAATCTTGATTCTTTCTGTTCGAGCTAGGCTTTCTCCGCGAAATCAGTCATGTCACTAGTATTTTATTTTACCCTTTGGATTAGATTGTTAAGTTATCGATCCGTTTATACCTTTTCAAATTAGTTTGCTTCGTATTTGGATCATTTACATATATAATATTCACATTTACCATTGTTTTTTTGGGAAAATTGCAATAAATTTGAGTATGTAGTAATGAATGCTCACTAAGAAAAAAAAACAAACAAACAAATGGTAGTGTCTAATGTATCATCGATTAATATATTAATAAAATTTAATCCAAGTTGAAATCTTGTTTTTTCCCTCTAGATTTAATTTAAAATGAAAGAGATACAAAAAATTTACTATATTTTTTTTATTTTTTATTTATCCTCCCCAAATAAATGTAGATCGTGCTTTTGCTAGGCAATATATATATATATATAGAAGAATATTTACAAGAAGTCCACGAGACTATGTTGTAGCACACCTAGAGACAATTGTTAAAAAAACATAATTATTCATGAGAGAATACTAATTAAAGACTCAATTAAACACAATAATTCAAATGAATAAGAAAAATAAAATAAAATGATTGGTGGAAGTTTACACTCGATCACGTTCAGCTTTTCGGAATCTTGTTGTCCCTTACTTTTGAGTGGCCCTCACATCCATGATCCATTCACTGATTAATTACCAAAAACGAATTCTTATGTAGATACATTATTAATTAATTTATCTTATCATATATATATATATATAATGAAGAAATAAAATCATTGAAATTATTTGGTTGCTAATCATTATTACAAGAAGCAAATTATATTATGGGGAAATTAATGCATGATGTTGCTTAAAGCAAATACACACCAATAGATGTGTAGCAAGCTACGAATTTTTTACTCACCGCATTTTATGTATAGTAATCATACAATTATTTATAGTATAAAATAAAACATGACTCCTGCGGCATGATTTGCTAATAATCCGTGAACATGTAAATTTAACATTATTATATATTTCATACTTTTTTTTTTAAATTTGAATCATGAGTTTTTTCCTTCTCTTTAAATAGTGAGATGAATAAATTCTTTTTAACCATGAATTTTTAATTTAAATATATTTCACTCTTTATTCTCTGATTTATGTCTCTTCGTCTTCCTCCTAATTTATCTTTCATAAGTTCGGGAAGCAAAAACCCGATGGAAACGACCTTTTCTGCCATCTCCCACTGCAAGATCTTGACCGAGGCAGGACAACCGTCGACTACATCGGAGACGAAGAACGAATCGAGGGTGAATGGAATCCAGAGTGTCTTTGATCTCGGGGATTCGAGCCACCACCTCTGCTATAGCGGCCTACTCCAGCGGTTCAAGCAAGCCACCGAAGATCTCACCCAAGGCAAAGTAACCGAAGACTACTTCCAAGACGAAGAAAGAATCGAGGGCGAATGGAATCCAAAAAGCCTTCGATCTCGGGGATTGAAGCCACCATCTTAGGCCTAACACAAACATTCTTCCACTCTTCCTGTGCTACAACGTCATCCGACGATTCGATCAGGCCACCGAAGATCTCGCCCAAGGCAGAGCAACCGAAGACTACTTCAAAGATGAAGAACGGGCGGGGGGGAATGGAATCCAAACAGCCTTTGATCTAGGGGATTGGAGTCACCACCTTCGGCCTCACACGAACATTCTTTTACTCCACCTTTGCTACAGTGGCCTCTTCCGGCGAATCGAGCAGGCTGAATCTTCGCATGACGTTAGAGAATCAATGGCTCTTTGGACAGGTCACTTTTCGGATGAATGGATAGGGATCTCTCCAGCAGTCTTGGATAGGATTTATTATGTTATTTACTCGCTTTATTTTGAAAATTATCCATCCGTTGTTAGAAGCTGGGAAACAACTACGTTCATCCTCATCGTCAATCTCCAGGTTCGAACCGTCGTCGCATCTAGTCCTTTTGGAGGCAACATACAGTGTCTTAATATCTGGATTGTTTAAGAGGATGACCACAATGACGGAAAAAAAAATGGCGGATGGTGTTCCCTCAGGTGTTATAAAAGTTTCTAGTTTCTTCACGAGTTCTGGGACAAGCTCCAAAGCTGGAAAGAAATTCTTTAGCCTATTTCCCAGAAAAATATTCTCGCAACAATCAATAGATTCGGTAAATCAATTATCCATGTTTTTGTCAATTCTATAGGAGAAATCTAATGGCGGTGGGCATGAATTGGCATGTTTAAATTCAGATTCCAAGTTCATTTTGGGTTCCTTCATATGGGTTATGTTATCGTATTCCAAGATTGTTTTGAGTTAATCAAATAGGTTAGATTTGTTCTCTGATCTCAAGTTGTTTGTGTTGCCATAGTGAAATCAGTATGAAAAAGCTCTTACAACTACATCAAAATATGTTGTTTATATATTTGGATCATCAAAGATTGTATTTTGATGCAAAGCCTTTGATAATCTAGAATGATTAGATGTAGTTTGGAATCAAATCATGGTAGCTGATCTATTGCTTAATTTAGTGGATATGTGCATCTCCTTCTTTTATGTGTTGTCTCTTTTATGTTGTCCACACTATTGAACTTAACGGTTGCATCTATTTCATTCATGATTCATTTTTTTTTTCTCTTAGTTCCTTTGTTCATATTCATGTCAATAATTTTGCATACTGTTCAGCTCGCCTGTATTCGACGTGACTAATACATAATCTTGACCCACAACTTCCCTGCAGACATCAACAACATGGTTGTTACCAAGCAACGATTAGTTGTATTGCATGGAACAAGTATTTTTCCTTGTAATCATGGTAAATAAGCCATTATAAACGTGTTAGTGATAATATGATTTTATATACGAAAATTAATGATTTTGAAACAATGGAAGGAAAAGTTTCACCTAAAATGAGCCCTTAAAATGATGTATTTGACTTGGCTTTCATCTCGCTTGGATAGCTTTGTTGGTTACTTCTATGTTGATGATGTTGTTGCTTTGATTTTAGTTGTTTCTAAATTGTGTTGCAGTAACGCCAATATACCATGCCTTGGCCTAGCAGGTAACAACACATTTGTTATGCCTCCTTTGCGATCATATTCTGACCTTCACTCTACCATCTTGCTATGCCGCTGATTTCACAGTTGACAAAGTCCTATAACCCCAACTGCATCCCCCCTCTTTCACTGTCAGCTTCTCTTGTCATCACTTAAGAATTACCAAAATAAAATACAAAGCCTTTGATAATCTGGAATGATTAGACGTAGTCAGGAATCAGATCATTTATTGCTTAATTTAGTGGATATATGCATCTCTTTCTTTTATGTTTTGTCTCTTTTTCATGGATTTTGGCAGGTCATCAATTCTATTCATACCCTTCATAGGTTTTGAGAGGTTTGTGTCTTTGGCATTTTCAGCAACCTTAAAGGAAGAGATCAAGCAAAGCTGTTGTGGTAATTACAAATTCATCACCACATCTGACCGCAAGTTTCTTCATACTCATTGTCAATTTTAAATAAGCTATACTTCATGTTTTGTCGACATTGATGTCCTATATACTCTGCTATAGGAAGTTGAGTTCTATTGTGAGGCACGCGTGAATCAAATCTTAACCGACAATGTTTGGACCTATGTGATATGTGCGAAGTGTTCCAGAAAATTAAAACGCACCTTTGAGTCCCTACAATGCTTATTTTACGCAGAGGACAAAGCTCTTGGGATCAAAAGGTAGTTTAAGATTCAGCCACCCTTACTGGTACCGTAGATTCAATGATGGCTCACTCCATTTTTTCGAACTTCTATTGTCATTTTTAGGTATAGGGTTGAATTCTTGGTTGAAGATGCTGATGAGTTTGCGACATTTATTGTATTTGATCGAGAAATTACAAGGTTTCCCAACACCCTCATTTTTTACAGCAATCCACCACATATATACTTATCTTTATTTGAGGTTGTATTCATTCGCTAGATAGGTGATGTTGTTTTCCCTCTCTTTAAGCATGTTGCCAATGGAGATGAGGTTCCCAAATTTTCAATGGATATGGTTGGTAGGACGTATAAGTTTCATATTAAAGTGACTGCATACAATTTCTCACCAAATTATCGACCCTTTATTTTTTCACGCGTTACAGAAATTCCGACACCGACTAGAACTAATTCTGATATTCTTGAGGTTAGTGAAAATTTATTTGTATTTGGGATTTGGTTTAAGCCAGAACTGCAAAGGTAGTTCATTGATCTTCAAAGTTTATGATTACATGTTGTCCCAAATGATCCTCTTGGACTTGACGACGAGAGTGGAAGAGAATATGTTAAGATTGATAATTGGGTTATCCTTGCTTTGACAAAGGACGAGAAATCGAATAAATCTCCTCTAGTCGACGACAAGGGTAAAAAGGAAGAAACCAAGCATGATGATACAATTGTCCATTCTGCTATGAAGGAGAAGAAACCGAATCGTGGAAAGAGGATTTGTTTCATTTACGTCTAGCAATATACATTCTATATTAAAACCACTGAGTTGTTCACGATCATTTCTAAGTGTTTTTAATAAAAGCATTATTGAATTTAAACTAAAAGTAATTTGTATTTTCCCATTTAAAGTATTGGTTTCTCATTTTAAATGTTAGCCATTTTCTTTAGTTACATTCTCATCTCAAACAACTTCTGCATAACATCAACCAAGACATAGCTCGCAATTTGTTGGTTTTGCAATTGATAAGATTTAAATGGTGTCGTTTGTGATTATCCAACTTTATTCTGTCAATAAACATCTTGGTACATGTTTAACAAAAATTCCAATAACATTACAATCTATTTATGCATAAGTTTCATAGGCATCATACATTTCACACGTCGTAGATTGCATCTTAACCAAACATTGTCAAATACAAATCAATATCATGTTCTAAATTTGCTTAAGTATTCATCTTACAGCCTGAGCTGTGTGAACCTCTTAAACGATACATTGATCATTAAATAAAAATTTTGCAATTGACTTTGAGAATGCACCATTGTTGTCCATTTCCCAACCTTATTCGCTATGTTCTGTCCAAGATTGATGCATGCCCCCACCCGTCTCACACTAACATCATTCTTCTTGTTTTTGTGCTTCACTAGCCCTCTTCATATAGGAACAGTGTTCCGCTGCTGTTGTGACTGCCCCCATCCATCTTGTCATGGTATGTTGTATTTCATTGTAGATACTTCAATGATTTTACAAATATGCAGAATCTCATGATTAATGAAGACCTAAACACAGTCGCAAAAAAACTTCAGAATTGATTGATGTTTGTTGTGAATATAGTTTCGACTTACCCAAAGTATAGATGTTGATAAGGCATAGATCACATTTCAACGTAGAATGGTGCCATAAAGGCATCATTACTGATTGAAAGAGGTTCAAATGGAGATATTCCCACTGATATCGGGACGGGTCAAACATTTGAAATCAATGATATTAATAACTATCACGAGTGTAGATATTTGTCTTCGTGTGAAGCGGTTTGGAGGATCTTGGCATTTAACATCCACCACCAAAAACCCCTGGTGTTACGGTTATCGGTGCATCCTGAAAATGAATAGAGTTTAACTTTTAAAAATTCAACTGATTTGGAATGTGTTATGAATAAACTAGGTGCAGAGGCAACGATTTTTACAAAATTGATGAGGACAAACGAATTATATGAAGAAGCCAGACACTTAACATATGTTAAGTTCCTAACTAGATTTGTGTGGAACAACTCAGATAAAATTTGGTCCAAAAGAAAGCAAGGCTTGTCACTTGTCGAATTGTCAACATTCATCCGGCATCAGGAGAGTTGTATTACCTCCAAATGTTACTAAATGTTGTAAAAAGACCGAAGAGTTATGATGACATAAAAACGGTTGATGGCGTGATATATAATACCTTTAAAGATGCATGCATTGCGAGAGGTTTGTTGGATGAGGATAATGAATGGTATCAAGCTATGACATAGGCCATAAGATGTGCGATGCCTACACAGTTGAGGCATATGTTTGTAATGCTCTTACTATATTGTGAGGTAAGTAAACCATTGGAGTTATGGAGAGGTTTTTGGAGATCCCTTGGTGATGATATAGTTTTAAAGAAAAAAAGAGTTTGATTTTGATAGTCTAAAGTTGTCTGAATCTGAAATTGAAGTGTACACTCTGATTGAAATCGAGAAACTCCTTAGAGAGCATGAAAAGTCACTAACAAATTGTCCTGATATGCCGACCCCTGACAACCAGATCTTGCATGAAATAACAAACTCCATTATAAGACAAGAAATGCAGTTTGATGATGCGTTCTAATGTCAAGAGCATTTAAAATTATTCTCGAGAATTAATTAAGACCAAAAGGAAATCTATGAAGCTATGATTGACTCAATCGAACGGAGTCAGGGAAAGCTTTATTTGTTTATGGATCTGGTGGGACAGGGAAAATGTACTTATACAGGACAATCATTTCAAAACTGCGATCTGAGCGCCAAGTCGTCATACAGGTTGCATCATCTGGTATAGCCACGCTTCTTTTGCCCGGTGGTCGTACAACACATTCATGGTTCAAATTTCCTCTCAATTTGCTTGAAGGGTCGACCTGTGATATCCAACACGATACTTTGCTAGCAAAAATGCTCATAGAGGCTGATTTGATTATTTGGGATAAAGCGCCCATGGTACATCGTAATATATTTGAAGCACTTGACCGTACATTGAAAGACATTGTTTCAATGGACGACAACCATGCCATTGAAAAAACATTTTGCGGGAAAACTGTTTATTTAGGAGGTGATTTCCGACAGATATTACCGGTCACACGTGGAGGTCGTGCCGAAAAAATATGTTAACAATAAACCGTTCATTCCTATGGGAATCGTTTTATATATATACTTTAAAATATAATATGCAATTACAACATCAAGAGCAAGAATTTGCAAAATGGTTGTTGGATGTTGGAGATGGCACAACACGTACTATGCAATGCTAGGAATGATTCATTAGAAGGCGACAACATATTGATCAACAAGGAATTAATGCTCAAGAATACAAATAATCCTTTACAATCGATCTTCAAAGAAACGTATCCATGCTCTGGTGAACTCTACATGAACCCTGGATATCTCAGGGAACGAGCTGTTCTAACTCCCGGAAATGAAGACGTTAATGAAACAAATGATTTTTGTTTGGAATTGATAGTGCTCCTAAAACCGAGTGGCAACCATTGTATTCCGTCGAGTACCTTAACTATCTTGAATGCTATGGTCTGCTAAGGTGCAAGCTTTTTTTGAAGGTTGGTTCTCTTGTAATTATGTTAAGGAATCTCAACAAAAAAAACCTTTTCAATGGAACACGATTAATTGTCACCGAGTTAGCTTCTAGATTTTTTAGGAAAAAATTATCACTGGCACGTATATTGGCAATAGAGTCTTGATTTCAAGGATCATTTTATCCTCAACTAATACAACCTTGCCTTTTATGTTGCGAATAAGACAATTTTCTGTTAGACTATGTTATGAAATGACCATAAAAACTGTCAAGGACAAAGATTAAAAGAAATCGAATTGTATCTACCAAAACCAGTCTTCACTCATGTCAATTATACGTAGCCCTGTCACGCGTGACTTCTGCTGATGGGTTAAGGATCATTGATCATGCCAATTACTCTGAACAAGAACCAACTATAACAAACATGGTTTATAGAGAAATTTTCAAGGATCTACATAAATCTTGAGGTAAGTGTCAATAGACCTCCTTACATAATTTTTTTAAAAAAATTCGATGTCATTTAAAACATTTATATTAGTTGAACTCACACCAAATAACCAATTATGCATTACCACAACTATACCGAATAATATTTAATAAATTACACTTTGACATTTTATTGACTTCCGTGTTTACAAATGACCATAATTATTATATATTAGATCACCATTTTTAATAAGATTTATTAACTTTTGCTTACAACCGCCTTTTGTTTTCCGTTCGCAGATATTATTATGTACTTCTTATTTTACATGATTTAAAGCAAAGCTCGAGATACGTGATACACATCCAAAGTGTACCATATCATGGATCTATTACATCGCATGCTAAGGACAACGTCTAAAGGATTTGGTGGAGATGAAACACATTCATTGACAATCGTTTGGTTGGTCTTGGTTTTTTATTCCTCAGTGAACAGTAAGTTATGTTAATGTATTTCCGTATTGCACATTCTGTGAATATCTTTCATCATCATGTATATGATATATTACAGGGAACTACTATTGAAGGACGTATATCTACAACCAATATATAAGGGAAGGAGATATATTTATCCTAAAAAATTTGACAATACTAACAAATGTAGGTAACGATAAGTTAACCGACAATAGTATGCGTATATCTTTTGAAAAAATAAGGTTGTTGAGAAACTCATAAACCAAATTTATACGATTCCGAAATACAAATTCAGGATGCATTCATACCGAGAATTGGTTGGTCACAAAGAAGTTGTATCGAGTAAATATTTTTTAAATGAATCAAAAATACTATTTCTTTACTACTAAACTCATCTATTGGAATTTTGAAAGTTGTAGATGTTGTTGGCCTTCTCATTGCTATGCAAGGATTAAATTTGCGACTACCCTACCTCCGATCAAAAAATAGAAATTTGATTGTTATTGAATAGATAAATATTATATTATTACTCCATTATCCTGTTTTGTTATTTCTTCCATAAAAAATTAATCACCTTAGTTCGACATTTCAAATACAGAAAACATTTCGTAAAAATAATCATGTTGGACGAACTTGCTATGCATTTCCGTCCAATTGTTGCTCAAATGTTTGTAAAAAAAAACAGTCATGATCGTAACAGTCATTACTCACATTATGATCAAAGGTATTAGAAAAACTAAATAACATGTATTATTTTATATATTTTTTCAATGTTGTTCGTACTTATTCTTTCTAAATATATCAATAAGGTTTGTTAACGCTTCGTCCGTCCTACTCCACACACATCTGTACAGATCCACGCCTAAAGATAATCAAGAAATTTAAACATAGGTAAGTTTTCAAAATTTTCAAATCATGTTCATATCTTAAAATTTTTCTTAAATCATTTTATTAATTAAATTTAATCCTCACAATTTATCCAGGTACAGATAAAAAAACCATGAAAAAACTACGGTTCAAATCGTGCAATCGCTCTTTCTGACAATTTATATTCTACAATTTTAAATATATTATAAACAAATCACACTATTAGTTTACATTTCAACTTATAAATCTATTGTTGAAACTTATACATTGAAAATTTTAATTCGTGTGTTTGTATTGTTTCATATGTATATCAAATTTAATGATAATGTTCGAATTAATGAAATATATATAAAATGTAAGATTATATAATTCGATTATTATATATCTGTGTAGAATGCGGGTATCATCTCTTTTTATATTAATAACAAGGAGACAAATATAAGAATATGTATAAAAACGAGGTAATTTTGATTTGAAACGATAAGTGTTTAATATATATATAGCACTTGAATTAAGTTTCAGGATATAACTGACATTCTTGGAATTGTTTTTATCAATAAGACAAAAAGGACAACTTTGGAATTGTAAACTAACTCAAGTAAAAGGAAAAGGAAAAAATGAAACAAAATTTATGCCACACGTGACATTTTACAATTTGCCTCTTAAACCCCTTTACTTTTCAAGCATTATACATTCTAAACTATTGACTAAATAACAAAAACCTGATTAGTTATTTTTTATTCGCACAAATACACTTGATTATTAATGAATTAGATGAACCCCATAAATAATAATTTTATTAATCACCGTGTGATTACAAATTTTCTTATTAACAATATATTAGTGTATATTAATTTTACGAAAAAAATAAATTTGGAATGAAATTTAATGAATATAGATATTCATTCAATCGATCAAATGGATATTCTAAATTTAAATACGAGATTTCTGAAACTATTAACAAGGACTTGTTCAAGAAATATAGTAATTTAAGGACATGAAAGGAAAAAAGGTTACTAAGTTACATAAACATATTAATGTAATGTTTAACTAATAAATAATTAAAATAATAGTAAATTTGAAAGTATGTACGGACACATGATAGGATCGTAAGTTTTTATTTTGTTACAATTTAAAATATATTAAAATAATAAACTATTTTATAGAAAAATTAAAATATTAGAGTCATTCAAAGAAAAATAAAAAGAAACATGAATTAGTAGGTAAAAATACGGTAAACATAGAAGGTAAGAAACAATTGCCACAGCATAAGATGACTCAATTGAATGGTTAAGAGTTTATGTTTAATCAAAGTATAAATGTCGTTCTTTACAAAGTTACCGACATGATAACGTAGAAAATGTTTTGAAATAATAATATTAAATAATTGTAAGATTAAGAAATGAGAATCAAAGTAAAATACCCCCATACGAAGTAAAACCTACGTATGATAGTAAGGTTCATTGCATAACATACTAAATTTATAATAAAAAAAAGTTTGAAGAAATAAAGAAAAGAAAAGAAGAGATACTTGGCTTGGCGTAACAAAATAAAGGGAAGAGGTAGTGAGAGGCACGTAAGGGTTTAGATGCACCGCCGCATCTTTTTTGTTTTTAGTATTCAATAAAATAAAATCCTTCCTCACGAAAAGTGTTTTATTTTTTCATTTTCTTTATTTTTATAGATATTTTAATATTATTAAATTTTTCAAGATTAATTATTTGGTGGGTATGGCATTGGCATGGTTTACAAGTAAGGATTATTAACCCAACTTTGATCCCGGAAAACCGGATCTAACCCGATACTTCACTCCGTTTATTTCACTATTGGTTTAATTTGTTCTATTTTTGTATTGTAGTTAATCTTAAGTGGTAATCATCTCATTTAAAAAGAGTATCCACTACTACTAGATTTTTTTCATCTTTCAAAATATTTTTCATTTCCATTTGTAGGGTACTGTATGTTCGACATTATAGATAATATTAGAAACCCAGTATATAATTTAATGGCATATATATATATATATATATATATACCACTACTAGAAATCTTCGATATACGGATGAATCATCCATATGGATAATCTTTTAATAAATTTAAATTTCCGGATTAATTACAATATAATATGAATGGTGTAATCCATTTGTTTGTATTATTTCCATAAATCATCCGTATAAACGGATTGTTTCTCGCATCGTCTGGAATTTACGAATAGACGCGACGTCTGTCAGAAATTTACGATCGATAGAATTATCCGTTATGAATTTACGAACGATTCACAACAGGTGTCCATAAATTCGGGACGATTGGAATGTCTGTCTACAATTATTGAATGTTTAGATACATTTTTCATTTGCTTTCAACTCTTTTGCGTTTTTCGTTAATCTATCCATAAATTGTTAATATAAATCACATCACACACTTTTTCGTTTTCTACACAAAATTATCATATATTTGTCTTTATATCATCTTTCTATTTTATAGTATATAATGACATCATCGTCAATCAAGTATGTTTGTTTTAAGACAATTGAACTAAAAAATAATTGATTTCGAAATTCAAGGTGTCTTGAAAGAGTTTATGGAAAAATTTATACAACTCATGACAATGACGGGTTTTCAAAGGAACTAATAAAGTGATTTGTCAGACGTCAAATGCAAGAATGAAAAATTTGAGAGCAAGAGAATTGTGTAAAATCATATTTATTTAAGTGATTTAACTCCCAATTACTTTATGCTTATTGTAAGGTTGATTTAGATGCGGAAACGTGTTCTTATCAACTCGATTATAGATCTAGTCATGTTTTACGAGTAGTTTTTCGGGGTTTCAACGAACTACGAAATTAGAAACGATTTCATAGTACCTGTAGCGTTGAACGTGCGATAATCGGATGCAAGACTTGATAATACAAGCCCTCTACGCGTATCCACGCCGAGATCGGATCTGCTTTTCTGCGGAATTCGGGAAGAACGAAAAAATGTTTTTCGTTCTTCGTTCTTTTCTTCTGACGGCTATTAGGGTTTAGGTTTTTTTTAGAATCCTGTCATAACGAAAACTCGTTTTCATTTATTTATAATTATTAACTCTTGAATAATTACGACTTAAACCCAAACTATTGAAAATATTACATAAATGGCATAATACTTTCACTTATCTTATAGGGAACATTTTGCACCACAGACTAGTAGTATTGTTGAAAAATTTAATAGAGGTATTGCACAAAATGAAGTCATTGGGACGAGTCAAGATGTTGAAATGAACCCTTATATTAAAATTGTGTAAAATGTATTAGGTGGAACTAATAAAAAAATTGAATAAGATCCAAATGAAGATTTTCTCATCTTCTTTGTCTCATAGTAAGGCTTTATAACATTGTTATCTTCAAAAAAATATCTTACTAATTGAGATATAGAATCTATACAGTTTTCATAAAGATTATTTCATGTCTTCAAGTTCATAAGACGTACAAATAATGGCAAGTGTAAGAGACCTATTCTACAACCTTCGTAAAGTGAATGTCTAGTACCTAACCAAAATTTTTCAAAAAATATTTTTGCATCTTTATTCGGATCTTATTCAAATTTTTTTTATTGGTTTTACCAAATACATTTTACACCATTTTAATATAAAGATTCATTCAACATTTTGAAGATATGAAATAATTTTTATGAGAGTTGCATGGATTATATATCTCAATTAGTCAGAGATTTTTTTGAAGATAATTATATTTTAGAGTCGTATTATGAGAAAAGAAGATGAAAAAATCTATTGGTTTATTCCCATATAAAAATATTGACGTGTGTTAAGATAATTTCATGATTTTATAAAAGGAGACATCATATTTTATTTTGTGAAAAAAAAACCGATTTTATTTGAAAATAAAATGGGTTTCACATTGTCAAATGTGGTATTTTCAAATTATTGACTAAATCAAAAGAATTTATCCATATGAAAAGACAACAAGTGATATGAGATGAGATACTAAGCATCAAGTCGTGAAAGATAAATGTGTCATTCGTTTGATGATGAGGCATTAAAGCACTTTAACAGGGTATATCCTTAGTTTGTAGTTGAAAGTACAAACATTTATTAAGATCATTGTATGGATAGTTTTTTTTATCATTTTAGAATATATAGGACAAATTATACGTTATGGCAGGTTATCATAACCTCATACAAATTACTACCAAACATGTGCATTAAAAGAATTTTTTGTTCTTAACAATACTGATTCTCAATCCTAATCATTCCAGAAGAAGTTTAGATATATTTTTCAACAATTGATTGTAAAATAAAATATTTTTGGGTGGAGGATTCAAGCATATGATGTTTCAATGCGACACAATTTTATGTTAAGAGTTATTCTTATACGAACTATAAGCGATGTTTTAGCTTATGATATGTTATCTAGACGGACAACACACAGTCGATTGACTTATCTGTATTGTATTGATGAAATATATATAATTTTCAGTTGAAATAATAAAGAAAGACAAGTTTTATCATTGTTGTTTTCTTCCATTGATAATAGCCTAAAGGTTAACAAGAAAAAATTCAAGAGAATGTCTTAGTGCGAAAATCTCCACCTCCAGTGTTGATCGATGAAGAGATTTTGTAGTAGTGTGTTATTGTTTTTGGCGTTCATAGGATTATTGATTACAGAAAGAGTATTCATCTGAGAATTAATTGGTACGACGTTATCAATAATTTTCACAAGAAAACATTTTTTAGGATCTACCATACTAGGAAGAAAATGAAGCTTTGACATAATCTTAATGTTATGCACATAGAGAATAATTTTTTGATAATATCATTAATATATTGTTAAACATAAAATATAAAGGAAAATAACAAATTGTGCATGGAATTGAAACAATATTACTTGCGGAAGGAGTAACACGTAACTGATGATAGTGAAGTCTCATTTACGGAATTTAGATTGATGAATGCAGGGAAAATTTTTGAAATGGTTAAATTATTATGTAAAATTCCTGAAATTTATGTAACTAACATTGAAATATTCATTGACATTTAAAGAAGAAAGGTTCAGGAACAAAAAGTAATAATTGTCATGCCTTCATAACTTCACAAAGCTTCTTTTGAATTGATAGACAAAAATGCAAATGAAATAACTACATGCCTTTTTAATTATCAGAATCCAGTTGTTATCATTTTAATCAATTAATTTATATACATAAAATTATATTTGCATTTTTTTCAAGTGTTGAATAATTTTTTCGTGGTTTCACTATAATAGATTTCAATGAATTCATGACCGTTGGTATCGACAATTGAAAAATGAATTGGTTGCAATTTTCAACAGCGTTTCCACGGCCAACGGATGTCCAATGGAACTTTCATCGGATACCCGTTGGAATGACTATTAATGAGTATCCATTAAAAAATTTTCGTGGAAAAATTGGAAATTGCCAACGAATGCCCGTTTGTACTTTTGAGCAAAAATTTTAAATATATCAACGGATGCTCGTCGATGTTATTATTGTATAATCAACAGAGATCCGATGATTTTATTGCGAATTAAAAAATAATAAATATTAAACTTAAGATATTAATTCAAAATGTATTATAAATTTTAATTTAATATTTAAAACAAACAATACAAATAAAACAGTACATCCTGCAAATCATCTAAAACAATATCGTCTTCTTCTTCTTCTATCCCGATATAGCGAAAATGAGTGACGGTGGAGCTGCAACGATACTCGCCAACTATGCTCTATGACTGGTGAATCGTTCAATCATCATAGTGTGTGGTGTTTAATTGCCTTGAGAAAGTTTTTGATAGGACTTAAGAGGTTTTGTTGAATGTTAACATCTTAAATACCCAAATTTTTAACAGTCATCTATGAAAATCAATGTCTAATAAAAAAATGTGAGATCGAGACCTTTCATTTTTTTTTCAAGGGACATCCAAATTTTCAACGGATACCCGTCGGAAACGTAAAGACCATTAGGCGTAGAAATTTTGTAATTATGACTTTTTCCAAGGTTGAAAAATGAAAAGACGGTTAGACGCAAAATTTGTAATTATGAATTTTTTCTAAGGGGCATCAGTTGGAATTTTCAAGGGATGCCCGTTGAAATTCCAACGGATGTCTGTTGAAAATTTAGGAAATTTCAATGGCAATCGTTGACAAAGAATACGAATTTTTAATGATTTACCATGGAATCCATTGGTAAATATTTTAACAGATGGATCCATTGGTAAATATTTCAACGGAATGATCCGTTGGTAAAAAGTTCAACGGACGAATGTGATGATAAATATTTCAAAAGAAGGATCTTTTGATTTTTCCGTTGATATTTACATGTTTATAGTAGTGTTTATGTGTGAGAAGTTTGGATATGGTTTGAAGATTGGGAGGTAATATATTTACATACTATGTAACTTGGAGATATTTTTCACCATTATTCTTCAATGTTATAGAATATCTCACAACTCATATACTTCACGAATATACTTTGTAGGTCTAATTGAATTTCATTCTATATATCCATTTTAGAGATTTACACTTCTTCTGAAGAAAAAAACCCATAAAAATCTATAAAAAAAGTTTAATTTGTGGAACAATACGTAAATGAGGAAATATCGTTCTTTATCTCATATTACTTTGAGTCATATATTCAAATGCGATGCAAAAATGTAGACATATCTTTTGATGGTGAAGTGGAGCTTACGTATCTTGTACCAAATATTCCATACACATTTTGTGACATTGGTTGAGTTGTTGAAAAGGTAAGAGATGTATGATTATCGCGAAAAGACCTACACATTGCACATATTTATGTTCTTTTCAATTGTGAATATTTAGGACCTTTCTAAGGTAAATTAATACATGTGAACATATATAATTCATTTCAATAGCGTGTAATTATAATGTTGTAATAATTGCAGTATGTTTCATTATATCTTGATGAACACATTTCACCATCAATGAATCTCAACTCCAAAAATTAAAAGAAATAACTTTTTCTATATCGATTAGACAATATGCAAGTAATTTATATCTCTTAATAAACTATCTCAAAGATTTAATATATATATGACAACAATATTTGTCACTATGTGGATTGAAATCAACAATCATCCTTTGTTTACGAGATCTTGTGAAGGAACCCACCGTGAAAGTTTTGAGATGACTCATGATTACAATTTCCACACATATGACCATGAAAAATTAAATTCAACAATGAAATATGATGAATTGTAGAAGATAAAAGTTATTGCAACTTGGGTAACGGTCTGAATATTATGGGATCTAAAAAAAATCTTACAATTGATAACGTGAATTATAACAATTTTTAATTATTAACCATTAATATTTGATAGCGTGAATTATAACAATATTACTCTCTGTGTAGGTTAAATCACTTTAAAAGCGATATTATTCAGATGTGATTGATTCAATCCATTTATTGGAAGAGAAACAAGGATAAATAAGTTAGGTATCTTGGAAATCAACTTAACATGAAGATATGTGATGTACGAGTCCTTTATTCTTGCATCACAAGCATATAAAGTTTGCTATATCGCACATCCACACACTAGATGATCTTTCAGAAGTTGGCTTGTTGTAGTGACGTACTCCAAACGGTAAATATATTGATAACACCGAGAACTAAAAAAGGAGGATGCAAGCTAACAAAAATTGTCAAAATTATTTTGGTCGAAGAGGTGATAATTGAACATTTCTCCCTATGATAAAATTGAAGCAAACGATGATGAAAGAGTTAGAACTATAGAAGAATATAAATTGAATCTATTTTGAGAAGCAACAGAATCGATGAAACAATTAAATGACTTTGAAAAAAATCCATGTTCAACGTAATTGTTTAAATTTATTGAAATTACACTTATAATTTTATACATTTTTATTTTTATTGTTTTTATTTTCTAATTTTGGATGAATTTTGAACTAAAATTTTCTAAAATTCGCGAACAAGTGGCAAATTATAGACAAAAATCTAGTCTATTCGTAAATGTTGGACTTGCATCCCATCTGTCGAGAAATTCTAAATGAAAACTAGGTTTGTCAAGAAATAAAATACACATAAGAAAAAGTGACTAACAATTGACTTTGGTATTGATAATTGTTCTCATATGGATTCACAATATCCGTCAAGATTTCTAGGCATATTGATGATAGTCCATTTTCAGGGAAAAAGACCTATTCCCCCTAAATTATTGCACTTTAATCCTATTCTCCCTAAATTTTCTCTCTCATCATATTACCCCCTAAACTACCATTATTCATCATATTCTCCCCCTAAACTTTGAAAATTCATCCTATTTCCCCTGTGTTAAATATCTGTTAACTTTTCTGTTAATTTTTTTTTTAAAACAGATTATCCCCCTCCCTCCCAAATATATGATTTCTAGCCTATTCCCCCATGAACTATATGAATTCTAGCCTATTCCTCCCGAACTATATAACCTCAAGCTTATTCCCTCTTAACTATATGAATTCTAGCCTATCCCCCTCCCCGAACTATATAACCTCTAGCCTATTAATAAGCTAGAAATCATATAGTTAGAAGTCATGATAGTTTATGAGGGAATAAGATGAGTAATGATAGTTTATGAGGGAATAGGATGAGAGAGAAAATTTATGGAGGAATAGGATTAAAGTGCGATAATTTTTTTTTTTTGGGGGGGGGGGGGGGAATAGGCCTTTTTCCCATTTTAAGGACTTTCTTTGACTAGAATATTTTGTCTTTACCAAAGAGAGAAATACAAGGCATCGAGAAATTAACAGCACTTTTCCAACAAATCTTTGAAATCTTCTGGAATTTTGTATAAATGAGAAAATCGTCTTTAATCCATCTCTCCAGAATTTTTCCAACTTGCATGTGTTTGTCGTTCTCACTTCCATCAGTTTCCTTGCCAACGCCTCCATCATCGTTTCATCCCACCAATCTACCACTTTTGTCAAGCATGTCTTTATTCTTGCCAATCATCATCCTCGCCTTCGTCATTGTCTCATGGACGCCTTTGTCATCGTCTCATCTTGCCAAGCATTGGATATCCACATTTGATCATTGCCTTTGGCTTGTCTTTGCTCCTCACCTTCGGTTTGCTTGCAGAAATCGCCTTCATTCCTCGCCTTTAACCTTTCCTTGGTTCTTACCTTAATTCACCTTTGGCCCTTGCCCTCGGTTTGGCCTCAATCCTCAGTGATATGATCCCGAACGATGTCAGGACGCGACCTATAATGCAAAGGAGGATGCGACCTACAGCGCTGAAGAAAAGGCGACCTGTACGACCCGAGACGCGACCCGTGCAACCCGAGATATGAGTTGCATGACCCGAGATGACCCGAGACGTGACCTACGAGAAGGAACAGTCGTTCCGAGTTAAACAAAAGGCAGATGCGACCCGACTGAAGGACGTTGGTCCTGTGACTGGAGCTAGGGCTAGGGAGGAGGAGGCATTGACCCTACCAGCTGGTCCCGTGACCCGAGCCAAAACTACGAAGCTTAAGGAAGCGATCATCGGGATCCTTGCGGCCGTCAATGTTCAAGACAAGTATTCAAGTCCACGTGAAGTCACTGACATACGTATCGTTCTTCAATCCGAAGCCTAACTCGCAACGGTTAATAATTAGGTAAAGTGACCCGCATGTACTTTTTTCCCTTCGTTGGTTTTGTCGCACGAGGTTTTCCAACGACGGTTTTTTAACGAGGCCGCGACTCACTTTTCCGCGATCTAATTATTAACCCGAGGGTTTCAAGACAAGTTTACAACCCAACGACACAACTTACAACTTGTCCTAATTAAGTCTTTAGCTATTTTCTAGATCAATTAATTGTTGCCTTGCATGGTGACTAGCATTTAATGATGTATTAATGTGTTCCATTGCCTTGTTCTTGTTTATTATGGCCGGCCATGATGTTCATCCTTAGACAATCTTCAATTTGAATTTTATCTTTGATTTTCCTTTGTAATATCATCATTTTTTAGTACATTATATCCAACAACCCGTTGATGTGTCATATCCAACGTTCGTTCGTTCTTCGTCGGTACGTAATATGCTTCGAAGATGGACCGGTGAATCGAGAGCCCTTCCGTAACTCTTGTGTGACCAATCGTTCCACCCACCTTGTGCAACTTGTTGCAGGAAGGCCTATCCACCCGACCTTTAGTCTAGAGCGTCATTCCAGTTGGATCCCGTCAAGTGGTATCAGAGCATAGTTCTAGCGAAAAGGTTAGTTCAATTCACGGTTTGATTGTTTCGATCATAGCTATGGTTGAAAGCAATAAAAACAAATATATATATATATATATATCGTACGTGCTATGAGTCTTGCTATTCGTACGTTTTTTTTATCTTTCGTTGTTTTCCGCTTGTGGCTGCTCCATGTGCTAGCGTGCAGAAAGTCCGAGAGTAGGTACATTCAAAAACCGTCAAGCATCATGGGGGATAAAGGAGCCGAGAACAGCCGGGTGAACGAGAGATTAATCGAGGCTCTCGCGGCTCGTTTGGAGCAAAGTATCACTAACAAAATGGAGGAGTTTTGGCAAGAATTTTGACCCGAACATCCAACCCGACCGAGAGACACTCATGCGTTCCAGCAACGAGAAAGGAACCAGCATGAAGAGGACATCAACTACTACAAACGAGGCAGTTCATCCTCGTCCCGAAGTAGTCATCGAAGGCGGCGTGAGCCGAGAGAACGACGAGACGACCCGAGAGACGACCTCGCTGGTCTCAAGCTGAAAATTCCATCGTTCCATGGTAAAGCCGACCTGGACGCCTACCTAGAGTGGGAGAAAAAGGTTGAACACGTGTTCGGTTGCCAACACTATCCGGAGGCCAAGAAGGTTAGGATGGCGGCCAAGGAGTTCTACGATTACGCCTTGAGTTGGTGGGATTAGTTCGTGACTCCTAGGCGACGTCTCGGAGAGAAACCTATAGAGACGTGGCTGGAAATGAAAGCCATAATGAGCAAGCGATATGCTCCGAATCACAATCTCCGAGAGTTACACAAATTGATTCCAATCGATCAACAACTCCAACGAAGAAGGAGTTCTCGTTCTAACTTTGCGGCTGGAAAATACAGTCAACCCCGAGAGGAAAAACCGAGCTATCCAAGGAGAGACAAATATGTTCAGCGACCCGAGACGCAAATAAAGTGGTTCCATCGGTTTCACGAGACAAAGGAAAAGCCAAGGCCATTACATGGAGGGCTCAAGACACGAAATGCTTCCAGTTTCATGGACGAAATCATTATGCAGATGAATGTCCAAACAAAAGATTTATGATATTTCGTGAGGATGATGAACGTGAATCCGAGGACAGAGAATCTGAATCTTCAACCAAGGATTATGAAAAAGAACTCGATTTAAAGGTCAAGAAGAACCCGAGGTAATCTAAACTACAATGGCTCCATGAGAATGACAAAATGAACGTGACCAACCAAGTGGCCGTGCCTATCACCATTGGCGAATACAAAGACGATATCATGTGTGACGTTCTTCCCATGGACGCAAGCCCTACCCTTCTCGGTAGTCCGCAGCCATCGGATCCTAAGGAAGTGCAGCAAGATCAAATGCACTTAAAACAGCAAGGAGAACGCCTGCTTAAGTCTTCGAACTTCTACGCGAAATCGGGTGAGATCAAGAAATCTCTTCACTCGAATCAGTCCATATTATTGTTTGTATATAAGAAAGCTCTCTCGAGCTTAGCTAACCTTGCACCGGTGCTGCCGAGTGAAATTTCTATTTTATTGCAGGATTATGGAGATGTCTTTCCCGAAGAGAACCCCACTGGATTGCCCCCGATACGCGGTATCAAACATCAAATCGATTTCGTTGTTGGAGCCGCATTACCAAATCGACCAGCCTACCGAACCAATCCCTTGGAAACCAAGGAGCCTCAAAGGCAAGTGGATGAAGTCATGGCCAAAGGACACATTCGAGAAAGCATGAGTGCATGCGCCGTACCCGTTTTACTCGTGCCAAAGAAAGATGGCAGCTGATGCATGTGTGTTAATTGTCGCGCAATCAACAATATTACGGTGAAGTATCGATATCCTATTCCTAGGCTAGATGACATGTTAGATGAATTGCATGGAAGTAGGATATTTTCTAAAATTGACCTTAAAAGTAGATATCATTAAATTAGGATGAAAGACGATGATGAATGGAAAACGACATTTAAAATTAAACATGGATTATATGAGTGGTTAGTGATGCCTTTTTGGTTGACAAGTGCACCTAGTACATTCATACCTCTAATGAACCAAGTTCTTAGAAAGTTTATAGGTAGACTCATAGTGGTTTGCTTTGATGATATGATGGTCTATAGTAAAAACTTAGAAGCACACGTTGGACACCTAGAATCGGATCTAAAGGTACTTAGGAAAGAAGAACTCTATGCTAACCTTAAGAAGTGTACCTATTGTACGAATAATGTTGGGTTTCTAGGTTTTGTTATAAGTGCAGATGGGGTCAAGGTGGACAAGGAGAAAATTAAAGCAATTCAGGAATGGCGAGCCCAAAGACCGTCGGGGAAGTCCGAAACTTCCATTGACTCGCGGAGTTCTATAATCGCTTTGTAAATGGCCTTAGTACCTTGGCAGCCCCTCTCACCGAAGTTATCAAGGAAAACATTGGGTGGAAAGAAGCACAAGAAGAAGCATTCCAAATGCTAAACGAAAATCTTACTCAAGCCCCTCCATTAATTTTACTGGATTTCCTTAAGACATTTGACATTGATGCATCCGGTGAAAGAATTGGTGTAGATTCAATCTTGATACAGGAACGGGAATCATTTGTTTATTTCAGCAAGAAGGTTGGAGGCGCAACCCTCAACTATGCCACATACGATAAGGAGCTTTACGCGCTTGTGAGAGCGTTGCAAACATGGCAGCATTACTTAATTGGTGCAGATTCAATTTTGATGCATGAACGGAAGCCAATTTTCTATTTTAGCAAGAAACTCGGAGGTGCAACCCTCAACTATGCCCCATATGATAAGGAGCTTTACGCGCTTGTGAGAACGTTGCAAACGTGGCAGCATTACTTATGTAGTTTTTGAGCCCGAAGGCGAATGATTTTCAAGCCCGATGAACAAGTTTGGATTCATTTGCAAAAAGAACAAATTTCGAAGGAGCGGAAGTCCAAATTAATGTCCCGGATCGACGGTCCATTCATAGTGACCAAGAGATTCAGCAACAACACCTACCAACTCGACTTGCAAGGTAAGTACAACGTGAGTTCTAGCTGTAATGTTACTGACTTGGTTCCTTTTGTCGCAGATAAAGCGGATTTGAGGGCAAATCCATTTCAACTAGGGGGCATGATAAGATCCCGAACGATGTCGAGGACACGACCTATAATGCATAGGAGGACACGACCTACAGCGCTGAAGAAGAGGCGACCTGCGCGACCCGAGACGCGACCTGCGCGACCCAAGACGCAACTTGCACGACCCCGAGATGCAACCTACGAGAAGGAAGATTCGTCCTGAGTTAACAAAAGGCGGACATGACCAGACGGAAGGATGTTGGTCCTGTGACCCGAGCTAAGGCTAGGGAACAGGAGGCCTTGACCCTACCAGCTGGTCCCGTGACCCGAGCCAAAGCTACGAAGCTTAAGGAAGCAATCATTGGGAACCCTGCGACCGTCCACATTCAAGACGAGTATTCAAGTCCACGTGAAGTCACTAACATGCGTATCGTTCTCCAAACCGAAGTCCAACTTGCAACGGTTAATAATGAGGTAAAGTGACCCGCGTGTACTCTTTTTCCTTCGTTGGTTTTGTCCCACGAGGTTTTCGACCGACGGGTTTTTAACGAGGCCGCGACTCACTTTTCTGCGACCTAATTATTAACCCGAGGGTTTCAAGAAAAGTTTGCAACCCAACGGTACAACTTACAACTTGTCCTAATTAAGTCTTTAGCTATTTTCTAGAACAATTAATTGTTGCCTTGCATGGTGACTAGCATTTAATGATGTATTAATGTGTTGCATGGCCTTGTTCTTGTTTATTATGGCCGCCCATGATGTTCATCCTTAGACAATCTTGAATGTGAATTTTATCTTTGATTTTCCTTTGTGAAATTATCCTTTTTTTTCTGCATTATATCCAACAACCCGTTGGTGTGTCATATCCAACGTTCGTTCGTTCTTCGTTGGTGCGTAATATCCTTCGAGGATGGGCCGGTGAATCGAGAGCCCTTCTGCAACTCTCGTGTGACCAATCGTTCCACCCACCTTGTGCAACTTGTTGTGGCAAGGCCTATCCATCCGACCTTTAGTCTAGAGCGTTATTCTAGTGGGATCGCGTCACTCACCCTCGGCTCATGTTTGGTCTTTGTTTTTGGTTCTTGCCCTCGACTCAATCTTGGTCCTCGTCGCTAGCATCTCCTCGCTCAATTGTTAGGTTTTGATTATCCAATTTTCACCTCGTTTAGGGCTTGCAAAACTAGGCGCCCTACCTAGACGTCACACAACCACAATTGCCTTCATTGTTATCCCATATTAGTCGTGGCTCAGCCGCCTTTGCCCAGCCTTTGGCTAGGCATCCATACCATCTTTGGGTCCTGTGGTTTGTTCCATGAGTTCGTTGATGGTTTTTAGAACCCGTGGTATGGTCCATGGGTCTCGTTGTTTATTTCTCCAAGCATGTGGTTTTCTCCACGAGTCTTGTTGAATGGTTCTCAGGTCCATTGGCTTGGTCCATGAGTGCCATTGTTTAGTCATCGGGTCTCATGATTTGGTCCACAAGTCCTATTAAATGTTTTGTAAATCCAATAGATTTTTCATGAATCATGTGATTTGGAAGGCGAGGTGATTCAGAATTACCCTAGAACAAGATTTTGAAGAAAATACAAAAGGGCCATCGCCACCACAGTAACAACAAAGTCAAAGAGAATCAAAATTTTTGGATTTAATAAACATGACTCTATTTTATAGCCTGAGTTCGACATAATGTTTGTTTTATCTTCGTCTCACCTTTGGTCCTCGCCCATGTTCGGCCTTGTTCCTCGCCTTCGGTACTCATCCTCGGTTTTCCTTTTTCCTCGCCTTTAGTCCTTATCCTCAGCTCATCTTTGCTCTTCGCCTTTGATTTGTTGCCTTTGGTTGGTCTTGGTCCTCGTCGCGCGCATCTCTTCGCTCAATAGACGAATTATCATTTGTAATCTTGCCTAGGGATCACAGAAGCTAGGCGCCCTACCCAGACGTTGCACAACCACTCATTCATCCTTGTTGCCCCAGTCAAATCGTGGCATAGCCACCATCCATACCATCTCTTGGTCTTGTGGTTTTGTCCACGAGTTTGTTATAGGTTTAAGAACCCGTGGTATGGTCCATGGGTCTCGTTGTTTATTTCTCAAGCCCTGTAGTTTTCTCCACGAATGTCATTGAATGGTTCTTGGGTTCTGTGGCTTGGTCCATGGGTCCCATTATTTAGTCATCTAGTCTCATGATTTGGTCCACAAGTTTTGTAGAATGTTTTATAAATACCTTAGCTTTTTTTCATGAATCATGTGATTTGAATCGCACAATTGAGTTCTAGTAAATACTTTTAAATTTGAATGTCACATAGATTTGAAAGAGGATGTTATTCAAGATTACGTTCGAGCAAGATTCTGATTCTGAAGAAAAATGCAAATGGGCAATCGCCTAACAACAAAGTCATAGAGGATCAAATTTTTTGGATTTAATGAATCTGGCGTTCTTTAATAGCTCGCGTCTAGCACAATGTTTGCCTTACCTTACATTCTATCAACTTATCTCCTAATACCTATTGAGCAATCATCATCACAGATACATCACAAACCAACCATAAAAGAACTACCTGTGATGGATGTAAATCGACGTAAACTTTTGCATCTTAATCCGAGCCACGAAGAAAATGCACAGTGGTATATAAATAAAAACTAAACACTAACATATAATTCATTCATAATATATATGACTAAAATAAAATTTTTATAGGCATAGTTATGGTCAACTTTTTTACACAGTAAAAAAAATGAAGACTGATTTTGATCGACCATGTTACAGTTGGTCGCGCAAAGATAAAAAAGTAAAAGATCGTTGCTGAAAAACGTTTGTAATAATATTTATAACTTATTGCATTTAAGCGGCTTAAATATGTTATAAAAAATTATTAATAATATTATTAAAATATTTTTAGCAAAAATTGAATTGGAATCATGAAACCAAAGAACATGTAAAATCCGAATTCGATTGGAACACATGTTTAAGATTGAAATCTCTCGTAAAAAATAAAAAAAAATAAAAAGTGGCCGAGATAACAAAGTAAAACCTGTATGGATGACTTATGATGTACGGAAAGCAATGTGCATACATAGGGTGAATTCATAATCTAAATAAAAACGAAAAAGCGTGTAAATCTCACGAAATAATGATTGAATATTCGGTCTTGAGGAATCTACTTAGTTTTCTGCAATATTATCAAAAGGTAAAAATATAAAAAAAAATTCGAATAATTGAAAAAAGATTTAAGTCAAGCCAAAGATGGATTGGAACAAATAAAATCAGAACTTAGTCGACTAATGCGGATTCTGAAATCAAATATGTGGACGATTTATTAAGTTGAGCAATATTACGAAAACAAAGAACCTTCTTCATCAAATTAAATCTTGTTTATATTGTAATTGTTTAAGTTAATTATATATTCTTTTTTATGTTTTATAATGAATTGTTTTATGTTTTACATTAATAATATCTTTTTATTATTTTAATTTTAAAATAGATATTTACAGAAACAATATTCATTTTAAAGAATAAAATATATATTAGAAAATACAACATACAATATTTAAAAATAGAATATATATACATGTTTTTTAACGCAAAATTTGAAAAGAGATCGAAGATGTAAAAATATGATCGACGACAGAAAAGAAAAAGATTAAAAATACATAGGACTTTTTGTCCTTTTTAAAACTGTAATATATTTTTAATATTTTCATAATTTAGACTATAAATCTGAATCAAAAGAGAGAATTTTAACTCAAAAAATAACTATAAATTTAAATTCAACTTTTGAATTTTAAAATAAAAAATGTAAAAACAAATACAAAATAAAACTGAGAGTTTAAGTAGACTCGTAATATACAAAACGAATGTATATATTGTATAAATATGTAATACTCGTTTAGAAGGATGCAGTACTAGTGCACGGAAATCTCCCAAAAAATTTCAAAATGCAGATTATGGAGTGACAAACAAATTTATCTATTATCTAGTAGTTTTTTTTAATTAGATTCTTTAGATTCGATTCCGATTTGTAGATTACCGTGTGTGTTTCGAATTAAAGACTATAACACAAGATCATATTCATATTGTTAAACATCCCATTGGATAAAAAACTCAAAACAAGATATATAGAAATAAGATCACATCATATTATAATTGGGTTGTAAAAGATTAAGAGAAACAATCGTTTTATTATGGCTCTACGAATATTCTCTAAAAATTTTGATTAACCCAATTTTCTTCCAAATTTTTTTAAATATAATGGACTTTTCCCTGACCCTTTTAATATAAAATGATGATAAGAAAATCGGTTGAATTTTAAAAAATTCGATAAAAATCAAATGACATTTTAAAAATTCAAGTAAAATCTGAATAATTGTTAAAATGAATAATGGGATTTGAGATATTGAAAATGAAATTGTTGTGGACATCTGAAATTTACAAGCTGACAAATATATATATATATATATAGGGAGAGCGAAAGGGAATATATTAATTAAGAAAAAGGAAAAAAAATAAAGAAGAAGGTGAGGAAATGGGTGGCACAGCAAAGAAGAGAAGAAAAGAGTGGTGGGGTATAATATGTATGATATGAGGAAAAATGTCTTTTCCTTTTGGGAGTGGATAGACACAACACCCACACTCACTATTCACTTAAACTACACCACACTCTCACCTCACTCCACTTCACCCACACTCCTCCCTCTCTAACTACTAACCATATATATACCTCTTCTAACCCTATGTATATATTATATATATATACATATGAATTTAACTTTATACATATAAATATATATATCGATATCGATATCGTTCAAATACTTTCCAAGTTTTATAATACATATGTATTTATTTATAGTTATTATGTTAGGTTTGTCCATATGAATCAAGAATATATATATAACTGATTTTGCATTTATTTGACTTAGAATTAGATTGAAGATCATTTTATATAACATTGATATTTAATTCATTTTATTTAAATATTTTAATGTTGGTCTCTTTCTGTTACATGGACATTCATATTGAATTTGAATATAAATAAATATTATATTATATTATATTTTTCATATTAATTAAAACATAAATCATAATCCTATACTATCTAAAACAATTAAATTCTTAATTTGGTTTTTGAATTGAGTGAAATCCTAAACTATTCGAAAATATACTCTAAAATTTACATAACTGCTAAAATATAAAAAACACATCAAGAACACATGAATATGAATATGAGAATATATATATATATAAACTAAATTGTGAGAATATTCTAGACCACAACTCATGATCCATGTAAACATGTTGGTTGCAACTAAGCACACCTCATAATGCCATGCAACTAAAATACAAAGCATAGTGCTGGATTTACATGTATTTTAATTAATTTTTCATTAATTTACTCAATAACAAACAAGTGTGTGTATATATGTGTGGGCATATATGTACACACGTATGAATGTGTATGTATATTATGCATAGTTTATGGAGTTGTCAACAAATTAGCTAAGAGCATTATCCTTCTCCTACTTTTATAATTTTGCTTGGTTGTCAGTGAACTAACCATCAATTCTTTTAGACTGTTTCTTTATAATAAAATTAAACCAGGAAAAAAAAAGAAACAAAACCATCTTGTATTAATTAATTAGGAATATCCAAAAAGTAATCGGCCTTTCTGTATTTTTAGCCGTGGAAAAATTTATCTTACGATTATTACAAAAGAATTAAGAGATATTTTGATTGAGAGTCATGTTTATTTTTTAAGAAAACTTTAATATTGCTAATTTTACAATTAAAGCCCAAGAAAAAGAAAAGAATCTGAAAAACTAAGAGAGAAAAAAACTAGTTTGATTTAGGAAGCAGTTCAAGTAAGAGACAGAGACAGAGGGTTCGGAAGACACGTAGCGTTGGGGCCAAACAAGTGGGTGAGGATTTACCCCAATTTTTTTAAACATAAAATCACTGTTTTTTTTATTATCAGTATGATTATATTTTGCCTAGTTTCAACTTTAATTTAATCATAAAGAATTAGTTGCCCCAGAATTTTTTATATTTCTGTTGAGTAAGCAAGTGGGTTAATGATTCACAGTTGATTTTTTAGTATAATCCTTAAGTCAAAGTCACGTTATTTTATTTTATAAATTTTTATAATCTTTTGGACGAGATCGTGGAAGCTCTGAGTTTGTTAAGATGAAATGGTCAGTGCTAATGCAAATTTTCTTAGCATTAATCGGTTGATCTTAAATTAGAAATGAACTAGACGACTGGAATTTAATTTTACTGATTGATTCGAAAACACTTTTTAAAGAGTTTATATTGTTAAATAATCAAATTAGATAATGTGCAATTCTCAATTAGGATTAAATTTATAAGGATGTCAATTTTTAGTCCGGCCCGAAATTCGGTCCGCAACCCGATCCGAAAATTGTGGGTTTGGATCGAAAATTATAGGCCCGTTAACAATTGGACCAGGCTCGGGCTTGAAAAAATTCGGCCCGCAAAATTCGGGCCGGGCCGGGCTTGACCCGTGAGCTGCCCGAGTCCGAAATTGGCCCGAAATGCAAACCCTAATCGCTCACCCAACCTTCTGAGCTCTCTCTCCCTCTCGGTCGACAGGTTCCCGAATCTTATTTTATATGACTATCTCGATTGATTCATTTTCATTTTGTGTTCTTTAGGATGCATACATTTGTGATGGTGATGAGTCTTCAGATGATGGATCGACATCAGGTTTTGAGAGACTTGTGTGATCCTAAGATCCACATACAAGATCACACTGATATGGATGTACTGCAGTTCTGTAAGTGTAACACTAAGAAATATGGTATTGAGTTAGCGCCCATGACTTCTGATATCCTAAGTATTCCGATCACCACAGTTGCTTCAGAGTCTTCTTTCAGCGTCGGCTCGCATGTGCAACAAATACAGAAGCGTCTCTTACCGTTAAATGTTCAAGCTTTAATTTGTGCGTTCTTGGTTACTTGGTTACGATGAAGAAGGTTAAGTTTATACATTTTAAAATCAATTTATCGGGATTATACGATTGTTTATGTTGTTGTTTTGGTTTCTTTGATTGACTAATGTGTAGATTCTATATTTAGTGACCCCGATGAATTTCTCGCCGCGACCCCATATTGTGAAGCCTTATTATCTCTCTTTCATAAACAAGGTAACCACAAAAGTCAAAACTCATGTGTATTATTTACTCATTTAGATCGAAACGTATGTAACAATGAAGAATAAGATTGCAATTTAATGCAAAGGGTATTGATCATGTTTTCTTGTTTTGTAGTAATCCCCGAGAGAAGTTCAAATGGTGAAACTGGAAGAGTAAGAGATTCAAATCAAATTTGTTTGTATTTTTGTTTCTTCATTTATGGACTTGTATGGAATAGTTTTTAATCTTTGTTGATGTTTGTTTTAGACTATTAGACTTCTACTGATTTGTTTAGCGTTTTGAAATTTGTTGATGTGAAATTTGGATTCGTATGGATTAATTAGCGTTTTAGACGTGTTTAAATCTTTTAGCTTTTTTATCTCTTTAGGCCCGAGACCTGGTCCGAGGCCACCCAAAGCCCGTTGGACCGGGTTTCGAGCCGTATATTTTAGGCCCGAATATTTTCGGGCTGGACCGGTCCGCCCCGCAAAAATTAGGGTTTTTTGGGCTCGGGCCGGCCCGACCCATATTGCACCCCTATAAATTTAGCAACTGCGAAAATACTTTATAAACAAGGAAGGTCATTATTTGTGGTCGATATCATAACCAATTATCTTTTAAAGAATTACGATTCCATTTGATATGAAAAATCAATTAATTATTCCATTTATTCTTCAAATATAAGGTTTATTTTAGTTCTAAAAATTAAATATATATATATATATATCCATGGAAAATAATATCGAAATCTAAAATTGTTTGCAAAATATGAAATTCACTTCACGTCTATAAATATAAAAAGAACGGTCTATTCTCCCTTAAAAATATTGTTTTAATTTTATTTCGTCTTTGTTTTTTACCTTTCGATTATCCCCTCGACTTTTAGTTATCATCCGATTCTTCACTCAATTATAAAAAAATCTATCTAAAATCTCTTTTGTTAAATATTCAATAACCGACTCAATTTTGACCTGAATCTGATCCAATTTTGACTCTAGTTTGACCTCATTTGTACCATAATATGTCCTCATTTTTGCCTCAATTTTGACTCGATTTTAACCCGAATTTCGACTTATTTTTTATCCAATTAAATTTTAAATGTTAAATTTTAGGAAATTAGATGTGAATTTTCTATACACATAAAAAAATAAATGTTACTTTTTTGGATAATTGCATCAAAATCAAGTTAATTATTTGATTTAATTGATTACGAGTCAAATTTGAGTAAGATTTTGTTAACTATATCAAAATTGGATCAAATCGAGTTAATCGGGTTAATTAAAAAAAATTGTTAAGTTAGTTAAAGACCGAATAAGTCACAATTAACCCAATTTTTTATATACAATTAACAAAACCATACTTAATTTTGATCAATTCCGATACAATTAACAAACCGTACTTGATTTGATCCGATTTTTATACAATTAACAAAATCGTACTCACTTTTGATTCGAAATCAATTAAATCAAATAATTAACTTGATTTTGATGTAATTATCCAAAAAAGAACATTTAATGTTTAAGTGTGTAGTAAATTCACATCTAATTTCCTAAAATGTAACATTTAAAATTTAATCGAATCAAAATTAAGTCAAAATTCGAGATAAAATCGAGTCAAAATTGGGAAATTTTGGGACAAATTTGGGTCAAAATGATGTCAAATTGAGTCAAAGTTGGGTCGGATTCGGGTCAAAATTGGATCAAATTACGTCAAAATTGAGTCGATTAACGGATAATCAATGAAATGGGTTTTATGCAGATTTTTTATGGTTGAGGGGGGAATCGAGTGAGAACTAAAAGTCGAGGAAGGGGTGGAGGGAATCGGATGAGGGTCAAAGTTAATGGAGGAATAGGACTAAATCAATATTCTTGAAGAGGAATAGACTGTTTTTCCGAAATATAATCATCATGAATTATGAAGACAACAACAATTATTAAAAAGGCAGAATATCAGAAATGCCCTTATAAAATAAACCGCTTCAAAAATATCCTTCCCTAAAATAATTATTAAATCGAAAAAAATTGAAGAAAAGACAAATTTGTCCTTGATGTTCGAACGTGAAAAAACCCACGTTCTGCAGTTTTTCGACGTGAAAACTGTCAAAAGCGAGAAAGTCGAACAGATTTTCGACGTGAAACTTGTTTAAAAGTTTATAGCAAGAAAGAATAAGTGATTTCGAACTTGAGAGGGATCGATTTGAAGTTGGCAAGAAGGAAAATGGCTAGAATCAGCAGCAACAATGAAGAAGAGAGCACGAGTCAATCTTCAATGGCGTCAATAAGTGTAAGTAGATCGATTTCTAGATTTTTGCAAGCTTTCGAAGCACAAATGGTTTATTGATATGAAATGGGTGAGTGTCAATGAGTCGGTTGAATCGCAAGGGTCGCACGAGTTGCATGACCATCTTCGACTCAGTGAGTTGGTTGAGTCACAAGGGTCGCAGGAGTTGCATGACCATCTTCGACTCAATGAGTCGGTTGTCTCAGTGAGTGGGATGGGTCGCAATGGTCGTTTGAGGGGCGTGGGTTGGTTGAGTCTCAGTGAGTCGGTTGAGTGTCGCAGAGTGTCTAAGGGTCGTTTGAGTTGCATGGGTCGCACGGGTTGGTTGAGTCGCATGAGTCGCATGGGTCGCACGGCTCGGTTGAGTCGCATGGATCGCTTAAGTCGGTAGAATTATAATGTATTTGTAATTGGTAACTTTGCATGTGGCGCAAAAGCCGAAGTTTGTGTATGAATTCAAGCATATGGACAGAATGCCAAAGATCACCACCAAGTGTAATCCTCACGAGACAATAACGACGATGAAAGGAATCTTAGATGAACACGAGTTGTATTACTTCGAGAAGGAGTCACAATTTAGGCATTTATTCCATTTACAATGTGACTCCACATTGCTGAAGGTTCAAATGTGTATCCTACTAAATCACTCCGTGATTATACGGGAAAAGACGAAGTTGTGGTTCGTCATAAACGACATTCCCATCTAGTACTCTATAGTGGAACATGCACTAATTTCTGGATTGAAATGCAGACCATATCCCAAAGGATGGGAGTCCATAAGGTGTGTCACATTCAGGCTGAAGAATTTCAGTCGTGGAAAGGTGACCCCCGAATAAGTCAGTGAAAAGCTTATGAAGGCGAAGAATTCCGACGACCGAAAGAGGTTGGCAACTTTGATGTTGTTGACGCAAGTTATGGCTCACAAGCCTTCAGCAGAAAACTCTATCAGCCCTGATCTCATTGACATGGTTGATGACTTAGAATTTTGTGAAGGCTTTCCATGGGGTCGTTACACATTCGAGAAGATTGTGGATACTTGCCGCAAGCACGTTACCGAGGAATCACCGAAACCAAAATAGTATTGTGGCGGTTTCATGATCCCAATAATGGTAAGTTGTATATATTATTCAAATAACTTGAATGTTTTCGTACTTTTTGTATTCTTATCATTTTGTTTTAATATTTCATTTACTTCCATTCGAAACCATTCTTAGTTTGCGCGGAAAGGGATGGTATGTTGAGGTTGTGGATGCGCATCGATCATGCCCAAGAATGTGCAAGAAGATGGTTAAATCCAATTTTAACCCAAAGTATGTAGATGTGATAAGGTAGATTGGAGATTCTAAGGTAACAATTACACAAGGGTCACAAGGGAAACCAGGATCACAGAGGGTAATAATGGTTATTTTTTGTTTTTCAGGATATTCTAAGTATTTTTTGTGTTGAACACGAAGAGTCCTGTTGTCATGTTTCTTTCATGCAGACGCTCTCGCTGTGGATGAACAAGGATATGGAAACTTTTACGGAAATGCTTAGTGATTTTTTGAATGCCAAGTATCCATTCAGAAGTATGAAGACACCAATTAGTGATTATGAAGGTTTTGTCTCGGTTCTAAACATTCCATCGGACAATAATCGATGGGTAGGATGTCATTGGGTAGCCATCAAAGCAGATTTGAAAACCCGATGCATCACGGTATACGACTGCCAGATGAGGCTTAAGAAAACGCGTATCGATCCGGTGATTGAGAAGATAAGAAAAGCTATCCACAAGATGCTCATTCTCGGAGGGTTTCCTTCTTTGGCTTCTGGAGAAGATGAATGGAAGTATGAGTATTATGAAGGTCTGTCACAGAACCAAAGCGGGAATGACTGTGGTGTTTTCTCCTACAAATTCGTAGAAGCCTCGTTATTGAGTAGGAGGAATATGTTTCACTTAATTTGCGACAACAATGTTACTTCTATGCGTGAGAAGATGGCGGCTGATATATTTAGTAATGGAAAACGTATCTATTCACCCCAAGAAGACTAACTTGATATTTGGTACATTGTTTTTTTAATGGAAGATGTAAACATTTGGTACATTGTTTTTTTATAAATATTTGGTACATTGTCGCAGGGGTCAAATGGTCGCAGAGGTACAAGGGTCGCACGGGTCCAAGGGTGACAGAGCCTCATGCAACCCTTGCGACCCATGTGGACTTTGCGACCCTTCCGACCATTGCGATCATTGCGACCCTTGCAACCTATTTGTCCATTTCGACCCTTTCGACTAGTCTTTTCATTGTCAGACTACTGGCTTTTCCTAGGTGCTAGCTATGCTTTTTATTTTCCCAATGCCACATTCAAGACCATTGGAACACGTCTTTGTTACCCCTATATTAAAAGGTTCTTTAATATGGTCAATACATGCACCTTGGTCATTCTTTATATTTAGTGTCTTTATGGAATTTTAGGAGTCTTGTAGCATTTATTTTTCGTTAAATATGAGTTTATAAATAGATGAGGAAAAACCGAAAAGCTACAACAATTTGTAGCACCAAATCATCTCTTGTTTTGGGTCGTTCATTCTCTCTAAAGGGCGATTTCTAACATCTAACCCTAAATTCTCTGAAAAATCCTTGTTACCTTTGTGACCGTTTTGACCTTCGTCACGAAGGTCACATGGTCGACCCAACGCATCATGCTGTCTATTTGTTACTCAAGATCTTGGTAATCGTTGGACTCGGTCTCTATGCAGATACACACAAGTACTTACAACGTGGATGGAGGACTTTGTGCTGTATCTGCACTACATAAGGTCTTGGTAATCATCGGACTCAGACATCAAGCTGTATTCGCGTTACCTAAGGTCACGGTTGGAGGTCAACTTGGAGAAGGCGTTGAGTCACACACTACTCTCATTGCGGGGGAGGGTTCCGATGTGTCTCTAAAGTCGGCAAATGTGACCTTTTTTTCTTTCCTTTTTTTTCTTAAACTTCTTTTTGCCTTTTTTTTCTTGAACCTTTTTCTTGCCTTTTTTTTCTTGAACTTCTTTTTGCCTTTTTTTAACCGTTGTGACCTTTGAGACCTTATGTAACCTTATGTAACTTTTGTGACCTTTGTATCCTTTGTGACGTTATGTAATCAATATTTAAACGTTGAAAATGTCTTATTTTGCATCTATTGTTCGTAAGGTTATGACCCATCCAACTCACGTGACCCAATATGACCCGTTATGCGACCCTCAATCAGATTAAATTTGAATCAAGTTTAAACGGGAACCCATTCGACGCATGCAACCTTATGCGTCCACATATGACCATGTACGACTCATGCGACCTATACGACTCATGTGACTTGTCGTTTTGTTGTCAAACTCCTGTCATCCGACCCATGTGACCCTTCCGACCCATGTGACCCTTCCTACCCATGTGACTTGTCGTTTTGCTGTCAGACTCGTGTCTTCCGACCCATGTGACCCTTCCAACCCATGTGACCCTTTTGACCCATGTCTATAAGTTAACGTCTACGTCTCTTCTCTAAGTATGCATTTCTAACCCCAATTTCTATGAAAAATCTTTTTACCTTTGTGACCTCCGTGCCACAGTTACCATGTCGACCCAAGGCATCGTGTTGTCTATGTGTTACTCAAGGTCTTGGTAATGGCAGACTCAATCTCTGTGCAGTCATTGACGAGTTGCGGGGTGAGTTACTCTTGAAATGTGACTGGAAGACGAAGTACATGGGAGGAGATAACTCTGGACTGCCAAACAAGAAGAATGCAGAAGACTAGAAAGTGGAGATGGACTGCGACCAAGCGACCCATGCAACCCATGCGACCCTCAATTGGCATATATGAGACCAAGTGACCCATGCCATTATCAATATATTTGAGTTGTATATGTCTAATTTAGAATCAATATAGATAATAATACAAATAATATCGATATTTGAACAAATTATTAAATGTATTGTTTAATCATCCGATGAGTTCTTAAAACACTACTATCACTTTTGAAGCACAAGCATTGGTTATACGCAACTCAACTAGGTACACATGGGTCATAATCTGTTTTATCCGTTGGTTGGCGTTGTAGATGTACTGTTTTGATTGGTTTTTGTCATTTTATCATCATAAACCCGTAAATTCATCGAGTTTGCATCTATTCATCAATATATTCGACCAAGCGACCCATGCGACCCATGCGATCCTCAATTGGCATTAATTAGTTTGACGTTGTAGATGTATTGTTTTGATTGTTTTTTGTCATTTTATCATCAAAAACCCGTAAATTCGTCGAGTTCGCATCTATTCATCAATATATGCGACCAAGTGACACCCATGCAACCCTCAATTGGCATTAATTAGTTTTGCATTGTAGATGTATTGTTTTTATTGGGGTTTTTTTTCATTTTATCATTATAAACTAGTAAATTCGTCGATTTCGCATCTATTGATCCATATATGCGACCAAGCGACCCGTGCCATTATCATTATATTTGAGTTGTATATGTCTAATTTAGAATCAATATAGATAATAATATAAATAATATCAACATTTGAAAAAAATGTTAAATGTATTGTTTAATCATCTGACGATTTGTTAAAACATTACTATCACTTTAGAAACACATGCATTGGTTATACACAACTCAACTAGGTAAACATGGGTCATAATCTGTTTTATCCGTTGATTGGCGTTGTAGATGTATTGTTTTGATTGGTTTTTGTCATTTTATCATCATAACCCCTTAAATTCGTCGAGTTTGCATCTATTCATCAATATATATCCGACCAAGCAACCCATGCGACCCTCAATTGGGATTATTAGTTTGACGTTGTAGATGTATTGTTTTGATTGGTTTTTGTCATTTTATCATCATAAACCCGTAAGTTCATCGAGTTTCCATCTATTCATCAATATATACGACCAAGCGACCCATGCGACCCTCAAGCGAACCAAAATTCCCGCCGAACTTTTCACCAAAATTTGAAAAAACATATCGAATTCCATCTGACGGCGATTCGATGTCAGGGTCATGTCTTTTCGTATTCCAGCTGTTTCCTTTTTTTCGAATAATGACACACTCTCTCTCTAACTCATCATATTCCATCCATTTTTGCCGAAAATGCAACATTTCCCTACTTTCGTCCAAATCATTCTCCCGTGGTTTCTGGAGAACTACCTCGTAATATCCTTCATCTCTCTCATTCGGTATGTTAATGCAGAGAATGTAAAGATTTGACTTTTTCTTCGATTTTGTTACAGTTCATTCCGACGAAATTCTTCGATGAGCATATTTACGGGAAAACGAGGGACTACAACACGACAACACTTAAATCGGATGTGTGTAACAAAACATGGGAAGTCAAGTTGGATGGATCAAGATTCACTGATGGATGGAAAGATTTCTCCAAGGACCATGATTTTCATATTCGGGATTTCTTAGTTTTCCGTCACGAAGGTGACATGGTTTTTCACGTCACTAGTTTCGGAGATGATATGTCTAATCTACAATATGAATCATCTATATCATCATCATCATCCGTAGAAGCAAGGTCATCTTCTTCTGGTTAGAGGATTTTCACGGTACCAGTCACGCGTTCAAATCTGGCCGTAGATGCAGTGGTAAGTGAACTCAAACCAATTTATTCGATTCATCAAAATCTGTCCGTATATGCATTAGTTTTGTGTCGTTGTAAATTTATTCAGTTATCGCAGACACTTCCGATAGATTTTGCAAGGTCGAGTGATCTTTGCGGTAGACGAAGTAAGATTGATCTGATAACCAATTACGCACAAATTTGGGAGGCAGATCTAAGGCCCGTGAAATGCGGTGGCGCTAGCATCACCAGGGGTTTGACGAAGTTTTGTCATGCTAATGGCTTTAACGTGGGTTGTACCCTCCAAGTCGAACTGTACATCGTTCTTGATGATCTAGCTTGTCTACTGTTTACCCCTCGATCAAGGCCTATAATCAACATACATTGAATTCTTTGTATTTTGATTGCTTTGAACCTCATTTGAACAAAAAAATTCATGTTTGTATTTGGTTGGTTTTTTTACTATTATTCAATAGAATGTATTATCGTTAGTATCAATGTTTTTGTGGATGTACTATTATTGTAATAAGGGTCGCAGAGGGTCCAAGGGTCGCAGGGGAAAAAGGGTCGCAGAGATACAAGGGTCGATGGGAGATAAGGGTGGCAGAGGTCCAAGTGGTCGCAGAGGTCCACGTGGTCACAGAGTTACAAAGGTCGAAGGAAGACAAAGGTCGAAGGGGGAAAACAGTCGCACGGTCCAAGGGTCTAACATAATTCAACTTTGTACATTGTTATTTTTTTAAAAATTATTCATATTATTTGTAAATAATTATTTAATAATAAAGCGTAAAGGGTCGCAGGGGGTCCAATGGTCGCAGAGGTACAAGGGTCGCACCATTTGTCCCTTGCGAACCTTTTACCCGTTCGACCCTTGACCCCGCGGAATCGATCGCGGAACGTTCGATTTTTCACTAGAAGCTTTAAGGCCCGTGAACTTCATTTGATCTTGTGGATTTACTATTATTCAATTGTTAGTGTTATTTTTAGTCGTTTTTTTTATTTACTATTACTGTAACAAGGGTAGCAGATGGACAAGGGTCGAGAGGGGGAAAAGGATCGCATGGGTCCAAGGGTCGCGAGGGACACGGATCGCACGGGTCCAAGGGTCGCGAGGGACACGAGTCGCACGGGTCCAAGGGTCGCGAGGGACAGGGGTCGCACGAGTCCGAGGGTCGCGACGAGCAATGGTCGCACGGGCCCAAGGGTCGCATGGGTCCAAGGGTCGCGAGGGACAAGGGTAGCACGGGTCCAAGGGCCGCGAATGTACAAGGCTCGTAGATATTTTTGAGTCAATTATTTGTAAATAACTTGATAAATTATTATTTTCAAAATTTTATTCATATTATTTGTAAATAATAAATTATTTTTATTATATTGTTAGTATCGCTGTTTGGTTGGATTTAGTATTATTGTAACAAGAGTCGCAGAGGGACAAGGGTCGCAGGGGTTTAAGGATCGCAAAGGGACAAGGGTCGAACGGGTCCAAGGGTCGAATAGGTACAAGGGTCGCAAGGGTCCTAGGTTCGAAGAGGTCCCTCTGTGACACTTGTACCTCTGCGATCCTTTTACCTCTTCGACCCTTGGACCCCTGCGACCCTTTTACCATCCCTAAATTTGTCATGGTGTGGGAGAACAGTTATTTTCGCGCCATAGTAGAGAGAGAAATCGAGGTACTCTGGAGGATAGAGAAAAATTGTCGACAAGGGTAATATGGGATTATCAATATTTTAAGGGTAGATTTGAAGTTGAAACTTTTTTTTCAGGAAAGGGTATTTTTGAAGCACTTTAGTCCTACGAGGGTATTTTTGAAGTTCCCCCATTAAAAATGACAATTTTGTTAGTTTTTTATTTATAAAATTTATTTTTAACCTTTTATATTGCTTTTTGTTTGACTCTCTTTATTCTTCGAATATAATTCATGGCTTAAATCTCAAATGATCTCAATGAGAGTGAAAATTTTATGACCTCACATTTGACTTAAATTTAACCTCAATTGACATTTCCTTTTATAATAATAATATAAACACCAAAAATATCAGTTATTCCTTTCAATTTTTCCTGCAATTTGATTGGTTGAAAACGAAACCTTTTGATTGGTCCTTGTGTTGTGAATTCTGATTGGTCAAGGTACTTTGTACGTAGCTGTTTTTCTTTTTACGTAATAGTTTTTACGAAAAAACCACCTGGTTCTTGCTTATCTTCCCACGTAAAAAACTTTTTCTTCTAGGTGTAATTTCCGCTTTTTAACAGGAAATACATGCTCGTTCCACTTGTGCTTCATATGCTCGTTCGTCGTCGTCTTCTTTTTCATATGTGTAGTTCGTTCCTCTTGTGCTTTTTCTCCTTCATATGCATGGACAAACTTAGCACAGACGTTGTACAAAAACGTTGTGTACAACTTTCGTGGTAATATTTAGATACACGTTGTAGACACACGTTGTGCTAAAGTACTAGGACGAACATTGTTTGGTACAACGTCCCTGGTACAACGTTGTAATAACACGAACACTGCACCACACATGTTGTATCACAAACGTCGTACGACTAACGTTGTATCATGACGAACGTTGTGTGGTACAACGTTCGTGGTACCACATTGTACCACACATGTTGTACGATAGACATTGTGTCATACACGTTGTATTAGCACAAACATTGTACCACACACGTTGTACCAATAACATTGTACCAGGAAGAACGTTGTGTGGTACAAAGTAGTGCCATTCACATTGTACCACACATGTATCACACACGTTGTACCGGAAACGTTATACTGTACAGTTATAGCACACAAGTTGGACCACACACATTGTACAACCACATTGTACCAAACATGTTATACCACACACGTTGTACAACCACGTTGTACCACACACGTTGTGCCACACATGTTGTACAATGTTATGCCACACACATTGTACCACATACGTTGTATCATAAACATTGTACCACACACTTTGCACCATAAATGTTGTGCTACACAATTGTATCACACACGTTATACCACACACATTGTACCGCACAGTTATAGCACACGTGTTGTACCACAAACATTGTACAACCACGTTGTACCGAACATGTTATGCCACGCACGTTGTACAACAATGTTGTACCACACACATTGTGGCACACATGTTGTACAACCACATTTTACCACACACGTTTGTACAACCACGTTGTACCACACACGTTGTGCCACATACGTTGTACAAAAATGGGTACACAACGTGTACTGTGCTCATTTTCAAACCCCTTTAAATCGTACTTATAGGATTCAAAATACATTCATGAATTATTTAAAACGATAAATATAATCGTAAGGATATTCAATCAACATTCAATTTCTGAAAATATGGAATCACATTTCATAAAACCGAGCTGTACCCTGGTTGTAACTTTGATTTTTGGGTTGAACTTTAGTTATTAGTTAATCTAATGTGCTAGTCCACATTTTTATCAATCAGATTTTATAATTTGATTGTTATTATTCTTAATAATCAACTATATGCTAAGACACACAAAACATAATAAGAGGTTTATGTACAAGTTACATGTTTCATCACATAATATATAGTTTGTTTTAAAAAACAATGATAATGTGTCATTTTTAATAAACTAAATGTGTATTATGATGAAACAAGTCATGATAAATACAAATTTAACAAGTTCAACCTAAAATTTTGAAGTTCAACCAGGGTACAACCCGATTTTTTCAATAGTAATTTTATTTAATTTAAATAATTAAAAACACGAAGAAAATAATTATGCTGATACCTTTTGAGATACACGTTTGTTTTATATATTTTGGGAACTATATTTTAACAGGTCAGATTTATTTTTTCCTTTTTTAGGATCTATGATTTGACAAAAATCGGATTTGTCTTTTCCTTTTTTAACATTCAAATTGTGTAAGTTTAAAATTCAAACTCAAGTTTAAAATGCAAGAACGTTGGGGTGTGAATGTTGTACTACACACGTTGTACCACAAAACATTGTACCACGAAAATTGTGATACGAACGTTGTAATACAAACATTGTGCTACAAACATTGTGTTGAGAATGCTATGCTGTGAACGTTGTACCACACACGTTGTACCACAAACATTGTGCGACGAACGTTGTACCACGAACATTGTGCTATGAACATTGTCGTGTGAATGTTGTGCCACACAGATTGTAACACAAAAGTTATGCTATGAACATTGTACCACAAATGTTATACTACAAACATTATACCACATACGTTGTACCACGAACGTTATGCTACGAACGTTATACCACATACGTTGTACCACGAACGTTGTCATGTGAATGTTGTACCATGAAAGTTATGCTATGAATGTTGTACCAGAAACGTGATGCTACGAACATTTTACCACACACGTTGTGCATTTGAGGAATACCACGTAGAAATGGGTACATATTTGCATCCATCTTCCCTTTGTTGTAGATATTCGTCGACGTATCGAATAGAAGGAGCTCTTTGGAATCCAACACCACCTTCAAACCAATTCAATGAATTGGTTTATCTATTAAAGCACTTTGGGTGCTTATGATGAAATAGGTGACATCTACATCGTCCCTCATTTTCCTGAAGTTGCAAGGATGCTCCTCGAGAAACTTTGTAAAGCCGAGAACAAGGTATTGAGAAAATACTTCATCGGTAATAAAGGCTCTCTGGTTTATATGACTGTGGACTTTGGACTGCTCTTTCCGTAGCAATGCAAGGCATTCATCAATATACCATAGATGGTGAAAAAAGTATTAGTACAATGTGTGAAAATTGACATTGGAGAACGTGTGTACAAGCATGGTACAACATGGTACGTGAGATATGATGTTGTAAAAGCACGTTGTACAACAACGTTGTATTACACGTTGTATAAGCATGTTGTATAACGTTGTACCACACATTGTACAAAATTCCTAAAAAATAAAAAAAAGGTGAAGAAATCAAAAAGAGGAAAATTAAATCATACATACCTTGGAAAAAACCTATGAGGTTTGGGTTATCATAATTTTTAAAAAACTTTTAATCTTGAGTCTTCCCTAATTCTGATATCCAACCACCATTGTCACTAGTTACGAACTTTGTGTCACGATTATGGATTTTCACTTCGTACTTAATCAAATTCGGTGCTTGTGTGTCCTTGCTGGAGCATGCTTGAGCTTGAGCTTTCTCTCCAGTTGCCCTTTCTACAGTATCCTTTTCACAAGAGACACATTTTTTTGTATGTTTACTTGTGGTGTATTGAGTCCTCCTGTACTTGTGATATAGGCCTCGGGTGGGAACTCTGGATGCGTACATAGAATCTATTAACCTCGATCACTCAAGTAGGATTCGGAATGTCAAGGTTGGTTTCTTGACAGGCCTAAGGGCACTCTACAAGAACTTATCCGGTAACGGTGGATAATGGTGGAGGATGGTGGATTATCCCTTGACTTGCCTAAGGGCACTCTTCAAGGTTCGCCCGACGAAGGTGGAGGATGGAGGTTGATGGATGAAGTCGAGGTGTTTAGGGTTGAGTGATTGAAACCAGAAGAGGTGTGAAAGTCTCTTGATATAGTCGGAATGACTTCAATTGTTTCCAGAACAAGTTGAAGTTACTGTATTCTTGGCATTGCTCAAGAATACGAAAAGAGTTTATTACTTGAAATTTCAATGTGTCTTACAAATGAATTAGAGTCATTATATAGGGGAGCCTCCATGTTATAATAATAAAAATGCATAAACGCTAGATAATAGATTGATTTAGTAGTTGTTGGGAAGATTTTATGGTCGTTGGGAATCTCCGGAATGGAAAAGATGCTGATCCGGTGGAATAAGATTGGCTTGGAAGATTTCCTAACCATTGGAGAGTATTTTCTGGCCATTAGAAAGGATAAGGAAAGATCTTTATCTTCCACCTTTCCTTATCCGTATTGTTCGATACCCTCAGTTCTTAGGTGGGCAGATTGAGACTCGTTTCAATGTAAAAGACCAACATGACGCTTGTTTGATTGGGTTTGAATCCTCTTTCTGTTAAGAGTCTACCATGCCTCCATCACAATCTTCATTTCCTTGTTACGGAAGCTCCTTGCTCGTCCACGTGTGAGTAGGTCGTGGGAAGATTTAGTATGCTCATTTCCTTGTGATAGCTCCTCGTTCGTGTAACCTTTCTTTGGTTCCGCTTTGAGTATGATGTTCTCATCTTTCCCTCCCCTTTGCGAGAGTTTCATCCTTGGAATGTTATCATCTACATCAAAAGGGGATATATGAACAACATTGAATGTTGTGGACACGTTATACTCACCTGGTAGTTTGAGACAACAGGCGTTGTCGTTGATTCGCTCTAGAACGTGAGATGGGATGTCTCCTCTTGGGGCTAGCTTCGAACTCCTTTTGTCAGAGAACCATTTTGGCTTCATGTGAAGCCACACCCAATCTCCTTCCCCAAATACCATCCTTTTTTGACCCCTTTTTGGCCTATTTGGCGTATTGTTTAGTCCTTCACCTTATATTTTCTCAAACCTTCTTGTGCAACCTCTTGATTAGTTCAGCTTTCTTCTCGTCATCCAATCCGATGACCTCTTTGCTTGGTATAGTTGAGAGATCCAAGGGAGTGATGGGATTAAACCCATATACTACTTGAAATGGCAAGTGATTTGTGGCCGAGTGTTGTGTTCGTTTGTAAGCGAACTGGGCCTGAGGTAGGTAATCAAGTCATTTCTCTGGATACCATCCAATGAATGATCGTAGAAAGGCTGTTAGTGTATAGTTGACAACTTCTTTCTGGCCGTCAGTCTGCGGGTGGCACGAGGTGGAGAACACGAGCTTCGTCCTTAGCTTTTGCCAAAGTATTATCTAAAAATAATATATCGCCAGAAACTTGCTATCCCGATCCGATACGATCGTCTTGGGGAGCCCGTGGATACGGATGATCTCGCTGAAGAAAAGTTCTACAATACTTGTTGCGTCGTGGGTCTTCAAGCAGGGTATGAAGTGTGCTAATTTTTAAAACCTGTCGACAACAACAAAGACGAAATCTTTGTTTCGGATCTTTGGAAGTCTGAGAACAAAGTCCATCGACAAATAAGTCCACGGATAAGTCAGGATGGGTAGAGGAAGATACAAACCGTGGGAATGGATGCAAGACTTGGCTTGTAGCACATGATACATTGTGCACAAAACTGTTCTACATCTCGCTTGAAGCGTGGCCAAAAGATATGCTCCTTTATGGTGGCCAAAGTTTTCTCCACACTGAAGTGCCCCATGAGTGCTCATCCATGTGCTTCTTTAAGCAATAATTTCCTCATAGAGCTTTGCGGAATGCAAAGTCGACTGTCACGGAAGAGATATTCGTCGTGTATGTAGATGGTCTGCTAGCTCTTTCTTCACAAATTCGAAATATCTCTCAAAGCCTGGATCTTGCTCATATAGTTCCTTAATATGTTCGAATCCTGAATTTCTAGCCTCCATGGTGATGATGAGGGTGTGTCTCCTTGCTAGGGCGTTATCTACCACGTTTTCCTTCCCTTTCTTGTACTTGATTATGTACGGAAAGGACTAAAAAAACTCCATCCATTTAGCATGTCGCACCTTTAGACTGGTTTGGCCCTTGAGATGTTTGAGAGTCTCGTGATCAATGTGTGGTGAGGGTGCAAAGCTCCGTGTCATACGTGGGGTAGTTAAGTGTGGCCACACTTAACTTCTCATTGGAATACGCCACTGGTCGTCGTTCTTGAACAAGGACCGCACCAATGCCGATCCTTGGGGCGTCACATTCCACTTCAAATGTTTTGTCGAAGCTCAGTAGCGCTAGGATAGGTGCAGTGGTGAGACTCGACCTCATTGCTTCGAATGACTTAATTTTTGCTTCTCCCCATTCAAAGGCCTTGTCCTTTTTTATAATCGCAGTGAGTGGTGCGGCTATGCTACTGAAGTCCTTCACGAATTGGCAATAGAAGCTTGCTAGCCCATGAAAACTTTGTACGTGTGTGGCGGTTGTCGATGTTGGCCATTCTTATTGCCTTAATTTTTTCCTCATCTACGCGTATTCCTTGCGAACTTACTACAAAACCTAGGAAAACAATCTCATCAGTGAAAAAGGAGCACTTCTTGAGGTTGCGTAAAGTTGTTCCTTTCGAAGCGTCTCTAACACTAGCTCAAGATGTACTATATGTTCCCTAAAAGATTTACCATAAAAAAGAATATTGTCAAAGTAAATTACAATAAATTTACCAATGTGGGGTCTTAGAACATGGTTCATGAGCCTCATGAAGGTGTTAGAGGCGTTGGAAAGCCTGAAAGGCATGACAAGCCACTCGTATAGTCCTTGTTTCGTTTTGAAGGCTCCATTCCATTCATCGCCTTCTCTCAGGCAGACTTGGTGATATCCGCTCTTTAGGTCGATCTTGGAGAAGATCGTTGCCCCACTTAGCTCGTCTAGCATGTCGTCCAACCGCGGGATGTGATATCGGTATTTGATCGTGATGTTGTTGATCGCCTGAAAGTCAACACACATCCTCCAAGTCTTGTCCTTCTTTGGTATAAGTAGTACGGCGACAATGCATGGACTTTAGCTTTTTCAGATGTAGCCTTTGTCCATGAACTCTTAGACTTTTCATTGTAACTCCTTTGTTTCCTTGGGGTTCATGCGGTATGTTGGTCGTTTTGGAAATGGTGCTCCCAAGATGAGATCGATCTGACGTTCGATGCCTCGTATGGGGGTAGTCCTACTGGTATCTCCTCGGGAAACAAGTCGTGATTCTTTTCTAATATGCTGATATTTTCGGGGGATAATCCATTGTTCTTTGGCCTATCAAGACATCTTTGTAGACCATTAGTAATATCGGGTTTTGATTACTCAAAGCCTTACAAACAATACTAGCTCTTAAATAAAAATTTGATTTCTTTTTTTCTTCACGATTTAGTTTTCAGTTGCATTTCGTGTACTTGTGAAGGACTAAGAGGTGCTAGTGTTACATTTAATTTTTCCATGACGAAGGAAAAGAAATTTGTCCTTCCATCATGCGTTACCTCGTGGTCGAATTTTCATGGCCGCCCTAGTAGAATGTCTCCTTCTTGCATTGGTACGATTGCAAAGTATTTCATCATGGTACTTACCAATGTTGAAGGGCATAGTTACATGCTCGGTTACCTTAAGCTCCCCTTGATTGTTGAGCCATTGTACTTCTCCACTTTCTGGATACTCAATCTCGTCACTTCCTTCTTCATATGGTTCTTCCTTATTTGCGGACTCGTACTCTCCACAATCAACGAGGATCATGACTCGCAGATTAGGGTAGTCTCGCGCTATGTGCCCGATGACCTTGCACTTAAAACATACAAATTCACAAGTAGGAATTGGTTTCGAAGGAAGTAGATTTTTACCTTCTCCTTTGACATTCCTTGATGTCTCAAGAGCTTTACCCTTGGAACGGTCATCCATCCTTGGTTTTTCCGGTATATGTGGGGGTTTTCCAGCCGACCATGTGGGTTGTGTCCTTCCTCGACTTGTCGTTTGCTTCCTTTTGATATGTTGCACAATTTGAATCGACAAATGCAATATATCTTGTAGATCATGGTATTGTTGTCTTTCTACCTTTCTAGCGAATCGTTCATTTAATCCATCTAGAAACTGAGCCATAACAGTTTTTTTATCTCCGTCAATTTCTAGCCTATTACGAAGATGCTCAAATTCATTGAAGTATTCTTCGATGGTTTTAATTCCTTGGTTTAACTTCCGATATCTTTGTTGTAATTCCTGATAGAAGTGTGGGGATATGTACCTTTTACGCATAAAGGCTTTCATTTCTTCCCACGTTGAGACTTGTTCAAGTCTTGTACGTCGTCCAAGTGCTTACCTCTCGATCCCACCAAGTGAGTGCACCGTCTGTGAGTTGAGCTGCAGCGTACTGTACCTTCACTCCATATACATGTAACACTAAAAAAATATTGTCCATCCGCCTATCCCAATTGAGATAGGTTTCAGGGTCAACACGTCTAGGAAAATTAGGTTTGTTTTAACTTTAAATTGTTACCGTCGTGTTCATGTTGTTGTCTTCAAGGTGGCTCCTCGTCCGAATCTTCATCCTCACGGATGATGTGGCGTCACTCTGGTCATATCAAAACTCTTCGTCCTCCTCCTCAAGATTATGTCGTGGTGGTTGAGGATCAGATTCTTCTACTTTGTTCGCACCATTTTCATGAATGGATGGTGCGTCATGTACGGGTTGCCTTCGTTCTTGTTCAAGTTGATTCATTCTTGACTCCATTTGCTGGAGTATTTGCATGATCGCATCGAGTTGGTTGTTGCGTGTGGAACTTTCTCCTTGTTCGCCATTTTTTCTATATTCTTTTTATAAAAATAAATAAACAAAGAAAAGTTAGTACAATAAAACGAATTGAAAGAGAAAGAAGCTTACCTTTGGTCCTTTAATCGAGCTCTGATATCAAAATGATACACGCCTTAAGATGGAAACTCGGGACGTGTATGGAGAATCCGTTAACCTTGATTGCTCGAGTAGGATTCGGGGTGTCAAGGTTGGTTTCTTGACTGGCCTAAGAGGAATCTTCAAGAAGTTGTCCATTGACGGTGGATGATGGTGGAGGACAAAACGATCCCTTGACTCGTCTAAGGGCACTCTTCAAAGGGTCGTCCGACGAAGGTGGAGTATGGAGGTTGATGGATGAAATTGAGGTGTTTGGAGTGGAGTGATAGATACCACAAGAGGTGTGAAAGCCGCTCGATACAGTCGAAATGACTTCAATTGTTCCCAGAACAATTGAAGTCTCTGTGTTTTTGGCACTGCTCAAGAATACGAAAAGAGTTTATTACTTAAAACTTTAATGTATTTTACAAATGAAGTGGAGTCCTTTATATAGGGGAGACTCCATGTTACAATAAGAAAAATGCATAAATGCTAGATAAATGATTGATCTACTAGCCGTTGGAAAGATTTTATGACTGTTAGGAATCTCTAAAACGAGAAAGATGCTTATCCGGTGGGATAAGATCGACTTGGAAGATTTCCTATTCGTTGGAGAGGATTTTTTGGCCGTTGGAAAGGATAAGGAATTATCTTTATCTTATGTCTTTCCTTATCCACATCGCTCAAGATTGTTGGTTCTTAGTTGGATGGATTGAGGTCCGCTTCAAAGTAAAAACTGATGTGACGCTTGTTTGGGTTGGGCATGAATCCTCTTCTGGTTAAGAGTCTCCCATGCCTCCATGAAAATCTCCGCTACTTGTTACGCAAGATCCTTTCTCTTTCACTGTGAGTAGCCCGTGGGAAGATTCAGTCTGCTCGTTTCCTTACGGTAGCTCCTCGTTCGTGAGACCTTCCTTTGGTTCCTCTTCGAGTTCGATGTCCGCCTCAACTTGGATGATTGTGGAACCCTCCGCAATCATCATCATCATCATCATCATCATCTTCTTCTTCTTCTTCTTCTTCTTCTTCTTCTTCTTCTTCTTCTTCTTCTTCTTCTTCTTCTTCTTCTTCTTCTTCTTCTTCTTCTTCTTCTTCTTCTTCTTCTTCTTCTTCTTCTTCTTCTTCTTCTTCTTCTTCTTCTTCTTCTTCTTCTTCTTCTTCTTCTTCTTCTTCTTCTTCTTCTTCTTCTTCTTCTTCTTCTTCTTCTTCTTCTTCTTCTTCTTCTTCTTCTTCTTCTTCTTCTTCTTCTTCTTCTTCTTCTTCTTCTTCTTCTTCTTCTTCTTCTTCTTCTTCTTCTTCTTCTTCTTCTTCTTCTTCTTCTTCTTCTTCTTCTTCTTCTTCTTCTTCTTCTTCTTCTTCTTCTTCTTCTTCTTCTTCTTCTTCTTCTTCTTCTTCTTCTTCTTCTTCTTCTTCTTCTTCTTCTTCTTCTTCTTCTCCTTTATAAAGATTAAATTTAGGTTGTACCTCTTTTTGACATTCTTTATGACTTCTTCTTCGATAGTATTGTGATGTCCTTCAACATTGTTGAAATGTTCTTCAAAACTATTGATATGTCCTTTGATATCTTCTACATTTTTAAGACCTGCAACACTGTTGAGACGATCTTCAACACTTTTCAAACATCCATTGAATTGATGAACCACCCTCGTGTACACAACTTCAAACAGGTCATCTTCGGATCGCGAGGAAGTTTGTTATGGCATACTGGATTGTGGGGCAGATTGCGGTGGAGAAGGGATTGGAGGTAGGGCCAAAAAATTGAGGTGTTTCCTAGAATATTTTCCTCGATTACGGTGATTCACCTACACTAGGAAAGGCGTCAATGTTTCTCACTATCGTTTCTACAATGTATAGGTCTAAGAAAAACAGGAACACCTCTACTTATCCTGAACATCCAATCATTTACAACTGGATCAACTTTGTTTGGTTCGAGATCTATCGTGAACATGACCTTGGTTTCATTGGGGATGATAATACTGTTGATTTCCTGAAAGTGAAAATGAAGAAGAATTGTTAGTGTGCGGTACAATGTACGTGGTACAACGTGTACAAGGTCTGTACAACATGTGATATGGTACAACGTGTTTGGTACAACGAGTGCCTGTGGTATAACGTGTGTGGTACAATATGTGCTAGTGGTACAACGTGTGTTTATGGTACAATGTGTGTCTGTGGTACAACATGTACGAGGTGTGGAACAACGTGTGTGGTACAATGTATGCCTATGGTACAATGTGTGCCACAAGCATATTGTATCACACCTTGAACATGTTGTACCACACCTCATACACATTGTACCACAATGTTATACACATTGTACCACAAATGTTTCTTGAATTTGGTAACTGGTAGACTAACCTTTGTATCTCCAATTTCTTCATTCAAATCGTGAAGGTCGTATCCACGCATATTTTTAGGTTTGTACTTGAACTTGTACATCCTTGGGCATATGGACGATTCAACATTCTTCCTAGGTTTTAAGAACGTCTTTTAGTATAGGAACACTCTCATATATAAGAATATGTTAACAAATTTAGACACAAATTATTAAACTAATCCAATGAGTACAACTAAATAAATTCACACTTACCTCCAAGGGCCAAATAAATCTAGAAAGTGTCCATGTTTTCTTCACTTCACCTTGAAAATTATTGAACATGTGCTCAATCTCACGAAGAACCTTAGAAAATGTGAACCTTCTCGGTGGAAAGTTGGTGCAAGCTTCCAGATCATCGCACTACAAAAAAATACGGAAATATCAATGGATGGATTAACAGAATTTTCCATTGATACGAGTTTTCAACGGATTGCAACGCATGCCTAAGAATATTCAACGGGCTCCAATCCATTTCAATCTGTTGCAATTGTCAACAGAATAGCAACAGATTGCGTCCGTTGCTATGATCCGTTGAAATGCCGTTAAAAAACAAAAAAATGGCCAATGGATGTCTGTTGCCGATTGCAATGGATTTCCGTTGACAATGAAAACAGATGACCGTCGAAATTGTAAATATTGAGGTTTTCATTGGAATATTTCAATGTGGCGTTTTGATGGTCATCCGTTGAGGGTTCTAACGGATTTTCATTGGAAAAAATCACGATTTATTCATCGGAATCAAGGCTTCTACCATCAAGCTATCAACAACAAATATATTTTCAAAACAAAACGGCGTCTTCTTCAAATAGAGATATATATAATATATAGATCGAGAGAGTGGATGATAGAAGAAAAGATCTCGTAACCGAGGAAGTTACTCAAGAGTTCTTACACGGATTGAGGCAGGACGCAAACGGTTGAGGCAGGACGCGACGCGAGAATGGTGCGGACGGTTGGGGCGACGCGGCACGAGAATGGTGCGGACGGTTGGGGCGACGCGGCGCGAGAAATCTGGATCGACGGGGCAAGGCGGATCGATGTGATTCCGTGCTGGTGAGGCGACGGAACGGCAACTGAACCGAGGGGGTGAGACGTCGGAGCAGCGGCGGAAAAAGAGTAGAGTGCGGCGGCCGGACCAGTAGGGCGCGGCGGCTAGGGTGGCCGAAAAAAAAAGGTAGGCGGCTAGGGTTAGACGGCTAGGGTTACGTCGTGACACGATTTCCGCTCTGATACCATGTGAATGATAATTTCGAATTGTATTCACTCAAAAGCGTTAAACGGCTATATGTACAAGAGGTTAAGGATTTAACCTAATTAGGGAATATAAAATTACAATAATACCCTTAATACAATAATATCCTAATATCCTTCATATTTTCAACCTGTTAGATTCGGCAAAACAACCTATATATGAAGGTTGTCGTGAAGGTCAGTCCCATTTATCTTTATCTTCAAGGTTGATGAGTATAAAAACAAACTACAATGTTGCTGAAAATTGCATGGATTCATTTTGCAAAACCATGAGTAAATATTTAATGGAAAATAATCAAGCTCCCGATACATACTACGAAACTAAAAATGTTTCAAAATATTTAGGAATGCCACATGAGAAAATTGATGTTTGTAGAAAAAGTTGCATGTTGTTTTGGGAAAATGATAAAGACTTGTTGGAATGTAAATTTTACAGTGCAAGCAGATTTCGTCCAAAGAAACCATCTTCACGTAAATATGTACCATACAAAAAAAATGTTCTATATGTTTGTAGCAAACAGGTTGACAAGGTTAGTTGAATCGAAAAAAATCGTTGCGGAAATGAGATGACACGTAGAACACTTGACGAGTGAAGGGATAATGCAACACCTATCGGATGGTAATTCTTGGAAAGATTTCAATGAAATATTTCCCGAGCTCGCGTATGAAATGAGAAATTTTTTATCTTTGCATGTGCACCGATGGTTTTAGTTCATATGGTCAATCTAGAAGTCAATATTCTATGTGGACAGTAATTTTGTCTTCGTATAATTTGCCTCCTGATATGTGTTTGAAAAGAGAAGTAATGTTTCTGACATTGCTGATTCTAGGACCAGAACATCCAAAGAAAAGTTTCGATGTCTTTTTGCAGCCCTTAATTCATGAATTAAGACATTTTTGGAATGGTTGAATTCTTGCTTATGACGCGAGTACGAAGCAAACTTTCACATTCAAAGCGGTGTTGTTGTGGAAAATTAGCGATTTTCCTACCTATGGAATGTTATCTAGATGGAACACGCACGAGAGATTGGCATGTCCATATTGCATGGAGGATACAGATTCATTTCGACAAGTACATGGGAAGAAACCATGTTGATGCGATTGTCATAGAAGATTTCTTTCCCGTGGAGATGCTTTCCGAAATGATAAATAACATTTTCGAAAGAACGTGATACAAAAAGAAGAGGCACCGTACATGAAAACCGGAACGTAAATCATTTACGAACGGTTAAACACAATGGGCGATTTTCAAAAATCGATAGAATGCGGTGGAGATCGTGGGCATCGAAAACCAAAAGGTCAAGGTGAATGACATAACTAGTATAAATATAGTTTCTTTTGGGAACTACCATATTGGAAATCATTGATATTACGTCATAATTTGGATGTTATGCATATTGAAAAGAACTTTTTCAATAAAATTATCTACACGGTTTTGAATGTAATGGGGAAAACTAAGGGTAATATACAATCAAGAAAAGATTTGAAGACAATATATCGAAGACCTGAGTTGGAGTTACGAGATGGAAGGGTACCTATCCCAGTATTCAGATTGTCTGGGCCAACGAAAACCACATTATTAAGGTGGTAAAAAAGAAGACGTTAAGTTTCCAGAAGGATATGCGTCAAACATCTTCGGTGTGTGGATATTGTTGGTTCGAGGCTGATCGGGTTGAAAAGTCACGATTGTCACGATTTCATGCAACGGCTCATTCCAATTGTATTTGCTGAGCTCTTACCACGGAATGTTCACGATGTGTTATGCGGAATCAGCATATTTTTCAGAGATATATGATCAAGGAATTTAAAAAGGCATGAGTTGGAATTAATGAAAAACAATATCTCTGAAGTATTATGTTCATTGGAAAAAGTTTTTTTCACCTTACTTCTTCAATGTCATCGAACATTTTCCAATTCATTTACCAGATTAGGCAATACTCGTTGGGCTAGTTCAATTCAGATGGATGTATCCTTTCGAAAGTTTTTTCTTTCCTCTTACAAAAAAAAAGCAAAAAAACAGCGGTTGAAGGATCTATTGTTAAACAGTACTTGTTGGAAAAGAATCACATATTTCAGAAAATTTTATTTCGAGCCACATATTTTGACGAAACAATGACGCTCAATGGAAGATCACACAAACCATCTATATCAATATAATCCACAATTTGGCATAATTTCCGAGATGTTTACACCGATTGGACGTATAGAAGATAAATCCAAAGAATATTGGCTAACATTAAAGGAGTATAATCACGTCCATGCATATATATTACTAAATTATCAAGAGCTATTACCTTTCGAAAGGTACAAAACAATGAAAATCGATCTTTTAAACAAATATATATATATATATATTTAAAATATATGTGTGTGTTAACGTACCTCCATTACAGGATATTTGATGAATAAGTAATGGGTACATATCCTCACCTAAATGCAGATGAACTCACGAAAATGAAAGTTCAACATTATGGCTCGTGGTTGAGAGATTACCGTATATTCGTACATTTTATATATATAATAATAAAATGTTAAGGTTATAAATATTCATTTGTTTTTTATGTTATATAGGTCAAATTTTCTGATGAGAGACATCCTACGTGGTTAAAAGATTTGGCTAATGGTCCTGCACGAAATTTTATGTGTTGGCCAATTTTGTTTGCTCGCGGATACACATTCCACACGTACGAACATGGAAAACATAGAAGCACATAAAATTACGAAATTTGCATTAATAGTGAAATAAAGGGTGATAATTTCTATGGAAATTTGCACCAAATCCTACAAGTGGAATATCTCGGTCTCATTGGATTCAAGGTAATATTTTTTAAATGTTAGTGGTTCGACCCATCCGTAGGACGTGGTACATGAAAAAATCGATGGGGAGGAATTGAAATCAATTTGACACGATAATATGGTAAGTATGATTCATTCATCACAATAGATCAAGCAAATAAAGTATGCCACGTGCAATATCCAACAACATTGAAACATCGAATAGAGGAATGGTGGGCCGTAGTAAAGATCAAACCGCGAGGAATTATAAGCACAAATGAAAAAGAAGATCCGTTGCAAACCCACCACCTAGAGCCGAAACGATTAATTGCTAGAGATAATCGTGAGGAGATTCTCACAAGAACTGACATAGATGGAGAATACATACGTGATTATGAAGACGTTGAACCGGAAGATACGAAAGATGAAAATGACTATGAATTCAATGAACAATTGACGGAAGACTCACCAATTGAAGAATCTACCGAAGAAGAATAATAAATTATGTAATGTAATATATAACTTTATCTAACATGTTAAAATTAATTTTTTTAACTTAATATATTCAAGTTTTCAACGGGCAACTATCGGCAATGTCAATGGAAACCCGTTGAAATATTAAATTATATTCGATATTTAGAAAATTTTCATGGTTTTAAAATTTTCAAAGGGTATCCATTGATAAAACGCTACGTATAGTCGTTGAGACTGTTCAGGAGGGCAACGAATAACTGTTGAGACAGTTCGGGGGCATTGGATGACTGTTGGTAGACGCCAACGGAAACCTGTTGATGGAGTGCAACGAATGCCCATTGAAGAATGTGCAACGGGCATCCGTTGCAACATGCAATGGATGATCTTTGCAAAGTGTTATCTCTGCTATCCTATGCTACAACATCGGGCATGGTTCTCGACGGGAATCCATTGAAAATTGCAACGGATACCCAATGCAAAGGGAGACGTACGGTCGTTTCCTCGTCTGTTACCTCAGGAGCACGCGCTGCCAACGAGCATCCCTTGGCACTTGGAGTAAATGCCCGTTGAGAATCCAAACATCGCATCAATTAATTGTAACCATTGAGTTGACGTAATTTCTAACAGGTGTCCGTTGAAAAATGAACTGTCCAACGGAAGCCCGTTGGAAATTTCTGTATGTCATCCATTGAAAAATTCATTTTTTAACACAATTCCAAAACAAACATTCTCTCAAAATTAAAATCTCTCAAACACTTAAACACAAAACACAATGAGAGCTAGACAATTCATCGGTTACAGTGGTATGCTGGAAAATTTGGTAAAAGCCCTGCCACCGTCTCCACCGCCACCATATCGGCCTAGATACACACATTGATCTATAATTTTGACGGGTGTCCTTCTGTCCTGGATTTCAACCATGAACGTTCTGACGGGACGTTATGGTAATATTTTAAATTCATATTTCATATTGAATCAAATTATAAATATTATCTAATCATTTCATTTTCATGTGCATGTTTGATATGGATGATGATCTGAAACAGTCAAACAACAACATCATTCAGGGATCACTACAAGATCGACTATATTATTCCTAGCAGGTGACTCAAGAAGTTATACGCCGCTGATGGTGGTGTACATTTATCGTATGTAATGTTAATGTAAAGTTTAAATTTTAAATTATTATTTAATTCTATTTATAAACTAATTTATTATAATTTAATTTTGCAGCGTGCATATAGATGGTGGAAGAAGGATACGTCGTGCATCTACACAGCTTAGATGCACGACATGCAAGCCGGGTTGCGTTTGATGATGAGTAACGCCTAGCGTAACTATTACAAGAAGAATGCCAAACCGACATGGACAAAGAAATAGGTATTTAACCAACTCGTCCAGCATTGAGAGTCCGAACTTCAAGGCCAAGAGAAAAAAGGCAAAGAAATTTCAGTACAACGAGAAGGTTCTTGGGGATGGTTCGCATCGCCATACTTCGGGATCGAAATCATTCCCAAAAAGAAAGAAAGAATTGGTAATTTTTTAGTCATTATTTACTTTTTATTTTTATATAAAATTTTATGTAATTATATTACTATTATGTAACAGATGCAGACGACGGGAAGAGAACCGACTCTTCTTGAGTTGGTTGTTGAAACCCATGCCAAGAAGAACTCTGTTATCGGGGAAGAGAGCGACGAACTTGAATTCGTCGACAGTGAAAGCTGTGACGGAGAAGATCACACAGCAATCACAAGCCTACGGTTCAACTCCTGATGATCTCAATCCTTTACAAAGGACAAAATTTTGTTTAGAGATAAATAATAAGATTATTTTTTATAATTCGTTAATTAAATAAAATATTTTCTAACGATGTTAACTTTAACTTTTCATTTTGTAGTCTATTAGACCGTATATTGAGTGTCTATACAGTCTCGAATCGCTCTAAAAGGATATCGTCGAGGGCGCCACGATAGTACCCCTATGGTTCAAGAGAGTTACACGCAAGAACAACGTATCGAGCATCTCGAAACCACACTTCGAGAAACTCGAGCACAGATGCGGCATATGGTCGAATTGCTAACCGGTCAAGTATATAAACCACCAAAACAAACGGGGGAAATAATCGACTCTGATGTAACCCCTTCACGAAGTGTTGGCGATCACATGGATGAAGACGACGCCACTAATTTAGATTATTTGTAATAAATTATGTTTTTCATTTGTATAAACTTTTTTAATTAATTTTTTAAAATTTATTTCAAATTTTTTTCTTCGAGGTTTCAATGGATACCCGTTGATATTTTTAACACGGGCATCCGTTGGAATGAAAAATGCCCGTCCTTTTTTGCAACGGAAATCTGTTGACAGCTGTTTAGCTAACAGGTATCTGTTGAATACATTTAATTCCCATCATTTTTACGTTTCAACGGACGTGCAACAGATATCCATTACAAATCTTCAACGGGCATCTGTTGCATTCTTTGTGATGGGCATCCGTTGCTACAGTCCAACACATATATCCAATACACGCCGTTGAAAGTTATCAATGGATATTATCTATTGAACGCCCGTTGCAAATCGCAACAAGCCCGAAACTTGTACAACGTGTGAGTGTAGTACATATGTGGTATAATGTATGCTTATGGTACAAATTGTGTCGATTGTACAACATATGTGGTACAACGTGTGCTTGTGGTACAACGTGCTTGTTTAATGTGTGAATGCAGTACAACGTTTGGTATAACGTGTGTCTGTGGTACAACGTGTGTCTGTAGTACAATGTATGTCATACAACGTGTGTCTGTAGTACAATGTATGTGAGACAACGTGTGTCCATGGTACAAAGTTTGCATCGCATAACATGGAGTAGTACGAAATTGACCCACACAATGGTACATGTGTAAATAGGGAAATTTTTTTAAAAAAGGGTGAAAATATGAAAACTTTCCGTACGATGATAGAAAACTAACGATGAACTTGACCACAAATATGTACCTTGTGATACTCGCACATGATGTTGAATACGATGAGATTTCTAAATTTTGAGATATTTTTTATGAATTTGGAGAATTATTTGACGTATTTTTGGAAATGAGAGAGATGAAAGTGTTTTTTTTTAATTCTGCAAATTAAATGGTTAGTCGTCGAAAAGATACATTCGTAGCTTTTCATGCAATAAATGGCATTGATGTCGGTTAATCTCAAGTAATAATTTACCTAGTCTAACGCTTCCGCAAGAATACGGATCGTATAGTACCAGGGTCGAACACAAGGAATTGATGCAACTCTAAAGCTAGTAACTAATGAATAAGACGTGTGAAATCAATGAGTGAATGGGAATGCAAATACAAACTAAACTAAACTAATGAACGGAATGACTCAACGACTAAACACCATAGGTATCGAGAGTTGCACAACTATGTAACAAAGTTCTAACAAGATCATTGGTCTTAGATACTATCACGAGTTCAGGGAATTCAAGCTCTTATATAGGAACTGGCTGGCGTAGACTTGTCCACTATCTAGCATGCGTATACCAATAGATCTATTGCGTTCTCACCTACATAGACGCATTAAGACTGCTATCCTAATCCCTAGATTCAATCGATCGACCTGGCGTAGATTCTAATCCGATTAAATCCTAAATCATGGCTAGATTCCAAAGTCTAATCCCCTGGCGTAGATTCATTAGACTTCTATAATCATCCATTCGAGTGGCGTACAAGAATGAAAGCGTTAAGCACAACCAATCAATCTGAAAAACCATCAAGCACCGAATTCATTCATTCAAGTGGCGTACAAGAACAAAAGCGTTAAGAACCACCAAGCATTAAGAACANNGATCTACTCGGACATGAACTTAGAAAACGAAACACAAAAAGATAACTATATTCAACATTGATAAAGAAAGAGATTCCTCCCTATTCATATACCGATGTCTTCAATAGCTCCTCCATGCTCCGGATCCCTCGTTTTGTCCTTCTCCCTCCTTCTCTATGTCTCCAAGTGTGTCCTCTAATGTCTCCTCACGACCCCCTTTCAAGTCTAGTCCGAATCCTAGCTTTAAAAGGTCTCTTTTCTCATTAATTGGCCGTTCTAAAATCAAGGAGTTTGTTGAGAAAAAGGTGGACCCGAGCGGGAAATCTCTCGGTGAAATTCTGGTCCATTTTACAGCCCGATCAGGTTCACAAACACAGCCCGAGTGGGCACACTTCATGCCCGAGCATGTACACCATCAAATGTTGTTTTCGCTCCTTTCACTCGATGCTTGAGTGTTTGATTTGCTTTCATGGCCTTGCACAAGTTGTACCTTGTCATTAAATCACGTTTTTGGGGTAGAATTGCCGTAATCTCTCGTGTTTCGCTTCATGTCTTCGTTTCCTATACAAAACACGAAATGTAGATGAAGTCCTCGAATAAACTCGATAAATCGGTGAAATCTAAGAAATCTAATCAAAACTAGACCTAAGAATCATGTAAATACTACGACAGATTACGTGTCATCAGGCATTTTGTAATATTTGACTATAATAAGATATTGAAATTATTAATCTATTTTTTGTCAAAAATATAAAAATATATTAAAATATTTCTAAAACGAGATTATTTTAGCAAAATGACATTTGATAAGGGTTTTATTTGAAATGACCTTAATGAGGTTAAATTTTTTCTCACATGACCTTTGACTAAATTTTAATCACAATTGAATTTTCCATTATGATAATAATATAAACCCAAAATATTATTCATTCCTTTTAAATTTTCATGTGATTTCATTGGTCGAAAATAAAATATTTTGACTCGTTCATATATTATTATTATTATTATTATTATTATTATTATTATTATTATTATTATTATTATTATTATTATTATTTATAATATTATCATGTGTTGTACCAACACGTTTTATATATTTGTGTACATTATTTATTAAATTAATTTTGTATGCACGTTGTGTAAACTATGATTTAAAATAAAAATAATAATAGTATTAGTATTATTATTTGTACAATGTTGTACCAGCATATTATTATTATTATTACTATTATTATTCTTATTTTTATTATTATTTTTATTATTTCTAGAAAAAAATCTCGCGCGTTGTTAGAAATTTGTAAATATATAATAAAAAATAATTTATTACAAATAAATCTATATATTAGAATTATTAAATTATTTTTGTTCATGGTACTACATATATATCATTTTATCGAATAATAGGTAATAAATTCTAATTAAAAACTAGAATATTATAACATGAAATTGATTTAATTTAATAAGATTAAGTTAAAAATTATATTTTTAAATATTCTTTTAATAACATAGGATAGTTAAAAATGAAACTAATAAAATATTTTTGCCTAAAATATAATTAATTGTTATAATATTTCTTCTATATATATCTTAAAATCATACGAATAAACAAAATAATTGAATCATAGTTAGAGTGAGCAAAAAATGAAAAAATATAACATATATAATATATTATTATACATTGATACACATTATTTGGTGTATCGGTTAAAATTTTAATTTAACTTTGCAATCTTTATTTTCTTTCTTCCAACTTTTTTTTCAACATTTCTTTGCATTTTCTTTTGTTATTTATGTTTATTTTACATGTAAAATATAATAAAAAATGAAATCAAAACTCCATCACGTTTCTTGTTTGAGTAATGACAAAGAAATTCTAAGGGATTCATCGTGTCATCCACATGAGCAAATGAACCGTTACCTCTTCTACCGAAGGCACACCTCATTAGCATAATTAATCAGTACAAAATTATAATTCACTCACCTTCCACTATTCTTTATATTCACCTTTCCACTCTAAGCTCTTCTTAACAACCAAAAAACAAATTATTTACCATACAAAAAGCTTGAATCAAGAAGAATTTTATCGCGAATAACTTTCATTAATCTACTTTCAAGCATAATGATCCTATGTTCAATCGATCTTTTGTTTCTACTTCTTTAAGAGTTAAACAAACACCCTTATACTCGTTGTTGTTCGGATTTATACCACATCAAATCATTTTGGACAATAAGCGAAGGAGAGTGTATCCAAACCATGATCGACATAAGCCACTGATGTTGTTCCATGATAAAACATCATTTGATGTAATACACATGATAATAGTTGTCGATTTACCATGGATGAATCACAATATCAACCAAATAACATATGAAAATAGTTGTAGTGCGGTCCTGACCCATTTTCAGTGAACATAAACCAACCAAGACAATTCGTTAAGATAAATAAAGTACATTAACATAACTTCCAACAATTGAAAGAGACCAAAAGAAATTATTCATCTTATAAACACTTCACATGATAACAACCCACACACATTAAAACAATTTCAAGTTAGTAACTCATATATCATGACATGAAGCAAATATATATGTTAAATACACAACAAAATTATGATTGATAGCTTTCTTGCGAGAAAAAAAATAATTATTGCATCTCAATAAACACAAATTTGTTATCCAAATGAAAAGCTTCTAGAAACCTGTATATGACAACAAAGACTAACATTAACAAAATTAACCTTGGAATAAACACTTATCATAATCTATAATAGAAAAATGTATTATTTACTCTAGAAAATCTTCACATAACAAATTTTGACTTTACATCACCGCTATGTTAATTCTCTCCATTCTTCGCAAAATTCATGGTGTCTATGTGAAGTCCATAGTGTAGCTGTACTGACTTTGTCCTCAATGAAAATTGAGTCTAAAACCTAACCATGATTTGTCGAGAGTTAACATGTAGTTGATAACTTGCAAACTTAGGTTTCTAATAGAAAATCATTAATTTGATATAAAAGATGGTAAGTCCACATCTAATAGTAATTTTAACATTCAAAGACATAGATACTCATTGTTTTGGTAAGATAACTCATAGAAACTACCCAAACTAAATGAGAACAAAAGAATACATGTTAGTGGAACAATACATGTTGATCTTTGCAAGGTTGCTTCTCGTGAAGCCACCTCAGAAAGGATTATTAAATGTTTCCGTTACAAAAAAATCCATTCATAAAAAAACCTTTCTTCTCACCCACTTATCCCCATTTAAATTCAATTTAATTTTGATAAAAGTTTAACCTAAAAATTATATATATATATATATATAATAATTCTTACAAGGTTGTTTCTGGTGAAGCTACCTCAACAAGGATTATTAAATGTTTACCTTACAAAAAAAATCTATTCATAAAAAAAACCTTTTTTCTCATCCACTTATCCCCACTTAAATTCCATTTAATTTTGATAAAATTTTAACCTTAAAAAATCTTTACATAAAAAAAATCTCACCTACTTAAAATACCATAAATACAAATCTTATACATTAAAAGTTAGGTTTTTGCTCAATTCTGGTGAAGCCAGGTGAGGGATGATGTGGCAACCACATAATCACTGACGTTGTCTCATATAAATATTATTGTTGACTTATTAGATGATGTGACAACCACATAATCGCTGACATGGCTTCATATAAATGTTATAAAATAACATTGTCATCATCATTTTGTTATCCTTACCATTCTTTGTAGTTCTCGACATAGGGATCTTATACTCTCACATTGCTGCCCTATGTTTTCTTTCCAACACTGACGACGATGTGGTAACATCACACTTTGGAAGTAAGTGGAGAGAAATTTTTTTTTATATAATTCTAAATGTTCTCATCTGCCTTAGAAAAATAACTGAAATCATTAACGAAAATTAAAGAAAATTGATTATTATTATTATTATTATTATTATTATTATTTTGTGGAGAAACATCAATGAGAGAATTCAAGTGATATTATTTCTTTTATAATTATTCACTCAATGGGCATTAATAAGAAAACTGAAGTTATATTATTTATTTTAAAATTATTCACTCAATGACCATTAATAAGAGAATTGAAGTGACATTATTTCTTTTAAAATTATTCACTAAAATATATCTGATGGGTGTGGAAATATAAATATTTCTTTAACATTCAATAAATTAATATTGTATTGTGAAACTTTTATTTTTTAACTAATCACAATTAGAGAAATGAAAAAGTTTAGAAAGTTAAAAATTTTAAAAATAATGACATGGTTGCGACCTAGATATTGAGGTGGCAACACCAAATCACTCCAAAGTTAACTTTTAATATATAAGATTTAATTTTAATTAGATTTTTAACGTAATTTCATATTTAATTAATTAAAATCAAAATAAAAAATTATAAAATAAATATATGAATTGACTATCATCTACGCTACATTAGAAAATCAGCAACTTATTTAATGTTAATGTTTAAGTATAATGTATATAATATTGACAGATACGATGAATATATATATAATGATATTATATTTATATATTATTTATTGAGGTATAATGTAATTATATAATTTATTGTCAATAAATGAGTTGTGATTAATATTTTATTCTTATTAATAATAATAATAATATTGTTATTATTATAATCGTTTTAAGAATGAAATTAATGGAGTTGAAAATTTAAAAATTTACTAATATTATTATTATTAATATTAATAATACTCTTATGTTTTTTTTACATCTTAGAAGAATGTCCTATCAACAAAATTGATAAAGATAGATTGAATTTATTTAAAAACCTAATTTATATATTTTATAAATAAATTTTAGCGTTTTTCTTTTCGAAAAATATATTGAAATAAATGTCTAAAATTTATAAGATTTAAATATTAATAATATTCTTATGTTTTTTATATCATTATATAAAACCACGTTATTGTTGATGTGGGCGCCACGACATTATTGATGTGGTTGCCACGTTATTGTTGATGTGGATCCACCAAAATTCAACAAAAATTCAACTTTTAATATATACGATTTTTATATTCCATTTACATTTTTTATTTGATTATTCATTAACCAATAGAAAAAAAGGAGTTAAATGTTACTCATGGGAGAAGATAAGGTTTTATATACATTAATCAAAAACTTATAAGGGGTTAAATGTAATTCATGGGAAAAAAGGAAATGGTTTGAAGATAAAGTTAGTGGCTATTGAAAATAATTGTAATGGATATTAATGGTTATAAAGATTAATGTTGAAATGTTTAATTAAATTGTAAATAAAACGTAAAAATTAAAAAAAAAAGATACTTAAATGTTGCTGAGGTGGCGCAAGGAGTATGTATCATTTTATCCTTCCTTTTATATATAGATTTTTAGTTAAACTTTTATCAAAATTAAATGAAATTTAAATGAGGATAAGTGGGTGAGAGAAAGCTTTTTTTATCGATGGATTTTTTTTGTAAGGTAAACATTAGTAATCCTTGCTGAGGTGACTTCACGAGAAGCAACCTTACATTGACTATTATATGTATAACTAGATGATACCCGCGCTACGCGCGGATTTAGATAATTAAAATATATTTAACTTATATTTTGTGTATGGTTCTTTAATTTGAACATTGTCGTTGAATTTGATATGCATACGGAACAATACAAACACACGAAATAAAATTTTCAATGTATAAATTTGTAAAATAGATTTATAAGTTGTAATGTAAACTAATAGTGTAATTTGTTTATAATGTATTTTGGAAAAAGCGAGCGCGTGATTTGGGCCATAGTTTTTTCACGATTATATTTCTTATCCATACCTTCGTAAATTTTAAGGATTAAATTTAATCAATAACATGATCTAAGAATAATTATTAACGTATGAACATGATTAAGAATTTTGAAAACTTACCTATTTTTGAATTTTTGATTGAGTTTAGCTATGAATTTGTGTAGATGTGTGTGGAGCAGGACAAATGAAGTGTTAACAAATTTGTTTGATATATTTAGAAAGAATACGTACGCATCTCACTCCTCTTGACTCCCCGGAGGTTATTTTCGTGCTTTTCGTTATGTTTTCTTGCATTTCTTATAATGGTTTGTAATATAGAAATATCCGTTTAATTCCCAAATACATGATCGAATGAACTGGAAAAAAGAAGATAAGATTGTCCAAATTTCTATCCTCCTAATATAGCATAAACTATTTCGATTTAAATGATAAAGAATTGAAGAACTAAAAT
>CM071867.1:19546567-19570908 GCA_036759665.1 Gynandropsis gynandra
GGCGATTTCCGTCCGGAATTTCCCGACGGTTTTCGAACCACCCTTTCAGTCCGAAATTGCGGACGGTTTGCGGACTGGATATGATTGCCGACGCTCGTTTGCGGACGGAGCACGCCAGTCCCGAATCAGTCCCTAAATTCCATTGCGGACGGATTAGGGACTGATTCTTCAGTCCCTAATCTTTGTATTTCTTGTAGTGATGCTTGATGCGGACATCCAGTGAGAGTTGTCTGTTTCGTCCTCCTCTAGGTTTGACCATTTACTTCTACTTAGCTCATTCACTTCTACAACACGATGCCCAGTTCAGTATCACGTCTACTCGCAATTTTGGAACAACCTGTGAATATGTAGAAAGTTTAAACTAATCTTACCTGACTACAAAAGAAATAGAAAAATTGTAGTACTTGAGCAAATATGTTCTAGATACAATATTCTAAAATAATATCTAAAATAAGAAGAATGTAGCATTTCATATACTTGTAGCAAAAAAAGTAGACACAATCATAAGCTCTCAAAACCTGCCACGAAACATAGAATTATCAACTTGCATAAAATAATTTATACATCTCACTCGAAGCAACAAATTTTAAAGGCATATTTGATATTTAACCTCAGGTGCATCATCTCCATGCATCATTGAGCTGTTATTTGATTTCTTTCTTGCAGTTCGAAATTATCTTCCATATCCATGTCCACCTAGATGAAATTATGAGAGCATGTGAAACCACAATTTGACAAAACAATCAATGGAAGATGTAAAGTAAGGAATCTGGAAAATCTAACAGGGACTTGTATAAAATTTAATTAACCAGGCAACGTGAATGAGAATGACATGCATCTATAATTTGAAAGCATAAACCAAATCTTCATTTTCTTGAAGAAAGTGGATATCTAAGTTTGTTCTAATATGTGGAACAAAATGTTACAGAAAGAAAAAAAACAGTAGATAATGTTATAGGTTTATAATTATTAACTTATAAAACATCCTACAAGATGACAGTGCAGAATCATGCCGTTACTTCAGGATCAAATACCTGACAGTATCCAACAGAGGGATTATGCCCAGCTTAGGAAGATGTTCAAGGCAAATCTTGTATTTGAGATGAGTAATGACATCAATTCTAATGCCAATATAACAAACTACATATATCAAACTCACAGTAGAAATCACAATAACTATAGAGTGGCTTTGTAGACATAGCAGTCAAGGTGAGAAGATACTTACCTCGTGACCATCATCTAATGCACTGTTATATTTTGTTGTCTTCTGAAGGGTTGCTATATCTTTTTGATAGCTATGGGTTGCTTTCTGAAATGAATCGATAACAGCACAATACGAATTGAAGATCTGATCATCTTGATCAGCAATGCAAAAGTAATCAGTGTTATATCTCACATTATTTTTTAATCGGCTCTGAGGTAACTATTTTGTTGGCACAATAACCTCAGGCTTGCATCAATCAAGAAGTCAACAGAAATTCTTAGAATGATCAATAAGCAAAAGCAGAATCATAAGACTCAAAACCAATCAATATGTACGATTTTTCAAAGTCAGAGAAACTTACAGCTTCGATCTGTTGAAGCATGCGTTCATCTTCCTCAAGTTCTTTGTCCTTAGTTGCACTCTTCTCACGCATATTGGAGATAAATGGAACGATGAAATGCTACCTCGAAAGCCTCCTCACCTGAGACATCATCCAGAAAGCCTTCGCCCTCTTCGACAAACAAATTGCAGCGAAAAACCTCCTAGCCGTTGGAACCGTGGACAATTTTGGGTAAATGGGTAGATTCTAGGAATCCATCGTAATCATAGCAACTGCCCGCCTGGCCATCATCTCTGTCATCCTCTGCATCTTCTTCGTTTTCGTGTACAAAAAAGGTATCCATCAGTTCCTTGCTCATTTCGACAAATAGCCAGATCCTCATCCAGTTAGAAACTCACTTGTGTCCTACAGTGATACAGTTTCTCATCAAGATAATATCTGTGAGAAACCTTGCAGACCATGGTTATTGTAGGGTTTAAGCAGGTGTCAAGAATAAACCATCTAAATAGATCACCTAAGCTCAAGTGATCTAGCTTGTGTGGAACCATTTAAAAAAGTACTTTGGAATTCATCCTAGGTTTTTCAATCATCAAACAAAGCAGGAGGATCTGCTCACGGGGATTGTACCTTGAATCTGGACCAACAATCTAAAGGCATTGCTAAAGATAATCGAAATAATAGAACATGCATTGAAGCAAGCATCAATGTAAATGAAACATGAAACATCAACTTGTTAAATAGAAACACACACCAAAGAAAGTACAATGTTCATTTTAAACTGCCACGACTCCATCGTTGCCGCAGTATATAGTCCAAAGAAACAACACAACCCTATATTGATCATACTTCAAACTGCTCTTTTCATATATCTAGATCAATTCTAGTATCTGATAACGGAAAATTATTTCAGCACATTGCTTGGAACCAATTACCTCATTTTGATTTGCAGGATTCCACTTAGCAACGTCAAATTCCTGGTTCATAGGCATAGAGAAATGCACGACATGCTTATTTTCATCTTCCGTGGGACCTGTTACTATAGTAGACTCAATATTTCGCAGAAACAAACCATGTTACAAAGGGAACCAAAACTCTAGTTACAAAGAGAAAAATTGAAGAAAAGAATCATACAAGATGCACAAAATGATAATACCAGTTTATGTGTGGTCTAGCAAAATCAACCACATCATTCATGATGAAACACATTAACACGATTCCTATTGAAATAACCCGCACAAGCATAATCAGAGAGACACTTTAATTCTAAAGGCCTAAACAAAACCATCTAAATGTATCCAATCAAGCCAATGTTGAACAAATGGGAAACACTGCCATTCCTTTCCTATTTCTACAATGATGTGCGTTATTCCGCCAAATATAAAGAATAGGTTATTAGTGCTACCAAATTCCCACGAGATTGGAAGGGAATTTACCTACATTGATTCCGACGGATTCCGATTCAAAGTGGTCAATTTGATGCCTCACATGGTGTTCAGGAGCCAACCGCACAACCAGGTCGTTAAACCCTCCTCGCCATTGTAGAACGAAAGCGAAAAAAGATATGAGATACCAATTTTCGGTTCCTGAGTGCGGTCCAGCATCCCCGCACCGCCCTCGATATCGCCGACCGAGTCCCTCAGTAGCTCCTAAGGCCGAGTACTTAGCAACGACGTGCTTAATAATCCTCGTTGTAGTGGCTTCACGAGAAGCAGTCTTACAAAGATTATTATATGTATAATTTATTATTGTTTCTTTATTATTAATATTATTTTATTAGATATTATTAGTATTATTAATTATTATTGATATTATTATATTTTAGTAAAATTATTTATTATTATTGTTATAATATTATAAATTGTATCATAATTTGTATTTGAAGAAAAGTGTTATATTGATGTTATTATTATTATTATTATTATTATTATTATTATTATTATTATTATTATTATTATTATTATTATTATTATTATTATTATTATTATTATTATTATTATTATTATTATTATTATTATTATTATTATTATTATTATTATTATTATTATTATTATTATTATTATTATTATTATTATTATTATTATTATTATACAAAAGTCTTATTTTAAAAAAATATTATATTGTTATGATTATTTGCTATAAGTAGATATTAGTGTTAATAATAATAATAATAATAATAATAATAATAATAATAATAATAATAATAATAATAATAGATTTTGTATAATGTATTGAAGATATAATTTTTTAACACTGAAACGTCGTACTCACGTTATACACATTTAGTTTATGAAAACTGACATATTATACAGCATAAATCTCAAAACGTATAATCATAGTTATTAGTATTATTATTATTATTATTATTATTATTATGATTATTATTATATACATTACAATTCAACTAATAATAATAATATATTAATTTCATTATAATATTATTATTTTATATTACATTTTTATTATTAGATATTAAATTTTATTATATTTTTTATTATGATTAATATTATTTATTTTAATATTATTACCATTAGTATTAATAATTAAAATTATTATTTATTATTTTTATTATTGTTTCAATTTTGTATACACCGTGTACCGTATATATCCCAAAAATTGTCAGCATTAATTTTTATTTCAATTTTCTATTATTTAACTAAAATAAATTGAATATTGATAAAATCGGATATTATCCTAGTTGAACCTCAAAATTTTGGGTGGAACTTGTTAAATTCCTATTTATCACTACTTGTTTCATCATAATACACGTTAATTTATAAAAAATGATACATTGTAATTATTTATAGCAATAAATCATATTTTGTTTGATAAAACATATAATTTGGATATAAACCTCATTCTATGCATTGTTTGTCTTAGTTTATGGTTGATGATTAAGCTTTATAACAATCGAATTACTAATTCTGATTTGATACAAATGTGGAATAAAACATTAGAATAATTAATAATTAAGGTTCAACCAAAAATCAAAGGTACAACCAGGGTATAACTCGGTTTTATAAAATGTGATTCCATATTTTCATAAATTTAATTTTCATTGAACAACCTTACGACCATATTTATCGTTTTGCACAATTTACGAACGCTTTTTAATCTAAGAAATACGATTTACACTACAAGAAAAATAGGATTTCGGGACTGCATTTGCGGACTGAGTCAGCCGTCCCTAAATTTAGGGACGGATTAGGGACGATTTAAGGACGGAATAATAAATCCGTCCCTAATTCGTCCGTAAATTTGCAGACACCAGAGTAGTCCCTAAGTCGTCCGTAATTTGGGACGGATTCGGGACCACTTTCAAGGGCGTCCGCAATTTGCGGACCAATTCACCACACGTCCGCAATTTGCGGACGGATTCACATTCCGTCCGCAATTTCTAGACATATTTGGGACGGTTCGTCGGGAAATAATCATCTCAGTCCGTAATCCATCCAGAATCGGTCTTAAGATTTTCTATTTAATCTCTCCTCTTCTACTCGTTTCTCACACACAAATCTCATATATTTCTCTTCATATCTCGTTATCGTTTCTGATTATAATGACATCGTCGTCGAGATCGAATATTTTCGTTTCGAGATAGTGGATGTATAGAAGAATTGATCCGGAAACTCAAAGTGTATCGAAGGAGTTTGTAGAAGGCGTTACACAGTTTATGACGGTGGCGACAAATCAACAAGTTTATAGAGAAAATGGTAAGTTGGTTTGTCCATGCGTAAAATGCAAAAATGAAAAATTCGTTAATGAGAAAACCATTTGGAATCATCTCTATTTAAGAGGGTTTACTCCAAATTATTTTATTTGGTTATCTCATGGAGAGAATTTTGCACCACGACCCAGTAATGTTGTGGAAAATTTTAGTAGGGGTATCGTAAATGATGATGTGTCTCAGACTTTTCAAGATGTAGAAAACCCTTATGTAGAAATGGTGCAAAATTCATTCGTCGAAAAAAAACGAAGATGAAAATATTGAATACCCGAATGAAGAAGCAAAAAATTTTTTTTGAAATGTTAGAAAGTGCTAGGCATCCACTTAATGATGGTTGTAGAAGTGGTTTATCACGGTTGTCTTTATCTGCACAGTTGATGAATTTGAAGACAGAAAATAATCTTTCTTGGAATTGCATGGATTCTATATCGCAATTAGTAAGAGATTATTTGCCTGAAGATAATAATGCAGTCGAGTTATATTATGAAACAAATAAGATGATGAGATCATTGGGTTTATTGTCGTATCAAAAGATTGATGTTTGCCAAGACAACTGTATGATTTTCTGGAAAGAAACTTCGGATTTGATCAATTGTCTATTTTTTGGAAAAGATCGATTTTATTTGACAAGAAATGGAAAATCGATTTTGTTTCGTCGTATGTGGTATTTACCAATTACAGACAGGATAAAAAGATTGTATCAATCGGAGAAGACCACAAGCGACATGAGATGTCATATCGAGCATTCAAGTTCTGATAGAGAAATGTGTCATCCCTCAGATGGTGAGACGTGGAAACACTTTAACAAGGTATATCCTGATTTTTCAGTTGAGATTCGAAACGTTTATTTAGGCCTTTGCACTGATGTTTTTAATCCATTCGGGATGTCTGGGAGAAATTATTCGTTGTGTCTAGTTATTATGACACTGTATAATTTACCACCAGATATGTGCATGAAGCGTTAGTTTTTGTTCTTAACAATATTGATTATCGTGCCTAATCATCCGAAAAAATGTTTGGATATATTTCTTCAACCACTGATTGAATAATTGAAAGAATTATAGAAGGGAGTTCCAGCGTAAGACGTTTCGAGACGAAAAAATTTTATATTAGGGGTGGGTGTTTCGGGTTTCGAGACGGGTTCCTCGGGTTCGGGTTGGGTTCGGGTTCTCCGAGTTTTAAAAAATTGAACCCATAAAAACCCATTTGGTTTTTGGGACGGGTTCCGTGGGTTTCGAGTTGGCTTCGGGTTGTTCGGGTTCTGAAATATTGAATCCAAAAAAACCTGAATTGTATTCGGGTTCTTCGGGTTCTTCAAGAAAATTCCATCAGCCCTCGCCGTCGTGCTGGGCGTCGCCGGAGCAATCAGGGCCTCACTGAAAGTCAGACCATAAGACAGACCGAGAGTGCTCTTACAGAGCCACTTCACGAAGAAGGTGGCGATTCTGTCCCCGAGCCCTGACTTGACGAACCCACGAGCGAAGAAGAAGGAATCACGGTCAACCATATGACTTCGCTCGTGAATGCCAAGAATGTCGCGGAGAACGACAGAGTTCGAGTGACAATCGAGGTGGTGAGCCGATGAAAGCCCATGCGCCGACTGGAAGAGGGCTGAGGACGAGACCTACGATGGTGGAGAGGAAAATCGAGAGCAATTGCCAACCTTGAGGCGTGATACCCTCTGGTATAGGAACTGCAAAGCGAAGTACGAGACCAACGGAAACGGAGAGGGTCAAAGGAAGGATCTTAGCCCCCTGAGCCGGCGGAGAAGGAAGTTTCGATGGCGAAGGAGCGGGGGCATTTTGGGATGTCATGGAGATGCGTTAGGAGAGACGGGGAGTGGGTTTGAGCAGGGGATAGGAAGAGATGGAAGCAGGTTTGAAAGAGAGAGATCGAATGGTGGAGGGAGAGAAACTTAGGGTTTTTTTTGTTTTCGGGTTCCTCGGGTTCTCCCGAACCCAACCCGGACCGACCCGAACCCATTCTCCCGAACCGGACCGACCCGAACCCATTCGGGTTCCAGATTCAGAACCCATATGGGTTTTAGACAGAACCCATTTATCTCGTGGGTTGGGTTTTTTGGGTTGGGTCGGTTCGGGTCGGTCCGGGTAACCCGAAACGCCCACCCCTATTTTATATTACGAGGTGCTCTTATGTGGACAATAAGTGATTTTCCTGCTTATAGTATGCTATCTGGGTGGACAACGCATGGTCGATTGGCTTGTCCATATTGCATGGAGGAAACAGATTTCTCAGTTGAAATATGGACGAAAGACGAGTTGGTTTGATTGTCATCGCCGTTTTCTTCCTCCTGATGATACACTATGACGCAACAAGAGGAATTTCAAAAGGAATATTGTTGTGCGGAAATCTCCTCCTCCATTTTTGACCGGCGAAGAGATATTATAATACGACTTTTTGCTTTGGGTATTCCAAGGAGTATAGATTGCGGAGGAAACAATCATCCAAGAATTGATGGTTATGGAATTACCCATAATTGGTACAAGAAGAGCATATTTTGGGATCTGCCGTATTGGAAAAATCTGAAGCTTCGCCACAATCTTGATGTCATGCACATATATAAAAAAATTTCGATAATATCATCAATACGGTAATGAATGTCACAGGAAAAACGAAGGATAACATTAAATCACGGAAGGATCTCGCAGAGTATTGCTCACGGAAGGATTTACATATAAGTGGAGATGGTAAAGCTTCAGTTCCGATATTCAGATTGTCTAAAAATATAAATTGTTGAATTGGTTGAAGGAAGACGTGAAATTTCCTGATGGTTATGCATCTAACATCGGAAGGTGCGTCGATATTTATGGAGGAAAGTTATCAGGGATGAAAAGTCACGATTGTCATGTATTCATGCAACGACTACTTCCCATATGTTTTTCTGAATTGATGGACAAATATGCACACGAAGCAATTGGAGGTATCATGATTATTTTACATAGAATAATTAGTGATTAATAATTTATAGAAATATTAATTGTAAAATAAACTAATTAATATATTTGAATTTTCAGGTATTGGCATATTTTTCCGAGATTTATGTGCGAGAAACTTAAGTGTAGATGTGGTTCGTAGAGTTAAAAGTAACATAGTTACACTACTATGCAATTTGGAGAAGATTTTCTCACCATCATTCTTTGATGTTATGGAGCATCTGACAGTTCATTACCACACGAAGCTGCATTAGGAGGTCAAGTTTAATTTCGTTGGACTTATCCATTCGAGCGATTTATGTTCCACTTTAAGAAAAAAGCCAAACAAAAAGCTCGTTCAGAGGGTTCAATTGTGGAACAATACGTGAATGAGAAGATATCGTTCTTCACTTCTTACTACTTCGAGCCACATGTTCAAACGCGAAGTAGAAATCCAGACAGATGTTTTGATGGTGGTGTGGCATTTTCATATCCAGTACCAGATGTTCCAGATATATTTTGTGGAGTTGGTGGAACAGCTGGTAAGGCGAAAGAGATATGGCTATCACAACGAGATCTACACATCGCACATACGTATGTTTTACTCAACTGTGAATATCTACTACATATGTTTTACTTAACTGTGAGTATCTACGGCCTTTTGAAAGATAACATCCTATAAATATATAGATTCAATTGCGTATGCGTATTTTATTTGTAATATTAACATAATGTTTCTGATATTTTTCAGGATGTTTGATGATGTATTGAAGAATACATATATGAATATTGATGAATCTCAACTCCAAGAACTTAAAGAAAGAGATTTCTCCGCATGGATAAGACAATATGTAAGTAAATGATAGATATATATTATTGTTAAAGGAAGAGATTTCTCCCCATGGATAAGACGTTTATATCGATGATTGTTTCATTAAATGCATATTGAGATTGACAATCACCCGTTATGGCTACGCGATCTTGTTAAAGGGCCAACTCTAAAAGTTACGAGTTGGTCAATGTATTTTACACGTGGTTACAACTTTCATACTTACGAGCACGGAAAATTGAAGTCAACTATGAACTATGGTGTATGTGTGAAAGGTGAAAGCTATTGTGAATCGACCGACGAACCACCTTTTTATGAGATTTTGAAAGATATTTTGCAATTGGAATATCCATGTATTAATACTAATAATACCAAAATTTTCCTTTCGATACCACGTATGATATTTTCGAATATGTTGACTTATATTTGCCATTTTTTGTAGGTTACGTCGATTTAAGAGTGATGTTATTCCGATGTGATTGGTTTGATCCAATAAACGGTCGAGGAATAAGAATAAACAAATTAGGTGTCGTAGAAATTAATTCTACAAGAAGATATACAAAATACGAGCCTTTTATTCTTGCGTCACAAGCCGATCAAGTTTGTTATGTTTTCTATCCACATAACAGACGATCTTCAGGTTGGCGTTTCGTAATGAAGATACTTCCAAGGGGTAAATTTATCGACAACAGAGAAGAACAACAATTGGCCATGCAACAACAAACCACCGAGATTGTTGCTATTGATGAAGTTACAATTGAGGCATTGGCACATGGTGAAGTCGAAGAAATTGAAGATGAAGCGATAGAAGGAAACGAAGAAGATGAAAATTTTGAATCAAATTCAGAATCACAAGAATCGACGAAAGAATTATGTGACTCTGAATCAAATTTAGACGTTTAAAGAATTGTTATTTTTAACTTTATATTGTATTAACGAAATATATATATATAAGGTTTTTTATGAATTGTTCCCTCGGTCGAAACCCAACCCTCGGTCGAAACTCGTCCCTCTGTCGAAACCCGACCCTCGGTCGAAACCCGACCCTCGGTCGAAACCCGACACTCGATCGAAACCCGTCCCTCGATCGAAACCTGACCCTCAGTCAAAACCCGTCCTTCGGTCGAAACCCGATCCTCGGTCGAAACCCGTCCCTCGGTCGAAATCCGTCCCTCGATCAAAACCCGACCCTCGGTCGAAACTTGTCCCTCGGTCGAAACCCGTCCTTCGGTCGAAACCCGTCCCTCTGTTGAATCCCATCCCTTGGTCGAAACCTATCCCTCGGTCGAAACTCGTCCCTCGGTCAAAACCCATCCCTCCCATCTCTCGGTCGAATATCCTATTTACGGACGGCTTAGGGACTAAAATGGGTGTCGGTCTGGAATTTCCGGACGGGTCGCGTAACCATCCGGAAATAGTCTCGAAATTCCGGACGGGTCGCGAATCCCGTCCAGAAATGGTCTCCAAGTTCCGGACGGGTCGCGACCCGCGTCCGGAATTGGTCGTGAAATTCCAGACGGATCGCGACCCCTGTCCGGAATCGGTCCTTAAATTCCGGACGGGCCGCGACCCCCATCAGGAATCGATCCTTAAATTTCGGATGGGTCTTAACCCCGTCCGCAATTGTTTATTTATTCCCGACCGTGGGTTTGTTTCCTCACAACCTCTCAGCCGAAATTTTCTCCTTGTTCGCCCAGCAGTCCGTATTCAGTCCGACGCCCGTCCGCCATCCGTCCGCCGCCCGTCCGACAGTCGTCTACCGCTCGTCCACCAGCAGTCCGCCAAGGTAACGTTCTCTCCATTGTATCGTTTACGTTTTTCATGGTTTTATTATTTTAACGTTCTCTTAATACCACAGCCCGTCCGTCGAGGGTCCGTCGCCCGTCCGCCGAGGGTCCGCCGCCCGTCTACCAGCCATCCGCCGCTCGTCGCCAGCATTCCGCCAAGGTATATTTATATGTACATATTTATAAATATATATACATAACTTTGATATACAAAAATGTCGTTATAGTATATATCAATATTTATATGTGTATATATGTAAATATATGAAATTTTGTATCATATTATGGAAAATTTAGCTAAAAACGAGTAATAAATTATGTAGATTAGTGAAATATATATTTATGTATTAAGTTATGTAGATAAGTTGTTCGATTAAATGTCTAAATGATATATATGTGTATTAAGTTATGTAAATGATATATATGTATATTAAGTTATTAAGTTATGTAAATGAGGTGTCGATGAAATGGCTAAATCAATACACATATTAGTAAGTTATTTTGTTAAAAAAAACATTAGTAAGTTATAAAAAAAACATATATTAAGTTATATGTTTTTTTAAATTAAAAACACATATATTAAATTATATGTGGTTTTAATTTTATATTAAAATTAATTAATGTTTAATTAGCAACTAAAATTTTAATATAAAATTGAACTTTTAAATTACAATATTAGTATGTCGTGTCGTGTTGGAAGAGCCGGTAACAAAAGAAACCGCTCAACATCTGAAGAAAGTGCTAAAAAGTTATATCCTAATTTTGCAGCTAAGAGTCAAAACGTTTATTTAGACCTCTGCACTGATGGTTTTAATCCATTCGGGATGTCTGGGAGAAATTATTCGTTGTGGCCAATTATTATGACACTGTATAATTTACCACCAGATATGTGCATGAAGTGTGAGTTTTTGTTCTTAACAATATTGATTCTCGGGCCTAATCATCCGAAAAGAAATTTGGATATATTTCTTTAACCACTGATTGCAGAATTGAAAGAATTATAGAAGGGAGTTCCAGCGTACGACGTTTCAAAACGATAAAATTTTATATTACGAGGTGCTCTTATGTGGACAATAAGTGATTTTCCAGCTTATAGTATGCTATCTGGGTGGACAACGCATGGTCGATTGGCTTGTCCATATTGCATGGAGGAAACAGAGCGGGATATGGGATAAGTGCGCATACTGCTGGTTCCCGCTCTTTCGCAGAGGTTTACGAAGATATGGTAAGATCTAAAATTTTTTAAAGTTTTATTACGAGTGACATTTATTTAATAGGTAAAACATCAAATTTGTTTTAGACGAAGCACATACTGCTGGTTCCCGCTCTTTCGCGGAGGTTTACGAAGATATGGTAAGATTTAAATGTTTTTTAAGTTTTACTAGGAGTGACATTTGTTAATACGTAAAACATCAAATTTGTTTTAGAGGAAAGAGAAAGGATGTGAACCGTCGTACGTGGAATTGTTAGAACGTACACAGAAGAAAAAATCCGACGGTTCATGGGTAGATGCCAGGGCAAAACAAATTCACGACGATATTGTCAACATGGCATCGAAATGAGTGTCCCAAATCCCGCCAAGAGAAGATGGGGCGAGTCGGACTCTTTCTCAAGAAGAATACAACGAGATGTATTTCGAGGTAAATTTAGTACAATTTTACAACAAATTTTTTATTAATAATTTAAATTTAAATCAAATGTCAATAGTTTTTGTAGCACGTAACACCGTACAAAGGTCATCTATTTGGTCTTGGAGGAATATCATCAAACCATGCGAGTTCCTCCAAAGGCAAGGAAAAGGTCGCGAACGAGGAATTACAAAACACAATCTCGGAGATGAAAGCACAATTACAATAACAAAGTTCAGAGTTCAATGCTCTGCAAAGAAAAGTTTAACGATTAAGAAGGAAACGTGAGCAGTGGCTCAGAATGATGAAGGCACACATGCCCACTATCAATTGGGATACGGTCGAAAACAATGATGATGACGATGATAATTCCCAATTACCACCTACTAATTTGTAAATGGATAATTTTAATATTGTATGAATACTATTTATTTAATTTCAATTTTAGTTTTTTAAATTTTTGTTTTTATTTTTAAAAAAATTCCGGACGGGAACAGTGCCGTCAGGAAATTTTTGGCACGAAATCGTCGGGTTTTGCATCGATTTCCGGACTAACCTTTTCGTCCGAAATTGCGGATGGTTTGTGGAATACATATACCGTATATATTTGCGGACGGATTGCGGATGGAAATTGGTTGGCGACGCTCATTTGCGGACGGCGCTTACCCGTCCCTAATCCGTCCCGAATCAGATTTCCGGACGGATTAGGGACTGATTTGTCAGTCCCTAATTCGTGAATTTCTTGTAGTGTTAGAGTGGTTTAAACATGAGCACAGTACACGTTGTACACACACGTTGACACACGTTGTGCGAACATTGTATACAACGTGGTTGTACACACACGTTGTGCACGTTGTACACAAACATTGAACGAACGTTGTTCACCCGTTGTGTACAACGTTTGTGGTAGCACTTAGCACCAACATTGTACACAACATGTTGGTACAACGTTCGTGTTAGTACATAGCACAAACGTTGTACACATCGTGTGCACGATGTTCGTGGTAGTATTTAGCACGAACGTTGTACACAACGTGTGAACACAACATTCGTGGTAGCACTTAGCACGAACGTTATACACAACGTGTTTGCACAATATTTCTGGTAGCAGTTATCATGAATGTTGTCCATAACATGTGTGCACAATGTTGGTGCTAGCACTTACCACGAAAGTTGTGTACAACATGTGGGTACAATGTTCATGCTAGGTGCTACCACGAATGTTGTGCACACACGTTGTGGACAACGTTCGTGCTAAATACTACCACGAACGTTGTGTACAACATGTGTGCAATCCAAAATAATAACAATAATAATAGAACTCTAATGATTAAAATCCATAGTAATAATACAAATAACGATTAAAAAAGGTTCATCAATTTCAAGGGTACCGAAACACATGTTCTAATAACATAACAACAAATTAATTACTTGAAATCAAATATTATTGTTGGTAGACCCTGTTGGGGGAAGAACCCGAAGCACAAATGTTGTTCCATTGGAAACCAGTTTGAATGTGATGGAACAACCCTCATTTTGTCTATTTTCATGACAAAAAGTTCTCCAACTTCCTCTGATGCAAGCGGGACCACTACTCAAGGGTCTCAAATCTAACGACCACGAGCTTCCTTGATCGTTCATCAATATTATCTTACATCTTCTACTGATCAGACTGTTCAACCTCGAAAATCCTATTCAGAAGATTCTGCACCATCACCCAAGTTACATCAGTAAGCATGATTAACAATCGAATAAAGAACCAAAGTGATATATGATGAATCAGTTTGTAGTCACTTACCACTGCATCTGCGGTCAGATTAGAATGTGTGGTCGTTGTCGTAAAATAGATTTGATCAGAAGAAGATGACCATGCTTCTGCTTTTGATAATGATGATGATGAATATTGCATATTACACACATCGTCTCCAGAACCAGTGATGTAGAAAACCGTCACATTCGCGACGAAAAACTACAAAGTCACCAAATCGAAAATCATGTTCCTTGGCAAAATCTTTTCATCGTCTATGAATCTAGGGTTGTCTAACTTGACTTCCCACGTTTTGTTAGACACCGATTTAAAAGTTTTTGTGTTGTTGTTCCTCGTTCTTCCTTCGATATGCTCATCGAAAAACTTCCACGGAATGTCCTACAACAAAAAGCAAAAGAGAAAAAATAGTCATATCTCTACATTTTGTTATGTAACAGACCGAGAGAGACAGATGGAGGAGATTATAAGGTAATGGTCGAGATAGCTAAGAAGAATCACTTGGAAGCAATATGAAAAAATGTGGGGTTTGAGACATTTTCGATAGAGAATTTTTCAAAGATTTTAGAGAGAAGACAGAGTCAGAGACAAGATCGGAGAGAAAAGATATGGGATTCATCTCAAATGGGAAATAATGAGAGTGTCGTATTTGAAAAAAAGGCAAAAGTTCGCATTCGAAAAGACATGAGTTTGACATCGAATCCATAGAAACGATAAAACGTGTTGTACAACCTACGACCAACTTTGAACACACGCTGTACACGTGTGGTACGTGTGTACAAAATTGAGTACAGATTGTACACAATGTGTGGTACAACATTGTAATTTAACATGTATATACAATGTTCAACATTATACCACGTGTGTACAACATTCGTGCTAAATTCTACCAAGAACATTGTACACGTGTGTGATACAATGTTAGTACTAATTTTTTACCACGAATATTTTAAATGTGTGTGTGATACAACATGTATAATTCAACGTATATACAATGTGTATAGTTCAACAACGTATCATTTAAATGATACGTAGAAAAATTTTCAAAAATTTCTCCATGACATCAAAGAGATATAAGATAATTTTTTTTTAAATTTTGGAGACGATAACTACCACATTTCTCATATAAAAAAAATATTTACAGTAAATATATTAAAATTAATATTCTATTTTCTATCTAAAAAATAAAAAATTTACTAAATTAATTATTAAATTAATTATTAAACAAGATTATTTTAATAAAATAACATTGAAATATAGATTAATTATTCAAACAAAATCATTTCAAAAATTGAATCATTGACTAATAACTTTAAATGTTAAGAACTTAACTCATATGTAGATGTTTTAAATATATATATATATATATCATTTTTTTCTCCTTATTGCGTAGCTTGTGTCTTCCATTTTCACAAAAAACTCTTGGACTTTAGACATTACATAAGGAAAAGTAGTAGCGGTAGCCGAACTGGAAGATTGCCAAAGGACTTAGATCGGAGTCAAGCCAACCACACCTGCCATACGAACCCATGGTTAAGATGAGCAAACGAGACGAACATTCAGTCTTATGACTATTGCTTTAAACTGTTCCAAGCATGATACAATGTCAAATGCTGAAGGGGTGGCAAGTCTGAGGAAGATATATAAACCGATAATATGTCTCATCCGTTTGTCTTAAGTGTAGTTATGTTTCGCATTGAGAGGAAACATAGAATCCATTGTTATATTATGTTATTCCACACGTTTCGTTAAGACAAAAATCATAAACTCATATATATGATTTTGGACGATACTAGACTGTTTCTGGATTGAATCGGGTCCAATAATGTTGAAGCAGAATTGAACAAAAGAAAACGGAGTAAAGGGACAGAGAAGTTCAGCCATACCGCATGCCAATCTGCCGCCTGCGTTGCCGGTGGTAAGACTAAGCTCATGTCCACCTATAGAGTTAAAATCCAAGAGAAGAGAGCAAATACTCAACCAAAAATTCGAGAAAAGTTTTCAAAGCTTGGCAAGGGTCAACTTGAGTTCATGTTAATCAACTTGAGTTCGTAGTTAAACTGAAGATATTTTCTCTAGAGCATTTGCATCAAATGATGTAACTGATAGAACTGAATCTTCGTATTTCGGTTTACCCTTTCCTAGGTCATCCTCAAGCTCATGAACCACAAGGGCTCTTCCAACTACTGAATTCGGACCACTCAGAGGAATCTGCATAATTGATCAGAAATCGGCTTCCCATTAGAGAATAAATGCAACAAAAGAGAAACTATATGATAAACACACCTGATTGTCCACAATTGTAGCCTCTGCCACTCCTGTTGCGTTACAAAAACGGTAGGTATTAATAGAGATGCAAGATAAAACATCAAAGTTTGAAGAGGATGCAATACCATCAGCATTGGCAATTATGTTTCCCAGGTCACCCGCATGACGGATTTCATCTTCAGGAGCTCCATGTGTCATACTGTTAGGGTTGAAATGCGGTCCTTTGAAAATTAAACACAAGTTAACATCAAACATCAGTATCAAGCAATCTTCATCAAATCCAATATCCATAAGAAGATCAATGCACAACCTGTTGACATGCATCCGTTTGTTGTGTCACCAAACTCATGCTGGAAAACACGTGGACCAGTATCAGTATTTTACTAACATAACCAATCAAGAAATAGAAGAAGGATGATGATCCGATGAACACTAACAAGATGAAATCCATGAAGCCCTGGAGTGAGGCCGGTGATGCGAACATTCACAGTCGTAGGACCTGTTAACCATGAACAAGCATGTATCTCATTTACTCCAACCAGTTAAATTCAACAAACATTTCCATGGTCAGGATCAAGGAAAATCAAACTAACAAGTAATCTAATAGAATACAAGTAATGCATCCGACAGAAGTCTTACAAACTCACATAAAACTTAAGACAAAGGAAAGATGTCATCAAAATCAGTTAAAATTCTGCTTTAAACATCAAAACATAAATGCCCAGATTGGTTAAACACTACCACAAACCACAAAACTCTGACAAACACTTCAGTGCATAACGCAAGATGATAGTACATTCTTAAAGCTTATTCTTTCATCAAATCACCTACATCTTTTACACATTGGACCAAAACAGTTACATGATAGAATCCAATCGAGTGTGAAGACAAATCCAAAGACATTTAACACTCTTTATAGAAACCAAACCCGAGCTAAATCTGATGCAAATCAAAAGGTGACCTAACAACGACACAAGAATCCTAAAACCTGAAACCCATCTTGAAATGCGAACCAAAATAGTAAAACAAGAAAAAAAGAAACCCAGATGATAAAAGGTAATCGAAAGCATGCTGATGAGTACGAGAAAGGGAGACGGACCCTCGTCCTCTTGGGTCAGAGTGACGACCCCTTCAACTTCGGAGTTGCCCTTGAGCACAGCCACAGCCTTCTTCGTGGCCGCAACCACGGTGAGCGTTCTCGCTGGAGCTCTGCCAGAGAGGGAAACCGAGCGGCGGCAGAGGAGGCTGACGGAGACGCCGCGGAATGAAGAACGCAGACGATGAGAAGGAGGAGATAAAATTAATGAAGTGGGCTTCGATGATGGACAAAGGAGAGCCTGAGAGGGCAAGGAGAAAGTGAGGATTGATTGCGCAGCCATGGCTGCTCTTTGCTGAATTTGCTTCTGCCGCTTCTTCGAGTTAATTTTTTTCTTTGAGGATGGGATAATGATATGTGGATTTGTGTTGTGGGCTTTATCTTTGGGGTTTCTCTCTCTCTCTCTTTTTTTTTTCTCAAATCTATCCGAATTTGTTACCCATTTAAAAAAAGTATTTTAAAGAAGTTTCTTACGTAAATTCATTATTTAACGAAAAATTACATTTTATAGATTCTATTCGATATCTATAAAAGAATGGAAGCTCCACTTCTCCTTTACTATCTCTTTCTAAATAACAAAATTTATTCCAATCTTGTTTGAAATATGCATGCTTTAGGATTGTTCTTTTTAGTTTGTAAATATATTATATTGTGTTATTTTATATTTATTAGAATATAGATTTACAAAAATTTATATATAATCAATAAATTTGTGAAATTTTGAACTAATTTTTTGATAAAATTATATCCAAATATTTACATCATGGATCGAAGTTTTTGTTGATTAAGATTCCAATTTTTATTTATTTTGTTAGCTTTTTTTCTCTTATTAAAGAATGATACAAAAAGACATACACAAGTATATACACACACAAGAGAGAAGACCAGCGATAGCTCTCGATAAAATAATAATGAAAATGTTCTGATTTGTGTGTATTTTAGGTTAGGTTATATATATATATATAGGCACAATTATAAATATATCTTTCACTATTATCCGTTCAAATTGGTGCGTGCAAGTTATGTAACCCCAACTTGAGAACAAAAGATTCAAACTCCTTGCGACTGAGAGTTTTAGTGAGAATATCGGCTAGTTGAAGTTTGATGGGGACATAACGCGTGGTAAGAACTCCTGCAACTAGTTGATCGCGTACCAAATGACAATCCACCTCGATATGTTTGGTGCGTTCATGAAAAGTTGGATTGGCACTAATATGTAACGCAACCTGGCTATCACAATGCAAGATCATTGGCCGAGAATGGCAAACCCCAAGGCTGAAGGCGAGGTTCTTAAGCCACAACAATTCGTGAACCGTCATGACCATTGTACGATATTACGTTTCGACGGATGATGTAGACAAAGTAGGTTGCTTCTTTGTCTTCCATGAGATAGGTGACATACCAAGTTGAATAAACCATCCGGTAACCGATTTTTTTAGAAATGGGACAACCGGCCTAATTTGAATCACACCATGCTGTAATATGCAAATCTTGATGTGCATGAAGAAGTATACATTGACCAGGATTGGACTTGATATATCGTACAACATGTAGGGCTGCTTGCCAATGATCAATGGTAGGAGTCTGCATAAATTGAGAAATGAGATGTATATTGTATGATAAGTCAGGTCGACTAACACCAAGATAGACGAGTCGACCAACCAATCGGCAATACTTCTCGGGATCGAAGAATTGTGCAGACTCTGATAATGCTAGACGATGATTTTGATCCAGAGGAAAAGTGGTTGGTGGAGCCAAGGGGACTAGCCTCAGAGATAATATCCAAAGCATATTTATGCTGGCACAAATAAATACCCTGAGGACTTCATACAACCTCAATGCCCATGAAATACTTAAGAACTCCTAGATCCTTCATACAAAAACAAGAGCATAAATATTCCTTAATTTTTTGAAGAGCAAGAGGAAAGTTACCAACAACAATAAGATCATCCACATAAATCAGAACATGTAATCGTATGCGTCCTGTTGAATACGTAAATAAGGAATAATCGGCATATGACTATCGAAAACCATATATTTGTAGCGTTGTCACAAGTTTGGCAAACCAACAACATGGCGTCTGTTTCAATCAATACAATAATTTTTTGAGTCTGCACACCTGATCAGGTTCAGATGCACGAAAACCTGACGGAAGCTTTATATATACTTTGAACGACCGACAAGAGGTGACACACAAACCACCTGCTCCAACAACCATCGACGCAGTTACAGAGGAACACGTACCAATTCCGGCGAAGGGAAACTTCGAACGACACAACTCCAGCAGCAACGTTGTTGAAACACATGGTCGCTACAATATATATATATTGTTGAAACACATGGTCGCTACAATATAAATATTAGAGTAGTGATACATATATAGGCACAATTACAAATATATCCTTCATTATTAAAGAATAAATATTTTTTATTTTGCTACAATATATTTTGTCGGGAAGTCACCATCGAATTGCACGGTCGCGATGGGTCACATAGTCTTATTGAAACATAGGGTCCTATTGGGTCACAGAGTCATATTGAAACACATGGTCGCATTGGGTCACAGAGTCTCATCGAATCGCACGGTCGCACTGGGTCACAGAGTCTCATCGAGTCGTATAGTTGCACTAGGTCACAGGGTCATATTGAAACATAGGATCGCACTGGGTCACAAAGTCTCATCGAATCGCACGGTTGTACTAGGTCACATAGTCATATAGAAACACAAGTTAGCACTGGGTTATAGAGTCTCATCGAGTCGCACGATCGCACTGTGTCATAGAGTCTCATCGAGTTAGCATCAATTGATCCATATATGTGACCATGCGACCCATGCGACCTTCAATTGGCATTAATTAGTTTGACATTGTAAATGTATAATTTTGATTGGTTTTTGTCATTTAATCCTTATAAATCCATAAATTCGTCGAGTAAGCATCTATTATATGCGACCAACGATCCATGCGACCCACAATTGCATTAATTAGTTAGACGTTGTAAATGTATTATTTTTTATTGGTTTTGTCCTTTCCTCTTTTTAAATCCATAAATTCGTCGACTTCGCATCTATTGATCTATATATGTGACCAATCGACCCATGCGATGCTGTAAATGTATTATTTTCACCATGCGATCCATAAATTAGTTTGGCGCTCTAATTGTATTATTTTCACCAAAATTCCCTCCGAACTTTTCACCAAAATTTCAAAAAACATAACAGTGTGGTAAAAGGTTGTCACAACCTTTCTCCTCCGTCGATTTGATGTCAAGGTCCTGTCTTTTCGAATTTTAGGCGTTCCCTTTTTTTGAATAATGATATATTCTCTCTCTAACTCTCATCATATTCCACTTATCTTTTGCTCTAACACTCACAATGTCTCGGCTTTGAAAATGTCATATTTCCTTCATTTCGTCCAAATCATTCTTCCGAACTATTTGGAGTACTACCTTGTAATATCCTTCATCTGTGTCTCTGTTGGTATGTTACATGTAGTAGTGTTCTAAAAATCCCGTCTAGACGTCGCCTAGGCGCCGCCTAGGCGTTAGGCGCTCCTTGGCCGCCCGATTAATTTCTAGGCGGTCATTTTAAAAAAAAACTGACGTCAAAACGATGTCGTTTTGGTACTTAAAGAAAAAACTAACAATGACATATATCCATGCGTTTATCTTTTATCGACTTTGCCATCGTCATTTCATTTGTCTTCTTCTATCTATTGCATCGTTTATTGTCTTCATCTGAATCTTTTGTCCTTGCATTCATATCTCATTCTCGTATTTGCCTTTATCCTTGTTTTTCTTATCTTCTATCGTCTCTCGTATGTTGTCATCGTCTTCATCTTTTGTCATCGCCTTCATTTCTCATCTTCATATTTGTTTCATCTCCACCCTTGGCTTCATCTCTCATATTCGCCCTCGCCTTTGCCCTTGTCTTGGTCAAACATCATCCTCACTCGACAACCATTTTCTATATTTTGTTTGTTTTATATTGTTTGTCATTGTAAGTTTGATATTGTAAAATTTGATACTTATAATTTTTTTTATAAATACTAAACTTTATTTATTTATATGTTTTTTATAAAATTAAGTACTTATAAATATTTGAAATTAAATATTTATATTATAATTACATTAAATAAAAATAAAATATATATATATATCCGCCTAACCCGCCTAGACACCGCCTAGGCCTCGTCTAGACGCTCTGGACGCTAGACGCTGGGTGTCCGCCCGCCTAGCGCCTAGCGCTTTCTTGAACCTTGCATGTAGATAATGTACAAGTTGATTTTGTTTTTTCTTTTTTGTTACAGAATATTCCGAGGAAGTTCTTCGATGTACATATTGACGGAAAACGAGGGACAACAACACGACAACACTTAAATCGAATGTGTCTTACAAAACATTGGAAGTCAAGTTAGATGGCTCCAGATTCACTGATTGATGGAAAGATTTCTCCAAGGATCATGATTTTTGTATTGGGGATTTCGTAGTGACATAGTTTTTAACGTTACCGGTTTCGGAGAAGATATGTGTAATATGAAATATGCATCATCAAACGCAGAAGCAAGGTCATACTCTTCTACTCAAATGATTTTCACGGCAACCGCCATGCCTTCAAATCAAGTTGTAGATGCATTGGTAAGTGACCTCAAATCGATTCATCATATATCACTTTGGTTATTTATTCGACTTTTAATAATTTCTACTGATGTAACTTGGGTGATGTCGCAGACCCTTCCGATAGGATTTGCGAGGTTGAGCGGTTTTAACGGTAGACGATGTAAGATAATGTTGTAACGATTAAGGAAGGGCATGGTCGATAGATTTGAGGCTCGTGAGTCGTGGTGCGCTAGCATCAGAAGGGGTTGGAAAAATTTTGTCACAAAATGGACAAAATGAGGGATGTTCTCACACATTCGAACTGGTCTCCAATGGAGCAATACCTGTGCTTCAGTATGTCTCACCAATAGGGTTTAACAACACCATTGTTTGATTTCTGTTGTATTTTGATTGGTTTGAACTTCCCTTGAACAACAACATTCCTTTGAACTTCGTTTTTGCATTTGGTTGGTTTTTTACTATTATTTTTGTAGTCACTATTATTAGTATCGGTATTATTGTTAATCCACTATTATTGTTAATCTACTATTATTTTGGATTTACTATTACTACGACCAATGCAACCATTGCGACCATTGCGACCTTGGACCCCTACGACCATTGCGACCCTTGTACCCCTGCGACCCTTTGACCCTTGCGACCATTGTTATTGCGATCCTTGGACCCCTTTACGATCCTTGGACCCCTACGAACTTTTGACCCCTTTACGACCCTTGCATCCATTGATATCCTTATACCCCTGCGACCTTTGAACCCCTATGACCCTTGAACCCCTTTGCAACCCTTGGACCCCGGTGACCCTTTGACCCATTTGCGACCATTGTGAACCTTGTACCCCTACGACCCTTGGATCCCTACGACCCTTTGACTCCTTTGCGACCATTGATCTCCTACGACCCTTGTACCCCTGCGACCCTTTGACCCCTTTGCGACCATTGAAACCCTTGTACCCCTGCGACCTTATGACCCTTTGACACCTTTGCGACCCTTGGACCCCTGCGACCCTTTGACCCCTTTGGGACCCTTGCGACCCTTGTACCTCTACGACCCTTGGACCTTGTGACCCTTGTATCCCTACGACCCTCTGATGACCCCTTTGCGACCCTTGGTTTCCTGTGACCCTTTGACCCCTTTGCGACCCTTGTACCCCTACGACCCTTGGACCCTTGCGACCCTTTGACCCCTTTGCAACCAATGTGACCTTGGACCCATGCGACCATTAAGACCATTGTGACCCTTGTACCTCTTGCTACCTTTTGACCCTTGCGACCCATGGACCATTGTGACCATTACAAATCAAGTTCAAATAAATATGAATCGAATTAAAAAATAATAATTTATACAAATAATATGAATCAAGTTCAAGGATGACATGATGTGATGCCATTAATCTCGGGGTACAGGGATACATCTGTAAAGTATATATGTATAGGGGTATATAAGTCTTTTTGTAATTAGGTCTAACTTTTGAACTTTTGTATATTTAGCCGTTTTGAATCAATCAATCTGATTTCAAATTATTATGGTATCAGAGCACAAAGTCTAACGACGCAACAAACTCTCCTAAAAATCCGGCGGCCTCTCCTCCCCTCTCCAACCGCCGCCGCCGCCACTCTTTCTTGCGGCCGCCGATCACCCTCTCCCTATCCTCTGGCCGTTCATCCCTCTCCTCCCTCCCCAGCCGTCGTACCATCACGTACGACCCTTGCCAAAACAAAAAACGCACCAAAATCCTAAATTTCCAGCCGTCATCCTCCACACCTCCTACCGGCCCGATTTCACCGCGTCTCGGGTCGCCGCTCGTATCTTGTCCCGCGCCGCGCTCCGTTGCTGCTCCATCGCCGGTCTCCTCCCCTACAAACCCTAGATCTACTACTCCAACCCTAGATCTAAATCTCCAAACCCTAATTCGTACCTCTCTTGCTCCACTTCCACCGCCTAACCCGTTTTTTCTCGCCTCCCGGATCGCCCCTCCTCCTTCGTCCTACACCGCGTCCGTTGGTTACCCCGTCGCGGCCACCGATCCTCTATCAATCTACCCTAGATCTAATCTAAGATCTAACCCTAGATCCACAATACCAAACCCTAGATCTTGCATCTCTTGCTCACCGCCTTCAAAACCCTAACTCATGGCCGGCCAAACAAGTCAT
>CM071867.1:19591319-19609852 GCA_036759665.1 Gynandropsis gynandra
ACCACACACACCCGAACATAACGGGATCTCCGAACGCCGTCATCGACATATTGTTGAGACGGGTCTTTCCCTCCTCTCTCATGCTTCTATGCCCCTTGCTTATTGGCCTTACGCCTTCGCCACGGCCGTTTACCTCATAAACAGGATGCCTACCCAAACCTTATCATTCGTTTCTCCCTTTCAAAAATGGTTCAACGAACCGCCAAATTATCTTGAACTCCGAATTTGAATTTTCAAACTCCGAGTCATTATATCTAATTATGAATATTTGAAGATAAAAAATAATCTCCAAAAATTTTAAAAATATTGAATTTTCATTTTTGCAATAAAATATTCATGTCACATTACTATTAGACCCTAAATTATTTATATTATAATTTTTTATTATAGATTAATCGATGTTTGAAGAAAAAAGTAACATATAAAATAATAAGACAAATCTGACAAAAAAATATTAAAACTTTTGAATTTTCATTTTGCGATAAAATATTCACGTCACGTTACTAGAAAAATTGTGATTTGCATTTGCAATTATGACATCAATTGCTTTCGTAATTATTTTAACAATAGATTGCGATGTCTAATCTATCGCAACAAATAATATTCTGTAGTACTAGTGGAATGAAGAAAAAATAGTTTATTTTGGGTTAAAAAATTAATAATTTTTGGAGATCCTAATACAGATTTTGGAACACAAATTTGTAAAAGAATACAAAATTACGTTTCCAAATAAATTGTAAAAGAATACAAGAATATGTATTACAATAAGTATTAATACATTGCCCACCACCAAGAAACTTTGGAATTGTTATAAAATTAAAGTAAAATGATCTAACTCATAAACTTTATAAATACAAATAACTTTTGAAAACAATATATAAAATCAAGTTTAAAATAATTAAAAAATATGTTAAAGGTTTTAATATAATATTGATGTATTTTTTACAATGATAAGAAAACAAGAAGCGAAACTTAATAATTTATTATGTTTGTGCAACTAAGAGATAAAATCTATGTAGTAATTACACAAACAAACGTTTGATTTACTCTTAATTTATTCTGTTGGTTTTTAAGTTAAATGTTAATCTAAACTTTATCCCTTTGACCAAAAATCAAAACAAGCGAGAGAAAATCCTCTCCCCCCAATGGCGATTCTTGAAAATCCCAAGACCGGTTAATAAGCCAACCCCTGCTCATGGATTTTCCCCGTCCGCCGTCCGTTCCCGGCCTAATTCGTCGGCCGGCGGAACGGTCTCCGCCACTTTCGCTGCTGAAATCTCCCGATCCGCCGCCGTCTTCAAACTTGCAGCTCCGTACTTCCGACGGCGTAGTTGTGGTGGGTTTCGTCTCCCGGAGACCTGACGATTCCTCGCAGCTCATCAACCGGGTGCTGGACTCCAATGTCTTCGGCTCGGGCAACTTGGACAGGATCCTGAGCGTTGATACAGACGAGGTTCGAGATTGGTTTAGGTTTCGGAGGATTAGCTATTACCACGAGGAGGACAAGGGTTTTCTGTTCCTGCAGTTTTGCCCGACCCGTTGCCCAGCTTTTGACGGCGTGTCGGATCCTGGGTCGGATTTTGATTCTGTTCTGGAGCAGCAGGAGTTTGGTGATCTTCAGGGCTTGCTCTTCATGTTCTCTGTGAGTTGTTATTTGTCTTGGTGTTAGTATGTAAGCCTGCTCCAAGCTTTTTCTCTTGAAGCAAAAGACATATTACCTTGGATAAGTTACAAAAACATATTATTTTGTGTGGTTCTGCAAGCATTTTGAGCTTCTTAGACTGTAATGTGACGGTTGTAATCGACTGCTCATACATTATTCAAGCATGTTTTGAACATTGAAGAAGTATTAACTGGATTAGAAATCGTGGGCTTTGCTAATTTAGACATTGGTTAGATAACAGTTTGTTTTGGTAGATTCATAATGTGGACTCGAGGTGATTTGATTAGCAATGCAGGTTTGCCATGTTATCATATACATTCAGGAAGGGTCACGCTTTGATACTCAAATCCTGAAGAAATTTCGAGTCTTGCAAGCTGCCAAACAAGCCTTAGCCCCGTATGTTAGGTCTCAATCTGCGTCTCCTTTACCATCATCGAGACCTCATTCTTCATCAACAGCCCGTGCTTCACCACAACCAAACTCTTCAACTTCAGCTAGAGGTGGCGGCATAATAAGTCGCAGTGCACTCATGTCTGGACTGGGCTCCTACACTTCTCTGTTTCCTGGACAATGCAATCCTGTAACATTGTTTGCGTTTTTGGATGATTTCTCAGGCATATCAAGTGACAGCTGTAGTGTAGACGAACCAACGGGCAATTCATCTGTAAATAATCAGCCGTTGAACTCAGGCAAGTTTGCTAGATCAACCTTAAAAGGTTCTGGTTCGGTTGTTGTGCTATCTCGCCCTGGAAGTAAATCTGAAGGTGGGTTGAGGAGAAAATTACAATCATCTCTGGAGGCACAAATAAGGTTCTTGATTAAAAAATGCAAAACCCTATCGAGCTCTGAAAACAGTCATGCGAGTTCAAGAAGTGGGACTGTTTCAAATTCTGCCCCTTTATTTTCACTTGATGCATCAAAGACTGTTGTTCTCTTAGACCAGTCTAGTAATAAGAAAGGAGAGGCTCTGGAGTTTGCTTCTTCTCTTGTGGATGATGTTTTGGATGGCAAGGTTACGTCAGACTCTCTTTTGCTTGAAAAGAATGACCAGATACATGCAAAAGAGGATGTGCTGTCTGTAAAGGAGTTCATCTATAGGTGCTCTGATATTTTAAGAGGTAAAGGGGGATTGGCTACTAATTCCAGTAATGCTGGCATCGGTATGGTTGCGGTTGCAGCAGCTGCTGCTGCTGCTTATGCTGCATCTGGAAAAACATTTAATGCCCCACAACTTCCGCATTTGAACGAGTGGCTCTCATGCAGTCATCAAATTCTAGATGGAATTTTAACTGCGAAGGGGTTGCCTATCCACGAATTTGACATTAGCAAGAAAAAACACCGTGGGCGAAACGCTTCCCCATCAAAGGATGAAACAGTGACATCAAAAGCTACAGATAGTTTGGATGTTGCTGTCTCTTGGTTGGCGAGTGGAAAAGGCCTGAATAAGAAGTTTTCGTATTTGTGGTGTGAAAGAGCTCTTCCAGTTGCAATGGATGCCTATTTGAGAGATCTTCCTGCCTGTTATCCTACTTCAGTGCATGAAGCACATCTTCAAAAGGCCTTGCATTCATTCAAATCAATGGTTAGAGGACCCTCAGTGCAGCTCTTCACTAAGAGGTTGGAGGATGAGTGCACAATCTTATGGAAATCTGGGAGACAGCTATGTGATGCTATCAGTTTAACCGGTAAGCCATGCGTGCACCAGAGACACAATGTTGGGGCAGATGAGTTGCTCCCTGGAGCTGATATCAAGCCACATTCCAGTGGTTATGTTTTCCTTCATGCCTGTGCTTGTGGCCGTTCGCGGAGATTACGTTCTGATCCTTTTGATTTTGAGTCGGCGAATATTTCTTTCAACTGCTTTCCAGACTGTGACAAGCTTCTTCCCATTGTTAGGCCACCTGAAGTAAGTGATGTGGGGCCTATACGATCATCATCATGGAGTCTAGTTCGAGTGGGTGGCTCGAGGTACTATGAACCCTCAAAAGGTTTACTACAAAGTGGGTTTTCTGCTACCCAGAAGTTTCTTTTGAAATGGTTACTATTTCTAAAGAAACAGCAGAATCCAAATGGATTGCTGCCTGGTAATGTAATAGAAGATTCCATGTCTAAGACAAATGTAGTTATGCCTAGAGCAGTTACAAGCAGAAGCAAGGTTGACACAGCTCAGCTTAACTTAGGAGCTGTAAATCATGGGGGGTCCATAGATAATGGTTCTGTTAATGACAGTAAGATTAAATTTGGTAGAGGCCTTCCAGCATTCAATATGAAAAAACCATTTTCAGAGGTTGTTGCTGGATCAGCAAGCAAAGATTTGTTATTTCCTCCTCTTCAACAGAGCAGACAACCTTCTCGTGCCCTGGAAAAAGATGTCAAGCAAAAGAGGATGAACGATCAGCATGACAAACATGTTCAGGATGCTTCCAATCAAGAATCTCAAGAATCTGATAACATTTCTCATGATCAGGAAATTTTATACAGGACTGGAGGCATTGGTGCTGCACGGAGGGATCCTGTTCTGCAAATTGAAAGTAATGTAGTGCCAGTGAACACAGAAGTTGGTGAAAAGGGTAGGGCAAACCTCATGCCAGAGCACGTGACTGCTTACATAGGATTTGAGCATGAGTGTCCGCATGGTCATCGATTCTTATTGAGCGCAGAGCACCTCACAAAGCTAGGGCCTTCATACTCTGTTCCTGCAGAACATCATGGTCCTAATTCTGCGGAAACTCTGAAATTGAAAGTCGATACTTCAAAGCTGGAGAAGAACACTGGTTTTGGTAAAGGCCGTCGAAAGTCAAGTAGGATGCCTTCTGGAATAAACAGGATGACAACCACGGACCGGCCAAGGCCAATGGTTGCAAAAGATAAATTATATGTAGATAATTTTGTACCCGGAAAAGAAGGCCGTATGATGTCAGGGGATACCGATCATGTTGTTCGAGTTATACAAGATCCTGGGGCATACACCCAAGCTAACTCTGATGATTCTGGGTTGGCTCTTTCAATGTTGAGTAGAAACTTGCCAATATTCATGAATTGTCCTCATTGCTTAAAAGCTTTCCCGGAGAAAGATTCTACAAATACGAAATATGCTGGTACGATATCGCAGCTTCAGAGAATTTTTGTGGTAAGCCATGGCAACAACTTTTATCTTTAAACTTTTTCTGAAGGCATTGTTGTTTTACTGATGTCCCTCTGTATTTATTTCAAAATCTTTTCTACTGCATTCCTATGAAATGAAGGATAAATCATTAAGCAGAAATTGACAGAAATCTGTGCGTTGCTTAATTCATCATCTTGCATCTAAATGTTTTTGGTAAGATTCGACCATGAAATTCTGAGTCAGCTCTATGCCTGAAAATTATAACAACTGGAACTTAGATCTCGAGTTGCTTTGATAGTTGTATACTCTTTTGGCGGGATCGTCATGCCCATTTGGGTTATTTTGTTACTGAGACTCATACTTATACGCCCTTAGCTCGAATTGCAAATTTTTTAGAATTGAAGTATTGTTAAAGAAACGTTTTGCTTCCAGGTCACACCTCAGTTTCCGGTAGTGTTGGCAATGTGTCCGGTGGTAAAATTTCAGGTACTTTTTTTTGCTCCTTGATTGGGTTCTTCAACGTCGTCATATTGTATTCTTTCCTGTTCTAGAGTCATACGTATCATCGCTTATGATTCTGGATTTCGGTAGAGGAATAACTTATATAATGATATTGTATTCTGCAGCAAATATGATCAGGAAATAAGGAACTCTTTTAGGCACTTGTACTCGAGAATATGCATCGAAACTGCATTTCCAGAAAGAAATTGGGTTTTGGCTAGTTGTTGTTCTAGTTGTAGTCATCTTGATTAGGCCAGTGGAGAACTAGTTGTTCAAGCAACATCAGAAATTTGTATTATTTATGGATTGTGGTGTGCTGGAAATCACTTTCTTTTATACTCTCGTTCAAACTTTAATTTGTTTTCTTAAAATCAAACAAACCTCTGAAGTTTGTTTCTATTTCAGGAATCCTGCCTACCTCCCTCTGTCACTGACCGCGAGCAGAAGCTGCGATTCAGCTTCGGCTGTCCTGTGATTTTACCACCAGATAGTTTTCTCTCTCTTAGATTACCATTTGTTTATGGTGTGCAACTGGAAGATGGAACACAACTTCCTCTTAATCCGTCGGAACAAGAACCCGAGAATACTGCCTGGATTATAGAAGGCACAGTGTTACAGGTCCTATCGAAAGAGGGCAGTCTCGGTGTGAAATTGCAGACTTGATGTGGATTTCAAAGCCTTGCATTGATTATCGCAGCAATGTTTCTCTCTGGATGTGCGGCAAACATACTCTTGTACCAGAAACTCTTGATACAGTAATGTTCGACGGTAAACAAAATTCTCTTCAATGTTATTGCTGTTCAGTAATATAACTTCTAGCATGAGGTTTATTTTTCTTATCTGCACGCAATACCATAATTTTCTCACTTACACATGCTTTTATTGTCGGATTTTATAGTTGACGAGTAGAACCGACAAACGGTGCAAAAGGGTCAGTTCAGCGTTGTTCAGGTAGTTGCTTTTATCATTTTCTCTTTCAAACTAGTTATATTCATTGTTGCTACGATCATATACCATAAGGTTTAAAAGACAACTGTTCGAAAGAGTCTCGTAGTAGACTAAGACTGAGTTGTATCGCCCCCTGACTGTTGGATTCTTTCTTTCTCTTATCATATCGTCCTTCTTTTTAAATGCTACTATCGTGTTGATCTGCAGAACTCTATGGGGAATGAAATGGGTCAAGCAGTCTGATTCAGCTCCCTCGGGATGCACTAGACAGATCGATCATGGAACATATTCAGCTTTGGGTACAATGGTGGGTAAAACCACAATGTTCACTAGAAGAAGTTCTCGGGTTTTCTGGAATCTCATGCCGACTTATTCCTTATTCCCATATGCAACAAAGGCGTTTCGGACAGTTCCAACAATCTCTTGAGCTTGAACACTGATGTAAGATGGTGTTTCTCAGATGGTTACAGTCCATCTTCTTGTGCCGATTTTCTCAACTTGTTTCAGAGAATAACCATATGACAACCGAACAAGACATAAGGACCGTAGATTCTCTCCGTTTATTACAATATGAGTTATTCCGAAATGAAACTCTTTTTGTTTTTTGGTTATTTTTGGAGGGCCAACGATGGATTGGTAACAAGTTCGAAGGAATGAAAAAGTTACTATAAATAACACAATTCTATAAATGGTAGAATCATAAACATGTGTGTTTAGATGTCAGTAACGCATTATGTCTATTATCAGAATGCATCTATCTGTTGCACGGTTCACTTAGAAGCTTATGAGATATCAGTTTCTCCTTCAGAAGAAACTCCTAAAACTGTCTCCAGCTCCCTGGAAGCTTTCTCCTCTGCGTCTTAAAATACATCTCCGATTTGTTTTGTCCTTTGTCTTGGTGTGGACGAAGAGAACGAATATGTCGGAATTGCAGGCAGAACTGTTCAATGGGAATACCACAGAGATGTCGAGATGGGGATTCGAAATGGCGTGGTACGGTGAGGCTGTTTCGGCAACGGGAATAGTATGTGAGGACCTTCCGACCAAGTTGTACTCGAGTGGTGTATGGGAGAAAATCTCTTATGAGACTATTGGACTCAACTTTTGGCAATATAGGCTCCCAAATCTTGAGCTTGTCATCGTTATGGTTTTCTTCCTTTGGCAATTATTTGATATAGCCTTCAAGAAGTTGGGTCTTATCATGCCCAAATTCACTTCCATGATGCTTGTAAGTCCCTCAAAATTTCCATTTCTCCTTGGGTTTTGTTTTTGCTCCTATCACTCGGGACTTGTTACCAAACTGACTCGGTTTCTGCGAACTCGATGGAAGCTTTCCGATATCCAGCTCTATACCCAAATTTTGACTTTAAAATATGTATGTAAATACGAATATATTATGTTTATCATGTCGAATATGTTTTATGAAGTAGAATGATGTGAAAAAAGTCCAATTTTAGCGATTTTTCAGTAAGAATTTCTAGTTTCTTGGTGCACAAGAAACAGTTCTCTGCATTCTGCAACTCCAGCTTTCTGATTCTCCGACCGTAATTTTTGTTCTACTCTTTGCATAGAAAGCTTGATTAGGGAAAAATCTAATAAAACCTCAAAATATTTTTTTGTTTGAAGGCGGGGTTAGTCCTGCATAGCATCATGACATTCACCCGAAACCCGACTCTGCATCAGATATTTTACCCCAAATTCAGAATCAACATTCCGGCGAATCTTGGATCATTCGGATTCACCATCTTTTGGTTCGTCAAGGGAGTGAAAATGGATATAAGGAGGATCTTCAGGTCTGAAGCAAAAGCGATCATGACTGGTGTCACTGCTGTTACTGTACCTGCTCTTATTGGCACCATATTGTACAAGATGAAGTCAAATGATCATAGGCCTATTTCGATGTCTGCGTACGATATAATGTACTTGATGCAGAGCATCACTTCCTTCTCAGGCGTGGCCAAGCTCTTGCGTGATCTTGGCATCAACCATTCCTCTATTGGGCGAGTGGCTTTGTCCTCGTCCTTCGTTTGTGACATGGTTGGCTTATCATTCATCTTTATCTCCATTCCTTTTTCGGGAGAGTCCAAGACACGTGCCATGCTCGACATGTTTGAGATCATCTTGTTCATCGTTGTAGCATTCACCGTTGTGAGGCCTGCAATGTTCAAGGCCATTAAAATGAAAAGAGAAGGGAGACCAATGGATAACAAGTATATCTATGGAATTCTGGTGTTGATGTGTTTCTCTTGTGTTTATTGGAGTGACATTGGACAATTACCTGCCCTCGGACCCTTCATTCTTGGCTTAGCCATCCCTAATGGACCTCCTCTAGGATCTGCATTGGTCGAACGACTAGAAAGCTTTAATCTTGGCATCATATTGCCTCTCTTCTTCGCCACGACCATGATGAGGATCGATCTTCATCTGGTTAAAGACTTACTCGAATTCGGTCACAAAGACCAGGAGGGGTACGCCGTTGCAACCCTAGTCTTGCTCATCTTTATTGTCAAGTTTTCCACGTCGGTTATCGTGCCTTACGCCTATAAAATGCCCTTGAAAGACTCCGTCGTTGTTGCTCTCATCATGAGCCACAAGGGCGTCATCGAGCTGAGTTTCTACTTGTTCGCACTCGAATCAATGGTATGTTGCTTCTAAGAACACATAGATGTACAATCGAATCAAAAGTCTGTTGTTTCTAAAAAAAGGGTTTCTTGATCTGACTCAGGTAATCTCCTCAAAGAGTTTCTCAATCCTTGCTATTTCGGTCGTCTTGAACTCGGTGTTCGTACCTCTGGCGATTGGATATCTCTACGATCCATCGAAGCAATTCGTATGTTATCAAAAGAGAAACTTGGTGAACTTGAGAGGCAATAGTGAGCTGAAGACTCTTGTGTGCATCCATAGACCAGACCACATAACCTCGATGATCAAACTTCTCGAAGCGTCTTATCAATCCGAAGACAATGACCTCACGTGCTACGTGCTTCACCTCGTGGAGCTTCGAGGGGAGGACGCTCCCACGTTGATCTCACACAAGGTCCAAAAGCTCGGAGTAGGAAACAGTAAAAGCTATTCGGATAACGTTATCCTCTCTTTCGAGCATTTCCATCGCTACATCTGCAGCTCTATATCCATTGATACCTTCACTTGCATCGCAAACCCCACTCACATGCAAGACGACATTTGTTGGCTTGCTCTCGATAAAGCTTCCACCCTTATTCTCCTTCCTTTCCACAGAACATGGTCCCTCGATCGAACAACTATTGTTTCAGACAATGAGATGATTCGCTATCTCAATTTCAATGTCCTAAAACAAGCTCCATGCTCTGTCGGCATCCTTATTGAACGCCAAAACGTTAATAAACCCCAAAAGAACTCTCATTTCAGTCTCAAGGTAAGTAGATTCGTGATGATGAATTCGTACTTTCACAATTTGTTAACAGAGATGGTAAAACTGAAAAGGGTTTTCCTGTGTTAGGTCTGCGCGATTTTCATCGGAGGAAGGGACGACAGAGAGGCATTGGCCTTTGCAAAGCGAATGGGACGCAACGCTCAAGTTAACCTAACCGTTTTACGTCTCTTTGCCACCAATAGAAAGAACGAAGCCGCCGGATGGGACCAAATGCTTGACACAGTGGAGCTGAGGGAATTGACGCAGAGCGGTGGCGACAACTTGGATGAATCAACAACTTACTTGGAAAAAGAATCTTTGGATGGTACAGAAACATCCATATTTTTACGCTCGATGGCTTGCGATTACGATCTTTTCATCGTAGGAAGAAGCGATGGAATGAATCATGAAGTCACGAGCGGACTCGAGGATTGGAAAGAGTTTGAGGAGTTGGGAGTCCTCGGAGATTTCTTGGCGTCCCCAGATTTTCCGAGCAAGACATCAGTGTTAGTGATTCAGCAACAACGAAGTGCTCCAAAATAGCAATAAGACACACCACTTGTTTGACTTCTTTCGGTTGCAATAACAGAACATAAGAAGACTTCATTCATCATAGCTTCTGAAGGATTTTGTAGTTTCAGTAAGACCGAGCGAAGCGACAATCTTTTCTTGTTCATATTGCCTTCTTCTTTCTCGCTTTCTAAGGAGTATTTGTCCCATAAAGATTCAAAATATCAATTTAATAGATCAGTTGTAATTAAATTCAAGATTTTGTTTCTGTTGTTCCTTCACTACATACATAAACATGTTACTTTCTTAATTTCTTTGACTTCAAGCGTTCAAATTTTAATCTTAAATTAGTATAATGAGACCGATTTACAGAAAAATGAAATATTATATAACATCATAAACCTATTAACGACTCGTGCTTGTTTCTTATTGCTCAAGAAACCTATCCATCCTACTCTGCTTTTTCATTTCTAAATTTGATGTACGTCCATTTCTTGTTCTTCACGGAATATCTTTCTTCGTATAATATATCTATTTGAAATGATATATTTTTCGAATTCTGTATCATCTCCAAGTGATTGCTTGAGCAGGACTTGATCAAGCGAAACAATAGAAAGTAGATTTCGACTGGATCCCACCAAAACAAACGTATGAAGAATCGCTTAAAACATAAACAGTAAACAGAGAACTAGATTCGCTGGCATCACAACGAAAGAAGATAGATTTGGTAATGTACTGTATACAAAAACACCTATTTACATACTATTTTTAGCTTCAAGTACATTTGAACGCGTTTGTTTAGCTAACAATATTAACAAAAATTCCCTCAAAACTCAAAGGGTAAAAGAAGCATACAAGATGTAATCAAAACATTTGTTTTGTTGCTTCTTTCAGAGGTGGTTTTTGCATCTGATAGTATGAATTTCTCAGAATCGGAACAGGGAAACACAGTTTGGAGGGACCAGATATTGTGGCGTGGCTATGGCTTGAGCAAGGACGAGAAACAGTTCTGTGAATTGTATCCATTAATCATTAACTCACACGGTGTGTGGGAGGAAAAGACTGAGGAGTTGATGGGTATGCGAGTTTGGGAGTATTCGCTTCCGCTTCTGGAGATTTCCATTGTATTAGTCCTCGTCTTGTGGCAGTTGTTTTATTTCTTGTTCAAGAAGTTACGCATTCGGATTCCCACGTTCACATCCATGATGCTTGTAAGCCATTTTCTTTCATTCCTTAATCTACGTAATATTCAGTCGATCGAGAAAACCATTCTCATTTCTTCTTCTTGTGAAGGTCGGAGCAGCCTTGAGCCAAGTGAGTCTTCTACGGGACAGCTCGTTGGTTCGTCAGATGTTATTCCCGGATGACGGTAGGCCGAAAGTCCCTGAGACGGTTGGTGCATTTGCATTTACGTTGTATTGGTTCCTGGAGGGCGTAAAAATGGACGTGGGGATGGTCACAAGACAAGGATCAAAAGCTATAGTAACCGGAATCACCACCGTGCTTGTTCCCATTATGGTAGCTAACATGGTGTTCGGGGCAAAGCGTGAGGTTGGAGGAAAAACTCTGAACGCTGTGGAGTATAGAGTGATGATATTTATGCAGAGTATATCAGCATTCACGGGCATTTCAAGGCTCTTAAGAGATCTCAAGATGAACCACTCGGAGTTTGGACGCATCGCGCTTTCTTCAGCAATGGTGGCTGATGTTGTCAGCTTTGGTATCAATCTCATGTCCATAATTCTGTGGTCCGACTCATGGGGATCCGCCATTAAGCAGATCTCAGGCGCTCTTGGGTTTATTGCGCTCATGATTTGGGGTATAAGACCTGCAATGTTCATGGTGATCAGGAGAACGCCTGAAGGACGACCTGTGAACAACGTTATGATCTACATGATTATCTTGTTGGCTTTCCTAGCTTACAACTATTTCCGAGCCTTACATTTGCTCCCTGCGATGGGACCGTTCATTGTTGGCTTAACCGTCCCTCACGGACCGCCCTTAGGATCGATGTTGATTCAGAGATTCGAATGCATCAACGACGGAATCCTTTTGCCGCTCTTTGTGTTCTTTGGTATGCTGCAAATAGATGGCCCCTGGTTTATCCATGAGCTTATTGAATTGAGACATTTAAAAGGCCAATTACTCGAAGCCATTTCCCTTGTCGTCGTGGTATTCACCGCTAAATTCATCGCCTCCACCATCCCTCCTTTCGTTGCGAAAATGCCTTTGAAGGACTCTGTAATTCTTGCTCTTATTCTCACCAGTAAGGGCATCATCGAGCTCGCTTTCTACATGTATGCCGTCGAGAAAAACGTAAGTTTCTCTCTTTGGATTTTCATAGTCTTACATTCTTTCGTCTAAACCCGAGTTGTTTTCGCAGATTATTACAACAAACACATTCACGACCTTGACGATGATCATTCTAATGTGCGCTCTCTTTCAACCAATCTTGATAAATTACCTCTACGACGCATCGAAAAGATTCGTCTGTTACCAGAAAAGGAACCTCATGAGTCTCAAATTCGGGTCGGAGCTTCGAGTTCTAGTTTGCATACACCAACCCGACCAGATAACATCGACGATCGAGGTTCTTGCAACGTCATTCACTTCGGGAGAGTTCTCACTCGTCTGCTTCGTGCTTCACCTCGTGGAGCTTGTGGGGCAAGACAACGCCGTATTCATCTCTCATCAGATGCAGAAGCCAAAGCCTGGAAGCACGTCCCTTTCTGCTAATGTCATCGTCGCCTTTGCTAACTTCAAGCAGAACTTTTGGAAATCAGTGTCAGTGGACTCCTTCACTTCAGTCTCCATCCCAAGATACATGGACCAGGAGATTTGTCAGCTTGCTCTTGAGAAAGAAACTTCTTTTATACTCCTACCTTTCCACCAGGCATGGTCTTACGACCAAACAACGCTTCTGTCCAACGACAACACGCTTCGGAACGTCAATCTTAACGTCCTGCGGCGTGCCCCTTGCTCTGTAGGGATCTTCGTTCACCGTGAATTCGCTAGACCCACACCACAGAGCCAAGCCCCTTGCCTCAAGGTATCACCACTTCTTTCGGATCCTCGTGTGCATGTATTCATAAAACATCACTATGACTATAGTGGTTTGGTTCTTCCGGTAAAAGAGATACAAAGTACCAACACTAAATCTATTATAACACATTTCATTTCTGATGATTGCCTAAACACTAGGTGTGCGTGATATTCGTGGGAGGGAGAGATGACAGAGAGGCCTTGGCGTTGGCAAAGCGAATGGCGCAGAACCGGGAAGTGAACCTAATGGTGTTGAGATTGGTGCCGGCGAGCTTGGCGGGGAAATGCACAGGGTGGGACCAGATGCTGGACGCAGCCGAACTGAGGGACGTGGTGATGAGGAACAATAACGTGAATCAAGGGGCGCCGAAAGAAGAATACAATGGAGGACACGTGGAGTACGTGGAGGAGACGGTGAAGGACGGGTCGGAGACATCAAAAATCCTCATGTCGGCCGCAAAGTACTACGACCTGTTCGTGGTCGGAAGAAGCAGTGGTCTGAACAACGACGTGACCGTAGCGTTGAGTGATTGGGTTGAGTTCGAGGAGTTAGGTTGCATCGGAGACTTGTTGATTTCGCCAGATTTTCTTTACAAAGGTTCACTCTTGGTCGTGCAACAACAACAAAATGTAGCTTGTGGTTAGAGAGATTTGAATCTTTTCTTCTACAAGCATATGATTTGTTTGGGATTTTTATTTTTCTACTTCTTGTTTTTTTTTTGTTCTTTCTTTCCCCTTCTCATGAGAATGTAAATAGACGCATTGGAAAATATACCAAATTGTTGAATCACATCTGATTGTTTTCATTTCTATAGTATTTGAATGATGGATTTGGAACAAATGAATTTTGGATATGATTCATATATAAAGAAATTAAGTTTTGTCTAGGACTATATATATATTAACACGGATATAAAACAAGATAACAAAATAAAATTTGATAATATCCATTTCAATTTACAATCGAACATTGTGGTTCCATTACAAAATATATTACAATACAAGGATTGCTTTGCACCTTTATTGAAGTATTACCGCTAATTATTGAAAGTTTTAATTTAATAATGATAAATCTTATACATTAAAATTTTGTAATGGAACCAACGTTAATGTGTTAATGTGTGATGTGACAGTCCAGTTATCAATTTCATTTTTATTAATTTAAATTGATTTAATATAAATTTATATATTAAAAATCCATCCTTATCCTCTACCTCATCAACTGCGTTAATTTATTTTTTAAAATCCAAATTAAAGTCACCGCGACTCTTATCTCCTCGTATTCAATCTACTAACTTTTCCTCTCCCATCATTTTTTCTAAATCATCTCTGAATTCTCTTCTCAATTTTGCGTGGTATAAGTTGAATCGCCTCTAAGACTCTTCCTCTCCCACCATTCTTTCTAAATAATATTGGAAAAACAGCCTATTCCCCCTTGATTTTCATGCTTTAGTCCTATTCCCCCCTCGATTTTGACCTTCGTCTTATTTCCCCCTCGATTTTCACTTTCAGCCTATTTCCCCCTCGATTATCATGTTTAGTCCTATTCCCCCCTCGATTTTGATCTCATCCTATTCCCCCCTCAATTATCACAAATCTGCCTAAAACCCCCTCCGATTTTGACCCAATTTTGACCACATTTTGATTTCAATTTTGACCCAATTTTGATTTTAATTTTGACCCAATTTTGATTTTAATTTTAATTTTGATTTTAATTTTGATTTTAATTTTGATTTTAATTTTAATTTTGATTTTAATTTTAATTTTGGTTTTAATTTTGATTTTAATAATAATAAATTACTATCTCAATTTTGACTTGATTTAATCCTAATTAATTCGAATTAAGTATAAATTAAAAATCCGATTTAATTTGAATTAAGTTAAATTGAGTCCAAAATTGAGTCAAAACTATGTCAAAATTGATTTTAATTTTGACCAAATTTTAATTTTAGTTTTGATTCAAATATAACTCAATTTTGACCTAGTTTTGACTCAATTTTGACTCGATTTAATCCCAATTTAATCATAATTTTGACAAAATTGGATTCGATTTTGGGTTTAGGGTTTAGGATTTTGCCAATTAGTTATTAGTCATGAGATATTAATTTCATGCCACATGTTGGCATCTTAAATATTGGTTCCATCACCTCGGAGTGTTGTATAAGATTTTATTGGATATTTTTACTTAATTTATAATAATAAAATAATTATAGACTTACCGTTGTTATACCGTTTATCATAATTTAAATGGTCGAATTCCAATTTAATTAATCAAATTTTGATATTAAAATCAATATAAAAAATATATGTGTAAAAATATTTATTAATATTATTTACTGATAGATCAAAATAAATGATATAATTGAAAATTAAATAATTAGTCGATTATAATTATTGATTCGATTTTAGGATGTCTTGGGATAATATTAAATAAAAAAACTTATGCTTTGATGGTTAACGGTAGGATTTATATGTTACGAATAACTTGATTTATTAAAATTAAAATTAAAATCAAAATTAAAATTAAAATCAAAATCAAAATTAAAATCAAAATTAAAATCAAAATTGGGTCAAAATTAAAATCAAAATTGGGTCAAAATTAAAATCAAAATTGGGTGTCAAAATTAATCAAAATTGGGTCAAAATTGGATCAAAATTGAAATCAAAATTTGGTCAAAATTGGATCAAAATCGGAGGAGGTTTTAGGCAGATTTTTGATAATTGAGGGGGAATAGGATGAGGTCAAAATCGAGGGGAGAATAGAACTAAAACATGATAATCGAGGGAGAAATAGGCTGAAACTGAAAATCGAGGTGAATAAAACCAGAGTCAAAATCGAGGGATCATGAAAATCGAGGGGAATAGGCCGTTTTTTCAATAATATTTGATTCTTTCTTCTCTCCTCAATTTTGCGTGTTATAAGGCGAATCGCCTCTGAGGTAACCAATTGCATCCTATCTCTCTCTCTCTCTTTCAGTCTCTCTCTCATCAAATATTTCCCTCTATATTCCTCTTTCTGTCGATCTTCTCTGAAAGACAAAAGCAGAAGCAACGACGGATTGAGAAGAAAAAGGAGTGGCTAGAGAAATTGAGGATCTACGAAGTCTAAAAAATTGAGGAATGGCTATGTAAATGAATTTAAAATGAATGGATTCATCTAAATCCGCCAGAATCGGTCACAGGTCTTCGTCCTCATTATCCTTAGAGCTGCCCTGGGTCTAGCTTCCTTTCTCCCTTGCGATGTTTCACTCTACTTATCATCATTTTCCCGTTTCAGCCTCTCACCTCCTTTTCCTTGACAGGATCTCACGTCTCCTACGTCATCTTCCCTATATTCTTCTTCTACCACGTGATCGCCTTCGCGTTGTAGGTATTCTTTATGTTTCTTCTCCATATCTTTTTTTCCCTCCATCATCGTTTCGTGTTTTCGCTTTCTTTTCGGTTTCTCTTATGACTGTAAATCTTACGTTAATGTGATTTTGGATCCTCAGCTTAGATTTCTTCTTCTCATCTATATTCGAAATGTATCGGTTGAGGAATTGTTATGTGGTTGTTGCAGCCTTGCAAATTTGCAAATTACTACGAAATTTGTTAGAATATCTTCCATTTCCTTCGTCTTCTTCCTCACTACCAGGTTATCTCTTTCAAGCTCGAGGTAATAATTCTGTTTCTTCTCCATTTCTTTTTTTAATTCCATTATCATTTCATATTTACAATTTATTTTCGGATAATCATATGTCTCTAAATCTTCCGTGAATATTATTCAGATTCCAGGTTTAGATTGTGTCTTATTTTCTAGACAGGATGGTAACGATCTTTCTTTAGGATGAACATTTTCTTTTTTCTGATTAGTATGAAACCTAAAACTCAGATTCCTTGCCTCAATTTTTTAAGCAATTCTACTATGTTGGTTTTAGTTTTTGTTCTTTGTAGACAGAGATGATGTCAGAGGATATTGATGAAACATTAGAAAAAGATGAAGTTGAAGAAGAAAGATAAAAGCTTACAAACAAACTCTTTTATGTTGGAAGTGAAACTGACATACTTTCTTTTTTCGTACATTCTAGCATGTAACCAATGAACATGTCATGGTTGATCATTATGATGTTAAACTTTAAACTCTCTACTAATTGTCTGAATCGTTTATCAGCCAATAGTAGTTAGTATATTGTAATTCTCTAAATTGATTATCGGTTAGTAATACTTATCATGGTTGATTCTTATTATCTGGCTATTATGTGGAAACCTCCATGACTATTGTTGCTACCGATTCTCCATAGCCTGGCATTATTATCCATAGATGCTGAAAGAAGATACAACTCCAGAAATACATAATTAACATGTTGAGTTATTGAACTCTTTGAAGATTTTTTGTTGTTGTTGGAGCAGGGATGGTGGAAGCGCTTATGGTAAAAAGAAAGAGGAAATGAGTTTCATACGATGGTGTAAGCCACTTTGTTGTGGTTAGCAAAGCATTGAATGTCGTTCATGTGGGTAACAATGTTGTCATGTCTCAAGTCAAGAGCTAAAACAACTTTAGGGAAAACTTATAGCAGAGTAGAAGATGCTATATGGAGCGAAACCGAGTACCATAAAGAGTAGAAAGAAACCATTTGAGAACCCCAATGGCTCATCATCTAGGATATTTTCATCAATAGTATCATCACAATGTTCATAAAAAAGATAATCATGAGCTGTAAATGTCAATTTTTGAATGGAAGATTCTGTGATAGTTTTTGCCTGCATTGTAAAGAGTTTGTCTATAATAAAACAATGGTATGTTTGCTTGGTCTTGAGGGTTCATTGTGATTTTCTGTTAGAGAATATTGGAATTGTCTTTATCAATAGTATCCATAACAACTTATGGGTTATTGTATATGTAAAATCTACTTCATATGTCCAGGTTGCACTCATGAATCTTCACGCACAAATGAATCTTCTCTACACTGATGAATCTTCAAACCAGAGACCATCCATGGAAGAAATCATGCATAATGTCTTCCTAAGCTTTTGTTGATTCATTGAATTGGCAGGGGATGTCTTTCCGAGCTGTAGATTTAGTTTTTGTTCAGTGTTCACTACAAGAAAAACAGGTTTTAGGAACCGAAAAATCGGTTCCCAATCCGTTCCTAAACCAGTTTAGGAACGGACTAGAGACGACCAGTGGTAGTATCCAATCGCGCGACTCCAATTTTTTCCAGTCTCCAATCCGTGCCTAATTAGGAACGGAAATTTTAGTCCCCAATCCGTCCCTAATTAGGGACTGGAAACGTAGTCCCCAATCGGTCTCCAAATTTGGAAACGGCTCGTGCCGTCTCCAAATTGGAAACGGCTCGTGCCGTTTCCAATTGTTTTAAAAAAAATAAAAAAAA
>CM071867.1:19621061-19641624 GCA_036759665.1 Gynandropsis gynandra
GTCGTGTATTTTTTGCATGGATAAACCCCGTAGGTTTTTACCCGAGCGGGTGGAGAATAGTGCCCGGTCGGGCACCCTCGTGATCTTGATATTCCTCTTTTTCGCTCGTTGCTCGGGTGTTCCTTTGGGTTCTGGAGCTCGGTCTCGGCTCTGAGTAGATTTTCCTTCAAATCTTGTGGTTTTTGACAGGAATCCTTCATATTGATCTCATTTAGGCCTTGTCGCCTAGAAACCTGAAAACCAATAAAACGGGTGTGTGAAGCTCAAAATAGAATCGGATAAGTAAGAATCGATGTAGGAATCATGCGAAAATGATATAAAAACCTATCCTAATAATGATACACTTTCAGTGTTATCATGTCCCTATATAATCCTCCCGTGTATTCGGAAATGGCTCACATATGACAAATGAATCATCTAATCACTTAGATAAATATCTCTACTTCTCATGCCTCCTAATCTCGAGTCCTACACTGAGAAATCATCGTGGAAATAATAGTAGTAGAATTAGGTTTCTGAGAATAGAGGGTTGGAGGTATCTGAGATGTTGGATATCGAGGGTGGTAAAGGTGGCGGGAAGAAGAGAAGGGGTTAAGATATGGCTGAAAAAGTTATGTTTGGAATATATTGCGGGGTATTTGAGATACCCGAGGTTGATGAATAGGTTTTGCCATTGTTGACATTGGAGGATCTGAAGGACATGTGGATAAATGTTGTTGGCTTTCGAAGGAAGATGTGGGTCACGAGTATGCATTTTTCCCCTTTTATTGCTAATGATTTGTCGAATTTCATGGTCTCTCTATAACTCCGTTATGTTGGATTTGATCCAGATGATGGATTTGTTCTAGGAGCTGATCCATCATTCCATTTTACGGATATAAGAGCAACAATTCTGAAACATTGTTGGGTTAAGGATCTGTGTAAGTCGACGATCGTAATTATAGTGATCGATAGCCTTGGCTTTTGTAAACCCTAAATCTTGAAAAAGTTTGTTTGTTTCATTTTCTTAGTTTAGTTCATCCACGACTAGTCTACTTAGTCTCTGTAACCAAACAAGATCAATCGGAACACACCTTGTAAAAATGATACACAAAGATTCCTCTCCGTCATCATCATTGCACTACAAAAAAACACGTGGTTTTTAACGGACGGATCAACGAATCCGTCTACTCTAAAATGATCAACGGGCTAATATCCGTTAAAATCTGTTGCGATTGGCAACGAACTTAAAACGAACACGATTTGTTGCATATATCCGTTGAACCGCCGTTGGAAACCCCAAAACCGGCCAACGGATGCCCATTGCACGGAGCAACGGATGTCCGTTGACAGTGGAAACAGATGCCCGTTGAAATTTTGACTTTCGAGGTTGTCATTGGGATATTTCAAAGTGATTTTCCAACGGGCATCTGTTGCACTTTTCAGCAGTCATCTATTGAAATTTCTGACGGATGTCCATTGAAAAAAACAATATTTAATAACCGAACATGAGTTATACCACCAAGCTATCAACAAACAAATATATTTTCAAACAAATGTCATCTTCTTCAAATAGAGAATATATAGATCAAGAGAGTGTATGCATAGAAGAAAAGATCCCGAAACCGAGGAAATTACTCAAGACTTCTTACAGGGATTGGGGCAGTTCATGAGTTTTGCATCGATTCAAACTTTGTATCAAGAACGCGGAAAAATGTTATGTCCCTACAAAAGATGCAAAAATATGAAATATCGAAGTCAAGAAATTATTTGCAAACATCTTTACAAGGTGGGTTTCGGAGAGAATTACGAAATTTGGTTATTTCACGACAAAAACTATAGCGTTAAAGATATTTTGCAAGAAGCACACGGAATATAAAGAAATGAAGAAGTTGTTTATAAAGTATCGACGATCAATCCATATGTGAAAATGGTGTCAGATAATTTTTCTAGAGTTTTTCATGAGCAATCGCACGAAGAGATGCTGAACATCGAGGCACGCTAATTTTTAACCTATTGGATTTAACAAAGAAATATATGTAAAGGTTACCGTGAAGTTCAGTCTCGTTTATCTTTTTCATCAAGATTGATGAGTATAAAAATAGACTAAAATGTTGCTGAAAATTGCATGGATTCATTTTGCAAAACCATACGTGAATATTTACTGGAACAAAATCAAACCCCCGAGACATACTATGAAATACAGAATGATTGTAAAAGATTTGAGAATGCCACATGAGAAAATTGATGTTTGTAGAAACAATTGTATGTTGTTTTGGGGAAATGATAAAGACATTTTGGAATGCAAATTTTGCGGTGCAAGCAGATTTCGTCCAAAAAACCATCTTCACGTAAATATGTACCATACAGAAAAATATTCTATATGCATATAGGAAACGGGTTAAGAAGGTTATTTGAATCGAAAAACCGCTGCGGCAATGAGATGACACATAGAACACTCAACGGGCGAAGGGATAATGCAACAACCATCAGATGGTAAGGCTTAGAAAGATTTCAATGAAATATTTCTCGAGTTGGCGTATGAGACAAGAAATGTTTATATTTGCCTGTGCACCAATAGTTTTAGTCCATATGGAAAATCTAGAAGTCAATATTCTTTGTGGCCGGTGATTTTGTCTCCTTATAATTTGCCTCCCTATATGTGTTTGAAAAGAGAAGTAATATTTCTGACGTTGTTGTTTCCAGGATTAGAACATCCGAAGAAAAGTTTTGATGTTTTTTTAGAGCCATTGATTCATGAATTAAGATATTTGTGGAATGATGGATTTCTTGCTTATGACGTCAGTACGAAGCAACCTTTCACATTGAAAGCGGTCTTGTTATGGACAATTAGCGATTTTCCTGCCTATGAAATGTTATCTGGATGGAATACACACGGGAGATTGGCATGTCCCTATTGTATGGAGGACACATATTCATTTCGACTAGTACATGGAAAGAAACCATGTTGGTTTGATTATTCCCCGTGGACATTCTTTCAGAAAAGATAAAAACATTTTCGAAAGAATGTGGAAAAAGTTTTTCCGCCTTCCTTCACGATGTGCTATGCAGAATTAACATATTTTTTAGAGATATATGTTCTAGAAATTTTAAAAGGGACGATTTAGAATTAATGAAAAACAATATCTCTGAAGTATTATGTTCATTGGAAAAAGTTTTTTTGCCTTCCTTCTTCCATTTCATGGAATATTTCTCAATACATTTACCAGATGAGGCAATATTCGGTGGGCCAGTTCAATTCAGATGGATGTATCATTTCGAAAGATTTTTCTTTCATCTAAAGAAAAAAGCAAAAAACAAAGGAATTGGTTGAAGGATCTATTGTTAAGCAATACTTGTTGGAAGAAATCACATATTTCAGCATGTTTTATTTTGGATCGCATATTTCGACGAAACAAAGACGTTGAGCGGAAGATCACACAAACTATCTATATCAATATAATCCACAATTTGGCACGATTGTTGAGATATTTACACCGATTGGATGTACAGGAGGTAAATCCGAAGAATATTGGCTAACATTAGAGGAGTATAATCACATGTACACATATATATATTACTAAATTGTCAAGAGCTATTACATTTCGAAAGGTACAAAACAATGAAAATCGATCTTATAAACACACATATATATATATATATATATTTGGAAATATATGTGTTAACTTCATTTCATTATAGGATATTTGATGAAGAGGTATTGAGTACATATCCTCATCTAAATGCAGATGAACTCACGAAAATGAAACTTCAACATTATGGGTCGTGGTTGAGAGATTACATAAGTAAACGTATATTCGTACGTTTTTTTATATATATAATGTTATTATATTATATAGTATTCATTTGTTTTTTTATGTTATATAGGTCAAATCTTCTGATAAGAGACATCCTATATGCTTAAAAGATTTGGCTATTGGTCCTGCACGAAATGTTATGTGTTGGCCAATTTTATTTACTTTTGGATACACATTCCACACGTACGAATACAGAAAACATAGAAGCACATACAATTACGATGTTTGCATTAATAGTGAAATAGTGGGTGATAATTTCTACGGCATGTTGCACCAAATCCTACTGGTAGAATATCTCGGTCTTGTTGGATTGAAGGTAATGCTTTTCAAATGTAAGTGGTTCGACCTAACCGTAGGACGTGGTACACGAAAAAATCGATGGGGAGAAATTGATATCAATCCGGCACGACAATATTGTAAGTATGATCCATTCATCACAATAGATCAAGCAGATTAAGTATGTTGCGTGCAATATCCAACAATATTTAAACGTTGAAGAAAGGAGTAGTGGGCCGTTATAAAGATCAAGCCGCGAGGAGTTATAAGCACTGATGAAAAAGAAGATCCGTTGCAAACCGATCATCCGTAGCCGATACGATTAATTGATATAGAGAATTGGTAGGAGATTCTCGTAAGAACTGACATAGATGGAGAATATATACACGATTATGAAGACGTTGAACCGGAAGATGCACAGATGAAAACGACGATGATTTTAATGAACAATTGAAGAAAGACTCGCCATTCGAGGAATCTACCGAAAAAGAAGTGTGAATTATGTAGTTGCAATGTATAAATTTTTTCTAACTTATTATTTTTTAACTTAATATATTCATATTTCAACGGGCATTCGTTGCCAATTGCAATGGAAACCCGTTGTAACGTTAAATTCTGATCAACACTTAGAAAACTTTCAAGGGTTACACGATCTCAACGGGCATCCTTGGAAACTGGTAACGGATGCCTGTTGCGACATTTCAGGCCGCCAATGGATGCCCATTGTGACTGTTTAAACCCTCAACGGATGCCTGTTGCGACTCTTCAAATCCTCAATGAATGACTGTTAGTCTCCGCCAACGGAGACCCATTGGTGGTTTGCAACGGATACCCATTAGCAAGTAACGGGCATCTGTTGCAATTTCCAACGGATGCCCGTTGATGGATGTTATCATGGATAGGCTACGCCTGCAACATCAATTATGATTCTCAATGGCCATCCGTTAGAAATTACTACGGATGCCCATTACAAAAGGAGATGTACCGTCGTTTCGGCGTCCGTTGCCTTGGGAACAAGCGTTCGCAACGGGCATCCGTTGGCATTTCCAACAGATACCCGTTGAAAACCCAATAGTCGCATCAATTAATTGCATCCGTTGAGTTGACATAATTTCCAACGGGCATCCGTTGGAAATTTTATTATATTATCCGTTGAACAGTTTATTCTTCAATACAATTTCAAAATAAAATTCCTCTAAAAAATAAAACCTTTCAAACATTTAATCACTTATAAATAATAGAAAATGAGAGCAAGACGATTCATCGGTTACGGTGGTATGTTACCGGGTTCGGCAAGAGCCCTGCCACCACCTCCACCGTCACCATATCGACATCTTTCACCTATATTGGCACCGCTGATATTTGATGAAGAACATGATATCGTGGACATAGATGTTTTGATCGATAGTTTCGACGAGTGTCGTACCGTCCCAATTATTGTTCTGAACATCCTGTCGGGACGTTATGGTAAGACAATAATTAATTAATTTAGATTGTATTTATTTATGAACATTATCTAATAATTTGATTTTCACGTGCAGGTTTGATGTGGATGATGCTCTGAAATATGCGAACAACAACATCATCCAAGGATAGCTACAAGATCGATTGTACTATTCCTGACAAGTGACGCCAGAATTTAGACGTCGTCGATAGCGGTGTACATTCATCGTAAGAAAAATTTTAATATACAATTTTAATTTTAAATTTATATATACTTTTATCTATTAACTGATTTATTTTAATTTAATTTTTCAGTGCGTATATATATGATGGAAGAAGGATACGTCGCGCATCTACATTTCTTGGATGCGCGACATGCAAACCTGGTTGCGCTTGATGATGAATAATGCCAAGCACAACTATTACAAGAAGAATGCAAAACCGATCTGGGCTACGAACGAGGTGTTCAACCAAATCGTCCAACATTGAGAGTTTGAAGACTTCAAGGCCAAGAGCGAGAATGCCATGAAACATCGATACAACGAGAAGGTTCCAGAGATGGACCGCATCGCCATACTTCGGGATCCAAATCATTTCCGAAACGAAAGAAAAAATTGGTAGAATTTATTTTAATGTATTATTTAAATTTTATTATTATATAAAATTCTTATCTGATTATATAACTATAATGTTACAGATACAGAGAATCGGACGAGAATCGACACTTCTTGAGCTGGTTGTAGAAATCCACGCCAAGAAGAAGTTCATCGTCGGGGAAGAGAGCGGCGAATCCGAACTCGTCGACCCTCGGATAGAATGGACCGTGAAAGCTATGATAGATAAGATCATACAGCAATTACAAGCCTGTGGTTCAACTCCCGACGATCTCAGTCATCTAATAAGATTATATGTTATAATTTTTTATTTTAATAAAATATTTTTTAACGATTCTAACTTCAATATGTTTGATTTTGTAGTCTGTTAGACCGTATAAGGGGCGTTTATACCGTCTCAGTGCATTCAAAAAGGATATCGTCTAGGACGCTACGACGATATCCCCGTGGTTCAAGAGAGTTGCACGCAAGAACGACGTATATAGCATCTAGAAATCACACTTCATACAACACAATATGCTTTTCATGGAACGCAAGATGCTCTTCAGGTAACGCAATCAGAGCTTCAATAAACTCGAGCAAAGATACATCACATGCAGAACACCATCAAATTACTAATAGGTCGAGCGTATCAACCGCCAATATCGACGCGAGAAACAACGCTGCAACAAGACCCGGTAATCGACTCTTATGCAACACCTTCACGAGGTGTTGGCGATCACAGGGATGACGACGGTGCAACTAATTTAGACGATATGTAGAATTAATTACGTTTTTATTTGTAAAAGAACTTTTATATTAATTAATGTTTTTAATTTTAAAATTTTTTATTTATTTTTATTTTTTCATAGATATTTCAACGGATGCCCGTTGATATTTCTTAAAAATTCTAACAGGCATCCGTTGAAATAGAAATTCCTGCCATCGTTGCAACGGAAATCTGTTGTTAGTTCTCGCCACACTGCCAACGAGTATCCGTTGAAGCAAACTATTTCGCGCCATTTTTAGTGTCAATGGACGTGTAACGGATATCCATTATGAACTTTCAACGTTCATCCGGTGCATTGCTTGTAACGGGCATCCGTTTCCCTGCTTGTAACGGGCATCCTTTGGTACCTCCAACGAAGTTATCCGTTGCAAGTTCGTTGACACTATTTCAACGGATATTATCCGTTGTACGCCCGTTACAAATCACAACAGATACGGATTTGCAACGAGTAATTCCCAACAGCTCCTAATTCGTTGTAATCCGTTGGAAATCATTCTTTTCAACAGAATATTGGCGATTTCCAATAGATATGTCCATTAGAAATCTCCTATTTTTTTGTAGTGTTGGAGAAATCCAGCATCATCAAGAAAGAAAAAGTCTTCGGATATGCGTGTGAAGGATTTTCCCTGCTTACAAAACAATGTTTCATATTTTGGGCGTTCGTTAGAGAAAAAGAGAAAAATAGGAAAAAATAATACAAATGAAAGGCCTGATATGTGAGAAAAAGTACAGAAACATGAGAAATGGCCAAACCACAACCATAAGGATCGAAATCAAATTTCAGTCTATCGACAATTGATCATCGCCCGTCACCCGTTTTGAGTTTCGATCATCGAAAAATCAAACTTCTATGTTGAAATTTTCACCTTCATAAGTTTCAGAATTTCAATAGTAGCAAAATGGCAAAATCATGTTTTTATAATACTCAACGTTGTTTTATTTGATAAACGTTCCTTCTCACGCTGTCAGAAGGTTTTGATCTTAATCTTGGAAAAATGTTGATGATTATTATTGTAATAATTGAAGAGGGGAAATTGAAAAGGCATTTATATGGACGGAGTTGAAGGAAATGAATGCACACAGACATCTTTATTTTGCTAGGATAATTCTAACAATAATTAAACATATTACTAAACAAAAGGTTATTTAATTTATGATAAAAACATGTTTTGTGATAATATTGGAGAGAAAAAACAACTAATTGTGAGAAAGGTATGCTCACGATTAAAGAGTTAGATAGCAATACTAAATTTCATCATCAAATTGAGATTTAAACATAATTATAACTTCAACCACTTCTACATCGGTTTCAATATCCCAACAAAAAAGTTAGTTCGTAATGCTATATAAGCTGTATCTACCATAATATGTCATCATCAAATTCAAAATTTTCACGTTACTTTGCATTTTAACATAATCATCCTTTTTTTATATATTTAATATGATCAATATTTGTGACAAATTAATTATAAATATACTATTTGCAAATTTTTAAAATCCTCGCATCCCATTTGATTGAATGAATCAACAAACGTTTTTTATTCAAAAAAATTATTTAATTAACATTAAAAACCTAATATAATAGAATGAAAATTATCAAAATTTAAAAATTGTTAATTGCTTATCGAGATGGCAGTAGGAGAAGATAAGGATTTATAAAAATTTATATATAAAAAATAATAAACTATTATATTTTATATTTTATTAAAAAATCATAAATTCATACATGTTCATTTATATAGTATGCTACTAAAAAATAACTTTTAAAAAAATATTAAATCATTCTAAATGACTTATTCTTTCCTTACAAGTCTTTCCTTTGATAATATTAATTAAGTTATTATTTCTCTACATAATTTCTATTATTTATATATATTTTTTTATCCTAACAATTTATGAGATGATTATATCAAAAATTTGAGTTTTTCTTGGTTTTACTATTGACCTATAATAACTATTTAGCATTTATAATAAAAATTCATGATAATATTTTTTGTAAAATGAGATATAAACTATGTCACCATCATTGATTATATGAGTCTTTGATATGATAATCTATTTGTGATTTACAAATTCTAGATCTATAATAAAAAATTGATAAAATTTACGCATCGCGCGGGTTCATCCTTAATTTCATTATAATTTTCCAATTCCTTACTACATGACTATTTGTATAAATAAAAAACAATTAACATAACCAATTATTTTTTAATTTCTTAAAAAAAATAGTTATCATGTCCAGATGTCAAGACAATTTTTTTAAAACTATCACCACAAAATCTACACATTATCCTCTCCCCTATTCATGATAATTTAACTAGATAGGATCCCGTACGATGCACGACTGATCATATTATTTGTCATATCATAATAGTCAAATTATATCGAATATTATCAATTTGGACAATATAACATGAATATTATATTGTATAAAATCGAATAATAGTAAATAATCTTGAAAAAATATAATACGAAAAATATTTTATGCAATCGATGAAGTGTTGTAACGATTCAGTATATAAAATAATTCATATCGTCTATCCATGCTAGCTATAAGGAATAAATGACATGTCTACAATTTTGAAAAAAAAATGTATGTAAGAAGAGATAATTGAAACTTGATTGTGCATAATTTTTATTAAAAATATGTTTTTATTGTAACGTTTTTCTAATAGTCATTGCGATAAGAAAATAGGTTTAAGATTGATGTTATAGTCTAAAATAACCATAAATATAGTAAAAGTAAAAAAAAATTAAGCAACAACATTATATATGGAATATATAATTGTATATATTGATGTATAATATTATGTTTTAAATAATTACTGTTAGTAAATACTGTATTACATCAATGATAAACACAATTTGATTCCTACACTCTCATCCTATTTGAAATCTTGTCGTTTTAATGAGACCTCTATTTAATAATTTATTAATATATAGTTACTTAGACACCTCGTATACTATATATGAATAAGAGCTTAAGTTGAAAATGCAATGTATTTTTTTTGGACTTTGGATATTTGGTATGCCAGTGAATATTTATCATTTGTATATGATTAAATATTTGCATTTTAAATTTCTATTTTAATATATATTATATCGAATGAAAATTTTAAATAAATTTAAAAAATACTAACATGAAAATGGAAGAAACACTCGAGTAAATATGCGACCTTTACCACCAGATCTAGGATATAAAAGAATTTACGGTGTAAACATGCAAATTCAATCGAAAAAGAACAAAGTATAGAAGAGAAAACTCACCTTCAGGTAGCACATGAAGCTAGAAGCATAACAAAAACATCATTTAGCAATTTAAATTGAAGCAGAACCCGTCTTTGTCCTCCTCCATAGATTCATTTGTCTTGGTTTGATCACATATGAGATCCATAACCCTTCTGCCTCGACATAGCTGGAGCTCCCTAACCACTAAATCATGAAGATCTTGTCGATAGAGGCTCCTGAGCTCTTGAGCTGCAAAATCATGAAAGGAAGAAAGAGAGCGCATCCAGTACTTACTCCAAAAATATCCAAAAGGTTACTATCGAGAGATGACTTGAAAAAAGTGATAGACAAATCAAATTCAAAGCAAAATCATCAAAAACATCAGAGGAAACTCAATGGATTGAATAACAAACGAAATATTGTGTTTACGGAATACCTCACGACGTCGACGACATCTATTGTGTTTACGGAAATGTCTTTCTCTTAATCAACACCACGCTTGACACCGAGCAACGCCTACAACAAAATCCGAGTCTTTCAAATGGAGAACAATGAAATCTCCATCAAATCAATGGTCGTACCCAACCCTATTGCTATTGTTGACGCACAGTTTGAAATGCCTAAATGAGGAATCAATGACGGTGACACACCTCTAGATGAAATCGTAGGATACAAAGATTAAGAGAGAGAAAGAGAGAGAGATAAAATCAAACAAAGCAAGCTCAAGTACCAATCATCGGAAAACAATACGAGTTCAAGTTTGTGTGTGTGTGAAAGAGATAGAGAGATTTACATTCTCTGTCTTTCCGATGATCTTGGCGATGATGGAGGTAGTTTCGGGGAGAATGGAAGACGTATCGACGTCGTCGAGGCCGACATTGGTTGAGATATTCAGGCACAACATCTTTACCTTCACCTTCCGGAAAGAACTGATTCTCTCTCAATCTATCTACTGCTCTATCACTAAAATACAAGGGTAGAGAGAGATCAATCATGAGTTCTCTAGAATGAGGGAAAACTTACCATATTCTTTGTGCGGCAAAATCGTTGCGAATCGTTTTGCAGAAGGATCTTTGGTGTTTTTTCCCATGAAACTCTAAGAAAACCAAGATAAATCCATGAAAGATCTTCATTGGTTTCCTCAGATTGTTGCAGTATCTCTGATTTCGAGATTGGGAAAGCGAAGAGGTATATGAGGATCAAGAAATTGTGCGGAGAGTGGATGGGTTCGTGAGGAGAGTGGAAAATGGAAATAGCGCATGTAACATTGGATATTAAAGCATTATAGAGAATATTTCCTCGTCTAAATATTTATTTTCCTTTTTGAACTTTTCAAACGTAAAAATGTTTGAATCAAAATTTTTAAATAAAAAATCATTTTTTTTAAAAAAGTTGTTGATTCACGAGAAGCCACCTATTATAAATACTTTTATATATATAATTTTATATGTTGAACTTCTCATACGTAAAAACATTTAAAATTGATATATTAAATAATAAATATTGTAGTAAAAAATATATGGATGGAAATTTAAGGTGATGAATGAGGTAATTAAATATAATTATTGATTATATTATATTTAATAAATAAAAATAAAAAAGGTTCTTGCTGAGGTTGCTTCACGAGAAGCCTTCTTTTACAAGAAATTATATATATATAATTTTCAAATAACGTTCATAAAGATGAAAATTTTAATGAAAACTATTTGATTAAATTTACTAACTCCCCTTTCAATTTATAATATTACTATAACTCGCAAAAAATCATTAAACATTTTTACGCAATTTCATTAAACGAAATACCATTTCTTTTTAAACCAATTATTTGATTTAATTTGACAAAATAAATTTTAAATTTTTTTGACACAATTTAATTGGAAAATATCAATTTTGAATATGTTATACATTTTATTTAAACAAAATTAAATTATTTTATACAGTGAATTTAATTGTTACTCATGTTATTTTCTTATTATTATTATAATTATTATTATTATTATGATCATCATCATCATCATCATAATCATCATCATTATTATTATTATTATTATTATTATTATTATTATTATTACTAGAAAAAGATCTCGCGCGATGCGCGGACGATATTTTGCATAATTTTTTTCATAAATATGTTGAAATTATGTAAGAATTTTTAACAAAATTCAATTATAATTCTCACATATCCCATTATATACTGTTTTGCAATCATATATACTATAGCATATCTTAATTATGTTGTAACAATGGAAAACAATAAAAAAATGGACATGATGAAAAACAAAACATTAAGAGGGTATGACGAAGACTCAAGCAATCGAAATGTAAATAAATATCGAACCAAGAACAAGGTAATGAAGTCATTTTCATCACCCGTAGAATAAGGTAATAGTTGATTGCGTTGCTGACCTACCCATCATATAAAACACATGAAATTTGTTTTTAAAGCCAAGGAAACTACAAAAATAGCTCTTATATAACCTAATTTAAAACAAATGAGACTCACCGAATAACGTTCGAGCAAGATAGTTATTTTCCATATATACATATACCAACAACAGCTGAGCCCCTTCCACGCAAAACCCGCAAAACCCATGAAGGTTGACAAGATTTGGATGTTAAAGACAAGAAATTAAGCCAATCTCATTAAAAAATTCTCGGTTTCCTTGTTTCGATTTAGATGATAGTTGCTTAACTACACAACTCTTCCGTCGGCTAACACACCCTGCATTGTATAAATCAAATGATCGTATATATATATTTCAGAAAGATTACAAACATTATATTTACCTTGTATACGGACCAAATCCGCATTCTCCAATCTTGTTATTTGTATAAAAATCATCTGTAGCAACTTTGATTTAAAAGAGCTTAAGTGAAATAATTAGAAACTGGCAATTTGTATAAAAATCATCTGTAGCAACTTTGATTTGCTTCAATGAGAAATTTCCAGAGGGTAACCCTTGTCCATGGAGATCTGAGGGTTTAAATGAAACCGTTTTTTCCGTAGGAAATTAACAAAATTGAACTACGAGCGATAGCGAAGCAACACAGAGGAATACGTGAAGCAATCGTAACCTTTATTTCTTTGAGAAAATTTTGGAAGCCTACCTCTCCACCAAATACGGTTCCAGCCGCTTCTCTTTCCAGGATGTGAATATGGTTTAGAATTCGCACCTTAATGCGATGGCATTGCATATGGGTCCCCCACAAAGCAAATTTGAATCTAACAATCGACATGATCGCACAAAGGCAGCCCATGAAACGAACAACATAGGAAAACAAAAGAAAATGTGCACTGAAGTTCGTGTTTATGATAATAACGAAAGGACAACACTTAGAGGCTTGCATCCAAATTGCGGGCATGCTTCCTCAAAAGAGTTGAGAAATTTCAAGGAGTAAGAAGCTATATATAATAACAATAAAAAAGTGATACAAGAAAGAATGGAGAAAAGTGAAAATCACAAATGGATTCGATCTTCCAAAAGCTGAAGCCCAGTCCTAAATTTCTGCATATTGCCTTGTGACTGGCATGAGCAGAACTTCAGTCCAAGGAGCATCAGAGAGAAAAAGGTGCTTGCGGCTGTAGGGTGGCGTGTAAAGCACCACTTAAAATTTGTACTCCGTTGTAGCATCCTACCGAGCAGCAAGAGTTGTTCGGCACTGATATGTCGGACAACCTAAAATCCATAACAGCAATAAGACAAAATCACTCAGACACATTATATGCTTCATTTTAAGCATAAATGAAACAATAGTTAATGTATAATAAGCAAAATGCCAAATAATAGATCTGAAATCATAAGAAAAACAACAGTCTGACACTCTAGACAGTCTTTACTAACATCAAAAAGCACAAATGAACCATACCTACATGAGGTCTCTGTAACAGAATATATAAACCATGCACATGTGAGGTTCCTCTGTAGTGAAAAAAAGGTAGATAGGATAGATCCTAACCCGACATGGGTTTTGGATTGGAAGGCGTCTCACTGGCCCTCTACCTTAACCTCTCCTTCTCCCTATTACTCCTTGCCTGCAAAAGAATTACGTAAACACGATTCATCGTTACCAAAAGGCGGAGACTTTCTTAATCCTCTTTTGTTTAGCTTCGTGAATTTCCATGGCTTCCATTGTCTTGAGCTTCCGGGTAACGATACAAGATTTATCAGCTTAAGTGCTTTCTGAACATTTTCTTCAGAATATCCTTTTGGTTCGGTCCGAGTCTGTTCAAAACAAGTTTAATGGCATTAAGATTTCCCCAAATTCTGTGTTCTTCCATACATTATAACGCTTTCGAAGAATCAACAAGCATAATCAAGAAGTATAAAGGAAAGATTCTGATATACACTTTTTCACCATTATTCCATCATTATCAAGCTTCGATAAAACCCGAACTTTAGTAACATTAACATCCACATAAACATTATCTTGATCACCTGAACAATCTCTAGATCGATCCAGCAATACCCATCGACTCATTCCATCTTCATGAACTGGCAAATTTGAATTCGAACCCATGACAGCCCAACTCGTGCCGTTTCGTTTATCTAACTCTTCCAATGTACATTCTTTTGCCGTAGTGTAAATATCAGTCAGCAATCTGATTTTCCTAGGCTTGATTTTATGCTTTACCACTCTTGAACTTGGAACTACTGACACATGCTTTACTGAAGCAAGACATTGATCAATATGAGCATTCAATGTAGTGTTTGAAAATGAAGAGAATGATTTGCAAACAGGGCATGTCTTTGAAGATGCCATTAATTCAGACGTAATGTCTTCAACAACTGATGAATTACCAAATTTCACCACCAGCCGACACTTTTTGTTTGTGGGTTTGATCCGAATCTCAGTTTTGCTTCTTAAAGGTCAATACTTTACAGTCTGATTAAATTCCAAACACTCTACTTGCATTGGAGATTCTTGAGTCTTTTTTGTAACATTGGATGAGATATCAACTGTACATGGCTTGAGAGATTCATGATCTTCAATGGAACCTACGGATTGAAATGGAGGTAAAGGTTGTTCTACGCCATGTTAGAGACAAAGCTGTAGATTTTCTTGGGAAAATGGCCAGCTTTTCTTGACATCTTTCCTTCGAACAACCAATACATAATCTCTAAAGTCATAAACAATCAAAGGAACAAAGATCAAATGAAATGATCAATGAAATCTAAGAAAAAAACTCTGCTTTATGTACGTATATGTAAAACAAACGATAGAGAATTTGGAAAACTCAGAAGTGAAATAAGATTAGAAAGAAGAGATCTGACTAAATGGGTTGAAGAAGATAATGAAAGTTTGACTAAAGATTCAAACTTTTACGTCTTTTCAAATGAATTTGTTGTTACATACATGTTGGAAAAACTTACGCTTGGTCGCGCAAATTTGTCGTAATGAATAGCAAATCTCTTTAGCTCCCTGTCTCAGCAAAGAGCTCCTGAATTACAAAGGACAGTACAGTGATTTCAGATAACCCATCAGAACACCAAGAAACACAATGTGCTACTTATATCTTCATTCGTTACACCCTGATCCAAGTTAATAATGCAGAGCCTTGTACCGACTTCAACTCCTGATACACCTGCGGATCTCAAGTTTTCTTTGAACAGATCGTTCTGCCATGGCAAGTTTCTAACCCTGCGGACAAGCTATTGAAACCGAACAAATAGCGTCAGCACGATAGGCTTGTATAACTTCAAATCATGATCCAAAAAGAAGTTTATAACAGAAGAGGAACCACCCATGTACCTGAAAGAACGAAAACCATTCAAAGATTGCTCCAGCAAGTAGTCAACAACCAGTGAAGGTGAAACATGGACTATCAAGCCAGAGCTTCGACGCCAAATACAAAGTTCCTTATATCAAGACTATCATCAAGAACCGAGACTATTCATCCAGCACCAAAGTAATTCAAGATGTAGCAGGAGGCTCATCATGAACTTCTTGCACAAAAGGTAAGGCAGTGTAGCCATGTATACATAACATTTTACTGAGAAAATAACTCAATTCTGCTAGAGGTCACAAGGTTGCACACCTTTGCAGGCTTTAGAAACTGTGTTGCTGAGATAGTAACACATCTAACCCTTTTGCTTAAGCTATGTCAATATAACAAATGCACTAATTTCAACTATTAGCTTAGAGAAGCCCCTCAAAGCTTAGTAACACGGCTTTGTTTAGCATCTTAGAAGATGGCAAGCCTTCTAGAAGATGAAGCATCTTAGCATCTTAGAAGATGACAGTACAGAATCATGCTGTTACTTCTGATTTGATTCCAACGTGATATATTGCTGGAAAATCTATCCTTATATCCTTATACATATGTATTTGGAATAATTGCAATCATCATCTGTCTGCCTTTTCATCATACTGAGTCATTCCCACATAGCATTATGCAAGAGATTAAAGAAAAGAACCACATATGGAGAAAGACAAAAACACAAATGGATTATCAAATTTCTTCTCTAAAAAAGGATATGCATCTAGTTTCTAACCAAATACCCCTCTCATCATCTTAAACTCAACTAAAATTGGAACCTCTCTCGTCGTGATTAATGACATTACTTAGGGTTGGGCAAAAAACCCGCGTTACCCGTCCCGTCCCGAAACCCGTGCCGAACCCACAAAAAATTACTCGTACCCTCGGGTGCGGGTTTGGGTTCGGGTAATTTAATTTCAATACCCGCGGGTTCGGGTTCGGGACGGATAATTTTGTTTCACAAACGGGTATCCGTGGGTACCCGCAAAAAATTACATAAATACCCCTGGTTTTAATATTTATTACCTAAATGCCCTTGTAACCCTAAAAACCTAACCTTCTTTTCCCCCTCCAGACCTAACGTCGCCTCTGCCTCTTCTCTACTCTCCTCTCCCTCTACTCCGCCCGTCGCCTCCTCTCCCTCTACTCCGCCCGTCGCCCCCTCTCCTTCTTCCTGCCGCCTCTGCCTCTCCATAGCTCTTCATGCCGCCTCTGCCTCTCCTCTCCCACACTCCGCTCGTCGCCTCCTTTCCCTCTCGCCCGCCCGCCGCCTCCCACCCGCCCGTTGCCTCCTCTAACTCTTCCTGCCGCCTCTGCCTCTCCATAGCTCTTCATGCCGCCTCTCTACTCTCCTCTCCCACACTCCGCCCATCGCCTCCTCTCCCTCTTGCCCGCCCACCGCCTCCCACCTTCTGCGTGCCCTGCTCGACCGACGGCTGCTGGTGCTCGCCTCCCACCCTATGTGCCTTGCTCGAGCGGTGGTAGTTTCATGGCGGGTACCCGTGGGTTTTAAAAATTATGGCGGGTTTTTGCGGGTACCCGAACAGCGGATACCCGTATTCTGCGGGTACGAGTACGGGTATTAAAGCTAATTACCCGTGTGAGACGGGTTCGGGTGCGGGTAGTGAGATTCTTGCGGGTACCCGCGGGTGCCCGCCCCTAACATTACTGAATTCATTGCAGACAAACCAAAAATTAGATTCCAACAGAAATCTCAAACCATATACATACGCCTCCGTACACTTTGGAAAGTATATACATATATATGCGTATGTCTGTGAATCGTTTCCCGATTTCATACCATCATAAAAGAAAATTCAGGTTTAAATTTTACCCTGAAAGATGAAGGAAAATCGGAGGAAAATAAGCTGGAAGACGACGAGAGAGAGACGGAGTGACCGGACACCACACTGACAAGCCACTCTTTGCCGGCACCGACCTCGTTGCATTTGCCATGACTCTTCGAACTGCAAATACTCGGAAACAAAGAGAACAAATTATTAACCAAGGAAGCAATTACCACCGGCACCGAGCTCGTTGCAATCGCAATGACTCGTCGAAAAATCCAAAACAGAGAGAACATATTAGAACGACGGCTACGTGAGAGAGGGAAGGAGAAAGGAGAATGTGAGAGAGCTTCGATCACCTGAGGATTGCGGAGAACCATAGGTCGAAGGATTTATGTGAATCGAAGAGGAAAGGAAGCGGAACGGAAAGCGGGAGGGAAGGTGAAGGAGAACGTGAGAGAGTTGAGATTAAATGCACACCAGAATGTAAAGCGGCTTAACCTTTAATCAATACTGATTTTTTTTGTTGAGAACGGTTTGTTTAATTTTTTAAAAAATCTGATGTGGAGGGCTGTGGTGGTTGCAAATGCAATAACTTATATATATATGATTATCATTATCATCATCATCATCATCATCATCTTCAGTATTATTATTAGTTATTTATTTTATTATTAATATTGTTACATATTGTTATTATTAATATTATTAATTTTGGTTGTACCACAATGTCACAACATTACTAAAAAAATATTTTCAAAAATAAAATAAAATCAATAAAACGCCACAACAACATTTTTTCCTTATATTTATTGGTATTTACTAGTCTTACTAGATGATACCCGCGCTACAAGCGGATTTGTGATCATTTAAATATTTTTATCTTATGTTTTGTATATAATTTATAAATTTGAACATTGTCATTAGATTTGATATGCATACGAGGCAATACAAAGACACAAAATGAATTTCAATGTATAAATATGATCAATAGATTTAAAAGATGTAAACTAATAGTGTAATTTGTTTGTAATGTATTTAAAATTGTAGAATATAAATTATCGGAAAAAACGATTGCACGATTTGAGCCATAGTGTTTTAATGATTATTTTTTATCCGTACATGCATAAATATTGAGGATTAAGTTTAATAAATAACAGGATTTAAGAATAATTATTAAGATACGGACAAAATTTGAAAATTTTGAAAACTTACCTATGTTTGATTTTCTTGATTGGCTTTAGCTGTGGATCTATGTAGATGTGGGTGCAGTAGGACGAGCGAAGCGTTAACAAACCTATTTGATATATTTAGAAAGAATAAGTATGGATAACATTAAAAAATATATAAAATAATACATGTAATCTAGTGTTTCTAATATTGTTGATCATAATGCAAGTAATGTGTGTTACGATCATGACGGTTTCTTTAACGATCATCTGAGCAACAATTGAATGAAAATGAATAGCAAGTTCGTCCAACATGATTATTTTTACGAAATGTTTTCTGTATTTGAAATGTTGAAGTGAGGTCAATAAATTGTTTTATAGTAGAAATGACAAAACAGGTTAGTGGAGTAATAATATAAAGCTTACCTATTCAATAATAATCGGATTTTTATTTTTTGATCGGAGGTTGGAAGTCACAAATTTGATCCTTGTATAGCAATGAGGAGTCTAACAACATACACGTTTCAACATTCCAATAGATGATTTAAGTAGTAAAGAAGTAGTATATTTGATTTATTGCAAATGTATTTACCAGATACAACTTTTTTGTGGCCAACCAATCCAATCAATTGTCGGTTGAACGCATCATGAATTTGTATTTCGGAATTGTATGAATTGCGTCTGTCACTTTCTCAACAATCGTATCCTCTTTAAAATATATATTAATACTATTGTCGATTAACTTGTAGTTACCAACATTTGGTAGTATTGTCAAATTTTTTAGGATAAATATATCTCCTTCCCTTATATATTGGTTGTATTTATTAACACCGTCAAGAGATATACATCCTTCAATAGTAGTTCCCTACAATATATCATATACATGATGATGAAAGATAATGATATAGTGTCGAATACATAAATACATTAACATAACTTACTGTTTCAGTTGGGAATAAAAAACAAAGACCAAGCAAACGATTGCCAATGTAAAGGATACATGTATATGGGTATATAAGTCTTTTTGTAATTAGATCTATTATTGTGTAATTAGGTCTAACTTTGTATATTTAGTCGTTTTGGCTCATTTGAATCTATTATTCAGATCTGAAATTATCATGGTATCAGAGCAATAAGTCTAACGACGTAACAAACTCTCCTAAAAATCCGGCCGCCTCTCCTCCCTTCTCCAACCGCCGCCGCCGCCGATCTCCCGTGGATGGTCTCTCCGACAACTTGATGTTAATAACGCCTTTCTTCACGGCAGTCTCATGGAGGAGGTATACATGTCTCAACCCCCGGGTTTCATTGATCCTACTCATCCTACTCACGTGTGCAGACTTCAGCGAGCAATCTATGGTCTCAAGCATCGGTATCCTCCCCTACAAACCTTAGATCCACAATACCAAACCCTTGATCTTGCATCTCTTGCTCACCGCCTCCAAAACCGTAACTCATGGCCGGCCAAACAAGTCACTCTACCACCCGTGTCTCCGATGCGGCCCCAACTTTCGATCCACAACACCCACTCAGCACCCTTCTCACCGTCAACATGGCCAATATCACCAAGCTGACGCCGACCAATTTTTTCACGTGGAATGTTCAGATTCGTGCCCTTCTTAAAGGCCACAATATTCAATGTTTCATTGAGGACAACTTCGTTGTTCCTCCAGCCAAGATCCACCGTGATGGAGTGTCCGTCGACAACCCTAATTTTCAGCC
>CM071867.1:19654209-19669100 GCA_036759665.1 Gynandropsis gynandra
TTATTATTATTATTATTATTATTATTATTATTATTATTATTATTATTATTATTTCATTTCTAGTTATTATTATTATTATTATTATTATTATTATTATCACTATTATTATTATATTGACAAAGATGTGTTATTGGGTTATTCCATGATTATTATTAGTTATTAAATATTATTACAATTATCATTATTATTATGATGCTCAATAGGGATATGTTATTAGTAGGAGTGTTAAATGGTCGACAACCCACGGGTTAATCCTAACCTAACTCATATAAGTGCAGGTTGTGTTGAATTTATTTAACCAATATATAAAATGGATTCATGGGTTGGGTTAAAATTTTAGTCGAGCCATATGGGCTAACCCATATGGGTTATGGGTCAATTTATGAACCAAAACTAAAAATACATTACATATATTATATAATATATATATATATAATTTATATATAATAAAAAAATTATATTTATATTATTTTTTATTATTTTTTCTCAACTTTGTTTTGCAAATCAATAAAACCAACATTTGAGCATTCTTGAAGTAAGTTTTCTACTTTGTTTATATTTTAAGTTTAACTTTTATATTTTCAATATAAATTATTTATTCTATTTGGAGTTATTATCATTATAGAAATTCTATAAATTTGATGATATTTCTCAGAGAAATGGAGAAGAAGGCAAATCACTTTTGGATATATATTTGGATGAAGAGAAATTGAGAATGTCGGATTATCCCGATTTGGATGTCTTGCGCTATTAGAAGGATATCAACAGCGATACCATGAGTTGGCATACATGGCTTGTGATGTGCTAAGCATTCCTATAACTACTGTTGCTTTCGAATCATATTTTAGTATTGGTTCTCGGATTTTGAACAAATGCAAAAGTCGACTTCTCCGAGAAAATGTGCAAGTTTTACTTTGTTCTCGTACTTGGATGCATGGTTTTAAAGATGACGAATAAGGTAATATAGTTTCAAATATATCTCTTTTTGTTTATAATTTTGTTTAATATATTATTTTGATTTATATATTTATTTTTGTTTTGTTTATAGGTATGGATAATGAAGAACATAAAGATTAAAGACAAAATATTTTTATTTAGAATTTTAAACTTTTATTTGGATTTTCTATATTGTTTATGAATTATTTTTATGTTTTAACATTTTTAACCTATTTAAATATTTTTATTTAAAATTTTAGATATTTTTTGAATTTTATGATTTTTTGATATTTTATTAATTAATTATTATACAATTGTAAACAAAAAATTCAACCCATGGGTCAGCCCATATAACCCGAGGTTTTTAGTGGTCTAGGCTGGTTTGAAAAATCTCAACCCGTTTTAAATATTAGCTGGGCTGGACGAACCTAAAAATAACTGAATCCATGATGGGTAGGGCTGAGTCAACCCAGTTAGCACCCCTAGTTATTAGAGATCTAATGTATATAGCGAAAACATGACAATGTATTTATCTTGCATTACTTGGACACTTTTGAGAAATTTAAAGAGGTTTTTAGAGATATTTTTAAGTTCGATATTCGACCGCAACACAATATATTCAACAACAAATACTCATTTGATTTTAGAGATGACACATTCAACTAACTCCACTCACACTAAAGCAAATATTCAAATATCAAGATTACTAACGAACGAGAAGAAATCATTTTCTAAAAGTGATCATGATATAGTTCACCAAAACAGTGAGGTATTGAGAGAAACAAAAAAATTTGTTTTGAGAAATACCCTTGAGAAAAAAAACCATGAGACTAAACGATATCAAGAAGACTTGGCTTTCAAACCACTTGATTCTTGTGCATTTGTACAAGGACTCGTTTTTCACTAACAAACTCACCCTTTTTTGCCCCGTGTTAATATTGATTTGTTGCAAGGTTTCGAAGATATGTTACTTGAAGAAACACCCAACGACTTATCTCCATTATATGAGATTGAACACCAAATTTTTTACCTGGCGTGAGCATTCCAAATTTTAGTATACTAAAACAATCCCAAGGAGACTAAAAAAGTTTGAGAGGCAAGTCAATGAATTCATGGAGAAGGGATATGTGAAAGAGAATATGTCATCATGTGTTGTACCGATGATACTTGTGCCTAAGAAGAATGGTATGTGGTGCATGTGTATTGATTTTTGCACAATCAACAACATTATGGTAAAGTTGGGACTTTACGAATGGTTAGTCATGCCTTTTGTATTAACCAATGCACTGATGCGTTGTCAAAGTTAAACAAATAACCTAAACTACCCGCAAGTGCACGACACATGTGTAGTACTTCAGGTGTCGATCCTAAGGGACTACGCAACACAACCTAAACTCTAACTGTGAATCAAACTTGCAAACGAACGAAATATTGGGAATTGAGAATGAAATACTAAACGAACGAAATAAACAAATTAGTTCTTAACGATGAGACAAACGTTCTAGGAATCCAGTTTCACCACAAGACTGCCGAAACCAACAATCAACTTATCTATCATGCAATCCCAATCAAGTTATCTAAGGCAGACGATCCTAATATGATATCTACCCTCTCTCAAGGCATAGACACGTGATCTAGTCAAGTCATCCCCTACTTTCGTGGCTGACACCTTGAACTAAACCCATAAGATCTGTGATTCATCTATTTTACCCTCAACCGCTGCTACCCTAGTTTCGTGGCCTAACCTCAATTGTTCTAAACCTGATCTTCTAGGACTAGAATTCTCCTTTCGGTCCTTCTCCTAATCCCTAACACATGCATCTACTTGGCCTTCGTAAATACAAGTCATTCAAGCTCTCAAACAAAGAAAAGATAAACGAAAATGGGAAGATGCATTCAAAGATAAATCAAAAGTGGTTACGGGCTAGTCATGGGCTAATCCCTTCTCCTAGAAAAAAAACAAACTACTCGCTCATGCGTCCGTAAATAAACATAATCGAAATAGAAAGTCTAAGGAACATGAAAACCAAACGAAACCGAAGTCTTAGGTTGATCTCCAATGCTCCTTGTGTGCCTCCTTCGCAAAAGTCTCCTTCTTCTCTCTACTCTCTCTCCTCGATCAAGAACTCCCAAAAAAAACTCTCTACTGAAACTCCCTCGACCCCTAGCTCCTGTTCTTCCTTTTCCTTCTTCTTTTCTTTCCTTTTCTCCCTCTTTTTCCTTCTGGTCGTTCGTTCTTTTCCTTTAGTTGCAGCAACCACCGATTTTGCCTTTTCATGAGTTTTCCATTCTTGAATAAGTTGGGCAATGTTTCCATACTTTCTCCTGCAAAATATCACTTATTCCTCTTCTCTAAAGTCGTTTTCCTTATTGTAGAAGTCCCCAATAGACTCCTATTTGTTTTAAGACAAATTAACTTATTTGGAGTTGCTGGTGACGGACGCGACCTGCGCGGGCTGGGTGTGTGACCCGCTCGGGTGCGGCACGCATGATCGCGTGGGATCGCGATGGAAAACAAGGTGGCCCGCTCGAGCTAGGGAGTGCCCTGGTCGGGCTGGGGTGTGGCCCGCTCGGGCTGATGTCCCGATCGTGTTGATTGCTCGCCCCACCCGTGCTGAAATTGTTGGACAAAATTGCTGAACTAAATGCTCGCTCGGGCTAGGGAGTTATCCACGCGGGTTGATGCTATTCCTTGCTGATTCTCGTCCCGTTTGTTCTGTGATGATTCTCGATGTTGGTACTTTGTCTCATGCACGTCCTTCAGCTCCAAAATGAACCGAATACGCGTTAAAAACCTGTAAGATCATGAAACCATGAAAACGAGTAAAACGGATACAAAATCATACGTAAACATCGCATCTATATCGTAAACATCTCTAAAATCGTGCAAGAAATACGTATGAAAAACGAGATGATCATGCACCTAGTACGTTTGTGAGACTAATGAATAATGTTCTTAGGAAATTCATAAGAATATTCATGGTAGTATACTTTGATGATATCTTAGTGCACAACAAGACCTTAGAAGAACATGTATGACATATGAGATCGGCTCTAGACGAGTTGAGAAGTGAAAAACTGTATGATAATCTTAAAAGGTGTGTTTTCTGTACTAATAAGCTTATGTTCTTAGGATTCATTGTAGGTGAATAGGAAATACATGTCTATGACAAGAAGATCAAGTTCATACGTAATTAGCCGAGCCTTAAGACGATTGGAGAGTTCCAAGTCTTTCACGTATTCTCCAGTTTCCACCAAGTATTTGTTAAAGAGTTCAATACCTTAGTTGTACCCTTGACATAGGTGATCAAGAAGAATGTCACATTAACCTTAAGAGAAGGCTTTTCGAATAATAAAACATAAACTAACACAAGCTTCATTATTAATGTTACCTAACTTTACTAAAATGTTTCAGATCCAGTGTTATGCATCAAGTGTAGTGGAGCGGTATTAATACAAGACTGCAAACCCATCGCATGCTTTGATGAGAAGCTTAATATAGCTCGGTTAAGTTATCCCACACACAAGGAATTATACGTGTTGGTGCGGGAGCTTCAAATGTGGCAATATTACTTGTGGCACAAGGAGTTTGTGATTCATAACGACCATGAATCACTCAAGCATCTTAAGTGAAAACAAAAGCTTAAACGTAGGCACACCAAGTGGGTGTATATTATAAAAACCTTTTCTTATGTCATCAAATACAAACAATGTAAAGAGAATATAGTGGCAGATGCATTGTTTATATGTTACACTTGGATTTTTGTTGTAGATGTTGAGTTGCTCGGTTTTGAGCATATTAAGGATTTTTATGAGACGAGTCATCATTTCAGTGATATATTCAAGTAGTCTAAGGAAATCTCCACATGTAAGCACAATCATTTCGATGGTTATTTGTTCTATGAAACTAGATTGTACATACCTAAATGTTCAATAAGGGATTTATTGGTTCGTGGGGGACATGTAAGAGGACTAATGGGAAACTTGGGAGTGGCCAAGACCTTTTCCATTTTTGAAAGATCATTTCTATTGGTCTCACTTGTGAAGAGATGTCGAACAAATTTGTGGAAGGTGTATGACGTGTAAAAAGACATATCTTGGTTTCAACTACACAATATGTACTCACCTTTACCATTCATAATTTTTCTTTATGAATTTCTAGGTCTAGATCTAGACATGACTCGATTTCCATCATAGTTGAATCATTTTCCAAAATGTCTCATTTCATTGCATGTCATAAGATTGATGATGCATCGGATATAGCTACATTATTATTTAGAGATATTGTACATTTTCATGGAATACATAGAGATATAGTGTCGGATAGGGATACTAAGTTTCTTAGTTACTTCTAAAAAATGTTGTAGGAAAAGTTAGGGATGAAACTTTTATTTTCCATTACTTGTCACTAGAAAACCGATGGAAAAACAAAAGTCATCAATAGGACCTTGTCGACCTTGTTACGACCCCTCGATTTAGGGCTCCATGTTATGCTCGAGCAAGCCTATAAATATAAATTTTAAGAAAGTAAATGATTCAATGAAGGTGTGTATGAAAACCGGTAAAATTCAAGTCAATCGAGGAATATGCGGATCTTTGATATTTTCTTAGTATTCTTACTTAAGAGTAATCTTAAAACGTGGGAAGAGTGTCTACCACATGCTGATTTTGCATGCAATAGTTTGGTACATAGTGTGCTACAAGTTTTCACCATGTGAAATTTTGTTTGGGTTTAATCCATTTACATTGTTGGATATCAATCATTATCGTCATCGGTGTTTACTAACTTTGATGGTAATAAAAGATTCGAGTTTGTGAAAGAGATACATAAGAAGGCTCAAATATAGAGGAAGGGCAAAATGTGAAACATTCAAACAAGAGACAAAATAATATGGTCTTTCAATCCAACGATCTTGAGGGGTTCATTTATGCAAGGAACGTTTTTCCCAACAAAATAATCCTAAGCTCATGCCTCGAGGTGATGAATCATTCAAAGTTCTCGACCTTATCAACAATAACGCATACAAGATTGAATTACCTAATGAGTACAATGATAATTCAACTTTCAATGTTGGTAACTTGGCTCGTGGTGATGCGGATGAGACATTCGAGATGATGAGGATGAGACTCCTTGATGATGCAGGACGTAGAAGTCATCGCGGTGATGACTTCTACGTCCCCTTCTTTACTGCAAGTAGCTTACCTGTTGAAACTGAGGCCTCTCAAGTGGGTAGAATCTTAGAGGAAGTTGATCAAGAAGTCTATCGTACCGAATATACTAAAGAAATCATCAACGAGATAAGGAACTTGATTAGTGACATCTCCATACAGAAGAATCAGAAGACAAATATAAAAGAAGCACAAGAGAACATTCTTCAAGAGATTGAGAAACTTGCTGCAGAGGCATATAGTATATTTAGAAGCACTGTTCCAACATTTAAGGAAGAACGTGTCTCAGAAGCAAAGTCTCAGAAACCTCAGATCAAAATATCCTCTGGAACAGGCACAGGTTATGAGATATTATGTCAGGGATTTAATTGGGAGTCCCATAAATCAGGAAGGTGGTATAAAGAATTAAGAGAAAAAGCTGATGAGATAGCTTTACTTGGATTTACCATTGTGTGGTTACCTCCTCCAACAGAATCTGTGTCCCCTGAGGGATACATGCCTAAATACCTGTATAATTTGAATTCCAGGTATGCTCGATATTTATATGATATCAAAATTGTTAGATTTTCTGTTGCTGTTAGACTAGACTCTCATTTTATGCACAATTGCTTAAATTTTGTTGTGGTAGTTGCTTAAACTGAACCCTATTGTTCAATGCTGATTCAATTGTCTGATAGACAGGATTTTGTAACCCCTTCTTTTCCGGTATTAACTCTCAGATATGGTACTATTGATGAACTGAAAGATCTCGTGAGGATATTTCACAAGGCTGGGATCAAAGTTCTTGGTCATGTTGTTCTGAATCATCGATGTGCGCATTACAAGAACCAAAATGGTATTTGGAATCTATTGTTGGGCGACTGGATTGGGATGATAGGGCAGTAGTTGCAGATGACCATCACTTTCAGGTATTTTATGCCCTAGAATTTAGAAATTTACAAGTGAAAGAACTTTGAAGGTTATAATGACAGGGCCATGTCATGTCCCAATATGTTACCATATTTTCTGCTTATATCGTGTGCCTATAATCTCTATTATACTTTACAGTATGCAATCAACTAATTTATACAGGGTAGAGGCAACAAGAGCAGCGGCGATAATTTCCATGCTGCACCAAACAGAGATCACTCGCAGGACTTTGTTCGGAATGATCTCAAGGAATGGTTGAACTGGCTCAGGTTATATTTTCAGCTCTTTCTTCTCCTTAGTTGGTTGTTTTCGTATCGGAAACAAGAATCTATTAACAAATCAAATATCATTTTTCTATCTATATATATATACATATATACTTGTGTTATAACTTTTCTGTATACTTGTAACCCGTGTCGTTCATTCGAACAAAAAAGGAATGTCGAGATTTAGTTTGTGTGATTCCACTGGGAGAGAAGAATTTGGGTATGATGGATGGAGGCTTGATTTTGTTAGAGGGTTTTGGGGAGGATATGTGAAGGACTATTTAGAATCAAGTGAACCATATTTTGCAATAGGTGAATATTGGGATTCCCTCAGTTACACATATGGAGAAACGGATTACAATCAAGACGATCTAGGGTGGTCAATCCGGGTTACCCAAATCAACTCGAATCGGATCGACCCGAACAATCCGAATCGTTTAGAATATGTATTACCCTAAAAACTTATATGAGTTCAAATTTCAGATCTCGTTCGGGTACGGATCGGTCCGATTCGGGTTCGGGTTGAACCCGAACAACCCAAACAATCCAATTTTAAAAATAAAAATAAAAAAATATAATTTAATTTTTAAAAAATTATATAAACACTAAAAAATATTAGTATATTTTCTTTTATATATATTTTTATGTTATTGTTATTATTTTTATTTTGTTTTATATTAAAAAACGAATATTTGATATTTTGTTTTATATTAAAAAACGAATTATCTAAAGAATTCTAAAACCGAATAACTCTAATTATGTATAATACTCGAAAAACCCGAACCGAAACCCGAAGAACCCGAACCCGGATTGGCTACCTCTAATTGGACCAATGCAACCAATGGAACTACGGGTGCATTCGATGTCACAACAAAAGGGATTCTTCATTCGGTATGATATCATATGCGTATTCATTTGGCACATTTATCTGTTCAACCTGAGCTAGATATATTCGTTTGACAACCTTAATCACAACATAAATGGATCAATCTGACGTAAAAATGATATCATATACGTGATTGTATGATGATGATGATGATGAAAATAAGTAAGGGTGAACGAATATCCCAATCCGACTATTCGTATTCGACGAATATCCAAATTTACTATTCGTATTCGTGAATACCGATATCCATAAATTCGAATATACGTAAAAAACTAATATTTATCGAGTACCCGTATCTGACAATCCGTTGGCGAACAAAGAGACCTTAGCAAACGCAGGCAGACGGATGACAACGAACACATACAGACGGACGACAACAAACGCAGACATATGGGCGACAATGAACGCAAGAAAACAGTTGACGCATGGAAAATGGCGACACGACGAACAAGCATCGAACCAACCGACGATGAGCAGACGAGAAAACAATCAGAGGAATAGAGAGAACGCAGAGGAAGAGAACGATGAAGGGACACGAAGGGGAGAAAGAGAAAAAAAAAGATAATTCACAATTTAACCATTCATTGATATATTATTCTATACATTTATATTTTGAACATATTTATTAAATTAAAATATTATTTATAATTTAATCACTTAAAATTTAATTATCATTAATTATATATATATATATATTCAACAAGTGATTTTTAAAATACTTACATATATATAATATTATTTGTATTTATTCTTTCGAATATTTAAATTTTTTATTCAGACATTAATCAAATATGTTTATTTCAAATATCTAATTTATCCCTAATAATAATAGATATTAATAAAACAATATTAAAAAATCTTTTAAAATTCATATTTAAAACAATTAATTATTAATAACAGTCATAGTTATTACATATTTTAAAAAATAAATCAATTAATCTTCATTTATTCTTACATATTTTACATTATAAACTTTAGATTAAATCTGAACTATATCAAACAATACGAAATAAGAAGAAAAAATAAATATTCTCGTAAAACTCTGATTAAATCCTACGTTTCATGCATTGACGTATCAACGATTTAATTGTTCATTATTGAATTTCTTTTTAATTAATATAAAATTCAATATTAGCACGAAATAACAGATGTTAATCTTGATACATATACAAAATAGATCATGGACTCAATTTTTGGTGAAGGAAAGAAAATGGAAATACCATATAAATATAATAAATTTTAAAGATAATTATAAGAATAATATATTCTCATATAAAAAGAAATAAATTAAAGTCAATTTTATCAAAACAAATTTTCTCACATTGCAATGAAATCTGTCGAAAAAAAAAGATTAATTTGTTGTTTCCATTACACATGTGATAGCAACCCGAATTTATTTAGAAATAAAATCCCACACACAGCAAAGGGAGGCTGTGAATTGCGAAATGCAAATATCAAAATTAAAAGAAAAAGAAAAAGAAATGGCTTATCTTTGCCTCACGACATCTTTAGTATGTGTGTGATTATACATACATCTTCCAATCCATCCAACCAGGTCGTTCAACATCTACCCGACATTCCCCTTTAAACCCAAACTTTCATAACCATTATTTAAACTCCAATAATAATAATAATAATAATAATAATAATAATAATAATAATAATAATAATAATAATAATAATAATAATAATAATAATAATAATAATAATAATAATAATAATAATAATAATAATAATAATAATAATAATAATAATAATAATAATAATAATAATAATAATAATAATAATAATAATAATAATAATAATAATAATAATAATAAAAGCTTTTGATTATCAAGTAATAGTGTACCTTGATAATGGTCTTGATGTCTCAGTGACGTTGTTGCCTTTAATTGCTGGTCGTTTTGTACTTTGAAAAAGTTCATCAGCAAAATCCTTGAGACCCTATTAAGAGATTCGGATCAAAATGTTCGTCGTAAGGGATATGTAAATTATCGAATCTAGTCGAATCAAACCATTCCCGTAAAAGTTAGAGACCTTTGATTCCACATCAGTAAGTAAATTCCGAGCCTTGTTTATAGGAAGTTGAAGCTTTTCCTATAAGAAGTTTAACGGTTAACACTCCAAAAGGCAAATAATCGGATTGGTGCAAAACAGAAGGATCCCTCTACCTACCTGCATTATGACTTCGGGCAGTTTTTCAGTCTTGCCACCAAAATAGTTATACAAGCGGACCACACACATATTTGTGAAATCCTGTAGACAGAAGTAAAAGGAATCCATGAATACAATTTACCACTTCAATTTAATACTTTCCAAGGTTCAGATGATATATATATATATACACATATATGTGTACCTGCTTGTATTCGAGTGTATCTAATTTGCCATCCTGCAAAAATTAAATTTTGACGAGGTTAGAAGATGTAAAACTCACTAAGATGAATCCTTTAGTGCTGATGGGTTTTCTAATTGTAAGAATAATCTAAAGCCCTACGAAAGCAAGCTTTAGACGTTGAAACATTCTTCTTTAGTTTCCTGATTGATCTCAAAAAGCTGAACAATTTACCAGTGTAACCTCATGATCGAGATGGAACAAACCAAATACAAACCACAAGTGTGCCGGGCCTTGTTTTCATATATTTAACACGACGAAACTAAGTCTCACCAGTCCATTGATTAAGTTATGCAATGATTCCAACTCCCCTTCAATTGAGCAGATATCCTCGCGAGCCAAAGAAACCTGTTTAACAGGTATGGCATTCTCATTTCATCAGTCTAAATGTGTCCTATACAATACTAAAAGCTAACGATTAAAACCTAATTTCAGATAGAAAAGTGAGGTAAAAACCATCTTACATCTTCCTGAATTACTTTAGAGAGCTCATTTTGCTTGTCCATCTTATCGTCCAAATTCTGAATTCGTTGTGTCAAATGCCTTTTTGCAGCCTAACAATCAAGCGAACAACCACAAGATTTTAAAGGTACATACACATCATAGTTGCAAACATACAATAAAAGAGCAAAGATCCCAATTCAGCCACACCCTCAATAGACTAATGTGGATATCATATTCTTCGTGAGCACCAAATGCAAAAACAAAAAAACTCACCACAAGAGTCTCTGATACTTGTTCAAGATGTGTTGTCAAGTTTGCCACAGCATTTGCCATGTTGCGTTTTGTCACATACATAAGGTCAGAGAAGGAAAATCCCTAACAAGTGACAGAAGATAAATCATTAGTTCCCTAACTACCATAAGTTGATATCTCCTTCAAGAGCAGCTATGGAAAAGCAGCAGAATGTAACAACACAAAAAGAAAAGTCGGAATGAAATTTTACCTTCCACCACATATAGCCATAGCCTAAAGCCCCCAGTGCAGCAGCCGGAAGAACGAGGGATTGTAGATTGCCTGAGAAAAAAAATGAAGATCGAATGACGAATATTCTCTATGTAAAGGAAAAAAACAGTCAGCTCCTTCTAAACTCATCGCTAAATAAAAGAATAAACAAAATTTTTCCTTGGTTTACATACCACCCGAACTTCCATTCATGACAGTTATCTGCCGGGAAGAGGCTAGCTGCCGGACCTCCATAGCCAACCGGCGTACCTTCAAATTGTTGCAATGAACAGAAATCAATATACATTGTCACCAATTTGTTTCACATATACACATTGGTAAAGAAAATTGATGGAACTCAGAAGCAACAACAATACACATTCGCAAGTACCTGTGCAGCTATGGCATCGGAAACATCAGAATCTCCCTCAGATCCTTCAGCAGACCTCTCTAGCCCCTTCACTATAGTCTAAGACCAAAATACAATGAGCCCTAAAATCATCAATAATCCTAAAATTAACAAAATAAGACAGGAACTGAATGAAAAAACTAGAGACAGTACCTGCAATTCACCAATCAAATCGGACAATTTCCCGTTCTTCAGCATGATTGTGCCAGTATAACCTTGAATCAAATATTTAAAAAAACGTCACATCAGGACATACGGATCGAAGAGCATTCACGAAGACACACAACAGTGAGCTAACAACAATCGAGACGGATCAACGGAGAAATCAAACATGGTTACCTGCTCCGGCCAAGATCAATATCTTGGAAAAACCAACTCCAGTCTGCATCGCCATAGCTCCGACAGTTCTTTCGCCGACGACGAGTTGAGCTTTCCGTTCCGGTGGAGTCAAATTTAGGGCAAGCGGAAAGAACTAATGCTTTATTTATTCTTCGCTTTTTTTCTTTTATTTATTTATTTTTATTACTTTTGTTTTTTTGTAAAGTTCGTCAGTTAGAGACGTGCTAGTGAGGAGAAACAGCGTTATACGAGATCGTGTTAAAGTTAAACCGCCTTGATTCTCGGGCAGAGAAAGCCGTATTATCGTGACCGCCTCATGCCTTCCTATTGATATGGGGCCTCTAAGGATGCCACGTGTCAATGACTTTCGAATCAACGGTCCAAAATAATTTATGTTACATGTAATTACTAAGTAATTTTATTTACGTAATTATTTTTGACGTTTATGTGGAAAATCAATACCAAACTGTCTCTCCCGATTAATCATGGCCTATTCGGCCCATAAAGGCCCGAATTATTTGTTATTTATTTTGCTCCGAGAAGAATCATGTGTGGGTGTCGTTGACTTTGACCCTTGATCGTGTAGATTTAGTTTATATTTAAAAAAATGTGGATTCATACCATGCATTATATATTTTTGTGTCGGTTAATTTTAATGAACATCGATTAATGTAAATGTATAATAAATATTTGAACATAAAATAAGATATATACTTTATATTATTCATTCATTCACCGTAGATATACTTTATATTATTCACATATATATATGTGTGATGGTGAATAAGTTATTTCAAGAGATACTATATTAATGGAATTTATATATTTTTTAATTAAAAGATTTAAAGAAACGGGTAAATAAATTCTCACTATAATTTGATTATCTATTGTTATTATTCATTTTTTTAATTCGAAATAAATGCGACTAGATTGCAAATTGCCTTACTTAAACTTTGTCTTTTATGATCGTAACAATTTCTAAGTTATTATTATAAAAATGGTATTTTATTTAAGAATATTTGACGTAAAAGAACCAACAATTCGGATGAAACTACATTTGGTCAATGGACCTATCCTCTAGACGAACCGATGGCGTGGCATAGTTCATTGGTTGGGAACAAGTAAATGGAGCCCGTCGATAGTCCGTACGGTCAATATGAGGGCGCGGCCGAAATTTTATATCCATGCAATTTCGAGATATTTGAAATTTATATACTATTATCAACGAAAGGATATAAATTATACATTATCCCTATATCCTCGATTCAGCATGTTTTTAAATTATTTATTTGACATATATATAAGGTACACCTCCAATATATATATATATATATATGCTTATATATAGTGTGATTTGAATATATACCTCTATAAGTTAACTTTATATCATCATATATATTATGGATCATATATAAGAATTCGATTATATATTAGATCTACGATACACATACGATATGATCAAATGTTATGTGAATCACGTAAAATATTCTAACGATAAATAACTATTATGATATTTTTGTGTGTTTTTACGAATATAGGTGCAAAGATTTCAAGAGGATGAATCGATATTTATCATGATGTATGAGGGAAATCACGACCATCCACTTTCAGTGGCGGCCACGACCATGGCCTCGGTCAGTTAGTCGTACCCGCAGCCTTTCAATCTCACTCCTCGTCCTCATCATTATACATCTCAGTATCTAACTCTTGCCCCACCATAACACTAGACCTCACACAACCAAATTACAACATGAAATTATGTTGTTATGTATTGTCTCATATCGGGTAAGGACATGAACATTGGTCTCATTGAGTTGGACAACTCTTTTAGGATTAGTTAGACCCAAACTCATATTTGACATGGTATCAGAGCAAGGTTCGTCTTGATTTGAGTATAACGATGTTGGGCCCTGATCGTGTGTTCACGCTTCAAGATCGAGCCTGGACGTGAGAGAGTGTTGTGATGTATTATCTCACATCAGCTAAAGACGTGAACTTTGATCTCATACCAACCCTAAACTCTTGAGCTAGCTTTTGGGATTAGTTAGGCTCAAACCCATATTTGTCAAATTACCAAACTACCATTTGTCATCTCCTCCTTCAACCTCCTTTAGCTTCTTATCCTTTGATCCCACGAGGCATCCCTCAGTTTTAATGACTCCACGATGAAGAATCAAGGTTCATCGAGTTTTAAAGGCGTATTTACACGACTGATTACACCGAGCCATATGCTCTAGACAGATTTAACCAAATCACGCGGTTTTGAATTCAATAGACTATCCAATATCGTAATTACAACGATTTAAGACATACCTTAAGTAGTACAACAAGTCGTTTGCCTTGGTAAAAGATATACACTGTGTAAACTATGGAGTTTGAATTAATACAAATGTGAGAAGACATTCACTACTAGAAAATTGGAAATTAGGGACGGAATTTAGGAACCGACATTTCCGTTTCTAAATTTAGAAACGGATTAGACACGGATTAGGGACGCACGACGAAATCCGTCACTAATCCGTTCCCAAATTTGGGTACCGCGCAGTCGTGTCTAATCCGTTTCTAAATGGGAACCGATTAGACACGGCAAACCATCCGTCTCCAAAATTGGAAACGGATGGCATGTCCGTTTCCAAA
>CM071867.1:19687366-19705538 GCA_036759665.1 Gynandropsis gynandra
TCTGACAGCAAAAGGACAAGTCACATGGGTCGGAAGAAAAGATTCTGCTGCAAAACGACAAGTCACATGGGTAGGAAGGGTCACATGGGTCGAAAGGGTCACATGGGTGACAAGACAGGAGTCTGACAGCAAAACGACAAGTCGCATGAGTCGCATAGGTCGCATGAGTCGTACAAGGGTATTATGTGGGCGCATGAGTCGTCCATCGGTCTTCATTTGAACAACAAAATTCATGTTTGTTTTTGGTTGGTTTTTTTACTATTATTCAATAGAATGTATTATTGTTAGTATCGATGTTTTTGTGGATTTACTATTATTGTATATAGGGTCGCATGAGTCATACAAGAGTCTTATGTGGTCGCATGAGACGTCCATGGGTCATGTTTGGTCGCATGAGTCGTTCATGGGTCATATGTGATCATATTGGGTCGCATGAGTCGTGCAAGGGTTATGTGTGGTCGCATGAGTCGTACCCGTTTAAACCTGATTATAATTTAATCCGATTGAGCGTCGCATAACGGGTCATATTGGATCATAATCTTACGAACAATAGATGCAAAATAAGACATTTTCAATGTTTAAATATTGATTACATAAGGCCTAAAGGTTACAAAGGTCACAAAAGTTACATAAGGTTACATAAGGTCTCAAAGGTCACAATGGTTAAAAAAAAAGAAAGAAAAAAATTTGAAGCAGAATAAAAAGGCAAAAAGAAGTTCGAGAAAAGAAAGAAAGAAAAAAGGTCAAATTTGCCGAGTTTAAAGACACATCGCAGCCCTTCCCCGCAAGAAGAGTCGTGTGTGACTTCTCCAATTTGACCTCCAACCGTGATCTTAGGTAACACGGATACAACTTGATGTCTGAGTCCGCCGATTACCAAGACCTTATGTAGCGTAGATACATCACAAAGTCCTCCATCCAAGTTTCAAGTACTTGTGTGTATCTGCATACAGACTGAGTCCGACGATTACCAAGACATTGAGTAACAAATAGACAGCACGATGCCCTGGGTAGACCATGTGACCTTAACGGTCATAAAGCTAACAAGGATTTTTCAGATATTTAGGGTTAGATGTTAGAAATCGCCCTTTTGAGAGAATGAAAGACTCGAAACAAGAGATGATTTGGTGCTTGTTGTTGTAGCTTTACGGTTTTTACTCCTCTATTTATAACAAAAAATAAATGGACTCCTACAATCCAGAAAGACAATAATTACAAAGAATAACCAGGGTGCATGAAGGTCTTGAATGTGGCATTGGTAAAATAAAAAGCATACCTAGCACCTAGAAAAAGCAGTAGTCTGACATTGAAAAGACTAGTCGAAAGGGTCGAAATGGTTGGAAGGGTCGCAATGGTCAGAAGGGTCGCAATGGTCGGAAGGGTCGCGAGGGACAAGGGTCGCACGGGTCCAACATATTTTGATTTGAGCTGTATTTTCAAAATTTTATTCATATTATTTGTAAAAAAATTGTAAATAATAAATTAGTATCGCATGGATCCAAGGGTCGTAAAGGGACAAGGGTCGCAGGGGTCCAAGGGTCATAGAGGAACAAGGTTCGCAGAGGGACAAGGGTCGCAGAGGGACAAGGGTCACAGAGGGACAAGGGTCGCAGGGGTCCAAGGGTCGCAGAGGAACAAGGGTCGTAGAGGGACAAGGGTCGCAGAGTCGAACTGGGTTGCTGGATCGTAAGGTCGTAGGGGTATTTTGGGAATATCAACATTTATAAGAGTATTTTTGAAGTTAAAAATTTTTTCTTTTTCGGGAAGGGTATTTTTGAAGTGTTTTAGCCCTACGAGGATATTTTTGAAGATAGCCCACGTCAACTATATGCATTTATTATTATTAAAAAAATCTTTACGACCCTTCATGTCATCCTCTCTCCCACTCGCACGATCTCTCATTCTCTCTCCCACCATCTCTCCGTTACATAGCAACATTTGCTGCTGCCATTGTTAGGGGCAAATCACCTCCGTATATCTCAGAACCTGCTTTATCAAAGAATCCCGTTTCTAGGTTTTTAAACCCGCTGTCTCTCGCTCCTTCAGCCGCGAAGTCCATCCAGGAAAAACAGAAAGGGTCTGGAGATGCGCCGGCGCGTGAAGAGAAACCACCACTCCCTCCGCATAGAGGGGAAGTGCCGGTGGTCAACGGAAAGGAGGAAGAAGAAGAGGAGGAGGAAGAGGAGGAGGAGGAGGTGAAGAGGATGTGGAACTTACGGCCGAGAAGGAGCAGTGTCGGTTCAAAGAGGAGCAACAGCGTGTTCTCGCCGGAGGCATGCGGCGGAGCTTCGGAGTTTAAACATTAGAAATCCTGCGGAGGAATGGATCCAAAATCGAATAGACAGAGAGGGCTTCCGGCAGAATCGCAGGGATTAGGCGGCAGAGAAGGAAGGAACGAGAATTTGAGGCTATGGGTTGCTCTTTCTCGAGACGAGATCGAAGAAGATATATTCAGCATGAGCGAGAACATGCCGTCTCACCGGCCGCTGAAGTGACCGAAAACCTTGCAGAAACATCTCGATGTAAGTCTCAAGTGTTCGACGAATTGCCTTAGAAAAGGGTCACAGTATTATTTTTGTCTAGAAGTTTCATGTTTGTGTTGTAGGTCATGTTCCCTGGAGTTTTGCGTTTTTGATTATGGGGGAATGTGTTGTGCTATTTTGACGGTGAAGTAAGATCTCTTGCCAGTTCCTATTGCGTTAGAGTCACATGGTTAATGCTAATTACATTGATGTGGTTATCTTCCCATTAATTGTTGCAGCTCATCCGTTGTGTCTGCTGGACTACTTCGAATTTTTGGCAGAGACGTTGCAGAGCTTCTTTAGTCGCAACAAGCACGAAAAGCCGTGGGAAGGTGAGGATGTTTTTGTTAAGTTTCTCTAGCCTCAATCGGTTATTGATCTTTCATGTGTTTGGTGCAAACCAGGGATAATTTCAATTACTCTTTTCCTGCATCGAGAAACTACTCTCCTTTCTGAACGTCGAGAAAATCGTGCTTCCAGCTGCCGAAGAGGCAGAGCTTCTTTGGATGAATAAATATGGATTTAGAAAAATGGCTCATGAACAGGTAATGATAGGATTACTCATGCTTTGAATCATGTTACTTAAATATTATCATTAATCCTTTGTCTAGAAGTTTCATGTTTGTGTTGTAGGTCATGTTCCCTGGAGTTGTGAGTTTTTGAGTTTACCCTGATCAGGTAGATCTTAACCCTTCCTTTTAATTCCATCTCTGATATTGCAATCCTCCATAATGTTGTGTAGGACGCCTTAGAAATCAATTTCTCATGCCCTTATGGCATGCCGGAGTGCAAGATGTTTCGTGGCATATTCCTCAATGTTTCGTGGTTGTTCTAGATTGAGTGACGTCGTTGGGAGATATTAGTTATATTCTCTGATCTCTGTCTCTCTATGGGTTGTGCATTTCGAAGATTATTTTTTCAATTTGTCTCACATTATCTCGATCGTCTTCATCATTATTTTTTGGCTATATTAGATCGAGTGACACAGTTGGATATATCAGACTCAGTTATAGACTGATTTTACCTCTTTCTTGGTTCTTATTCTTTTCGAAGATTATCTATCTTTGTTTGTTTTTTATATCACCTTTTTCATCTTCATCATTGTGTTTGGCTATTTTAAATAGAGCAACGTCGTAAGGAGATATCACACTTAGGTATTTTCTCCGATCATCTATGTCGTATTCCTCATTTTTCAAAGCCCTGGCATTTGGATCTGATCTACTGAGATGAAAAGGTAAACATTTGCTTTGTTCTGTTATATCCTTTGTGTTCATTGGTTCTGATGGCTGAATGTAGTTATTAGCAGATCTGTCTGGTCGATTTGATTAGTTTCGATGCTCGAATCATACTTTGTTTGACTGAATTTGTTTGAATTTATACCTGGGCTTACATGAAATCTGAACTATTTAACCCGTTTTATCTGCTTGTAGGCTTTTCTCTAAAGCAATGTATCCAAGATATCGAGTGGATCATCACGGGATGAATTTGTTTACATGGCAAAGTTGGCCGAACAAACTGAACGTTATGAGGAAATGGTTGAATTCATGGAGAAGGTTGCCAAGACTGTGGATGTCGAGGAACTTTCAGTTGAGGAGAGGAATCTGCTCTCTGTTGCCTACAAGAATGTCATTGGAGCCAGAAGGGCTTCATGGAGGATCATCTCTTCTATCGAGTAGAAGGAAGAGAGTAAAGGAAATGACGATCATGTTTATACGATCAAGGATTACAGGGGCAAGATTGAGTCTGAATTTAGCAAGATCTGTGATGGGATTTTGAACCTTCTGGATTCTCATCTCATTCCAGCTGCCTCTTAAGCTGAATCTAATGTCTCCTACCTTAAAATGAAGGGTGACTACCACAGGTATCTAGCCGAGTTTAAGGCTGGCGCTGAGAGGAAGGAAGCTGCTGAGCACCTTGCTGGCTTACAGGTCTGCTCAGGCAAGTGATTCACACTTATAACCATAGAAATCCTTCTTCTTTAGAAAAACCGTTGATATCGATTCCTGTCACTGATATGTTAATATTGTTGTCTATGCTTTGGATACAGGACATTGCTCTTGCTGATTTAGCTCCAACTCACCCATTAGGTTGGGTCTAGCACTTAACTTCAATGTTTTCTACTACGAGATCCTTAACTCGCCTGACCATGCATGCAGCCTTGCCAAGCAGGTTTGTTTTACCAATCTTTTGTGATCTCTTTGTTTGTTTCCATTCTGCACTTTCTGATGCATGTGAAATGAATGGATGTCCAAATACTACCATCAGTCTGGTTAATGGCTACTTGCTTGTTACAACTTACATTATTTGGTTTATGTATTAACTCATTGAGTTTTATCATTCATCATCAATCACTCTTGATACACTACATCTCACCGTATGAGCTCTTCTTTGTTTTCCCTCTCTCTCTTTTACTATGCAGGCTTTTGATGAAGCTATCTCTGAATTGGAAACACTTGGTGAAGAATCTTACAAAGACAACACACTGATTATGCAGCTTCTCAAAGATAATCTGACATTGTGGACTTTTGACATCACTGTAAGTCTCAGCTTCCTTTGCTACTCATCATCACTTTCACTATATATAAATATCCAAAGGAACAACAACACATTCTAAGAGCTTGCTTCATGTGGTTTGTGTGTGGAATGCAGGTGGAAACCCAAATGGAAGCTTCGTCTTTGGGGTTTCTGATGGATCGAGTTTGAAAATATTTTGTGCAGAGATAGACGCATATTTGCCTGATAATAGATTACTATCCTAGAGGAGAACTGTTCATGCTCTTGGATCGACAGCCCAAAAAAATTCTCAAGGAAGATGCCGTGAGGTGCAAGGCAACCTGCCATTTTATAATGGGAACCAAATGGTCTTATACATGTCTGAACTAACTATACACAGTCATTCACACAACTTAACATAGACATTTTGCTTCTACATCGTATATCATGTTAGGCTTTCATTTTTATCTTTTTTTCGCTACACAAAAAAAAGACAGGTGATTTGTGTTGGATATATAACCAATGCAAAAAGTGGATGGCTACGCCTTTATCCCTTATTTGCTATACGATAGTTTTAAGATAGTTGTAGAATTATGGTATCATTCACAAGCCTATTAGAAGTCTCACATAGGTTTCAATAGGCTCTAATATATGATTTTAATAGCCTAAAAAAGTAATTTTTAGGATGTTTTTTTATCTATTTATCAGAGTCGGTTTGATCCATAAAAAATAACAAAAGGAAAAAGAATGAGGACAAGTCCGAATATTAGTCGTCTAAATACCAACTATCGATTACCAAATCAAGATAATATTCATGTTATATTGTCCAAATTGATAACATTAAATATAATTTGGTTATTATGATATGACAAATAATATGATCAGTCGCGCATCGCGCGGGATCCCACCTAGTAATTGTTAACAAATATTGATTTTTTATGCATTGTTTTCTCAAACTTCCACATCATCAAAGTAATTTTTTGTTTTTTATTCTATATTAATTATCATTCAAAAATTACTTTAAATAAATTATATATTAGTAATATTAATATTTTAAAGAAACACAAACTATTTATATTAATTAGAGGATATTTTAGTTATTATACATGTAAATAAAAAATTAGTAAATTAATATTAATATAAAAAAATTTATATATTTATTTGAAATTAAATTCAGTAAATTCTTTTATTTGAAATCAGTAAATTCTTAAACTTTAACAAAATAATTATATTTAGTTATATATTATTTGAAATTAGTTATCTTGAAAAAAATTAATTTTAACTTATTTTAATAAATTTTAATTTTAAAAAAACTACTATTACAAGTATTTAAAATTATATATATTATTGAAAGAAAACATTTGAAATGAAAAAAAAAAATTAATGTTCATGGTATCATTTATCATCTCTAATTAATGTCTATTTTAATTTATATTCAATATATCTCTTAATTAATATACATTTTATCTATAATTAAAATAAATAAATAAATAATATTTCACATACTAAATTTTTACAAAGCAAATGATCCATGAAAATTAAAATAATATCAATAAACGAACATAATATCATAACTTATTTTGAATTTACATATATTTTTCAAATTCATCTTTATAAACAAATTTTTACCCACGTAATGTGCAGGTTATAACTTAATATGATCAATAAATAAATCCAAATTGACTTATATTCTCCATGAGTTTCAATGCATGGAAAGTTATGAAATCGATGGAAAGCTACAAATCATTGAAACCCACGAATCAACCCAGATTCTATTTTTTTATTTTATCAAACTTTGTAATTTTTTATTAAATATTTTTACTTAGTTGTAGATTTATTTTTCTATTTAAATTCTTCAGTTTTTTATTTTGTAAACATAACTTAATCTTTTGAATTTAGAAAGGTTTTTTTCTTCTAGTTCTTCTTAGAACTAACGTACGTAAGATCTTTATGGATAATTCTAAAGTTTATTTTCAATTATCAACTATCGATTCTACACGATTTTGATGGCATCATTCGACATTCTATCGTTGTTTATCTCAACATTTTCATTGATCGTGTGTGTTTAATTTGTCACTTTATATTGAGTAGGGGTGACATAACTTCTTCAACTAATAAAAAATTCTATCCGGATCAGTTCACCCTAAGAATATATTATTTGAAAATATTAGAAAAACAAATAGTCAAAACAAACTGAAAAAAGACTTGTAAATGGGACATATATGTAACCAATCAAGATTTCAACTACAAATACGTGTGTGGTATTTGCTATTAATAGAATATATATACCAACATTTTTTTTCCAACCCTAAAACACGGGATCGTTAAGTCAACCGTACGTTACAAAGCTATCTTTTTTTTATCTTTCTTCCAAACCCAAAAAAAAGGCTTGGGATCTTTGGATCATTTGAACGAAACTGGTTGCAGAACCTGATATTTCTTCAGGGGTTTTTCTTAAAAGATGGAATTTCACAAGGAGGGTCTAAATCAGACATGGTGGATGGAGTTAATGTGGTACGGACATCTGGACAGCGAAGACGGAACGCAGTTTTGCGAAGCAGTTCCTTTCAGGTTGAGTTCGTACGGTGTGTGGGAGAAACTGTATTACAAAAGCAAAGGGATGGGAGTTTGGGAGTATCCTCTTCCGAATCTTGAGATCATCATCCTCTCCATGTTCTTTCTCTGGCGTTTCTTCGATATCTTCCTTAAGAGGCTTCACATCCCTATCCCCAAGTTCTCCTCTATGATGCTCGTAAGCATTTTCCTCTCTATATCTCATTTTCCTTCCATCGGACTAAAGCCAACCCTTGATTGATCACTTTTAGAGCGTAAAATTCGAATCCGGGTCGTGAAGATGTTTTACACACCAGAATCTGCATTTTGTGATGGAAAAAATGGCCTTGCAAAGCAATCTTAAATTTCCATACGGAAATATACAATAAGATATATAATGTAATATATTTTCATTTCTATTAAAAATAAAAGTTCTATCATATTAAAATTGAACCAAAATGAAAAATTATTAAAACTTCAATTTTTAATTTAGTGAAAATATAATAATATTATAACTTGTAAATTGTATATATAACATTGGATAATTTTAAATATTTTATAATATTTTCGAGTTTAATTAGGTTAAATTATATATTTTACATTTTCATTCCATTTTTTTCTTGTATGGACACCTTATCACCGTTAGTAGAGGAACCCTGCCATATTCTAATAATAATATTTGGTGATATTTGAAGGCTGGTGTGGTCTTGAGCGAGGCAGCCATTCTGAACCGCAAGTCTGTGATTCATCAATTCTTTTTTCCGGACAGATGCAGGACGGGAGCTCCTGAGAGCATGGGGGCCTTTGGGTACGTCCTCTTCTGGTTCGTGAGGGGCGTGACAATAGATGTCGGGATGCTCAAAAAGACAGGAAAGAGAGCTTGTGTCATTGGAGTTGCGACATTAATGGTTCCTATGGTTTCAGGCATTATCTTCACCGGATTCCGATATGTACCCACAAGCCCTACTGTGACAGCGTCGGAGTATGGAATTCTCACGTTCATGCTGAGCGTGACAGCCTTCACGGGCATCAACACGCTTTTGAGGGATCTCAACATTAACCACACTGAATTCGGGAGGATAGCTCAGTCTTCAGCAATGGTGACCGATTTCCTAGGGTTTATGTTGAGCCTCTTGGCTCGATTGAATACGTCACTTGTCCCTTATTGGCAGGTATTACTTGTGATCCTGTTCTTCCTCCTTCTTTTGTACCTCACGAGACAAGCAATGTTCTGGGTGATCAGACGAACTCCAGAAGGAAGACCTATTCCGAATGTGTATATCTATGTGATCCTTTTGCTCGCTTACTTATCTTTCCACTTCTGGAACTATATCATGAGATTTGGTCCATTTGGCTCTTTCATTCTCGGTTTAGCCATCCCTGAAGGTCCTCCTTTGGGATCCACGATTGTAGAAAGATTCGATACCTTAACCATTGGCATTTTCTTGCCACTCTTTGGGGCACTAGGCATGATGAAACTGGATTGGAAATGGATGATGAATGAGTTCAACAACTTTAAGAATCTAGAGGGTCGTGCCTTTGAGGCTGTCATCTTCATTCTTTTTGTATCTTCTGCAAAATTCCTTGGCTCCATGTTATCAGCTTTTGCTTCGAAGATGCCATTAAAAGACTCTGCTATTCTTGCCCTTGTTTTGAGCAACAGGAGTTGCTTCGACATGGCCTACGCCATATACACAGTCGAAGAAAGGGCAAGCATCCATCTTTACTCAATCTTCCTATGATGTAAACCCATCTGTTTCTCATCAGTATCCATTTCTCTATCTTGACAGGTTGTTACTCGGGGGGTTTACTCGATCGCTGGATTATTTATCTTTGCCAACTCGCTGTTTACACCAATGGCGATACATCTCCTTTATGACCGTTCAAAGAGATTCATTTGTTACCGTAAAAGGAACATGATGAACTTGAAACCTAACTCGGAGCTCCGAGCATTGGTATGCATCAACAAGCCTTACAATATAACATCAATGATTAACTTTCTGAAAGTTACTTACCCATCAGAAGATCATCCAATGTCGTGCTATGTTCTTCATCTCGTCGAACTGGTGGGTCAATCCACTCCTACTTTTATCTCCCACCAGTTGCAGAAACCAAAGCCCGGAAGCCGGTCGTTCTCAGACAATGTGATAAACTCCTTCCAAAGCTTCCAGAAGATTTACCACGACTCGATCTCAGTACACATGTTCACTTCAATCTCTGCAGCCAGGGATATGCACGAGGACATTTGCTGGCTTTCTCTCGATAGAAGTGTAACTCTCATTCTCCTTTCGTTTCATCGAACCTGGGCTGTTAGTGGGACAACTATTCTCTCTCAAGACGACAACGTTAGGAATCTCAATCGTAACATCTTGAAACAAGCTCCTTGCTCTGTTGGAATCCTTGTCTATCGTAATCTTATTGGCCAAACCAAAGTCGTCGAGTCTCGTAGCCAGGTACTCCTTCTCGAAGACTTTATTTGCTTTATGTATATAGGGAAACATGATCAGTTACTTTTCCCACAAGAAACGGGCTTGTTCTTGGATTATGTATTTGCTCTCTCACCACTTGCTTTCTTCTTTTGCTATTGTTGGAAACACAAGATCTGCTTGATTTTTGTGGGAGGGAAAGATGACAGAGAGGCTTTGGCATTCGCAAACCGAATAAGACGTAACCAGCAAGTAAGCCTAACCTTATTGCACTTCATCCCTGCCGATGGATCTGGTCAAGGCGATGAGTGGAGTCAGATGCTTGACAAAGAGAATCTCAAGGATTTCATGGGTAATGGAACTGAATCTGAAGCAACCAAGAACTCCATCAGTTACATGGACAGAACAGTCGTCGACGGCACTCAGACTTCAAAGATTCTGCAATCAGTAGCATTTGATTTTGATTTGTTCATAGTTGGAAGAAGTAGTGGAATTGACACCACGGTCACGAGTGGACTCAGTGAGTGGGTCGAGTTTGATGAATTGGGAGTCATTGGAGATTTCTTGGCTTCAGATTATTATCCTACAAGAGCCTCAGTGTTGGTTGTACAGCAACAAGAATGTGCCGCTTATTCCTAACACCTAAGGAGCTTCAGTGATTTTTATAGCTAGCTTCCATGGTTCTTCTTCTGTATTATAGCAAAAACCATAGCAATATTTGTTGTCTCTTAGGTTATGAAATAATTTGAAAAATTCATAACCCTATTGCTGATTCTTGTTCTTACTGTTTTGTGCAAACATAAAGGAAATAAAAATTGAAATGAACACCTTAAACTTCAGTAGGATTTTGGTGGTTTTAGAGTGTGATGTTGGATGGGAAATGGAATTGAAAATGGGGATTATGTGAGTGTGATAAGATACACACACTCTTCACCCCTAATTCATATATATTCTCAAAATAAGGGTCACTATCACTCCATGCCTAATATGGAGTTACACAAGCATAGTTTGACCTCTAAATACAGTCTAGGTAGTGTTCAAAAATAAACATAGCCGTTCTGAAAATTCAGTAAAATGTTTATGATTCTGATTTTTGATTTTTGCAGGAAACTGGGCTTCAAAATAGGTTTCAGAACGGTTGGGCTTCAAAATGGGCTTCGTCTTCAATATGGGCTTCGGCAATAGCCAGAGCCCATTTCTTCTTCTCTTTTCCAGCAGCAGGGTCATTTTGGTTTCCTTCATTTTGCTCCAACCCTAGCTGCCGCTCGTCTCTCTCTCGATCATCATGCCTGAGCCGGTCACAGCCATCAATATTTGCGAGACACCATGTGAAAAAACACACAAGCAATGAATTTCCGGTTCATCGATCACCGTATGGTTAACAATGAGTGATCGGATCCTTTGCTTCAATTTGATTCATCTTAATTCTGTTGAAGTTTTGAATACTGGAGTTACTTGCACGCGCAAGTGTTCTGGGCTCGGATCAATGTTTTAGAAAGCGTTAGACACTAGTCGCTTATATTATTATTCTTAAAAGGAATAATTTTATAATTTTGAAAGAATCATATATATATATAAATAAAAGGGAGGTTTTTTCCTCCCTTCTCATGTTGTCACGTCAGCTAAGAAGGAAAAAACTTCCTTTCACACCGTAATATTACGCCCTGTTTCACCTCTCTCCTCCTTCGTTTTTACCTCTTCGCTTTCCTCTTTATTACAAAATCGACCAGGTGTGAATATTTCCAGAAAGCCCTCTTCTCACAGCAAAACTAAATTCTTCCTCTTCCCGAAAGCTCCTCTGATTCATTGTCCCTGCTTCGTTCGTATCTCATGTTCGTCATGCTCATGGAAAACAGGAGGCCAGAGCAAGCGGAGGGAGGTTAATCTCTACCAAGGCAAAGACGGCGAAAATATGGAGATGAAGGGGACTGAGAGGGAGCGAAGGGGAGGTAAATAGCAACACGAAAGCCCCTCAAATTCATTGTTCAGCACGGGCAACGCCACGGCAGCATCCATTTGTATCAGAACTGGCATCTACATCCAATCGTATCGACGGTGCGAAGGGAAGGCGACCCATCAGCCGGAAAAATGGGCTATCGATGGTTAGGCAAATTTCCTATCGATGACTACATTCCATTGAGCCGATGGCGAGCTGAGGGCGCCGACGAGGAACCAAGTCCGACGTCAAGCAGCGAACCGAAGGTGAGGCAACGTTCCTTTAATCGGATCTGTAAAATTCGATTTATGAGTATTCGATTTGGGTTGCTGCATTTAGACGTGCCAACGCCGACGGGAGCAGCGACACCAGAATAGAAGGGAACGACGGCGAGGACTGAATCGATTCCCGACGGCTCAGGCATGGCCGATCGATACACTTCACAGGTTCGGTTTGTATAAATCAAGCATCAATATTGATCTCTGTGGTTCTAAAATCGCCGACGCTTTTGTGCTCATTCGATACCCTAGCCAGATTTTGTCTCAAACGCCCTCCTCCAACCCCTTCGACCGAGAATATCTCTTCACCCCACGATTTTCTCGCTCAACGCATCAAAGGTACGCCGGGGATAACAGGCTGATTCCTCCTAAGAGCTCTTATCGACGGCGTCGTTTGGCACCCGATGTCGACTCCTCACATCCTGAGGTTGAAAAATGTCCCAAAGGGTTCGGTTGCCTTAGGGTTTGGTCTTTTGATTCCCACGAAGAGCGAGAGACCCTTGATTGAAGCATAACAGGTAACATTTCCTCTTACTTCATTATAGAATTTGAAATTGAATGTTGGAATGCTATTCCCGTCTGATGCTATCGCAAGAGCTAAGCATTATCTTTCCCTCACTTTAGGCGGTCTAGGTATACGTATACCCTTTTGGGGACATACGAGTCATATATTTTCCATTGTTCACATCTTAACTGGGCTTTGTTTTTTTGTTTGATCAGGTGCTTACAGTGACTCGAGAGGCATCCCAGGAATTAGGAAGGAGGTGGTCGAGTTCATAGAAAGACGTGATGGCTATCCTAGGTATCCTTAACTTCAATGAATTACAGTAGTGAGGCCTTCTGCTTCTTCTTCTGATTTACAATTGACAGCGACCCAGAACGTATATTTCTCACTGATGGAGCTAGCAAAGGCGTAATGCAAATATTGAGTTGTATTATACGTGGTGAAGGAGATAGGGTAAGATATTTCTCACCGATGTAGCTAACAAAGGTGTAATGCATTACCTTAAACTTCCCCTCCGATTATGTTGTGTGGAAGTGCATTTCTAGGTCTTCTGTTTGTAATCACCATCTCACGCTGTCACCTCCTCCCTCCCTCTGGCTTTCTCGCGTCGTCGTCGATGATTTTGGAATAATTACCCTTCTCTCCGAGTCTCAGGTATGAACAATAGTTTGTTGTGGTTCTAAGATAAATCTAGCATCAATATGTCTCGCTTTGATTTTTCAATATTGCTTGAACAGGGGTATGTAGGTCGTTAAGCAACACAACATCAGCTGCTTCTAGAGGAAGTAACATCTCCAGCATTAGCCAATTCTCTGCAAGCAGCGGCGTTGAATCTTATCCCAACGGTCAGATATTTTCCGCACCCAATTTGAGGATATTCACTCTCGCAGAGCTGAAAGCTGTTACTAAGAATTTCAAATCTGAGAATGTTCTTTGAGAGGGCGCATTCGGGAAGGAATTCAAAGGGTGGCTCGATGAAAAGCGCAGACTAGGTACGGTAGTGGACGGGTGGTTACTGTTAAAAAATTGAATTCCGAGAGTTTCCAAGGATTCGAAAAATGGAAAGTGAGTACATTTCAATTCAATGCCCGGTTTATGTTTGGATATATAAGGCCAAAAAAGAAGTCTTATTTTTTTTTACAATTTGCGTTGTTTCGTAATTGCTCAGTGTGATGTACATTTCCTCGGGAGGCTTACTCATCCTAATCTCGTGAGGCTATTTGGATACTGCTATGAGGGTCAACATCTGCTCTTGGTGTAGGACTTTATGCAAAAAGGGAGCTTAGAGATTCACCTCTTTTGACGTAATACTTATTCTTTATGGATGTTATTTGGTCGAGGAGCCCGCAATTTCTTACATTGTATGTTTACTTTCTTGTCTTCAGGGGGGGCATGTTGTTCAGCCTCTCGGCATTCCTTCACACTTCGGAGAAACAAGTGATTTATAGAGACTTCAAAGCTTCCACTATTCAACTCGACCAACTAAGTAAAACAAATATTGATGAAGCATGTCCTTAATCACCATCGAACCAAGCATGGCTCCTTCTCCAAAAGTAGCTCAAAGGTAATTTCTTTTTCCTATTCTTCATTATATAGTATCACAAAATATTTATATAGATAATTTTCATTGGTCGATGCTAGCTTGAATCTGTTATTGGATTTGAATGCTTATAATAAGTGGGATGAGCCGACAAGTTGATGTATACATCAAATGGCCAGTAAGATTTCATGATTTTAATGTTCATGTTGTTTCAATTTTCTATTGACCTATGCTGCTTGAAATTATGTTTTTCTGCTTTTCTGGTAATTGACCTATTGACCTATCTCTTCCTCATCGCCATTGAAACTCTGACCTAAAAATCATTTTCACGGAGAAGAACAATTAGGGTCAAAATATTCAATCTTGGATCAATTTTCAAAGAATAATATTCAGCTTTTGTTGTTTTGTTATAGATCATGTTGATATTAAGACATAGTTTCAGAATTTTGATTTCATTACCAAATTTGATTACTGAATTTTTACGTTTGTTTTCCATGTTGCTTGCTGTGGATGTTTCATGCTTTGGCTCAATAGCTCAGTTTCTTGTGGTGAAAATGCATTTTTTTGCCACTCGATGTATATATAGGTGAAATCAGAGGAAAACGATGGATGTGGCTGCATCGAACCTTCTACTAATCTTGGTCCTGACCACTCTGCGATCTTGCATTCAAGGCGATCAAAAGGTGAAACTCTCTTTCTCTGGTTCTGTGACTCCTGGGATCCTCTATATGAACTGAAAAATTGGCGGCATTCCAATAACTTATGTTCATTGCTAGCAGCTAAAGTAACCCGTTTTTGCCCAAATTATCCTGTTTTTGTGTGTTGGATTTGTCCATGTTCTGAAAAAGTTGGAGCTTATTCCTGATACCATTTGCCTTGAGTGATGCAAGAAGATTGAATTAAGCTGATGTTGTAGTTGTCGAAATGAAAAAAAAAATAGGTTCAACATTAGTCTCGGCTTGTGTTGATTGAGAACTAAGGTTAGGATCAGTATTCTAATATGCTTCTTGACCATTCCTTATTGGAAATCCAAGGTTACATACTCCCATACTGTGGTTCTTGTCATCCGGATTCATGAGAAGGGTACTGTGTGTGTCTTACCACGATAACTCACCATTGCATTGTCCTTGGATTGATTTATATAAACCTTGGTTATGTTAGTTCAGATTGTTTGCTTGATTGCTAATTATGGAAATTGTCTGGTATTCTTCATTTTGTTATGATGAAAAAGATTTTGAAGGGCTGTCTTTCGAGTTTTGTGGTGGATATTGTATTGGGTATGTGTTTAGACCTTATATCATCTATGTCGTGAATCTCTTTTATATTCTTCATTCACTTTCCCTTAGTTTTATCGATTTTAGATAGTGCATTCATCGAATAAAGTTGTTTTCTTTTGTATTTAGGGGACTATCTAAATTGTTCGTAATGTCATCTAATCGTCACAAATCGAGGGCTCCAGATGCATGTTTTTTCTTTGCAGATCATATTGTAGTTATAGATCATCATTTTTCTGATGTTTATGTATTGTCCCTTCATGAAATGGATGACACGCCAACCTTATTGGATGATACCAAGCAAAATGCTTATTAGCTTGAGGGCAACAAGAAAGTGGAATGACCAACCTCAGCAGAGTACTGCTCCATCCCCATGCAAAGTATGTTTTGTCCCTGACAAGTCCCACGAGCAGTACATAAGCGATGTTCAAAGGTGCCTGAACCATATCAAAGATGGGGATAGCTACGAGCTTTGTCTTATAACTCAGAACGGATGGAGTATAGGAGATGTTGATGCTTTGGGACTTTATCTGCACCTGAGAGAGAGGAATCCTGCGCCATATGCAGCTTTTCTCAAATTCTCTAAAGCAAAATTTGTACTTATGTTGCTCTTCACCTTAAAGGTTTTTATGGCTGGACAGAAATGGAGTGCTTAAAGCAAGGCCGATTAAGGGTACCATAGCTCGTGGATTGACACCTGAAGTTGATGAACGACGTAAGTTGCAACTGAAGTTCAGGTATACATCAAATCTTGTATTTTATTTTCAGTAAAACATTAGTCTCGGCTTGTGTTGATTGAGAACTAAGGTTAGGATCGGTATTCTAACATGCTTCTTGACCATTCTTTATTGGAAATCCAAGGTTACATACTCCCATACTGTGTTACTTGTCCTCCGGATACATGGTAAGGGTACTATGTGTATCTTACTACGATAAACTCAGCATTGCATTGTCCTTGGATTGATTTATATAAACCTCTGTTATGTTAGTTCAAATGGTTTGCCCGATTGCTACTAATGGAAATTGTCTGGTATTGTCTTTTCCCCCGATTTATGTATCTTTTCTTCTCTCCCTTTTTGCCTGTCTTGCAACAGCGAAAATGATCAAGCAGAAATTCTTATGTTTGTGGACCTTCTGAGGAATGATCTGGGTCGTGTCTGTGAGCCAGGTTCTATCCATGTACCCAACCTTATGGACGTGGAATCATACACAACAGTCCTCTCCATGGTGAGCATGGTCCGAGGACAAAAAGGATCCGACATTAACCCCGTTGAATGCGTTAGAGCAGCTTTCCCTGGTGGCTCAATGATTGGTGCTCCGAAGCTAAGATCAATGGAGATTCTAGATTCTCTTGAGAGCTGTTCACGAGGCCTTTACTCGGGCTCTATCGGGTTTTCCTCATATAATGGAGCGCTTGATCTGAACATCGTGATATGAACCGTGGTGATACATGAGGGTGAAGCAATAATTGGAGCAGGAGGGGCGATAGTGGCATTATCGAATCCTGAAGATGAATTTGAGGAAATGATTTTGAAAACTTGAGATGCGACGATGGTTGTGATGGATCTTTCAAGTCAAAATCAGGGAAAGGGGACTGTGTAGATTAATTACAACAAAAAATTGATTTTGTCTTTAATTCTTACGCGCATTTAGTCTGGTTTTGCGGCTCTATTGTTTAAAAATATGAGACAAACGTCCTAGGAAACCGGTTTCACCACAAGACTACCGAACCCGACGATCGACAATTTACAACAGGCTTACAGCTTGAGCTAGCCAACGAGATCTAGCCAGGCTTGAGAGCGAACTACTAAAATCTGCCCCAGCGGCCTCAAACTGCTCTTGTGTGGTGGCTTTGAGGAAGAAAGATATCATTATTACATTTTTTAATTTTAACATTTATATTTTATATATACATATATTAAAATTATATTAGTTAGAATTTTAAAAAACCGTTCATGTTTAACCTCAAAATTAATAAAAAGCTAAAGGCGAAAAGAAAAAAAAACAAAGAACAAACAACGCGAGTATATATATTTAGATGACACTATAAAAAAAAATAAAACACACATTTTATGTAATATTTATTTATAATCATATTTATACACTGCAACAAAATTTGTATCATCTCAACTGGCCATTATTAATTGAAATTTGGTTTTAAAAAATTATACTATTTTCAAAAGATATATGTTGTCATCAAATACCAATATATATATATATATACCACATAAAATTCTATTTAAAAAACCATTGTAAAAAATGTTTAAAGGATCATTTTTGAAATTAATGTCGAGTTAATATCGAGTGTTTCATTCTTCTCCTCTAGATATCTCTCGAGAAGCTCTAGAGAAATACTTGAGGTTGTCCAGGCAATTTGAAATATTACATCGAATTTATTGAAAACTGTAGAGATGAATCATAGGAAAAAGAGGTATGACGAAGGTGATTCTTTTCGATTTGGTATTGGACTAGAGAATGTGATTACCTTTACTTTCTGTTGAAGAGTGACACTTGAGAGAAGTGAGGAGAGAGGTAGCAATGTTCAAAACTAATGGAGTTTGTTGGAGCTGAATGATCCATTTGATTAGTAGTTACTTAGTTTGATGTCGCTAAATTGATTGTCCTATTAATTTAGAGGTCATTCA
>CM071867.1:19714240-19726090 GCA_036759665.1 Gynandropsis gynandra
AAAATTAACAAACATAAGAAGATTGATATCTAGGAGAATATTTGATAATATTCTTCTAATATGCCTCCGAAAGATGAGTCTCGATGGAGAGACCAATCTTGAGCCGAAGTAGATCAAAGCGTGTTCAAGGCAGCGGCTTGGTAAGAGCATCATCCGCCAAATCCGCAGACGAGACATGAGCCACCCGAAGAAGTCCAGCCGTGACAAGACTTCGGATGAAATGATAGTCGATAGCTACGTGTTTCATGCGAGAGTGGAATACCGGATTGGCACAGAGATACGTTGCTCCAACGTTATCACAATAAAATGACCGACGAACTAGAGGACGAGATCCCAAGCTCGCTAAGAAGAGAAGTAAGCCACCGAACTTCCGAAGCCGTCGCCGAAACAGATTTATACTCAGCCTCCGTAGATGATTTCGCAGGGAACCGCTGTTTCTTGGATGACCAAGAAATGAGATTGCAACCGAGATACACAATATGAGTGCCCGTCGAGGTGTAATCATCATGGTCGCCACCCTAATCCGCATCGGATAAAGCATGAAGAGTGAGAGGGTTGTTACACGAGAGAAAAATGCCAAGAGATCGCGTACCTCCAAGATAGCTGAGAATGTGTTTGACAGCTTGCATATGTTCACTTGAAGGGCAATGCATGAATTGGGAGAGCTTATTGACGGCGAAAGCAATATCCGGCCGGGTGAACATAAGGTATTGTATGCTTCCGATCATATTGCGATACTTCGTAGGATCATCTAACGGTGTATCCGAGGTAGATGAGAGCCGCATAGTGGATGCCCATAGGAGTATAAATCGGCGTAGCATTCAACATATTAGTGCGTGTGAGAAGATCGGTGATGTACTGTTGTTACGCCAGGAGGAGACCTCGTGAACTCCGAGTAACTTCAACCCCAAAAAAGTAGGAGAGTGGTCCCATATTCTTGAGGGAGAATCATTCCAATAGAAGGCCAATGAAGCGATCGACATGGTGAGAGTTGTTGCCGGTAATAACAATGTCATCAACATAAACAAGGAGATAGATGATATCATCAGCATGTCGAAAGATTAAGAGAGAAGTGTCAGCCAGTGAATTAACAAACCCGGATGCAAGTAGAAAACCCCGAAGTTTGTTGTACCACGCACCCGGAGCCTGTTTGAGGCCATAGAGAGATTTGTGTAATTTACACACATGGTTTGGATGATCCCGATCAATAAAACCCGGCGGTTGTACCATGTAGACGGCCTCAGAGAGAGTCGTACAAAAAAGCATTATTGACGTCGAGTTACCGCAATATCCAGTTCCTCGTGACAGCAAGACTGAGGACGAGTCGAATAGTAGCGAGCTTGATCACGGGACTAAACATGTCATTATAGTCGACACTGGGACGTTGATGGAAACCCTTAGCTACAAGGCGTGCCTTAAACCTATCAATAGAGCCATCAGGAAAACGTTTAATTTTAAACACCCATTTACACCCAACAACATTATACGAGGGATCTGGCGGGACAAGGTCCTAAGTGCCATTGCGAACCAAGGCATCAAACTCTTCATTCATGGTTGTCCTCCATTTCAGGTTCTTAAGAGCTTGAGAGACATATGTGGGTTCAATGTCCGTGAAGGGGAAATTATGGTGGTGAGGTTGAGTTTTTGTTTCGGCTTAAACGATTTTTGGCTCGGGTGATCAAAGGGTGAGTATTTTGCGGTGGAAGTTCTGGAGGTATGGTCAATGGTAGTGGTGGCGAAGGGGATAGCGACGGTGGTGAAGGAGACAAAGACACCGGTGGGGAAGGATCTGAACATTGGGGCTCGGTCGTAGATGGTGATGTACGAGTGGAGGTAATGGGAACAAGAGTACACGGAGGGAAGGAATATCGGGGATGGATGCGCTCGGTGAATGAAAACGAGGGTAAGGGAACTCGGTTTCTATAAATTCAACATGACAAGAGATGAAGATTCGAGAGGTTGGTAAGTGGAGACAAAGAAACACATTTTGGGTGAGAGAATACCCGACGAAAATACATGGGAGAGAGCGTGACTCGAGTTTGTGGTGTGTATACGGTCTTAATCACGGGTAGCAAAGACAACAAAAAATACGAAGTTTGAAATAATTAGGTGAGGATGTGAAAAGAGATTCAAATTGCGTTTTAAAACCAAGGATTGATGTGAGAAGACGATTTATGAGATAGACGGTCGTCGGGAACGCAAAAGTCCAAAATTCAAGAGGCATGAATGCGTGAGACAAGAGACCAAGACCCGTTTCAACGATATGGTGGTGTTTTCTTTCATAAATCCCATTGTGCTCGGGTGTGTGGGAGACGTTGTAAAATGAGAAATGCCATGGGTGGATAAAAATTGTTGTAAAGAAATAAATTCGCTGCCATTGTCCGAATAAAGAGATCCAATTTTAGATGAAAAACGATTTTCGACAAGAGCCTTTAATCTTGAAAAAATTTCAGAAACCTGAGATTTTCGATGCATGGGATAAAACCACGTATAACGAGTATAATGATCAACAAAAATAACGTAGTATTTAAATCCATCGAAAGAAATCACAAGAGACGTCCAAACATCGGTATAAATGATTTCAAGTGGACGAGATGAAGTAACTGTAGAAACATAAAACGGGAGTTTATGGCTTTTGTTTCGTAAACACGCATCACATGAAGAAATATGACATGGCTCCATAACGGCAAAGACGAAGATGAGATAACTTTATGCAAAATTTCAGAAGACGGATGGCCTAGTCTAGAATGTCACTCGGACAAAGTGGACTTGACGCTAGTGAAAGCAGTAATAGAGGGATAGTGCGATAGAGAGGTTGATCTGGAAAGGATGGACCACTCGTACACACCATCTTTAAGAAGTCCTTGCTTTATTGGTTCCCCCGTGTTGAGATCCTTCACCTGAAAGTAATAGGGAAAAAATTCCACCGAAATATTGTTGTGAGTACATAGTTGATGAACTGATATAGGGTTTTTATGTATCGAGGGGTACAAAGAACATTATAAAGGGATAAATGACGAAAAGAGGAAGGTAATGACAAGGAACCCGTATGTGTAATAGTAAGCCATAACCATCACCGAGTATGACACCGTCGTTGCCCGTGTAAGGGGCGTGAAGAGCAAGATTCGCCAAGTCGGAGGTGACGTGGTGAGAGGCTCCAGAGTCTAGGATCCACGTCGGTGAAGCCTCAGAGGGAATCAAGGCGTGTGAGGCATGATGAGCACTCGGAGGCCATGGTGTTGGAAGACGGAGCCGGTGAGCGGAAGAGATGACAACATCGGGCGCTATGTCCGTGTGTACCGTAGAGTTGGCACTTTCCTTGGTAGCCGCGAGATTGGTCATCACGCGAGGAGAAACGGGGATGAGTTTATCCTCGGGCGTCTGAATTTCCGCGGGAATCAGGGCGCCATGGTCCACGAGATTTGTGATGGACATTGTTTGCGGTAATAGGAAGCACCGAGGGAATCAGTTCGGCTGCAAGGAGATCCGTTTCATGGTTGAGGAGTTTCTCGTGTAATTCAACAAAGGAGATGGTCGTATCATTCGCATTCACAACATCTTTGATTGGCTTGTATTCATCACCAAGGCCCGCAAAGCTGAGATCAAGAAGATCCTCGGGATTCATGGGTTTCCCAAGAAGAGACAATTCACCCGCCTTGGTTTTGAAGAAGTTCATGCAATCATCAATCGTATTTGCACCCTTGGTAAAACGTCACATTTGATCCTCGATTTGCTTGATGTGTCCGCGGCTGGAGTGTCCGTACGTGGAGGTGAGGATGGCCCATGCATCCCCGGAAGAGGCGGCCGAGGCAGCTAGTGCCTGACAAGATATCGAGATGGAGCCAAGGAGGGCTGCAAAAATCAGCCGGTCTTGACGAAATCATGGTCCATAAGCCGGATTAGGAACCATGACATTGTTGACCACAAGGGTCGGTACGGGTGCAAGGGACGGGTCGAGAAAACCATCGAGATTATAACCTTGGAGGATTGCATGGATTTGGATAGTTTGTCGCCGCGAGTTTGGCGACGTTGGAAATATTGACATGGATCAAAGTAGAAATAGGGTTCGAGGAATTGTATGGTGTAACAATATCACTCGAAGAAGATGAAGGATCTCCAGCGGAGGTGGTGTATGCTTCGGAAGCCATAATCGGCGGTGGAATTCAGAAACGTGTTTCGGGTTGATGTCTTTCGACTTAGTGCTCTGAATACCATTTAGGCAAATAGAGTTTTTGAATATTTTTCCCTTGATTAAACCAAAAACATATATCAAAATATATAGAAGGTTAAGATCTTATAAATAAAAAAACTTAACAAATATAGAAAAAGTAATATCCTATAAATAAAAAAAATTAACAAAATAAGAATGTTGATATCCAGGAGAATATTTGATAGTATTCTCTTAATGCATAGTTGTTTTGAATTTTCTATTAGAAAGTTGAATATTAAGTTTTTTATATTTTTTAAAAAATATAGGTTTTATTTTGATTCAAAACGTTTTTTCTTATTTAAATTCCTATTAACATAAATAATTTTTCAAATATAAATTTAAAACCGATGTGAAAATTTGTATCTTTATCCATGGAAACTCATTATTAAAAATGTGTTTACATTTTAAATTAGCTAATGTCAGGGATGACCAAATTTAGTTTTGAAAACATGAATAAATATTTACACTTAGCTTCTAATTATTGGTTTTGTCGAGTTGCATTATTATTAAGATTTGTGAAAGAGACATGAAAGTTGAACTTCTCATTTTTTTATTAAAATTTTAATAATTGTCAGTTTTTTAACCTCAGTTAATGCTGCCATGAGTTTATTTAATTATTGATTATCCATATGATGAGACATCAATATTTATAGGTACTGACATGCATGTCTGTTTATTCATTTATTTATGTATTAGTTAATTACTTAATTATATGAAGTTGTCAGCTGCTTATTGGACAGACAAAATTTATTTTCATATATGATAATAAAAATAAAGTTTTACTGTTAGACAAAAAGATTATTACGAGACATGAAAATACCAAGCAACAACAAGTAATAGATACAATTTACTTCAAATAAAAATTCACATATTTTACGATGATTTTTTGTTATGTTCAATTAAATTCAAAGATCTTATGATTCTTACATAAATTTCAATTAATATGATATACTCATCATTCATCAATGAAATTACCACATAGATACTGTATTTTTTTCCTATGCAAAACATCCAAATTTTTTTATCAAACAAATAAGACAAAAATAATAGAGATAATCACAAAAGAAATTTAACATTCCCGTTATGTAATGAAATTTAAACATATAATATTAATTTATGTATTATATATATAATATATATACTCTATTTTGTCCTTTATTCGTGTGTGAAAGGAATCGAAAGAGAAAATATGACGTTCACTTCGTTAGTTCTTGTGATTGATGGAAATATTCAATTCTATAAAACAAACCGACATAATTATTTGTTAAGTATATTAATAACATTTTTTCATTATATTAACAGTTTTGAAATAGTTGTTGTCATTAAAAAAATTAAGAAGCACTTTAAATGCGGTTTAGGGTTAGCCCGTCAATAATGGATCAAGTGTAAGACAGATAAATTATTATTACATTGATGTAATGCTAATTAAGTATTTTTAGTAAACGACATAGTTTAAGAATTTTATTTATTTAAATCGTATGATTTATTGGACCTTTGTTTTTACATGCAAAAGTATTTTACAATAATGAAAAATAATATTTCTTTTACTTTGTATTTTCATGTTTGTAAAATAATTTGTTATATTATATTATTTCGTATCAGTTAGAATATCAACTACAAATTTTTATATATAATATTGAACAACAATAAATTTTTGAATTAATTTTTGAAGTTAGTTAGACTCAACCTTTTATATGTTTATATGTCTCTCAAATGACTTATCTTTACATTTTTTACCAAATTATATTTATTTTTCTTTGTATTTTTTCGACCTAAACCAATAATCAAGCTTCTGCTTTTTTTCGATAAAAACCTTGAACCAAAATCTCTACGCACCTCAAAATCAAAACCAAAACCCCGAACACAAATCGTGATTGAAACATGACCTTGATTGGATTATTGATGATCCTACGTCTCGGTGTATAGGCGCAAAATATTCACAATTGGGTTATTACTTATCCAGGCTTTAGTATAAAGGTGTAAATTTATCTCCGATTAGATCACTAATGATCACGCGTTTGGATATGTAGACGCAAAATGACTCACGACTGATCTGTATATAGTCAACGATTCTATCGGTTGAATACATCATCGTTTTTTATTAATTTTAAAATGCATGAGAGTTATGATAGAATTTTTCTCTCGTTTATCTTTGTACTCAACTCTATTAGCCACACGATCTAATTTCAACTGATGGAGATAAAAATTCACCAATAAATCCAATTAGCTCGTAAATAGTTGAGTTATTGATTTTTTTCTTCCAAGTTGAGCGTCCATTTGAGATCCCGATTTGAATGATCTGATGATAGAATTTTGATTGCGATGTTTACGCTCCAAAAGCGAGTGTGGTGTGAAGGGGAGTGTTGTGTTGTGTTGTCCAACACCGTTTAGTACATTCGTATATATAGTATTGGATAATCATAAACTCTTGAACTAAGTTTTGAAATTAATAAGATTCGAATTCATATTTAACATAAATTTATCTTTTTTTCTTTAAAATGTCAGTATTTAATTAATTATTATACATTTTATGTAATCTGAGGGTGTATATTGTTAGATGAGTGCTATAGTTATCTGTCTATCGTGTGTATATTGTTAAATCAGTGATATAGTTACGGTTTATCGTATTTTCTATGAAGTTTCAATTATAAACATAATTAAAAAATTTGATAAAATTAAAACGTCTTTCATACAATTTTTAATTTTAATTTTATATTATCTTTAAATATTTCGAAAATTATCAAATATGATAAACTTTCAGAATATAACGATAGTTAAAAATTTGGAAAAAAAATTAATACTCTGGAAAAAAATGAGAAAATCCTATATATATATATAAGAGTAAGATTGGTTTTATGAAATTTTGTATCATCTAAATATTTGATGTATATTTAATTAAAAAAATATATAATATCGAAAACATTTGGCTTTGTGTTTCTCAGATATATATAATACGAGAAATAACCTATTGTATTTCTTGATTTACGAAATTCTAATTTTACTTTGAACATTACTAAATCGTCATGTTAATAATTTAAAATTATCTAACAAATAATAAATAATTATTAAATTAATAACCCATTATATCGCGTTTATAGATATATAGATATATTGTTAGCCGCACAGATTATTTTACATGTATTTTTTGAGATTCTATAGTATTTGTTGTTTCAATTTATGTTCGTAAAAACAAATTGTATTTTCGATGTGACACATTTTTGGGTTATTTTGAAATTTAGCTTATATGAAAACTAATCATATTTGTTTTCCAATAAAACTTAGAATTCGTTATGCGATTCTTAATATTTGATTATTTATTACGGTTAGAGATATTTGAATCCATGAATTTATTTACATGATTAATGTTTTTATTTATGGAACAATTTATTTCCATAAAAAGAGATATAGATAGAGTTGCGAAATATGTGTTAGAAAGCGCTATTAATGGCATGCATTTGGATACGTTTGTAGATGGTTGTCAATATTTTAATTATAGAGTGTGTTTGTTCAAAACTCTTAACCGCAACCTTTATTGTTGCTTCCCTCGTCTTCAAATCTAACCATGGGATCATCAAAAACACAAATAGCCTCGACTATCTTCGATCTTCTTCAGTGTTTGATCTGTATTATTTGTGGTGATGGATACGTTCAACATTACTTGGTGGGAGGAGTTGGCATGGCGAGGCTACGCCATGAGCGAGGACGGGTCTCAGTTCTGCCAGACGAATCCATCGACTGTGAACTCTTATGGTATGTGGGAGATATTTACTTACAAAACTCGAGGGGTCGGGTTTTGGGAGTACCCTCTTCCCAACCTTGAGATTATGATCTTGTCTGCATTCTTGCTTTGGCGGTTCTTTGATGTCTTATGCAAGAAGTTAGGTTTCCGGATACCTAGATTCACTTGCATGATGCTTGTAAGTTATTTCCTTTGATGAATACACATTTTTATCTTATTCCATATCGATTTAACTGATAAATATGTTTTTGTTGTTGAAGGCCGGAATAGTCCTAAGCCATGCTTCTCTTTTCAGCGAAGATTCCTTGATTCATAAGATTTTTTTCCCAGATGACTACAAACCGAAGATCCCTGAGACCCTTGGTGCCTTTGGATTTCTCCTTTATTGGTTTCTGAAAGGTGTGACAATGGACGTTGGAACGTTTATGAGGACAGGCAAGAAGGCTGGCTTGATCGGGTTTACAACAATGGCGGTACCATTGCTTGTTGGTGCCGTCGTCTTAATCATTAGAATGAGAGGAGGGAAAACAAGTTTGACAGAGTTTGAATACAGAGCAATCATATTCTTGCACAGTGTATCGCCGTTCACAGGCATAGATACGCTCTTGAGAGATCTCAAGATCAACCACTCAGAGTTCGGACGGATTGCATTGTCTTCAGCAATGGTGACTGATTTGATGGCCTTTGTATTTGCCTTCTTTTTTGCGATACTGTGGGAGAAGGTTTTGGGTATTTTTCAATCGCTTGCTGCTTGTGTGTTTTTCGCCTCGATGTTTTACTTTGTTAGACCAGCTATGTTCTGGGTAATCAAACAAACACCAGAAGGACGACCCATCAAGGATATATACATCTATGGCACTCTCATACTCGCCTACTTTTCTTTTCATTACTGGCACAATATCGGGCAATTTGGCCCAGCGGGGTCGTTTGTTCTTGGTTGGGCGATTCCGGACGGGCCTCCTTTGGGCTCTGCCTTGGTGCAAAGATTTGAGAACTTCAATCTTGGTATTATCTTGCCACTCTTTGGAGCGCTCACCACAATGCAGGTGGATCTACCATGGCTGATGGGAGAGATCGATAACGTAAGAAATATGGAGGGTCGGGTTTATGAGGCCATGTCCATCATTTTCATTTTGTCTGCTTCGAAAATCATTAGCTCTGTAATAGCTGCATTTGCTGCGAGAATGCCTTTGAGAGACTCCATTGTTCTGGCCCTTACTCTGAGTAACAAGGGAATCTTTGAGCTTGCCTTCTTCGTGTCTGCGGTTGAACTAAAGGTAAGCTTTCTCTTTTTGATACCAAAAGTATCTTTCATGGACATTTGTTTCTCATACGTAAAGCTCAATTTTTGTTTTCAGGTTGTGCACCCAAAGGTCTTTACTATTATGGCCGCCAGTGTTCTCATGCACTCTTTGTTTATTCCAATCGCCATAGAACTCTTGCACGACCCATCTGAAAAATTCCGTTGTTACCGAAGAAGGAATTTATTGAACCTGAAAGATGACGCGGAACTTCAGACACTCTTTTGCATACAGAAGCCTGATCACATAACGTCCATGATCAACCTTCTTGAAGCTTTTCAGCCGTCAGAACATTCGCCATTGGCGTGCTACGTCCTTCATCTCATTGAGCTGGTGGGTCAAGCTACGCCTAACTTCATCTCCCACCAGGTGCAGAAACCGGCTGCCGGAAGTCAGTCTTGTTCCGATAATGTGATCGCCTCGTTCAAACGCTTCAACCAGAAATTCTCTGATTCGACGTCGCTGCACATGTTCACATCTCTCTCCATGGCGAAACACATGCATGAGGACATTTGTTGGCTCGCCCTGTCCAAAAGCTTATCCTTAATTCTCCTTCCTTTTCACCGTACATGGTCTATTGATCGCTCAACAATCGTCTCTGATGACGATACCATGACGAATCTCAACCGTAACGTGTTGAGACGAGCCCCTTGCTCAGTTGGAATCCTTGTCTACCGTAAGTCCATCTGGAACCCCGTGTCGATAGAATCCCATTGCAAGGTACCTAAATTTAACAAATGAATAACAATAACTAGGTTTTAATGTTCGTAGTATGTTATGTGATCAATGTCTCAATGTGTTGTCTCTTTTGAGTTCAGGTCTGTCTGATATATGTGGGAGGGAAAGATGATAGGGAAGCCCTAGCGTTAACCAACAGAATGAGGCTGTTGAACAGAAAGATAAGTCTGACTTTCATACGATTTATCCCCGCGACTTCCCATTGGGAGAGCAAGGGGACCTTCCAGGAAACTGTAGATCTAAAGGAAATCATAGACACGAATGATGATTCCAACGTAGGAGACGATCATTTAGTGAGGTACGTTGACAAAGAGGTGTCAGAGGGGTCAGAAATGTCGATGATTCTGCGGTCGATGGCGCACGAGCATGACTTGTTCATAGTCGGAAGAAGCAGTGGAAGAGATACTATAGTCACGAGAGGTATAAGTGAATGGACTGAATTCGACGAACTAGGACCCATTGGAGATTTATTAGCGTCCAAGGACTTTCCTTCTAGAGCTTCAGTGTTGGTGGTGCAACAACAAGAATACCGATAGGAGGGGTTTTCGGCTTCACAATGCGGGGTTTGCTTCGGTTAAGATTGGTTAAGATTGAAGAGTTGCTCGGTGAAGATCGGTTAAGATTGAAGAGTTGCTCGGTTAAGATCGGTTCTTGATTATTTTCTTTTTGTGTTGGTAGATTAGAAGTAGTAGTAGTAGTAATATTGGGCGTCAATCATGTTGAGTATTGTTGCATTTGCAGATTAGAGTCCACATGTAAACATACATACATTTGTCGGACAAGCTAACTTACCGCATTTGATGACATGCCCAAAATTACTCTAGTTCATAGTTGTGGGATCGTATAATCTTAACAGCTTGTAACTCTCGATTTATCAAATACGCTCGCATAATATCTTGAAGACTAAAAACTGCATTATTCTTGACTTTTACAACTTTGTGTATAGAGAAAATAGTCAGACACAACCGCAGACCCCCACTGGGTCAAACCCTAACCACCCAAACCAACCCCCACCGGCGGCCGGCCACTGCCGGCCGGCGAGAAAATCCCTAGCCGACACACATGGGGAAGAAAATTCCCTCTGCCCCCATAGGTAGGATTATAGGTTGGGCCAACTCTCTCTGGGCAGAGAAGGGGCACAGGATCAGAGTGCGAGATTTGGGTAATGGGGCATTCTTGTTCAAAGTTCCGGGGGAAGTTACTCGTGGCAGAATTCTTGCACGTAGTTTATGTTTATGGTATGATAGAGCCATGTTCGTGTCTGAATGGGATCCTGACCATCGAGTGGAAAAGCCTTCATTGGATTCGATACCGACTTGGGCTTGGGTGAGGAATGTCCCGACAAAGCTCTTCAGCCGTGAATGCCTCAGTAGAATAGCCTCTTGTGTTGGTGAGCCTCTCTATTTGGACCCAGCAACTGATTCCAAAGAAAACCTTGACATAGCACGGATTTACGTCGAGGTGAATTTGAAGGTCGAACCTCCGAAGAAGTTGGTCTTGGGATTTGAGTCTGGGGAGGAAATTGTGATAGATGTCCTATACGAATGGTTACCACCTTGCTGTAGTCTTTGCCATCAGAGGGGGCATTCGGCGAGATCCTGTATTGTAAGTGAGCCTCCCCGGGTAACTGATCTTGGCACTAGAGCTGACAAAAGGATGGCTAAGGTTAGACAGGTAGTAGACAAGGCTACTGATGTACAACAATTGCAGCTGAATCAAGAAACCCTTCCGCCGACATCAGTGCTTGTTGCGGACGATCCTCCCTTGGGGGAGTCTGTAATAGCTCCGACTAGGGAAGAGAATGTAGAGAACGTCTTAGTTGATCATCCACAGAACAGAACCTCTGTAGCATGCTCTCCCCC
>CM071867.1:19737263-19775485 GCA_036759665.1 Gynandropsis gynandra
GACCTATGCGACCAATGGGACCAATGCGACCTATGCGACCAATGGGACCAATGCGACCTATGCGACCAATGGGACCAATGCGACCTATGCGACCAATGGGACCAATGCGACCTATGCGACCAATGGGACCAATGCATGCGACCCATTCGACTTTAGCGACCCAGTGACACATGCGACATATGAAACCCATGCGACTCTAACGACCCTGCGGCTTATGCGACCCTACGACTCTAACGACCCTACGGCTTATGCGACCCTACGACTTATATGTCTCGATGGAAATTGACACTCAAATGACCTTTTCACTAAATATTACTTATTTGGTGCAACTTTCTCGGTAGCCTTTGATTTTGGATTAGGCATATGAATCCCGGCATCCCTTAGAAGGTCTCTTACGACGTTGATGATTCTCTTCTCCGGCTTCCTTATTTCCCCTATTAATTTATGCTCCAGTGTCAGAGGGACTGCAAACCACTTAAAAAATATCATGGGGTTTTTTTTGTAAATGTACTGTTTTGATTGGTTTTTTTCATTTTATCATCATAAACCCGTAAATTCGTCGAGTTCGCATCTATTCATCAATATATGCGATCCATGCGACCCATGCGACCTTCATGCGACCCTCATTTGGCATTAATTAGTTTGACGTTGTAAATGTATTGTTTTGATTGATTTTTGGCATTTTATCATCATAAACCCGTAAATTCATCGAGTTCGCATCTATTTATCAATATATGCGACAATGCGACCTTCATGTGACCCTCATTTGGTATTAACTAGTTTGACGTTGTAAATGTATTGTTTTGATTGTGTTTTGTCATTTTATCATTATAAACTAGTAAATTCGTCGATTTCGCATCTATTGATCCATATATGCGACCAAGCGACCCATGCCATTATCAATATATTTGAGTTGTATATGTCTAATTTAGAATCAATATAGATAATAATATAAATAATATCGAGATTTGAACAAAATGTTAACTGTATTGTTTAATCATCCGCTGAGTTCTTAAAACACTACTATCACTTTTGAAACACAGGCATTGGTTACACACAACTCAACTAGGTAGACATGGGTCACAATCTATTTTAACTGTTGGTTGACGTTGTAAATGTATTGTTTTGATTGGTTTTTGGCATTTTATCATCATAAACCCGTAAATTCGTCGAGTTCGCATCTATTCATCAATATATGCGACCATGCGACCCATGCGACGCATGCTACCCATGCGACTCTCATGTGACGCTCATTTGATTGGTTTTTGACATTTTATCATTTTCACCAAAATTCTCGCCGAACTTTTCACCAAAATTTGAAAAAAATTTTCGAATTCCATTTGACGACGATTCGATGTCAGGGTCATATCTTTTCGTATTCCAGCCGTTTCCTTTTTTCTAATTACGATACACATACTCTCTCTCTAACTCTCATCATCTCCCATCCATTTTTGCCGAAAATGTAACATTTCGTAGAAGCAGGGTCATCTTCTTCTGATGAGAGGATTTTTACGGTTTCAGTCACGCGTTCAAATCTGGCCGTAGATGAAGTGGTAAGTGAACTCAAACCGATTTATTCGATTCATCAAATCTGGCCGTATATGCATTAGTTTGGCGTCGTAGTAAATTTATTCGGTTATAGCAGACACTTCCGGTAGAGTTTGCGAGGTCGAATGGTCTTTGCGGTAGACGAAGTAAGGTTGATCTGATAACCAATTACACAGACATTTGGGAGGCATATCTAAGGCCCGTGAAACGCGGTGACGCTAGCATCACCATGGGTTGGACAAAGTTTTGTCAAGATAATGGCTTTAACGTGGGTTGTACCCTCAAAGTCGAACTGGACACCATTCTTGATGATGTACCTTGTCTACTGCTTGCCCCTATAATCTTCATAGATTGAATTCCGTTGTATTTTGATTGCTTCGAACCTCATTTGAACAACAAATGAATGATGTGTGTTTGTGTGGCCTTTGTTTCATTCACGTCAAGGGCAAAAGACTTGTCTGATTCTATTTGTCATAGATTTATCTGATTTTATTTGTCATATTTCAATTATTTGATACCATAGTTATCTATATCAAACGAAGAACTTTCAAAGTTGCTCTAACGATTTCATTCATCATATATGGCAAGATAGTATTTGTATAGATCCCTAAATAATATTATCCATTTTGGATAGTTTCAACAAGTTCTTGTTTAATTTGGTTCCGTTTTAATTTCCCTAATACAGTTCCACCAAACAAGAACCGAAGCTGAACCATAGAAACGTTTATACAACTGATAAAAACGATCATCAATAACATAGAAGAAACCAACCAGTTATGAGAAACTTCTAACGAGGCACACCATACCAACACTCGGAATTCTCACAGAAGAGAACTTACCAACAGAAAAAAAGCCGGGTGATAAACATGTTCACGAGAGATATAAACTATCCATTCTTCTATAGTTAATGAAACAAAGGATCACAGGGGACAAAGGGTCGCAGAGGTACAAGGGTCGAAGGGAGATAAGGGTCGTAGTGGTCCAAGTGATCGCAGAGGTACAAGGGTCGAAGGGAGACAAGGGTCGGAGGGGGACAAGGATCGCACGGTCTAAGAGTCTAAAAAATGTTTACTCGTTGATTATGGAAGATTTAATTTGGTATATAATTTTGGGTATGGATAATTCAACTTTGTATATTGTAATTTTTTTTAAAAAATTATTCATATTATTTGTAAATAATTTGTAAATAATAATTTTTTTTACTTATATTGTTAGTATCGTTGTTTTGTGGATTTAGTATTATTGTAACAAGAGTCGTAGAGGGACAAGGGTAGCAGGGGTCCAAGGGTCGCAGAGGAACAAGGGTTGCAGGGGTCCAAAGGTCGCAGAGGGACAAGGGTCACAGGGGTCCAAGGGTCGCAGAGAGAGAAGGGTCGAAGGGGTCCAAGGGTCGCAGGGGTCCAATGTTCAAAGAGGTACAACGGTCGCAGGGGTCCTAGGGTCGAACTGGGTCATAGGGTCGAAGTGGGTCGTAGGGTCGGACTGGGTCGTTGGGTTGTAGGGTCGAACTCGGTCACTGGGTCGAACTGGGTCGTAGGGTGGTAGGGATGTTTTGGGAATATCAACATTTATAAGGGTATTTCTGAAATTAAATTTTTTTTCTTTTTCGGGAAAGATATTTTTGAAGTGTTTTAGCCCTACGAGAGTATTTTTGAAGTTAGCCCAAATAAAGATATGTACACATATTTAAAAAAATACATGCATATATTTGTATATATAACTACATTTATATACATATACACATAATACATATATATATACACATATATATGTTTTATTTTTATAATATATGTTTGTGCATATACAATATATATTTGTACACATATATGTATATACATGTGTATAAATTTACATGTATAAGTATATGTATATATATGTTTTTATTTGCATGTGTACTTGTATTTATATATGTATACATATATATATATATGCATATCTAAGTATTATTTATTATTTTCTAACTTACAAAATATATCAATTAAATTTTTAAAAAATATTTAAAATTATATTTAGTTTTAGTTAAATAATTAATAAGAATTATTTAAAAATATTTGAAACTTTATTTAGATTATATGTTTTTGTAGTTTGTATTATGTGAGTTTTGATCATGTTTTTATAAACTTATTTAGTAATTATGTTATTATGGTTTGTATTATGTGATATTTGATTATGTTTTTATAAATTTATATCAATTTTCTATTATAATTTTGTATAAATCGTAAATATATATATTTTTTATATATATGTATATATATAATATATGTGTATATATATGTAAATATTTTAAATATTTATAAAATTTTTTAATCATTTTTTTTGAAACTATAACTAAAAGTATACAAAAATTTAAGAAATTTTAAATAAGTAATGATACTAATAATATATGTCCTTTTTGGTAATTTTGTTTAAAATATAATCGTAACAGTTTTCTAACATTTGTTTCAAATCGCAACAACTCACAATCGCTACAAAATATAGTGATTCCACCACTCGAACAAAATAAATCAAAACGCCATCAATCGCAAATGAAAACGCAATGATTCCATTACCCTAAATGAAAATGTTAACATTGGATTTGAATCCAATGAAAAGTATTTAATAAAAAGAATATGGAGAAATAGAATTAGATATTTAGAAATGAATTATTATAATGGTTGAAGTTAATGTTGAAATGAAATTATGAAGAATATGGAGAAGTGTTTGAATTAAAAGAAAAAGTTAACACTGAAGTGAAATTTTGAAGAATATGGAGAATTGTTATTCGTTCAGTTTTTTTATTTTATTGGTTTATTTTTGACATTTGATATCTATTTATGAGTATTTTGAAATTAAATATTTGAATTATAATAATTGTTAATTATATAATATGATATATATATATATTTTATGTATATATTTTTGTCTAGCCCACCTAGACACCGTCTAGGCGCTAGGCCCTGGATGGTCTAGCGTCTATCGCTTAACTTAAAACATATTTTATTATCGTTGTGATTTTTTTTTCTAGAAACTATATGATAATTACTTGTTGTGCGGTTTTATGATAATTAAATTGTATTTTTTAAAATATTGTATATAATTCATTAATTCAAATATTGTTATGACATTTGATGTATATATCGGCCAATACAAACACATTGTTATTATTTCCAATGTAAAATTTTAAACAAAAGATTTAGATGATGTAATGTAAACTAACACTACGATTTGTTCATAATATCTTTGAAATTTTAAAACGTAATTTATCAGAGAAAGTGATTCCATGTTTTGGACAATTTATACATTTGAATAATTTAGACATAAAATTTATAATAAAGTGAACACCTTATCACAAAAAATATAATGATTTGCTTTGTAAAATTTATTGAATGATCACAATCTTTTCGTCTAAGGAATTTCTTTATTTATTTCAATAAGCAAAACAAAAATATATGTATCATAGGAACAATATAATAATACAAAATTTCAAATAAGAGAATAATAAAGAGGAACTTAGAGTCTCAATATGATTATATATGTTCATCAAATGGATTCCGGAATCGCTGATTTCTCTTTCTTCATTTTTTAATCCACAAAACTCTATCTTCACTCTCTTCCTCATTAGATTTGTTTGAATCCTGCTTTGTTAGTTTCTACAACAACCATTATCACATCTCATGTTAAGATTTTTATTATGTGATAGAAGTAAGAGACGTGACTACTCGAGACAAAGAAACAAAAATCAAAGGTGGATGAAGGTAGCTTCTCTCTTTCTCTTTTTTTACGACACTCTTCTATACCTTCTTATTAAATTTCTCCAGACATTTTTTTCTAACTTGTTCTCAGTATTCCAATTGCAATTGAACGTAATATAAGATATTTGTCAAACCACGATTGAAAGGAACAATGTCCGTAGATGAAAATTGTATCTAAAAGTTCACAATGTTGGAAGTGACAACAAGATGATACAAGACATCATATAAAAGAACATTTCAAAATACCCATGTCATAATATAGATTATGCTTACGTGTTGTCTAGCTTGTTCAAGTTCATGTTTTAAATGAATCAACTCCAATCGACTCCTTTCCCACTATTGAACATAGGCTTGTAAAAAAAATCCCACCATTATTTATACAAACAGAGCAGTTTAGAAAACTTTCTTGGTATTGTTTAAATATCATGAGAATATATTTCACAACATTCTTCTCAATCACGCAGTTCAAGCAAACTTCAAGTGCCTTCTCCAGTTGATTTAGATCTTCTATGTTTAGCCTTTGAAGTTCATCTCCTCTCATTTTCCTGGTCTTTGAAGAACATCAGCGAGTGGTCTGGGTCTTTACCACCAAGGCCGGACTTGCACCTGCTCTCGCACCTGCCCCACACCTGCTTATCGTGATATAAAAAGATATGTATGACATGCTTCCTTGTCGTGAATCAATTTTGTTTTTATTTGCATATGATCATTTATTTAATTTTTAAAATAGTGGATCAATATAATTTGATATAAATAATTGACTGATTATTATAGTGCATTTCAAATATTTTTCAAAGTTTAATTAATCAATGTTAAATGTTAGATATGTGTTTTTTTTATTGTGATTAAGTTTTTACTACTTTTAAGTAGTTAAATATTTCTTTGAGATATTTATGGTTAAACTTAATAAAAAATAGAAATGTGAAAACAATAAAAAAATTCGATGAAGATAGAGTAGCAAGCTAATATATGAGAAAGATGAATTAAGACCCTTTCACTTAAGGAATCAAGTTTATTCTCAAATACAAAATTTTGCCACAAAGTATCACAACATCCCAATGATTATACATTGTAAAAATATAGGCAACAAGATAGCCTTATTCACTTATATCTTCTTCGTAATAAATATTAATTGACCATGGAAATGGAAGAGACAAAGAAAAAGATCTATTAATGAGCTAATCGGTTTTGTTCTTAACCAAATTCACTTCAATCGATTTACACGTGTTTTTTTGAATTCATAATTTTATTTTAATATTTTTATCTATTTAATTTTAAAAGAATGGAATAATATAACTTTATATAATTTAATGAATGATTATTTAATTTTTAAAAGATTTGTCAATGTTCAAATTAATCTATAATCAATATTAGATTTATAATGATGGAATCTTTAGTTTGTCTTTTGTATATATCTTTATAAAAGATAATATATTAACGTATGAAATTTTCTTTTGAAATTACGATAACATATGTAAATTTGATTATTGTACAATCATTTAATAATTCTGTAAAAAAATAAAATTTTTAAAATTATATTAGTTATTATGAATATTATTCTCAATCAGTGAAGATTCTTACCACAAAATTATATTAGTTATTATGAATTTTGTGGTAAGAAGACTCTTACCACAAAATTAAAAAAAATCGTTTGAATATATTTGGGTTTCGAGAGAGAAAAAGTAATGTGGATTTTTAATAAAAAAATATTTGTGGTATTTACAAATTTTAACATATTTTTCATAGAGATATAATTGTATAAAAATATATTATTATGTCAATTTATTTTATATAATAAAATGTCCAGTGTATGATTGGTTAAATTATTCAAAATAACTTTAAAATCGATACAAATAAAAAACCTAAAAATTATCTCATGATATCGAATTTAGTTAGTTTAATAATAGTATTAACTAAGAAAAATGTAGCGATATATTTTTTATGGATAATAAATATTCTCTTGACAAAAAATAAAAATAAGTAAATTGAACTAAACAAAGATTGATAATAAATATTAGATTGAAAATCTTCTATCATATCAACAAAATGTTTGACATAATCATTCTTAAGTTAACAAAAGAAAACCAGTAAACCAAACATAATAAATATATGAGATTGTAATTAGTTGAAAAGATTGCAATCATAGTTATACCATTGATCTAAAAGAAACATTTGAGAATGTCTTGCATTTTTCCAACAAAAAATACCAACGATACTAATATTTTGATGCTTCCGCATAATTCAATATTAAAATAGCTAACAAAAAAAACACATTGTGTGAGCTTTCAATACTCTGAACTTGAAAAACTCAAAGCTTAGGTTAATATTATTACACAACCTTTGAACGCATAAATAAGAAATCACCAATAATTTGGAACATCTTTGTTTCAACATCCTTGACATCTTCGTTTTCCATCTTGTTCAAGTCATCCATGACCCTATCTACATATATGTTCTCATACGGACCACCGACGAATAGTATCACCTTTCGGGCAATGCTCTTCGTTGTCTCCAAACTTCTTTCATTGTAATATTTTGTCTTCTCACCCACATTATGAACATTATCCTTTTATTGTCTCTTTAAACCCATTATTCACATCATGTGGGTTTTCAGTTCTTTCTTTGGCTTCTCTTTCGTCTCTTGCTCGCAATGTTTCACCTAATCTATATCATGCAGTCTTTCAATTCCTTCTTTGGCCTTGTCTTTTGTCTCTTCGATTTTCCCATGGTTTACTCCACATTATTTTTTTGGCTTGTCTCTCGTGTCATCTGGTTCGACTTTTTCACAGTATCATTCCGTTGAAGACAATGGAAAATAATGTTAAACCATCGCCACCTGGCCTTGGTCTACTATTATATCTCAAAAATCAACATGTGGTTATTAACGTGTGCCCACCTTAATTTTGTTTCTTGGATTAGAAACATCGATCTGATCTGAAATTGGGTCCAATATTTATAATATAGAGATTGGTGAAGAATTATGGTCGGACATTGTTGCACAATGTTTCATTGCAAATGACACACACACACACATTTCCACAGAAGTGGACTATACAAATTAAAATAAAATGGTATTTCCATTTTGTTTCAATTTCCATTTTCTTTTAAAACTAAATCGTTTTCTAAATTCAAATCATAATATAATAATGTAAAAATTGTAATATAGTCTTATTAGTTATAATATATAAAATTGTGTGTTAGTTATAGATATAATTAGAAGTAATGTAAAAATTGTTTAATAATCATATCTAATAAAGTAATTTTCTATTAATCACTACACAAATTTAAATATCTTTGTTGACACCATCACTAAAGAGTTCAAGAACCTCTAAATCTATACAAACCAAACCCAGAAACCAAAACCAAAAGCTCTTCTCTCATCGTACCTTTCAAGTCCTGAAACCCAAAGCTCATGAACAACACTGATGTCACTGCCTTTTAATCCTGATCATAAACAGAATAAACATCTCTGTGACCTTCACTTGAATAAGATTCGAAAAAGATAGATAAGGTTGTAGTAGTATGCATACTCTTACCCTAAATCTCTTTCTACGCGTATCAACCACATTATACTCGGGAAAAATGGTTCGCTTCTGAAAGCCTCGTTTCTGTATCGCCCGTCTCTGTGATCCAAAATCCTACCAAACTTTTCTTTTGGCTATATCTTTTAGTTTCTGAAAAAATTTCATTTGTTCCATGTTACTTCATAATCTGTCTTTAGCCGAGAGCCTTGTTGCACGAACAACAAAAAGCAGCAGATGTCAATCATGACGGAAACATAATAAAAAAGAATGTAAAGATGCTTTTAAGCTACATCTAGTACTCTATCAATCATCAAACGAATTGTTTACATGCAAAGTATTCAACCTATTTCCCTATAATGCAATATGTTTAACCATATCAAGCATATGTATGATGTGATTATGCATCCCGAAGTCTGTGTTGATCTAACTCAGCAGCAGCTGCAGCTACGACAGTAATAGATAAAAATAAAACGAACAAGCCATTCAAATATGTTGTCATAATTTTCTTTGGTAGTAAATATGTCATGATGAAGTATAAGGTGATCAAAATGCTTATGTCTGAAAAAGCACAGTTGATAGTGAAACATCAGAAACCTCGAACAAAGCTAGCTATTCAAAGTCTTCTAAGATATTTGTATCTAAGGCTTTCAAATGAATACCATACTGAGCAAAAGAAATAGCATAAACAGAAATGTTCTACCTTTTGCATTGAGCAACCACATAAAGCCTTAATGGTATTCAAGGAATCTATATACTTCTCGAACTGAACCACAATCATACAGAGAAGACCTTATATAAGGTCCTCGCCACCGTCATCTGTATCCTTACCTAGATCATCGTCCTCAGCAACATTAAGATTCCTATAAAAACGAGTTAATGCAGCTGAATAAAAATTACATAAATTTGCAATTATTTGACATCACCAAGCCTTTACTTGGTAATCAGAATCGGCTAAGGAGAACATGCAACTAGTTTACAAGGTAGAACAAAATTATACAAGAAATATACTAAGAACATAGAGATCCTTCTTCCTTCTTCCTCCTATCCCAAATCAACACAAGTGGAAAACTATCCTTCTTCCTCCTATCCCGAATCAAGAAACTCCAAAAAAACCTAAGAAACACACAAATCCCAAAGGCTTGTTAAAAGCAAATGAATGACCTTCTAATAAAAATTAACATGACTTCCTCGTAGTCTGTATTGAAGGATCAAAATACGTTAATTAACCAGTTTTCGTTAACATACTTATAGCAAACATCCGATCCTTTTCGTCTATATACCTTATTTTGCCAAAGCTGGAGAAGATTATAACGGTAACCAACATGGATGGCTTTAAAGAAACCCTCGGCTCCATAAACCACCTCGACGGAATCCTTCTGACTACAATGGTGTCCATATTCTGCCTACCATCCCTTGAATAACCTGCAAAGCAAGTACTAGATAACCTCATCACTTCCATGGCTAATCACTAACTCATAAACCCTGAAATCACTAACCATTTCTCAAAGGACAAAACATTTAATCTCCACAGAAGTAACACCTTAAATTGTTCAAATCGCAAGATTTCTCACCAACAACCATCAGATATATCTCTTTGTTGATATCTAAGTGCATGAACATTTTTAGATTGCGACTCTTAGCTTTAATACGTGTCATTGTTTACAAACACTACATTCAAGTCAATAGGATAAACTATTTCAAACAGAAGCGACACTCAGTTCTTGCCATGCTTTGAATGATTCAAGAAGAATGTGCTACTACAAGTACTTCACAGAAACAAACTCTGGTACTCAAAAAGAGGTTACCCATTGTTCTAAAAACACATACATGACCTTTTCTTCATAAGGACAATGTTAAGCATTTGCAAGTGTATATTATTGAGGGGAGGGTATCAGTCATTTGGACTTTTTAAGAGGGGATTGAACTGCTTCAAAGTTGTAATTATTGTTTGATATCAATAAAAACTGCTCATTCCTCTATGAGATGACCTCAACTTGTCTTGAATAACTTAGCACAAAGGAAGAAAGGAACATTCCCAGAAATTCAAGAAGCATCCAAAACTCCACCTTTCTAAACTGAGTGAAGCCAAAATTTTCTTCGTTCTATGCAAACAAAAACTACTAACTATAGAAAACAAATCTTAAGATACACTTTATTTGCCTAACAAAAACATTGTGCTCTTCATGATTTTGTAAAAATAGTTTCTTTACCCATGATAGAATGTTTTCTGTAACATTGAACTTACAAATTCTGTCAACATTTGAATCCTTAAACTGATAGGAAGATGGCATCGATCGCGTGCTCATGAGTAATGACAATCAACACACTGTTCCTTTTTAGAAATTTAAATTGCAAGGACTCCATCATCGCTGCAATATATAGTCCAAAGAAAAAGCACTATTTGAGATTAATGCTATGAGATTAGATATGGTTGAATCAATTTCAATCGATATGATTGAAATCGATATGATATAAAGTTGATCGAATCAAGCATACATGTAAACAGACCCAAAAGAATTGATTGGCGAATCGGGCACAAATCGAAGAAAGGACGGTGTGCCTTTTTAAGACCTCAAACTGCGACGACTCCATTACTTTGTCGCAATATATAATCCAACAAACCAACACTACTCGAGATGCACTCAATTTTGGCCAAAATGATAGAAAGCAGATCTAATCTAGCATACTTGTAAACAGTTCCAAAAGCATCGAATATAATATAATTGGGTTGGATTCAACCCGACCTATTTAATAATGGGTTATATAGGTCAGGTTAAACAGGTTAAATGTGTTAAACGAGTTTATTCATATAATTAACATTTTGTGTAAATATTTTTATCATTTAACATTTATTATATATATTTATACATTGGATATTTTAATTCAATTTCACCGAATTTTAACTCGATTTTATCCAATTTTAACCTCATTCGCCCAATTTTAACTCGATTTCACCCAAATTTACCAAAATTTAACCGATTTCACCGAATTTCAATCCAATTTCATCCAGTTTGACTCGATTTCACCAATGTTAACCCAATTTCACCAAATTTTAACTTGATTTCACCAATTTAACCCGATTCCACCCAATTTTAACTCGATTTCCCCAAATTTCACCGAATTTCAGTCCGATTTCACCCAATGTCACTTAATTTCAACTCGGTAAAAATTGGGTGAAATCGGGTTAAAATTGGGTGAAATTGGTTGCAATCCAGTCAGAATTGGATGAAATCGGATTGAAATTCGGTGAAATGGGATAAAATCGAGTTAAAGTCGGGTTAAAATTCGGTGAAACGAAGTTCAAATTGGGTGAAATCGGTTTAAAATTCAGATAAAAATCGGGTAAAATATGGGTCAAATTCGGTTATTCAGAACGACGATGAGAGAACTAAAGGTGAAAGAAATAAAGAATATATGGGTTAACGGGTTAAATGGGTAAAACCCATTAAAATTTATCTAATTAGGTTTTATACCCAATTAACCCATATAATTTTATGTCCATTTAATAGAAACCCATGTGTATTTTAAATGGGTTGGGTTGGGTTAATCCATCAAACACAACCCAAATTGACATTACTACCTCAAATTATGATGACTCCATCGCCTCGCCACAACATATAATCCAGTGAAACAAGGCTGCGAGTGTGTTCCAAAATCAAGAACTTATCCTACAAAATACTATTATATCTTCATCATCAACCTAACCAATGATTGTGAGAATAAACCACCACTTGCATAGTTGGAGCAGAGGAAAACCCAAATCGAGCCCGAATATATCTATGCGATTCAGGAAAGAAAAAATTAAATTCGAGCAATAAAAAAGCATAACCAAATTCGATGAAGATTGAATACCTCGTGTAAACCGTAGACCGCCATTGTGCCTCGTCACACCGTGTCATCATTAACACACGACCATGTTTTCGTTGTTGACTCGCCGAAAGAAAACCATAATCCTCGACACTGAGGATTCTGAATAGAATTTCTACTTGTTTCCTGGTTCATCTAGGTCAGGGGGAGCAATATTTCTACTAGTTTTGATGGCACAAAATCTACAGCCACAATTATATGTATCCCCTAGAACAATAAATTCACCAGCATGAATCCTACTCCTCTGACACCATTCATCGCACTTAGGGTCTTATTTAATAGAAGATGAAAGGGTGATTTCGGGAATGAATGAATCATAGGAAGTTGAAAGAAATATATCGAGAATGCAAGAACAACATTCAATTTAGTTTTTTTCTTGTAAAAAAAATGCGTACACTGACGTGTCAAGCTGAGTATGCAGGAAAAAGATGTACTTTTATATACATGATTTAACATGTACGGAACTAATTATATTTTTCATCAAAATTTAAAATCCTTATGTGATTCCTACTATTGAATTATTTATTATGGTTAGAGTTCGAATCCATTAATTTTTTTTCACATGCTTAATTAAATTATGTTAAAATGAACTTTTTTATTATATTTAGAAGATCACAACGTATAATGTTTTAAAAGTTGTTAGACACTTGTCGACCAACTTTAATCAGATGGTCGACGAACGTCCAACATCTAAAAGAATTGATCGATGATTAGTCGCGTTCATGCATTATTTATTTTGTAAATTTTTATAACTATTGGCATGTTTTTATAATATTTAAGATTTTGGATACAATTATAACAAATATTTTTTTCAAATCGATTTTAATTATAATTTCTTAAATATCAAATGATATTAAATAAAAAATTTAAAAATCCAGAATTCACTAACAAAACTAGATGGAAAGAATGGAGAATTTTAGAACTATAACATAAAAAAATAAAAAAATAAAGCCATACCAAGACTGCATTTTTATTAAGGTTTCTTAATTTTCTTTATCTTTTACCATGCATAATTTTTTGCATTACATCGTTAATGTATATAATAAATTTGAATATTATCATATGTTATTAGAATATAGTGGAGGAAAATCAATAATATTTGCAATATATCAGAAAAATATCCTACAATATTATATTTTATTTGAAGAAATAATAAACATGATATGCATAAATGCTCTTTGTCAAGGTAATAACTAGATCTATAAATCAATTATAGAATAAATGTAGAGTTTATTTTTACATATATTTAGACTTTATATAAAGCCTATTTCGGATAATTGTTATGATAATTTATCCCATATTGCTTAAACCATTAATTTTGGACTCATATATATGATAGTAGATAATCCTAAATTCTTGAATTAATTTTTGGTATTAGTTAGGTTCAAATCCATATTTGATATGATATCAGAGTCTGGACTGGTTTGCCGTTGAATGGCAGCTGTAGGAGCACTTTCCGAGCGTTTGGCTAAGAATTTTTCATTTATCAAGAAAGGGTTTTGGTCTCTCTGTTTCGTGAGGATGTTGGTTAGAAATGGAAGCACCGAAAAGAGGCAGTGAGTGGAAACGTCGATAGATGAAATTAGAAAAAGAAGACAGAAAAAATAAGAAAAAGAAGGTGAGAAGGAGAAGATGACAAAAAAAAGAAGGATGAGAATATGATAAGGAGAAGAAAAGGGAGGAGAAAAAGACAGAAACGGTAGAAAGGATTGGAAGAGAAATAATATATAGTTTATAATTTTTAGGTTTAAAGGTAAATTAGTAATTTAGGATATTATTTATATTATTGTTTTTCAATTATTATTATTAATAATAAGTAAAAGTAAAGGAGTAGTTAAAATAAAAATAATAATTTCATTTATAATTATCAATAAAATTAGTAAAAACATTTACGTTTAGAATTAAAATATTATATTTATATATATACACATAAAATTAATTGAAAATTTGGTAGAATAATATATTTAGTTTAAATTAACTTAAATTAAGTCAAATCAAACACATAAACACATATATATTAATTTATATTCATTAATATTTTTTAAATAGAAATTATAATAATTAAAATACTAATAAAATTTAAATTTAAATTTAAATTTATATTTCGGAAAAAATTAAAATTAAAAATTAATAAACTTCTCAATCAATTCAATTTTTATACGCATAATATATATACATATTTATATGAAAAAATTATGTTCCACATTATAGACCAATCTGATAAAAAATTTGTACAGATTATCAAATTTTTTAAAATATTATTCCATTGTTTTAAAATATTACTCCATTATTTAGACATAAAAAATTTAAGATGCTTAAATAATTTAATGTGCATAATATATAGGGTTAGGCAACATATTCGAAGTATTCGTATCCAATTCGTATTCGAACCGAAAATTCAAATATCCGCTGACACAAATACAAATACAAATATTGGAATTCAGATATTCGATAAATACAAATACAAATACAAATAGTAGACTCAATTATCCGAACTATTCGCATGCGTAAGTATTAAATAGAAAATTTAATTTATATATAGATACATATATAACAAAATTGATTTTAATAATCAAATTGGAAATACAAAACATTATTAATCTTATTTAAACATTTATTATATAAATATATACAGACAAATATGCAGTAATTTATGATTGGTGGACTAAAATATCAAATATTTAAAAATAACTAATATTATTGAAGATTTAATTTATGTTCAAGATTGGTTCTAATCCAAATGGGTTGGATAATGTTATAGAGACATTAAAATATATGAAAAAATACAGAAGTCGCTAAATATATAACTTTTTTGCGAATTTTATATTAGTGTATAATCTAACAATTAATTTCATTTGTTTAGGTGAATTGACGATATTCGTGGAATCATCCACGAAACTAAATTTAAAATACTCCACTAAATCTAAATTTTGAATGAAGATTTGGTGTTTTGTTTTATTTATATTATATATTTTTGCATCTTTGTGCGATTTGAATTTTAGTTTTGGATTATATGTGATGATTATTGATTTTTGTATTAAGTTTTTTTATATATATTTGTATACGTTAAAATAATTTAGGTTTAGATACGGATATCCGTATATCCGACAAATATTCGTATTTACAAATATCCGAATTTACAAATACGAATACAAAATATTAAATTTAGATATTCGTCGAATACAAATACAAATACAAACAGACGAATATTCACAAATATCCGTTATTTTTCTAACCCTAATAATACATTACTGAAATTTTTTCAATAAAAATATATATTAAAAAATAAAGATAAAAATGTTGTGTATAGATATCCACACAACGGGTGGATATCTTACTAGTATATATATGTAAGGCTTCCACACTTTCTTGACGAAAGGAAAAATTTCGTAGACCAAAAAAGTTAGCAGAACAAAATTTTGATATGCTGTTTATAATATACTTGACAATAATTTGTCTTTTATTTTAGTTTGTGTTTTATATATTAGTTAATATATTGATTATAAAATTTATTAGAAACTAAAAAATTAATTAAAATTTTTTATTTATATACTTTGTATTTCACGTTAAATAAATAAAATAATCGAAGTCATGTAATTGTATAAATGGTGTTGAGAGTTTTAGTAAATTTTAAAATTGATATATTTGTTTGAAATTATACTTTAAATCAATATATTATATTGAAATTTAAAAATTAACTTTTTATGTAGAAAATGAATGGATTTTAAGATATTTCCTTATTTTTATTTGTTAGTTTAAGTTTAAGTTTTCTTCTACTGTTAATAATAAAACCCTTTAACTTTTTGTTTAACTTTTTTGGTCCACCAAATTATGAGATTGGTTAAGATAAAAATTGGAAACAAAAAGACAATGACTAAACATGTCAAATAATGTCTGGTGGCCTACACGAACCTTTTTCATCACTATTCAACCACTTCAGTCACATAAACAATTAAATTAAACTTCTACAAATAATAAAATAAATAATTTAAAAGATTCTATAATGTGTTCTTCAAAAGAACAATGACGGTGTGCAAAATGCAGGTTCCAACTTGCCAATGTTTATCCACATCTCTAATAATTGACACATTTTTTTAATTGGATAAAATATGCATTATAATTATTTAATAGTATTCATAGTTATTTAAAAATCGTTAGTCTTGATGTATAAATAAACATTTTGTGAAATATTAATTAGTAATTAGATTAATTGTAATTAATAGAGTTAAATTAGTAATATATAATTAGTTTATTAGAATCATATTGGATAAAATATGGATAATATATTTGATTTATTCAAGTGAAATAAAAATAAAAATATTTATTATTTTCTTTTTATTAATGGTATCAAATGGTATCAAAGTTTTTCTATCTTTTGTGTGTCGTCTCTTTGTATCTAATTTTATGAATTAGATATTAGAAAAAAGTGAATAATAAGAGAAAATGAGAATTGTATTCTCTTGATATTTTTATTATAGACGGAATACACATTGTTATATACAGAAAAATGAAACAAAGAAGTAAAGAACAAAAAAGAAAACTATACAAATAAAGGAAAAGGAAAATAATGAAGAAAGAAGAATGATGGCTGGTGGATCTTGTAGAATTGGCAAGGAAATTATCTAGCTTCTTGATTTGAATCTTTCCTTAGTAAAACAATAACAATAAGACTTGGACGGCAAGAGTTAAAGAGAAATAATGGACCGAGCCTTTAGGTAGGGTTTAGGCCGAAAAAACTCCTTGTTTGATGAGGGCATCACAAAGAAAGCAAGCCTCAAACGTACGGACAGAACGAACGGGTCGAACGGGCAAGAAAATGGCCGTGGAGAGGAAGCATATCACGCAGACGCGCGGGACGCTGACGAGGACGTGGATCGCGTCCGAGACTCGCGGGCAACCGGTCGCGTCCGAGATTCGTGACCACCGAATTCGGAAATGAGACTTTTTGCAAAAACACACAAATGGATGCCTTCCCAAAGTCGAAATTCGATGAAACTAAGACCATTGGAACCAACACTCAAAGATCTTTCAGACGAGTACCGGAACACTGCCGGAAAATCACTTTTCTGTTGATATTCTGTCGATTTTTCCGACGAGACCCCTAGTGCACACTTAGAGCCAAATTTCGAGATTTCAAGCATGCTAAAGGGGCCTTGGACTAGATCCAAGACCAAGAGGTTAAAGGAGAAGGTACAAGACATGTTAGAAGCCCAAGAGATTGAACAACAAGATCATTTGAAGGGTTTAGAGCCTCACAAGCCCATGGACCACAAAAAGACCCATCAAGAGGAAGTGTCTTGGATTTGTGTCATTCAAATTCAAATTTGAATTCAAATTATACCAAGAACACTTGTCATTTATGTTTTATTTCGTGACTAATCTTTAGGAATAAAATCTAGGAAAATTAGGGATCAATAAGAGACTTTGGCGTTTGAATAGGAGTGTAACGTGGGGGATTTGTTTTGGATTTTTTCCTTTTAAAAAAAGGCACACATTAATAACATATGAACAAGTGATTTTCGAACCAATTGCAGATCAAACAAGCTTAGCTCATTGTTCTTGAGATTGAGAGATTCATCTCACACAAATCGATCAAGTTCGGGACTTGCTCGACTCGACTTATCAAGCAACGAACCACGGTTGTTTGTGACGTCTTCTATCGTTCTGAGAGTTCTAGAGGCATATGCTCAAGGGTTTTGGACGGTCTCACTGAGATTTATGCCAATGTTCTTTAGCACGTATCCGTCTATGGTTTCAAAGGCATTCATCCGCACAACAGAGTGAAACACACGATCTAGCCTCGCATCAGTTGGTATCAGAGCCACGTTTTCACACGGTTGTATCTATCCAAGTTTCTTAGTTCATTATTCAACATTGTTGAGTCTTGGATTGAGGAGGTTTTTCATTAAAGGATTCAGTCCATAAAGTCCCTTTCCATTTCAGTTTTAAGTAACTAGTGCGTCCATCGATCTAGTTGCTTCTTGGTCATTTTATTTCGAAGGGATTTGGTTGTTCTCTCTCTTGTAAGTTCAGCCAAGGAGTCATTTAGGGATTAGATTAAGAAAACGGCCAAAGAGCCTAAGAAAAACAAAGAGAAAGAAAGGCCAAAGAGCCTAAGAAAAACAAAGAAAAAAGAAAGAAAAAAAACCAAAGTGGAATCAAAGAGCCCGAAGGGCCACTCCTTAAAGGTTGAACCAAGGAGACACCATCCTAATTTCATCATCAAAAGGGTGGCTCAACACACGAGAAACACACCACATGTACGGCAAAACAATTGGACCCGGACGACTAACACATTTTGAAAACGTGAGTTCGAAGATCGGGACTCCTAAAGAACCTGAGATCATGATCATTCCAGAGCTCAAAGAAACCTAGTAGACCTCACAATCATCGGGGACTGAGCTTGATAATAAGGTTGAGTGATTACCTTCGCTTGAGCTTGAATGTGCGTAGGTTTATTATCAATTTCTTTTGCGATGAGTACTAATTTATTTTGGTATCATTTCTTTTGATTCATCATGTCCAACGAGAGTGAAGGATCAATGAATAGAGCATCGGAGCCTCAAGTGACACGAGAGGAGTTTCAAGCTCTCCAAGAGTAAATCGCAAATCTCACGCGTCTCCTCACGGTTCAACAACAACCACCGCGGCTCGAGAGGGGAGAACCGGCTCATCCAAGGCCTAATCATGTTCAAGTCGGGCCTGAGATACAATCTAGAGGAGGCCAACGACCACATCCTAGAGCTGACCTAGAAGAAGACGAAGATCACAACGCAAACCACCATTTTGGCCGACATGCCGGGAGAGGTGCAAACGGATCCTCCGATGACGATGATGATCCACCTTTCGTGGCAAGACGGAGGAAAGAGAGAGGAGCACCACAAAGAGACTTCAATGACCATGACAACGGTGGTGTGAAAGTGGACATTCCCATGTTCACCGGGGTAGCGATCCGGAGGCATACTTGGAGTGGGAAAGGCGCACGAAGATGGTGTTTGATCTCCATGAAAACACCGAGCAACAAAAGATCAAACTAGCCACTGTTAAATTTAATGACTACGCTTTGATTTGGTGGGATCAATTCATCCATTTCTGAAGGATGAACGGCGATCAACCGGTCAACACATGGCGGTAACTCAAGCAAATCATGAGAAGCCGGTACGTACCTTCGTATTTTTTATAAAGAAGTGTGTAACAATCTGAATTTCTTTGTACAGGGATCCTTGTCTGTGGAGGATTACTACAAGGAGATGAAAAAGTTGATGGTGGGGGCGCAAACTCAAGAGGACAAGCGGACCACCATGGACCGCTTCAAACGGGGCCTCAACATCAATATTTTTTAGCAAGTGGAGCCACATCGGTGCCAAATGCTCAACGAACTGTTGGATCTCACCATATTATATGAGAGACAACCACTGAGGAGGTCGAGGCACCAACGATACGGAGGAAGCAACTCAAATACGCGGCAAAATTTCTCACAGTACAGCTGCTCGTACTGAGTAGACAGCCACCCGGACCGGGCAACCTGGAGACCTGATCGTGTAGAGCAGCGACCCACAAGCTCAGACGTGCGTTCGGGCCGAGCACCACCCAGCAGGGACCGAGCACAACGGTCAGAACAATGACTCGAGCAAAATTCAAGGGGAAATGACCGAGCACTGTGGCCCAATCCTAGACCCGACTTCCAACAGCCTGGGAGGGGGAACACAGAACCGCATACACTTCAAACCCGAGACATCACTTTTTTTCGGTGTTCTGGACGAGGGCATTATGTGCGGGATTGCCCAAACCGACGTTCCATGGTCATTCTAAAAAATGGCGATATCGAGTCTGATCATTCATCCGATCAAGATCAAGATGCAGAGGAGATAAGATCAGAGGAGGAGATAGACGAGGAAACAACGCTTGGAGGACTCTTGGTAACACGACAGGTCCTTAGGACACAACCTAAGGACGATGCAGTCGAATAACAGGAGTACATCTTCCACACCCGAGGCCACATCCACGACAAGATATGCATCATCATCATCGATAGTGGAAGTTATACCAACGTCGCGAGTACCATTCTAGTGGAGAAGATCGGACTCCCCACCCTCAATTATCCGAAGCCATACAAGCTCCAATGGCTCAATGACAGCGGAGAGAAAAGGGTCACCAAGCAAGTTCGAGTACCGTTTCAGATTTGAAGATACGAAGATGAGATCCTTTGTGATATGGTACCCATGCAAGCAAGTTCGAGTATCCTTTGTGTAGTACTTCAGGTGTCGATCCCACAGAGACTATGCAACAAAATTTAAACTCAAAGTACGAATCAAACTTGCTAACGAACGAAATATAGTTTTAAGAATGAAATACTAAAAGCAAATAAATAAACTAGTTCTTAAGAATGAGACAAACGTTCCAGGAAACCGGTTTCACCACAAGACTACCGAAACCAACAATCAACCTATCTATCATGCAATCACAGACAAGTTATCTAAGACAGACGATCCTAATATGATATCTACCCTCTCTCGAGACATAGACACATGATCTAGTCAAGCTACCCCCTACTTTCGTGGCTGACACCTTGAACTAAACCCATAAGACCTGTGATTCATCCGTTTTACCCTCAACCGCTGCTATCCTACTTTCGTAGCCTAACCTCGGTTGTTCTAAACCTGATCTTCTAGGACTAGAATTCTCCTTTCGGTCCTTCTTCTAATCCCTAACACTAACACAGACGTGGCCATCGCCGACACAAGTAAATTAAGCACTCAGATAAAGAATAGATAAACGAAAACGGGAAGATGCATTCAAAGATAAATCAAATGTGGTTCCGGGATAGCCCTGGGCTAATCCCTTCTCCTAGAACAAACAAACTACTCGCTCATGGGTCCGTAAACAAACATAAACGAAATAGAAGGTCTAAAGAACATGAAAACCAATCGAAACCAAAGTGTGAAGTTGATCTCCAATGCTCCTCGTACGTCTCCTTTGCAAGAACCTCCTCCTCTCTACTCTCTCTCCTCGATCAAGAACAGAAAACTGAGTGAATGAGCTCGACCTCTCACCCTGCCACCAATTGTTGTCTTTTCATGAGTTTCCATTATTGAATAAGTTAGGTGACGTTTCCATTAGTTCCTCCAGCGAAATATCACTTATTCCTCTTCTCTAAAATTGTTTTCCTTCTTGTATAAGTCCCCAACAAATTCCCATTTGTTTTAAGTCAAATTAACTTATTTGGAGTTGCAGGTGACGGTCGCGACCCACGCGGGCAGGGTAAGTGACCCGCTCGGGTACGGCACGGAAGATTGCGCAAGAACGAGATGGAAAAGAGGCTGCCCGCTCGGGCTCATGGTCTGCCCGATCGGGCTCAAGCCCCGGGCGTGGTATTTCTTGTCCGACTCGTGCTCAATTCGCTGGACAAAATCACTGTAACAAATGCCCGTTCGGGCTAGGGAGTTACCCGCGCGGGTAGTGGCTATTCAATGCCGACTCTCTTCCCGTTTGTCCCGTGATGATCCTCGATGTTGGTACTTTGTCTAGTGCACGTCCATTAGCTCCGAAATGAACCGAATACGCATAAAACCTGTAAGAACATGAAAACACGAAAACAAGTAAAATGGATACGGAATCATACGTAAAGCATCACATATATATCATAAACATCTCTAAAATCGTGCAAGAAATACATATGAAAACGAGATGATCAAAATCCCCCATACTTGAATGTTTTCTTGGCAAACGTAAACGTGGAACACGTGGGGTATACAAAATCCGAGAATTCCCCTTTCTCCTAGCAATACCGCTAAAGCGAACCTAACTGATCAACTAGCACGTCGAGAGCAAATTCGGCCTAATTAAGTTTCCAGTCTTCATCCTAGGTTCACTAAGGCTACCAACGAGAAAGTAAATCAAAGGAAAACTATACAAGCCACCGTAACTCTCTCCACCAAACAAGACTTCAGACAGATGCTAAATCTAGAATAACCGAGGATACTTGTTTCTTTTCCGAGCTTCTTTCTTTCTTTATTCCTTTTTTTTTCTTTCTCTTTGTTTTCTTTCTTTTTATTTTCTTTTTATTTCCTCTTTTTCTTTTTTTTCTTTTTCTTTTTCTTTGCATACACACCAGGCTTATAGGACGTTGGATCTGAAAGGATCCAGCCTCTACTTAGATCCAGACTACCGATGACGGTATACTCTTGCATCTCGTTCAAGAGTGCAGTGGAGTAGGCGGCGTTTTATTTGTGCCATGCCCTTAGGAGATAGAAAGATGAATCGCCAACCCACCACTTAGACCCGATCCATCGAAAGAGTATCAAGATCAATGCACTCATATCGATTTTAGATCATGCATTTTAGGCATTATTTCTATCGACAGCGGAGTGTTAGTGTGCGCTCTTAATCTGCAAAATAAGCTCGTTCTCATACGATATAGTAATCCTCATAGAAAAGTTAAGTAAAGCATCGTCTACACAAATTATGGCCATCTGGATAGAGAGAATAAACGATAAACTAGCCTAGCAACCTCGTCTAAATCTCCCACAAGCAACACTAGGATTCCCAAAGAACTACGACCTATTGTTTTTCAGCCGACTAATAAGCTCTAACGCTTAGGAAAAACCTAGCTCAAACATGCAAAATCTCACGGAAAAGGCCAACTTCTTAAGCATCCTAGGTTCAGGGTTCATCTCAAAACGTGGTACCGGACAAGTGACTAGGACGACTCTGACTGACGAAATCAAAAACAACCTAAAAACTATGAAATCAAAGTGAAAATGAAAGAAAATGAAACGAAATCACCTGAAAAACGTGAGCTGCTCCCCCAGACTTGAATTGAACGACGTCCTCGATGTGAAGCTGCGATGGAGGGTAAGGGAAGTGAAGCACGTTTGGGGTGGTATTTTTTTTAAATGTAAACGATTAACTGAGTCTTAAACTAAAAACTAAGAAAAATAAGAAAACAAACAGTTGGGTTGTCTCCCAGAAAGTGCTTATTTTACGTCTTTAAGCTTTGACGTCTCCATTCCTCATGCGTGCGCGACGGGTGGATCGGAAAGGGAAATGGAGTTTCCACTTTCGATTGGTTGAGCGGCTTGGTAGAGCTTTAGCCGCTGTCCATTAGCTTTGAATGTGCCACTCGAATCGCTCCATAGTTCCACGTCTCCGTGTGTGAAGACTTCTCGTACCTGAAAAGGACCAGACCAACAAGACAGTAGGTTGTCTGAGAAAATATTAGGACGAGAATTGAAGAGTAGAACTAAGTCACCTGGTTGAAAGTCATGAGGTAGGATCTTTTTGTCGTGCCATCCCTTAGTCACTACATTGTTCTTTGGCAGATCATGCACGGGATTCACTCGTCTGCTGCCCGAGGTTGGATAAATGGTATCTGCATTGAAAAGTTTTATGACGTCTTTTTCCATTACCTTTTTCAAGTGCTGGTGCAGCCTCCTTTGAGTTTCGGGTGAAGGTTCGTGACTGTCTTCCATATAATTTTCGTGCATACACGTTGAAGAGCTGACTCTCCTACATTTCTTTACGCGAGTGGGTGATTTTCTCATCTCATCTGCACTCAAGTTAGCGTTCATAACAGCAGGATAATTTTATCGCATTCAACGTACTCATACCGAAAAGAAGGCGGAGGTGGCTCGGGCTCAAGTTTGGACGTCTTCTCCGCTGCGAAACCAGCATGGATTTCGTGTGGTATCTCCTCACGTGGGGCGTCTCCTAGTGGTGCAATAGCACTCATGAATTTCGTGTACATCTCAGCTCCTTCGTCCATAAATCATGCATCTCCGCAAACTCGTGTTAGGCATTGCATAAGCGGATCGGAAACACTTACTTGATCATGCGTGTCTTTTGATAACTCGTCTAGCGAATCAACTGTAAAGCAAGAGTCCTTTAATGAGGGTCCGTTCATGGGGCTGGACAAGTTGAATTCTATCGTTTCATCTCTGACACGTAAGGAAAGGGTTCCTTGTTGTACGTCTATCAAGGCACCTGCATTAGCTAAGAACGGTCTACCAAGAATAATAGGCACCCTAGCATCTTCCTTTATTTCAAGTACAACAAAATCAGTGGGAATAAAGAGATTACCTACCTTGGTGGGAACGTTTTCAACAATTTCCAGCGGATATCTCACCGTATGATCCGCGAGGCTTAGACACATCTTTGTAGGTTTGAGATTCCCGAAGTCCATCGCTTGAAGATGGAGTGTGGCATGATGCTCACGCTTGCTCCTAAATCACACAACGCTTTATCAATATCAAGATTACCTATTGTGCAAGGAATGGAGAAGCTTCCAGGGTCCTTCAACTTCGGGGGCAGCTTGTTTTGAAGAATGGCACTGCATTTCTCGGTGAGTGTTACTGTCTCGTTCTCTTTGATATGCTTCTCTTTGGAAAGAGCCTCTTTGATGAGTTTGGCATGATTAGGCATCTTTTGGAGGGCTTCCACGAATGGGATGTTGATGTCAAGCTTTTTGAGACCCTCTACGAATCTGCCCACTCGTTCTTCATTCTTACAGCTCACCAACCGTTGAGGAAACGGTATTGGAGGTTTGTACGCCGGTGGAACAACGTATGGTTTGTGTAAATCTGTTTCGACTCCTTCTATAATCGCAATCTTAACTTTTCCTCTTTTCATGGACGTACCATCAGCATGGTTTTGCTCGTTGGAGGGCGAATCCTCGATCATATCACTGCTGCACACAGAAATAGCATTCACGTACTCTCTCGGGTTTCGATTCGGGTTTACCTAGAAGCTGTCCGGGATTCTGAGAGGATGAGGCAGCCTGCTGTGCTATAGAGTTCTCTAAGCTCTTAACATGGTTGCTCAAGGATTCGATCTGATTTTTGAGCTCTTTGATCGATGTCCCCACATCCGCATTGAATTTGGTTTGAATTGAATGTTGCTGCCTTTGCTCCTTGATAAATTCGAGCAACACTCCCTCAAGGTTTGACGAAGGGGCTTGAGGAGCTTGAGGAGCTTGCGGAACTTGCTGAGTATGCTGAACTTGCTGGTTATTTTGCTAGTATGGCTGCTGTGATTGCTGAAATCTCGAATACTTCATCGGTTGAGTCGTTCGGTATGACAAGTTCGGGTGATTCCTCCAATTCGGGTTGTAGGTATTCCCGAAGTGCGTGTTTCCTTGCTGCTGGGCGTAGTTCATATGTTCCATATTCTCTTGCAGCGTGCATTGATAAGCCACATGCTCTATATCTCCATAATTCACGCAGTGCATGGCGTTCGCTGCATTGCCCGTTGCTCGGCTCTGATTCGGCTCATATAGACGTCGAGTGTTGTTAGGCATACCTCTCGGTGTTGACCACATGGTGTGGTTCATGGAAAGGTTATCGATCAGCTCGTATGCCTCCTCGACCCTCAGATTCATAAATGATCCTCTAGCAGCGTTATCCAACGTTGTTCGGTGCTCATCTGAAATTCCATTGTAAAAGGTTTGGATAACGTACCACTGCTCGAGACCATGGTGTGGACACATCTGTAGAAGATCCTTAAATCTGCCCCATGCTTCAAATAACGTTTCTCCATCTCTACATCTAAACGTTGTGACTTCCTCCCCTCATCTGAGTCGTCTTGCTCGGAGGAAAGAAACGTGATAAGAACAATGTGCAGAGGTGGTCCCAAGTCGTGATTGAACCAGCGGGAAGCGATTGCAGCCATGTTTTCGCTCGTTCCCCAATTGAGAAGGGGAAGAGACGCAGTAAGATCGCATCCTCTGAGACTCCGTGTATCTTGAATGTACCAGAAAGCTCAAGGAATTCTCTGAGATGCTGATGGGGATCCTCGTGATTTCCACCCATGAATTGCTTCTGATATAGCACGTTGATCATCGCCGGCTTAATTTCAAACTGTTCTCACGCAACAGCAGGCATCCTTATGGCTGTTTGCACGTTGTTCATGTTCGGCACCACGTAATCTCTGAGGCGATGTGGTGGAGGAGTCTGTGGTTCTCGCGGTTGAGGCACGAGTTTCTATTGTTGCATCTGTCCATTGCCGTTCTGATTATCCATCTCTCGTTGATCTGACGGTTCTGCAAAGGACAAAAAGAACAATTTAGGTAGAAATAACGAAAGAAAAGAAAACAAAAACAAAAATAAACAAGAAAGACTCTAGGCTCGAATCTAAGACGTGTTGACAATAGTCCCCCGCAACGGCGCCAAAAACTTGATGCGTTATCAAAGTTAAACAAATAACCTAAACTACCCGCAAGTGTACGGCACGTGTGTAGTACTTCAGGTGTCGATCCCACAGAGACTATGCAACACAACTTAAACTCGAACTACGAATCAAACTTGCTAAAGAACGAAATATGGTTTTAAGAATGAAATACTAAAAGCAAATAAACAAACTAGTTCTTAAGAATGAGACAAACGTTCCAGGAAACTGGTTTCACCACAAGACTACCGAAACCAACAATCAACCTATCTATCATGCAATCCCTGTCAAGTTATCTAAGGCAGACGACCCTAATATGATATCGACCCTCTCTCGAGGCATAGACACTTGATCTAGTCAAGATACCCCCTACTTTCGTGGCTGACACCTTGAACTGAACCCATAAGACCTGTGATTCATCCGTTTTACCCTCAACCGCTGCTACCCTTCTTTCGTGGCCTAACCTCGGTTGTTCTAAACCGATCTTCTAGGACTAGAATTCTCCTTTCGGTCCTTCTCCTAATCCCTAACACATGTATCTACATGGCCATCACAAACACAAGTAAATGAAGCACTCAGATAAAGAATAGATAAACGAAAACGGGAAGATGCATTCAAAGATAAATCAAATGTGGTTCCGGGATAGCCGTGGGCCAATCCCTTCTCCTAGAACAAACAAACTACTCGCTCATGCATCTGTAAACAAACATAAACGAAATAGAATGTCCAAGGAACATAAAAACCAATCAAAATCGAAGTGTGAAATTGATCTCCAATGCTCCTCGTAAGTCTCCTTCGCAAGAACCTTGATGTGCGTTATATCAAGTAATAAAAACCTAGACTAACGCTTCCGCAAGAATACGGATCGTGTAGTAACTAGGGTCGAACACAAGGAGTTAATGCGACTAATGAGCTACTAAACTAATTGAATAGACGTGTGAGATGACTAAAGTTGGAATTGTGGTTAAGCTAAACTAAACTAAAACTAAGTCGATAAACTTATGGCTAAGCACCATGGGTGTCGAGAATTTGCCTAATGAAGTAACGAAGTTTTAAAAGGATAATTGGTCTAGGTCTAGGTATGAATTCAGGGAATTCAAGCTCTCCTATAGGAACTGACTGGCGTAGACTTGTCCACTATCTAGCATGCATATACCAATGTATCCATTGCGTATCTTACATGCATAGACGCATTATGGCCGCTATCCTAATCCCTAGATTAAACCGATTGACCTGGCGTAGATTCTAAACCGGCTAACCCTAAGTCATGGCTAAGTTCCGAAACCTAATGCCCTAGCGTTGGTTTATTAGGCTTCTAAGATCATTCAATCAAGTGGCGTACAGGTAGAGAAAGCATTAAGAACAACCATGAAATCTAAAAACATAATAGATACCAATTTCATTCATTCAAGTGGCGTACAGGTAATGAAAGCATTAAGTACCACCATTCATTAAGCATAGACTTCGTTACAACATGGCAAATCACTCTAACCCATGGCAAAGGATCTACTCAGACATAGATACAGAAAAGGAAACACAAGAGAAGTCTAGATTCGACATAGATATGGAAAGAGATAACTCCCTATTCATAAACCGATGTCTTCGGTAGATTCTCCTCGCTCCCGATCCGTAGATCCGTCTTTTCTTCCTTCTTCCCCTTGCTCCAATGTCTCTCTATCTGCTCTAATCTCTTCTGGTTCGAATACCCTCCTTTAGATATCCTTTTTCTTTTAATTTTGCCGTTCTAGATCTTAGGAAAGTTTGTTGAGAATCAAGGACCCGAGCGGGCATGTCCCTTACCCGCTCGTGCAAGACCTCTACCCGACCGGGTTGCACACCTTTGAGCCCGAGCGGGCACCATGCCCGACCGTGTGCTTCATCAGCCCGAGTCGTGTAGACCTACGGGGTTTTCTTGACATGAATGAGCCCGAGCGGGCACACCAAATGGACCCGAGCGGGCACACCTCCCAGGTCGTGTTCCTTGAGTGCCCGAGTCGTGTAAAGCTACGGGGATATTTGGTAGCAATCAACCCGACCGGGCACTCCCAATCCACCCGAGCGGGCATGACTTGAGGTGTTATTTCCGCTCCTTTCGCTCGGTGTTTGAGTGCTCACTTCCATCCGTCGCCTCGCACAAGTTGAACCTACGTTTCCGGGGTTAGATTGCCAAAAGCACTCGTGTTTCTTCTCGTGTCTTCGTTTCCTACGCAAAACACGAAATGTGGATAAAGTCTCCGAATATACTCAATAAATGAATGAAATATGAATAATCTACTCTAAACGAGACCTAAGAATGATATAAAAACTATAACGGATTGCGTGTTATCAAACTCCCCCGGACTTAACCTTTTGCTCGTCCTCGAGCAAACCTAAAGTCGAGTCATAGAAGAATTAAACAACAATGGATACTAACATAAACTTATCAAAGAATTAGCCATTACGCAAAACAACGCGTCACATGAATGCAAGCCTAAGCGTACCAAGTTCAGACTTCTATCAACCGAAAGTCTTAAACTATGCAATTCTACCAATGACCCTAGCTAGTCCATGCTCCTAAACAACGTCCAAGCGCTCTCCATACCAACTCTCCTAAGCTTGAGATATCATTGAATTTACATTCTCGTTCTTATTCCTCTTTTTTTTATTCTTTTTCTTTCTTCTTTTCTATGGTTCCACGCTTAGTTCCTAGGACGTCGAAGTCGAAGAGGTTGGCTTTCTACTTAGACCCAGGCTGCCTATGGCACACTCATAAGGTTTCTTAACCTTAGCGGAGGGAAGAGATGCGTCATTCTTTTTTTTTATTGTTTTTTTTCATTTTTCTTTATTATGACGTATACGCATCAATCTAACCCTTAGGACGTAGAGTAGCGCCTCAACCCACCACTTAGACCCGAACCATCGATCTCGATGTACTCATGTCAATGAAAATCTAAAATGATTAAAACTTATCCAAGGAGAGAATCGTTGACAGCGGAGTATAAGCGTGTGGAATCTTATGAACGCTAAAGATCTATCAACAAGCATCGATTAGTCGGTATACACGGAGATATGATACTTGGTACCGAGATCTAGGAGGTGAATGTAACTATAAGTCATGGCTTCTTGCACAATTACCCAACTAATCGGAATCTAAAAGTCTTCTAAACACACCTAGACTATAGTTCATGATTCGACAAGGTCGCACAATAACGACTAAAACTTGAAAATTTATGCTAGGTATCCATCCGTTTATCCTAAAAACAAAAATCTACAACAAATCCTAATCCTAATCATCTAATCCTAATCATATGACAATACTCGACGAGTACCCCCCCAGACTTGAATGAAACACCGTCCCGGTGTTCAAAACCTAAGAAGATATCGTAAACAAAACAACGGGAAATAAGGGTTGGAACGTGTGCACCTTGTGGAACTTCCAATCCCGTGTTTGTAGTTCCTCTTCAAGGATGATATGGACATTGAAGAACCTGCGAAAAAGATTCACACAATCCAAAAAGAGAAATACAATCCCACCAAGTATATCAATATGAAAAGAAAAAGAGATAGTCCGAAAGAAAACGAAATGAAAAACGAAACAATCGGGTTGCCTCCCGACAAGCGCTTGTTTAAGGTCTTGAGCTTGACCGAAATGCTCTACTCATGAGTTGGCTCCGAAAGAGCGAACTTAGCGTGATCAAGATCCGTGTTGTCTGCGTTGTAGAGCTTTATGCGTTAGGGGTTCACTTTAAATGCACCGTTTGCTCCTATTAGCTCGATTGCTCCATATGGTGAGATGCTCTTAATAGTGAATGGCCCGGACCAGCGTGACTTAAGCTTTCCTGGAAAAAGCTTTAGACGTGAGTTGAAAACAAGTACACGATCACCTACCTCAAAGGTCCGCTGGAGTATGTGCCGATCGTGCCACCGCTTCGTACGTTCCTTGTAAATTTTCGCGTTTTCGTACGAATCGAGGCGCATTTCCTCAAGGTGATGAAGCTGTAACATCCTCTTCTCAGCGGCACATTTATAGTCGTAGTTCAATGCCTTGATCGCCCAATAAGCTCGGTATTCTAACTCAACCGGTAGATGACATGCCTTACCGTACACAAGCTGAAACGGAGTCATTCCGATTGGCGTCTTGAAAGCGGTACGGTAAGCCCACAAAGCATCATCGAGTTTCAATGCCCAATCCCTCCTAGACCTTGAGACCGTTTTCTCCAAAATCGACTTGATTTCTCTATTAGAAACCTCAACTTGGCCGCTGGTTTGAGGATGATAAGGCGTTGCTACCCTATGTCTAACACCGTACTTTCTCAACAACCCATCTATGGTGCGATTCACAAAATGCTTACCTCCGTCGCTGATCACAACTCTCGGAACTCCAAAACGTGGAAATATGACACGTTTAAACATCTTAGTCACTGGTTTGGAGTCGTTCGTGGAGCATGCCAAAGCTTCCACCCACTTCGTGACGTAGTCTACCGCAACTAGGATATAGGAATGTCCGCACGAGGATGGGAAAGGGCCCATGAAATCTATCCCCCACACGTCAAATGGCTCGACTTCTAGAATGTATTGCTGTGGCATTTCATTGCGTCTAGAAATATTACCTGTCCTTTGGCAATTGTCGCACGATTTGACGTAGTCGTGGGCGTCCTTAAAAACAGTAGGCCAAAAGAATCCCGCTTGCAACACCTTCGCAGCCGTCTTTGCTGCGGCAAAGTGTCCTCCGTAGCTCGAAGAATGACAACGTGAGAGTATGTGTGGAGCTTCTTCCTCGGAGATGCAGCGTCTAAAAATCCCGTCTATCCCCCTCTTGAAGAGATAGGGTTCATCCCAATAATATGCCTTGACGTCATGGAGAAATTTCTTTCTCGCATTGTAGTTCAGCCCCTCCGGTAGTACTCGACAAGCTAGATAATTAACAAAGTCAGCATACCAAGGAATTGAAGTACAAGTCAAGGACATTACCAAATCATCTCGGAGATAGTCATCGATAGGAATGCACTCGGGGATCGCAAGACGTGAAAGATGATCAGCCACTCCATTCTCGGCTCCTTTCCTATCCCTAATCTCTAGATCAAACTCTTGGAGAAGTAAGATCCATCTAATCAACCTAGGCTTCGCATCCTTCTTAGTGAGTAGGTAACGCAATGCAGCGTGATCCGTATAAACAATTACCTTCGAACCCACTAAATATGACCGGAACTTCTCAAACGCGTAGACTATCGCAAGGAGCTCTTTCTCCGTCGTAGAATAGTTGCATTGGGCACTGTCCAAAGTCCTACTAGCGTAGTATATAGCATGCAACATTCTATCCTTACGCTGACCTAAAACTGCTCCTACCGCATAGTCACTCGCATCGCACATAATCTCGAAAGGAAGTTCCCAATCCGGTGGTTGAATGATAGGTGGGGAAACTAAAGCTTTCTTCAACCTCTCAAAAGCATCATGACAACTCGCTGTGAACTCAAAAGGCACGTCCTTACCTAATAGATCCGTGAGGGGTTTTGAAATTTTCGAAAAATCCTTAATGAAACGCCTATAAAACCCCGCATGACCTAAAAAGCTACGAATACCCTTGACGTTCGTTGGTGGTGGTAGTTTCTCAATGACTTCGATCTTAGCCTTATCTACCTCAATGCCCTTCGCTGATATCTTGTGTCCCAATACAATGCCCTCGCGAACCATAAAGTGGCATTTCTCCCAATTCAAAACGAGGTTCGCCTCCAAGCACCTATCTAGCACTTTGCACAAATGAGTTAGACACGCATCAAAGGAAGGTCCATGAACGGAAAAATCGTCCATAAACACTTCCATAATATCTCCATTCACATCGGAAAAGATAGAAGTCATGCACCGCTGAAAAGTAGCGGGTGCATTACACAAACCGAATGGCATCTTCCGATAAGCGAATGTACCGAATGGGCAAGTGAACGTCGTCTTCTCTTGATCGTCGGGATGGATTGGAATCTGGAAAAACCCTGAATAACCATCAAGAAAACAAAAGTAGGAGTGAAGAGCTAGACGTTCAAGCATTTGATCGATAAAAGGAAGAGGGAAGTGATCTTTCCGTGTGTTTGCATTCAACTTGCGGTAGTCAATGCACACCCGCCATCCCGTGACTGCTCTCGTGGGAATCAACTCGTTGTTTGCATTCGGAATGACCGTGATACCTCCCTTCTTTGGCACTACATGAACTGGACTCACCCAAGCACTATCCGAAATTGGATAAATAATTCCCGCATCTAACAACTTAAGTACCTCCTTCTTTACCACTTCCATCATATTAGGGTTTAACCTACGTTGGTGCTCAATCGAGGTCTTAGTGTCATCTTCAAGGTGAATTCTATGCATGCAAAGCCCAGGACTAAGTCCCTTAATATCCGCTATCGTATAACCTATAGCTCCCCTATATCTCCTAAGAGCCTCTAGCAATCGTTCTCTTTGGGAATCATCTAGGTTGTCATTTACTATAACCGGATACGTGGAATCAAGTCCGAGAAACTCATACCTCAGCCCTTGTGGTAAGGGCTTCAACTCCACCTTCGGTGCCTTGTCAACACTCCAGTCATGATTCGGATGCTTGATTTGATCATTAAGCTCGTCGGGAGTGGTTGAACTATCAATGAAGGCCGCGTGAGGTGCGCTGAATTCTGTCTGGAATTGTCGGAGGGTTGTGCACTGGCTTGCAACATCTTCTTGACTCGAAACCCCTTCCAACTGGTCCGTACTCATGTGGCCATGAGTTGAGAAGTCCTCTTGTTGAGAACTACCCGAAAATCCATCGTTCTCTAAGGCTGCGACCTGCTGTGCTCGGGCCGCGCAGAATTCTGCTCTAAGTTCATCTAACTCGGTTCTCGGGATTTCTTTTTCATCTCTCTCATCTAGCAGCTTCGTATAATGCTTTACCTCATGGGGATCTTTGTAAAGTCCCTCTCCAGCTGCTAGAAGAGCCATCTCAAGGGAATCCATATTCCCAAACTCCTCTAACACTTCCTCGGCTAATCTCTCTAATACATCAATATAAAACACCGAGTCTACCATACAAGGTTGCCTAAGTGTGTCGTTCAAATTGAACTCCACTTCCTCATCTCCAAACTTTAAAGTGAGTCTACCCTCGGCACAATGTATAATAGTCTTAGCCGTATTGAGGAAAGGTCTACCTAGAATGATAGGAATTTTCTTGTCCTCCTCCATGTCTAGTACAACAAAATCAACCGGGACAAAGAATTTTCCTACTTGCAATGGGACGTCTTCAAGTATTCCTTCGGGGATTCTAACACTCCGATCAGCCATGGTGAGTGCCATTCTCGTCGGTCGAAGATCCATCCTACCCTTAAGATCCAACTTCTCATACAATGACAATGGTAGCACGCTTACGCTTGCTCCGACGTCGATTAGCGCATGGTTAATCTCATAATCTCCAATTTTACAAGGGATTACGAAAATACCTGGATCCGGCATCTTTTTGGGTAGACTTGGCTGTAGCATTGAGTTGGTGACCATGACGGTTTCCGTTTCCACATCCCGCTTGTTCGCAAGTACGTCTTTGAGGAACTTAGCGTATGAAGGCATCTTCTTCAACGCTTCGTGGAATGGAATCGTAATGTGCATCTTCTTCAACATCTCCGCAAACTTTGCAAATTGCGCATCATCGTTCTTTTTGCGTTGACGTTGAGGAAATGGCAAAGGAGGAGGCCTCGGTTCGGGTTTAACGTATTTGGGCTCCTCTTCCTCCTTGTGCTCCTTGACGTGGTCGCTCTCCTTTTCTACTGCCATTGATGGTTCTACCTGTTCAAACCTTGGAAGAGTAGGGGAATCAAGTGTCTTACCGCTTCTCAAATGGATGGCATTGATTTGCGCTCGAGGATTCGCTTCCGGGCGTGCCGGTAGAATCCCTTGCGGTTGAGAGGATTTCGCAGCGAGCTGCGAAACTTGAGTATCCAATATCTTTAGATGCGTTTTCAACTCATTAAACTCATTCTTCCTCTCTTGATTTTCTGCTCTCATCTCTTCCTGATTCGTTCTCAACGCTCTAATATCATTGGCTTGGTCCTTTTGTCCTTGTATGAATTGAGCTAGCATTGACGCAATATCGGGGCTAACTTCTTGTTGCGGAGGAGCAGGCGCACGTGATTGGAAATTCTGATTTTGGGGCTGCGTCCTCGGCTGGAAATTTTGATTGCGTTGCATCAAACGCGGCTGGAAGTTACCCGATGCTCGTTGTGCATTGAATGCACCGTCGGAATTCTTGTACGAGAGATTGGGGTGATTTCTCCACTCGGGAGTATAGGTGTTACCCAAAGGTTGGGCGTTGCTCACATAGCTTACCCCTTCGTACCCTTGAATTCCTTGCTCGTCCGGTTGCTCATAATATTGCTGTTGATTTGCTCCGGACATCAGCTCATAAAGGCCATTTATTTTACCATTCATTTCGGCTCTCATCTCGGCTAATTCGAAATGTATGGATTGCGAATTATCCACCTTGGCTACTCTTGCTGGAGTGTTGCGATTATACTCTCCGGCGGTGTGATTTCCCTCATCAGCCATTCGATCTATCAAATCCTCGATTTGTGGGAAAGTGAGGTTCCTCAAAGAACCTCCAGCAGCGGCTACGATCAAGATCCTCGTATTGTCCATAAGTCCTTGGAGAAAATTGTGTATGAGGTAGCTTTGATCCATGCCGTGATGTGGGCAAAGGCGTTGATAGCCCTTGAATCGCTCCCATGCTTCATATAAGCTCTCGGCTGCCCCTTGCACGAATGTGTTGATGTTGTTCTTGGCTAGCTGAGCTTTACTTTGCGGGAAGAACCTTGTCATGAACTTCTCCTCTAGCTGTCCCCATGACGCGATAGAATTCGCCGGTTGCGAATATAACCAATCATGCGCTTTGTCCTTTACCGAGAATGGAAAAGCGGCTAGCATGACATCCTCCTCCGACACCCCATCTCCAGCCCTTATAGTTCGGCATAACATCTTAAAATCAGTAAGATGCTGGTTTGGGTCCTCGGCGGGTCTCCCTCTAAACGCCGCGTTACCAAGCATTTGGATGAATGCCGGTTGAAGCTCTACGCGGGCGTTTCTCCTCGCAATACATGACAAGAGCTGCGTGTGCCTAGGGACCGTGTATGATCCATAGGTCAGTGCCGGTTGCACTTGTTGCGCGTTTTGAACGTTCATATCTCGACGTTCGGCCATTAGCTCTTCTTCAAATGGTTGTTCAACTACTTCCTCGGGTTGGAAGTTCAAGTGTACTTGCGTGTTATCAACTGGATTGCTCGCACTAGTTCTCGTTTCCTTCCTTAGTTTTCTGAGTGTCTTATCAATGTCGGGGTCGAAAACTAGATCCGCGCTTCCGGTATTTCTCATGCACAATTAAGCTGCACAAGAAAAAGAAAACAAACACAAGAGCACGTGAGATCCGAGAAGCAATAGAACTTGACTCTAAACACAATAGACAAACAAAATAAACACGAAAAAGCAAAAAACAAATAAGACTTCTATCTAACTAATGTCTAAACTAAAAGTTTCCTAACTCCTAAGCCGTAATTAACTCCCCGGCAACGGCGCCAAAAACTTGATGTGCGTTATATCAAGTAATAAAAACCTAGACTAACGCTTCCGCAAGAATACGGATCGTGTAGTAACTAGGGTCGAACACAAGGAGCTAATGCGACTAAAGAGCTACTAAACTAATTGAATAGACGTGTGAGATGACTAAAGTTGGAATTGTGATTGAGCTAAACTAAACTAAATCGAAGAGAATAAACTTATGGATAAGCACCATGGGTGTCGAGAATTTGCCTAATGAAGTAACGAAGTTTCAAAAGGATAATTGGTCTAGGTACTATCATGAATTCAGGAAATTCAAGCTCTCCTATAGGAACTGACTGGCGTAGACTTGTCCACTATCTAGCATGCATATACCAATGTATCCATTGCGTATCTTACATGCATAGACGCATTATGGCCGCTATCCTAATCCCTAGATTAAACCGATTGACCTGGCGTAGATTCTAAACCGGCTAACCCTAAGTCATGGCTAAGTTCCGAAACCTAATGCCCTGGCGTTGGTTTATTAGGCTTCTAAGATCATTCAATCAAGTGGCGTACAGGTAGAGAAAGCATTAAGAACAACCATGAAATCTAAAAACATGATAGATACCAAATTCATTCATTCAAGTGGCGTACAGGTAATGAAAGCATTAAGTACCACCATTCATTAAGCATAGACTTCGTTACAACATGGCAAATCACTCTAACCCATGGCAAAGGATCTACTCAGACATAGATACAGAAAAGGAAACACAAGAGAAGTCTAGATTCGACATAGATATGGAAAGAGATAACTCCCTATTCATAAACCGATGTCTTCGGTAGATTCTCCTCGCTCCCGATCCGTAGATCCGTCTTTTCTTCCTCCTTCCCCTTGCTCTAATGTCTCTCTATCTGCTCTAATCTCTTCTGGTTCCCAATCCCCTCTTTCAGATCTGATTTATCTTTTAATTTGGCCGTTCTAGATCTTAGGAAAGTTTGTTGAGAATCAAGGACCCGAGCGGGCATGTCCCTTACCCGCTCGTGCAAGACCTCTACCCGACCGGGTTGCACACCTTTGAGCCCGAGCGGGCACCATGCCCGAATAATCTACTCTAAACGAGACCTAAGAATGATATAAAAACTATAACGGATTGCGTGTTATCAAACCTCCTCCTCTCTACTCTCTCTCCTCGATCAAGAACTGAAAACTGAGTGAATGAGCTCGACCTCTCACCCCTCTCCTCTTCTTTCCTTCCTCTTTCTTTCATTTTCTCCCTTTCTTTCCTTCTGGCCGTTCAGTTCTTCCTTATGTTGTAGCAGCCACCGATTGTTGTCTTTTCATGAGTTTCCATAATTGAATAAGTTGGGTGACGTTTCCATTAGTTCCTCCAGCGAAATATCACTTATTCCTCTTCTCTAAAGTCGTTTTCTTTATTGTAGGGGTGGGCACCCGCGAGTACCCGCGAGAATCTCACTACCCGCACCCGAACCCGTCCCGCACGGGTAGTTGGTTTTACTACCCGTACTCGTACCCGCAAGGTGCGGGTACCCGCTGTTCGGGTACCCGCAAAAACCCGCAAAAACTCGGCAAACCCGCGGGTACCCGTCCCGCAAAAAAAACCCTAAAAAATCACTCACGGAGAGAGAGAAACTAACAATCGGAGAGAGAGAAACTCACACGCAGAAAGAAACTCACGCACGAGGAGGAGGGCCGCACGACGAGGAGGAGGGAGCCGCACGACGAGGAGGAGGAGGGAGGGCGAGTGAGAGAGAGAGAGAGCTGCAGATCAGATCCCTTGAGGAGGAGGAGGGAGGACGCCGTGACTCACAGTAGGAGGGAGGGCGCCGTGACTCACAGTAGGAGGAGGGAGGG
>CM071867.1:19775562-19832724 GCA_036759665.1 Gynandropsis gynandra
AGGTAATAAAAAAATAAAAGTAGGGGTATATTTGTAATTTTGGCGGGTACCCGCGGGTACCCGTTTGTGAAACTATAAAACCCGTCCCGAACCCGAACCCGCGGGTATTGAAACTAAATTACCCGAACCCGAACCCGAACCCGCGGGTACGAGTAATTTTTTGCGGGTTCGGGACGGGTTTCGGGACGGGACGAGTCCTGCGGGTTTTTTGCCCACCCCTACTTTATTGTATAAGTCCCCAACAAACTCCCATTTGTTTTAAGTCAAATTAACTTATTTGGAGTTGCAGGTGACGGTCGCGACCCGCGCGGGCAGGGTAAGTGACCCGCTCGGGTACGACGCGGAAGATCGCGCAAGAACGCGATGGAAAAGAGGCTGCCCGCTCGGGCTCAAGGGCTGCCTGCTCGGACTCATGGTCTGCCCGCTCGGGCTCATGGTCTGCCCGCTCGGGCTCAAGCCCCGGGCGTGGTATTTCTTGCCTGACTCGTGCTCAATTCGCTGGACAAAATCACCGTAACAAATGCCCGCTCAGGATAGGGAGTTACCCGCGTGGGTAGTGGCTATTCCATGCCGATTCTCGTCCCGTTTGTCTCGTGATGATCCTTGATGTTGGTACTTTGTACCGTGCACGTCCTTTAGCTCCAAAATGAACCGAATACGCATAAAAACCTGTAAGAACATGAAAACATGAAAAAAAGTAAAACGGATACGGAATCATACGTAAAGCATCGCATATATATCATAAACATCTCTAAAATCGTGCAAGAAATACTTATAAAAACGAGATGATCATGGTTCTCGTACAGTATAAGGAAAACATAGTAGCCGATGCATTGTCAAGGAGATTTCCCTTGATATCGATTATGGATGCTAAGATTCTAGGGTTTGATTGTTTGCCCCATATTAAGTTTGCATATAATCGTTCCATTCATAGTGCATCTAAGTTTTCTCCTTTTGAGATTGTTTATGGGTTCAACCCATTAACACCTTTGGATCTAATGCCTTTACCTTTGGATGCGTACCTTAACTTTGATGGTAAAAAAGGCAGAATTTGTAAAGAGGATCCACGAGAAGGCACGAGAGAACATTGAGCGTAGGGTGAAGCAAATTGCGGACCAAGTCAACTAAACAAGGAAGAAGAGAGTCTTCCAATTGGGAGATCGAGTGTGGGTTCATTTTCGCCAGGAGAGGTTTTCTGAACAGAGGAAAAGCAAGCTTTTACCTCGAGGAGATGGGAAATTCGATGTTTTGATTTGGATCAACGAAAACGCCTATCAACTTGATATTCGAGGTAAGTACAACATTAGCTCATCATTCAATATCACTGATGACACGATCCTCGCTGGAACGGTACTCTAGAACGAAGGTATGATGGAAATCCTTGCTGCAGCCGAGCCGAAAGACTTCTTACACAAGGCATGTGGATAGATAGGTCACACGAGCGTTACAGAAGGCTCTCGATTGTTAGGATGGGAAACCCTTGCTACAGCCGAGTTGGAAGACTCCTTACATAAGGCGTGTGGAACGATAGGTCACACGAGAGTTACAGAAGGCTCTCGATTTACCGAGCTCGTCTTCGAGGATATTACACACCTATAAAGAACGAACGAGACTTGGATATTATACACCAACAATTGCTGGATATGACACACCAACAATGGAGGAATTCTCAAAGAGAAATTCGAAATTTAAATTCAAAATCAAGGTTGTTGTGTGTATAAGGGGGTGAACGGCCATATGAAGGAAGAAGTCATGCAAGACTTCAATGCGACCATAAATGCATGCAAGCCATGCAAGGCTTGTAGTTTAAATGAAAAAAATTTAAAATTCGAAATAAAAATAAATGTAATGATAAAATACTTCGATACGATAGACGTATGAAGTCTTGGATCAACAATTAGAGAAACGGAAATGAGTCATGGCCTCGTTAAAAACCCACCGTTGAAAAACCACGTGGGACAAAACCAACAGTTGGAAAAGAGCACACACGAAACACTTACCCTAATTTTTGATCATGCGAGATATGCTTCGGCTTGTAGTATGACTCGGATGTCGAAACTTCCTTGTGGACTTGAGCACTCATCTTGAACTTGCACGACCGTGAGAATTCCGACGATAGCCTCCTTGAGCGCCCTAGCTTTAGCTCGGGTCACAGGACCTGCTGGTATGGTTAAGTCATCATCCTCTCTAGCCCTAGCACGGGTCATGGGACCAACTTCCTTCTTTCTGTCTTTAGGACGGGTCGCGTCCGCCTTTCTCTCCTTCGATTCAGCACGGATCGCGTCCTATTTAGCATGGGTTGTGTCCTCCTCAGCACGGGTCGTGTCCTCCTCATCACGGGTCACAAGACCTTCTTGTAATATTGAGACGTCCTCTTCATGCTCGGAATCCTCAATGCTGTCCATGATCATATCAACTAATCTTAGCCCTTATGTTGCAGATTAAGTGGATTTGAGGGAAAATCCTTTTCAAGGGGGAGGGAATGATAAGGGCATCACAAAGAAAGCAAGCCTCGAACGGACGGGTCGAACGGGCAAGACAATGGCCATGGAGAAGAAGCAGATCATACGAATGCGTGGAACACTAACATGGATACGCGGGACACTGACGAGGATACGAATTCATGGGACGCTGGTGAGGACACATTGGCCGAGGAACAGATCGCGTCCGAGACTTACGGGCAACCGCTCGCGTCCGAGATTCGCGGGCCACGAAATTCGGAAATTAGACTTTTTGCGAAAACACGCAAATGGAGGCCTTACCGAAGTCCAAATTCGATAAAACCAAGAACATTGGAACCAGCAATCGAAGATATTTAAGATGATTTTCGGACCACCACCGGAACGTCACTTTTTCGTCGACATTCCAACGACTTCTCCGACAAGACCCCTTGTGCACAATTAGAACCAAATTTTGAGATTTCAAGCATGCTAAAGGAGCCTTGGACTAGATCCAAGACCAAGAGGCTACAGGAGAAGGTTCAAGACATCTTAGAAGCCCAAGAGATTGAACAATAAGATCATTTGAAGGGTTTAGAGCCTCACAAGCCCATGGACTACACAAAGACCCATCAAAAGGAAGTGTCTTGGATTTGTGTCATTCAAATTCAAATTTGAATTCAAATTGTATCAAGAACACCTATCATTTATGTTTATTTCGTTCTTAGGTTTTAGAAATAAAATCTAGGAAAATTAGGGATCAATAAGAGACTCAGGCATTTGAATAGGAGTGTAACGTGGGGGATTTGTTTTGGTCTTTTTCCTTTTTAAAAAAGGAACGCATGAATAACATATGAACAAGTGATTTTCGAACCAATTACAGATCAAACGAGCTTAGCTCATTGTTCTTGAGATTGAGAGATTTATCTTATATAAATCGATCAAGTCCGGGACTTGCTCGACTCGACTTATCAAGCAACGACCCACGGTTGCTTGTGGCGTCTTCTATCATCCATAGAGTTCTAGAGGTGCATATGCTCAAGGGTTTTGGACGGTCTCACTGAGATTTGGGCCAATTTTTTTCAGCATGTATCCATCTACGGGTTCAAAGGCATTCATCCGCATAACTGAGTGAAGCGCACGATCCAACCTCGCATCATTATTGGACTCATTGGCCCAATTCTTCTAACATTCCCCCTCAAGTTCGACCAGGTGAGAGATGTACCATCAAGCCTCGTTAAAACCTTATCATGTAAAACCTAGTGGGACAAAAGCATGATGAAGGAAGAGTACCATCACTTGGTGTTGTTTATAGACTTGGTCGAACTTGACACATTCAGCGGGGTGTATAAATCTAGCAATCCGATTCTCTGTTAAGACTTTTGTTGACTTTCGAATTTGTGCCTTTTGTGAATATATCATCAAGTTGATCTGAGCTTCTTGTGTAGGATGTGGCAATGATGCCTAGTTTTATCTTCTCCCTTATGAAGTGACAGAATACCTCTATGTATTTCGTCCTTTCATGAAACACAGAGTTCTTAGCTATATGAATGGTGGCCTGATTGTCACAGTGAAAGGAGATAGGGTCAGAGTTCTTGATCTCGGGGTCTTGAAGAATAACTTTGACCCACATCAATTCACAAATTGTGTTGGCCATGCTTCTATACTCTGCCTCTGCGCTCGAGCGAGCTACTACATTTTGCTTCTTGCTCTTCCATGTGACAAGATTTCCACCAACAAAAGTGCAATACTCGGTTGTTGACTTGTGATCAGTCTAGTCTCCTGCCCAGTCAACGTCACAGTAGCCCACAATAGTGGTGTCTTTGTTGCATTCCATCTAGATTCCTTTTCCAGGGGACCCTTTCAGGTAGCGCAGGATTCTTTCGACCATATGCCAGTGTTGCTTTCGTGGAGCATGCATGTGTTGACTGACTTATCCGACGGTAAAACTGAGGTCTGGTCATGTGATGGTCAGATAGATGAGCTTCCCAACGGTTTTCTGGTATTAGGAGACATTTTTTATCAGATCCCCCTCTCAATGATCCTTAAACTTCTATTCTATTGGCGTCTTGGCTGGTTTAACTCCTAATTTACATGTCTCACTCAAAAGATCAAGTGTATACTTTCTCTAGGACAAGAATAGACCGTCAGTGGTACGAGAAGATTCTATTCCTAGAAAATATTTTAATTCACCCAAATATTTGATATCAAATGTTCTTTTTAGAAAATATTTCGTGTTTTCAATTCCAACTTGATTATCACCTGTTATGATTATATCATCAACATAGACAAGTAGAATAGTGATACTTGTTTCCCCCTGAATTGAAAATATGGAATGATTTGCCTCACTCATTTGAAATCAATGGAGAATGAGGGCATCATGAAATTTTTTTATACCAGGCTCGTGGATACTGTTTGAGGCCATAGATTGCCTTCCGGAGCTTACACACCTTGTCGGGTTCCACCAAGTAACCAGGTGGAGGTGTCATGTATATCTCTTCGTCCAGATCGTCTTGGAAAAAGGCGTTTTTGACGTCCATCTGCCAAAGATTCCATTTACAATTAACTGCAAGAAAGAATAAGATTCTTACTGTGTGGAGTTTCGCTACTGGGGCGAAACTCTCAGTGTAGTCATCTCCATAGGTCTGTGTGAATCCTTTGGTAACGAGTTAAGCCTTGTATCGTTCAATGGAAACATCATTGTTGTATTTGAGCTTGTATATCCAACAGCAGCCTACAACTTTTTTGTCTTGTGGTAGCTCAACAAGATCCCATGTATTGTTTCTTTCGAGGGCCGAGATTTCCTCCGTCATCGCATCGTTGCAAGGTTTGTGTTGTTTCACCTCTTCAAAGATGTGAGGTCCCGGTTCCTGGTCAATCTTACTTAGAAAAGCTTGATCATGAGTAGGTAAGTTAGACGTATCACAATAACGTTGAATAGGATAAGCAACTGCTAAACCGTTAAAGAAAACACGTTTAGCAATTGTCCTAAGTCGAGTGCTTCTCTGAGGAAGGACAACTGAATATTGTTCTTGTTCGACGACGTCCTCTGTTGTTGTGGTTTCATTGAGATCTGCATGTAAAACGTTAGTATGAGCATCATTGGAGGCTTCATGATCGATGATGTCTTCGTCAGTGGTTTGAGTATCATCGTGAGGTGTTTCGTTGTCGATTTTCGCAGGCTCGTCCTTGATGGTTTCCCTAAATTGGATGGGTGCACCTTCTACTCCTTCGATTTGAAAAGGCTGATCCGTGATCTCTTCCGTGGTTTCTTTCGAGGATGAGCCTGTACTAATAGACACACCTTGATTTCTAATGTTAGAGATAATATGATGCATAGTAGAGTAAGATCATATGATATCGAGAGATTTTCTAATTCTTCCCAATTTCGTTTGTTGAAGTATCCAATTAATTAATCGAACTTGACATATCTGGAGACACGCACTCGGTTAGTTGAAGGGTTGTAACACTTGTATCCTTTCTGAATACTGCTTTTCCTGATGAATATACACTTCGTGCTCCTTGGTTCAAGCTTGTTTCGAAGATTTTCTGCAAGAAAGACATAGCAAACGCAACCGAAAACTCGAAGATCTTCTAGATCAGGTTTGGAGCCATTGAGTACCTCATATGGAGATTGGTCTTGCAAGCACATTGTGGGAGTTTGATTGATGAGATGGCATGCTGTAATGATAACATCTCCCAAAACGTTTTTGGGACGTTTCTTTGAAACATTATAGTGCACGAGACCTCCATAAGGTGGTCGTTCTTCCTTTCAGCAACGCCGTTTTGTTGAGGCGTGTATGCACACGAAGTTAGGTGTACTATGTCATTCTCAGTAAGAAATTGTTTGAACTTGTGGTTTAAGTACTCGCCTCCATTGTCAGATCATAAGCACTTGATTTTAGTTTTATATTGAGTCTCAACGTGCCTGTAAAATTGAATGAAACAGTCATAAACCATGATCTTTGAATCAAGTAAGTAAATCCAAGTAAACTTAGATTTTTCATCTATAAAATTCACGATATATTTCTTGTTATCATGAGATTGATGAGGAGAGGTCCACACATCAGAGTGAATAAGATCAAACGGTTTATTATAGATAGTAGTAGAAATAGGAAAAACGGTACGACAATGTTTTCCTAGAGTACAAGCCTCACATAAATAGCCATCTACTTTAATGTTGGAGAATGTCCTAGTCTTGCATGCCACACACACGAGAAGAATATCGATTTTATTAGAACTGAAAGTAGTAAACGCAGAAAATGAGACTCCTTGAAGCTCTTCTAAAACATAAAGACCGTTCTTTAAGCTCCCTCCTCCAGTGAGTTGTTTGTCTCAATATCCTGAAGCCAAAAACGGTTAGCATCAAAGGAAACAAGGCAACTATAATCTTTAGCAAGTATATAAACTGAAAGTGAGTTGTTTAGAGAAATCCGAAACATAAAGAGCCGTAGAATCTTTGTCGAAAAGTTTTAGGTCACCCGAGCCTTTAATAGGAATGTCTTTTCCATCAGCTACTGTAACATGGCCAAAAGACCTAGAAATAGTGCGAAACATATCTCTATCTTTGATCATGTGAGTTGTAGATCCTGAATCTATAATACTATGATGTCTTAATTTCGAAATAAAGGACATGTTACCGTCTTCGGGTTTTTGGTGAGTCATTTTGTGAAGGAGCTACTTGAGAGCTTCCATGGTCACGTATTGGTGCTCCGAGGTTTGATGAGAAGCTTGTCGGCCAGATTCGTGAGAGGAATTGAAGATTTTTCTCTTGCATTTGAGGTGTGGATGTAAATTCCAGCAACGATCCTTCGAATAACCTCGTGTCCTACAATGATCACAATAATATATCTTGCGAGAAAAAGATGTGGAACCGGTGTTACCCTTGCTTAAGTGGGCGAGATCCGAGGTGCCTTTAAACAAGCGATCCGTGCCTTCCTCTTTTTTTTATGAGAAGATACACATCATTAAGGCTCGGAAACTCTGTTTGCCTTAGAACTTGCAAGATTAGATCTTGGTAGGACGGATCTAGCGTCGAGAGAAGACAAAACACTTTGTCTTGGTTGTTGCGGTCGGAAATCTCTTTCGTATCTGTTGTTTCCGGCCTGAGATCTTCAAGCTCAGCCCACAAATCCTTAAACTTGGCAATAACCTCGTTGAAAGGCTGCCCGTCTTGCCGAATCGTGTGGAGATTCTTACAAATTTCAAAGATTGGATTGTTGTTGGAGACATGGCCTTAGACGGGTGTGAGTTCATCCCATAGAGCCTTTGGTTTCTTGATATAACCGTTTGCTTTGAGAATTTGCACCTCCAACGGATTTTGGATGAGAACCAAAGTTGGGGACCTGTTTTAAGCCCACTTTTTTCCTCTTTTTTGTGGATTCGAATCACTTACAGCATCGGATGGTTCAATGTGGTTCAACAGATCACAACTTCGTAGATTTGCGGAAGAAAAGAAATTAAGAAACTGATTTGCGGAAGAAACACTGGATTAGTGCTCTGATACCATATAGAATTTTATGAACTAGAGATTAGAAAAGAGAGATTAATGAGAGAAAAGGAGAATTGTATTCTCTTGATCTTTTTTATTGTCGAGGGAATACACATTGTTATATACAAAAAAAATGAAGCAAAGAAGTAAAGAACGAAAAAGGAAACTATACAAATAAAGGAAATGGAAAATAATGAAGAAAGGAGAATGATGGCTGGCGGATCTTGTAGAATGGGTAAGGGAATGATCTAATTTCTTGATTTGAATCTTTCCTTAGTAAAACAACAAGACTTGGGCGACAAGAGTTAAGGAGAAATAATTGAATCGAGCCCTTAGGTAAGGTTTAGGCCGAAAATAAATAACTCCTTGTTGGAGTCCTTTGCCCAATTCTTCTAACACTTTGTACTATCCTTCTTTCATTACTGATTTTCTTCTAATCTTTCTGCAACTCTGTAGTTATTATTGCTTCTCTCTTCCCTCTCCTATAATTTCCCTTGTTCAATTTCTTGTTTCGATTATGACATCTTCCATCACTACCACCCGAGATACAAATCCGTATTCAAACCTCTTATATCTTCACGCAAATGATATCTCCATCCTAGTATCTGATAAGCTTAACGGAGAGATAATTTTCAACACTTGGCACCGTTTGATGATCATGGCGTTGATTGGCCGCAACAAACTAGGGTTTGTCACAGGTAAAAAATACCAAAACCCTCTCAGATGATAGCACCTTCGACACTTGACATAGATGCAACGACATCATATGCTATTGGATATTAAATATGGTAACAAAAGAGATAGGTAATAGTATAGTTCGTATGCACACAACATTTGTTATTTGGTAGAATCTCCATGATCGATTATGTCAAAGAAATATGCCACGAAGTTTTGGGTTAGAATCTGAATTACAAAATCTTAGGCGGATTCCATGGAACTAAACACTTACTACACCCGTCTCATAATCCTTTGGCAAGACCTCAAATGCTTAGAAGATCAACCTTCCTATTTGTGTTTCCATTGTTTCTGCAAGTTGAATACAAGTGAGGAACAAAGGTTTTTAGTGAAGTTATCCATGGGTTTAAAAGAATCTTTTGATCTTGTTCGTAGATACATACTCTTAATGGACCCTTTACCAACTGTCTTAAAGGCTTTTAATCTTATTATCCAAGATAAACAACAAAGAGGAATACTTCCTCCTCCTAATGTTGTTGTTTTTCAATTATCCTCTTCATATTTCCAACATTTATCCTACAACAGTTAATTCAATTGTTACTCCTAGACCCAGAAACCTTTCTTTCAATAATTTTCAAAATAAATCGAGACCCATATGTTCTCATTGTGGCCGTCAAGGCCACTTGATCACCACATGTTATCGACTACATGGATATCCAAATGGATATAAACCCATCAACTCTAATGTTCCTAAACCAATACCTAATTTCATACCCAGCTATATTCCTTGGATTAACATTTTACAACAAGATCCATATCTTCCTAATCTTGGCTTGAATGTATTGCTATCATCGTTTATTTGCTTAATAGAACCAAATATTTTATTCTAAACAATAAAATACCATATTAGTTAATAAATAAAACAACCAAGTTATGAATATTTAACAGTATTTGGTTGTCAATGATATGTTTCAACCCTTAATAAAAATAGAGATAAATTTAGTTCAATGGACAATCATGTTGTATTCTTGGGATATCCTTTAGGATACAAAGAATGTAAGATACTTGATTTAACCACTAACCAAATCATGATCTCTAGAAATATAATCTTTCATGAAAACATATTTCCTTTTCATAATCATCCTTCTAATAAAATTCCTGAATTTTTTAATAATTATGTTTGTTTTTTATCAATCAATGACATACCTTACCTAGATCAAACCTTGTAGCAAAATTATAACATCAATTCTTTCTTCCATAACAATTGTCACAGCTTATTCTTCTAATATTCCTGGTCCGTCCATTAGACCTAGAAGATCTATTCATCCTCCAAAATACTTATCTGATTATCATCTTTATCATCTATCTCATGATAACCAGCCTTATATCCGTAAAAAACATCTTATCTCATATCTGCATTCATTTCATATCCCAAACTATCTGATGAATATAGACAATTTGTTTAAATATTAGCACAATTTTTGAACCTAAAACGTATAAAGAAGCTGTTTTATCTATTGTTTGGCAAAATGTAATGAAATTAGAACTAGATGCACTTCAAAATAACAAAACATGGACTATTTGCTCATTGCCTTATGACAAGAAACCTATAGGATGTAAATGGTTATTTAAGATCAAATACAATGCATATGGTAGTATAGATAAATATAAAACAAGATTAATGGCCGAAGGTTTTACACAAAAATAAGGTATTGACTATGTTGATGCCTTTAGTCTTGTTGCTAAAATGGACATAGTTAGAATTATTTTATGCTTAACTTCATCAAACAACTGGATAATTAACCAAATCGACGTTTCCAATGCCTTTTTAAATAGTGATTTTCAAGAAGAAATATACATGAAGTTACTTCCTGGATATGAACTATCTAAGAGGGAGATATTCCCAAATAACCATTCTATAAATTACATAGATCACTATATGGTTTAAAACAATCCTCTCTCCAATGGCATTTAAAGTTCTTTTCTATTTTGTTGAATTATGGTTTTATCCAATCTCTTTCAGATCATTCTCTATTTTTGAAATCTTCTTCAGATTATTTTTTTGTCTTTTAGTGTATGTTGGTGACATTTTAATTGTTGGGAATAATCATTTTGCAATTGAGTCTCTTAAATAGATTCTTCATTTTCATTTTGTTGTCAAAGATATCGACAACTGTAGGTACTTTCTTGGTTTAGAGATTTCTCGATCCACAAAAGGGATCTCCTTGAGTCAGCGTAAGTACACATTAGAAATGCTTGAAGAAATTAGTATGTTAGCTTCCAAACCAATTATTATACCTATGGATATGAATGTCCAATTATCCCTTAAAGAGAGTGAACTTTTACCCGATCCAAAATATTAAGTATCAGCAACAACTGATTTTATTGCGAGACAACTTATGATGTTCAATTGTAGTCTGATTGGAAAAATAATTTATCTAACAATTACTCGTCCTAACATCTGTTTTGTTGTTAACATATTAAGTTAGCTCATATCCTCTCCTACTGAATTACATCTTATTGCAACAAAAAGAGTATTGAGGTATTTAAAGAACAATCATGGCTAGTGATTGTTATATCCTGCAGTTAAAACCACCAGATTGTCTGTATTTAATGATGTGGATTGGGTTCATGCTCTGGCTCTAGATGATCAATTACAAGCAATGTTGTAAAAGTCGTTAGGCGCTAATCGGTCGGTCCGTCAGCGTCTAGCTACTATTTGAATTAGTTGGTAACTAGACGTTTTTCATTTTTTATTTTATTTTTTAATACATTTCATTTTTGAAAGTTATAAAATATAAAAAACAGATAAAATAAATAAACAAAATATCATATATAAAATATGAAGTCATATAAATCCATTAACCATATCATAAACATAACAAAACATTAATAAAGATCTAAATATCTAATATTCGTAGTGTATTACGGAAATTTATATGTTGGTACCAAAAGGATCTTACTTGTGAATCACTGATCTTGAGCAAGGGCTTTGCATGATTGCTGAAAGGGATGAACAGACAAATGCAGACGAAGATGGCAAACAGAAGAACGTAAATGAAGATGGCGAACAAAGATGAAGATGGCTGCGGACCAACGATGAACGACGCTCAAAACTAGAGGAACGGTGAACGAAGACAACCAACGACGCTCAAAACTAGAGAAATTGTAAGGTAAATAGAGAAACGACCAAACGACGTCGTTTTGGTCTCTCCCAAAACAACATCGTTTTGGTTCAATTTTTTTAAAACAAAACAATCAGAACGATAACGATTTGGTCTTCCCCAAAACGACATCGTTTTGGTTCAATTTTTATATATATATATATATATATCCAAAATTACGTCGTTTTGGTCTAAATTTAAAAAAAATCCGCCTAAGCGGCGATTTTCGTGTTATTGGCCGCCCAAGCGGCGATTAGTCACCGATTTTCATTTCATCGCCTAATAGGGTCGATTTTCCACAACTCTAAGCGGTTGGGTACAGCCATGCGCCTAAGTGCCAACTAGTCGACCGTCTAGACCGACTTTTACAACATTGGTTACAAATTATTGTGTATTTTTTAGTGATCTTTGATATCGTGAAAATTAAAGAAACAAGTAGCGGTTTCAAGAAGTAATGCTGAAGTAGAATAACGTGTGATGGCAAATGCTACATGTGAAGTTCATGAAAAGTTCCAATATGGTTTCATCAAGACTTTGCATCTCCAAACGCAACACGAACTAGTAAACATTTTGATAAAACCTTTTATCATCCACACAATTTTATAAGCTCGCATCCAAAATGGAAGTAAACAAAATTTATTCACCATCTTGAGGGGAGTCTTAAAATATAAATAAACATTTTGTTAAATATTAATTAGTAATTAGATTAACTGTAACTAATAGGGTTAAGTTAGTAATTATATAATTAGTTTGTTAGAAAAGTTGGTTAGGATTATTTGTATATAATAATGGATAATTTATTTGATTTATTAAATGAAATAAAAACAAAAGTATTTTTCTTTCTCTTCTTTTTCATGATTTTACTCCTAAAAGTTAGACGTTAGACGGATTATTAACGATCGTCTGATACCTAGATGGATTATTTCCATAACTAGTTAATATTTTGTTATTTATAATTCTTTTAATTGTTAATATCATTTTTTAAAATGTTTACAGTTTAATATACAAAAATAATGAATATATTTTTTCTAAATCAATTTTAATTTATATTTTTTAATATCAAAATGATATTATTTAAAAAAATAATAAATTCATTTATCAATATCTAAACAACCCCTGGATAACCGTCAACTAATTTCAAAGAAAACATCATTCACGTTTTAACAATTTTATGATTGTACAATTGAATTTTTTGTTTCATTATAAAAAAATCAACCATCAGGCTTTATATTATTCTCCAATTTTAATGTTCCACTAATAATTCTTTCATTTGGCCAACAATTCAGAGGCAGTGTACAATTTGAGCTTACATTGCTATTTTTCAACTGAAATATTTGTCTTACCAACTAGATGGATTTTTAACATTTGTGTATTTATACATACCAATTAAACAAAAAAATGAAGTAAATTACATGAATTAGAGTGACAAGTAAAAGCATCACTCAATTTTACCATCTGATGAATATTGAAATGCAAAAATGCAATCAGAAACAGTGAATGATCCAACAACAGTAAACTTTTTCCTCTCCTTTCAAATTTACATCTCCAATTGCCCCCACAAAATGTGAATGATGATTGTTTTGTTTTAGGCTTTTCATGACCTTTGTTTTCTCCCCTTTTTACATGTAACCTTTCCAGATATACAAAAAGGAAAGGATGATCAAATTGGGAAGAAGGGACCCTCCCAACAAATACCAAAAAGGAGGTTCTTTTTAACTTACCCGTTAATTTAAGATTCCGAAACCCGCCTGTGAAATGTGATGCGGTGAAGTTCCTTACGAACAGCTGAGAATCCTGGAGTCTGGAGTCGCTTTCGATTCAATTACAACCCGAGCTCCCGAAGCAAGCCTGTTTTGAGGGGGACAAAATTGAAATTTTGGGTTCAATTTGCATGAACCAAGATAAGAGCTGGTGTTAAGAACTTATAAAAGACTAGACTTGAGATGCTTAACTTTCTTCGATTTTGATCACTTTTTCCTCATCTTCTCTGAAGGAATCCGGTTTCCTTGATGACTCTATGATTCTTTTGCTATACCCGTCAGACGAGTCTCTTGGCTTGTCAGAGACCGGAGATCTCATGGACTCGCTTCGTGATTGCTTGGTTATTGAAGCCTTTACTGGGCGAGGCATGCATTTTGCTCCTCCAGGATTTGAGTTATCTTTGTTCTCTGCTGAAAATGGTTGACCAGAATTCCTGAAATTGATAAAGGAATTCAATAAGGTGAAGAAAGTATTCACGAGAGTTCATGGAGATAGAGTTACTTCAAAAACTAAAATTTCAAATAAAATACATCTAAGCAGACCACGGATACAAACTACCAGGTTTGGGTTGCTTTCATGGAAATTGAAAGCTGTGATTTGCCCTCATGCTTTCCGGCTTGTGGCCAAAATAATTACCACTAATCATTTGTGGTCCAACTTGAGAAAATATTCAGTAATTTAGTTGCTTTTACCATACAAGTGATTTGATCCTAGGGGAATATGCAGAGACATTTAAACAATGCAGTATGCCCAATTTGACAGACACAGATCCAAAGGCAATATGAAGTAAGATGTGTTCCTGTGGTAGGATTGAATTGATCACACAACGTTTTGCAGAGAATTGAAAGTTTGTAGGACTAACTTACCTGTCAGCATTGCAGGATGAAGAACGCTTAAGAGAGGTATTCCCTTCTGCTGCATCCTTTAGCAACTGGGTCTCAACCAAGCTACCGCTGAAGTATTCTTTGTCTTCCAATCTCAGACCCATTAGTCTCGAATTGTCTGACAGACAATCAAGCTCTCCCAGCATAAACGACGTGGAGAGAAATGAGGATGGAAACTTTGATTGACCAAACTTTGGTTTGTAACTTGGGACTATGCCGAAACTGTTATCCTTGACTGCTATTGATCCACATGATATCAATTGCATCAGCATATTTGTGGCCTTAAACCTCGCATTGGCAGGCATTCGAACATCTTCTTGTTCAAGAATCCTAAAACTATTCATCTTGCTCACATCTGCTCTTATGAGGGACTCCAAGGTTTCAGTCTTCCCACCCAGAGAAGAAGCGCTGTGGGAAGGTGGAGAGAGCGATTTCTTATTGGGGCCTGGAGTCTCACTGGGACATGGAGCCTCATTACAAAGATTGTCGCTGGATTCGAGTTCTAGTGACCCATCATCAGTGGAAACACCTCTACTGCAGGTCTCTTTTATTTTAGACCTGCTCATAATATCATCAGTTTGGGTAGAAGCATCTGCAATACCTTCACTTTTATAAACCTTGTACTCTGTCAAACACAACGAACCTCCCCAAGAAGAATTTTTCTCATTCCTAGAGTCAGGTGATACACCCGAGGAACCAGAACGAAGAACAGGAGGAGAAAGTTCATCTTCCTGAGAATGCTTAGTCCCCTTTCCATTCATACTTGAAGACGATGAGGAATCGTCCATGCTTCTGGAAGATGGCAGCTCTGGCAACTGCTTCAAATTCTGCGTCCTCATACTCACAACTGGACTAGATTGATCTGCAAGTACAACTCTACAACTTCAGCTTGCTAGTTCCATCACCAAGATAGATCTGTTACGGTTGTACAAAGCAAATGATTTGGTTTTCACCTGAGTTGGATTCTTCAAAAAGTTCAGAGCCTTTGAGAACATATTCATTGCCATGGGCTGGTACAATTAAGTCATCTTCTGATAGGTCATGCCAAACAAAACCATTCCTGTAGCTTCTGCGTTTAATCAAACAATCAAATCCATAACTTCAGGACTGTTCAAACGTCATTCAAAACTAAGCAAGAAAATGCCAAATCCCCCGGTTCGCAGCACTAAACAGACAAGAAAACGGGCAATAAAATCACCTCTTGCTCGACCAGGAATACATGGAAGCTATGCCTCTGCCCCTTAGAACATTGAGCCTCTCGATAACATCTGCAAAAAAGAAAAATTAAGATTCTTCAAAACCCACCAAACAAAATTCAAACTTTCTTCTCGCTCCAATGGCTGTTTCGCTTTACCTCTGAGGTGCAAACCATTCGGCGAAGAAAGCGGGACCTCCATGAAATGGGGATGCTCTAGCTGACGATTCTTGCAGAGATAATAAACAACGGGAACCTTCTTAATCTTCTGCTGATACTTCGGCGATTTCTCCGTCCAAACCTTGGCTCTCTCGGGGCTCACTTGCTGCCTGTACTTCTTCATCCTCCCCTCCATCCTTACACCCACGAACCCTAACAGCTACAAGCCTTCAAAGCAGCGTATCACTTGCCGAATTTCGGAAAAACTACCAAAAATAGCACAAATCCGTACTCCTTCCTCGGATTCTCCATGCTTGTTTCTCAAAAGGAATCAGATCTAGAGCCACACTTCTCGAAGAATCTAGAACAGATATCAAACATGGTGAAAGGAAGAATTCCGAAGAAAATGAGGATTACCGGCGCCGTAGATCCAATCGGGTAGGTGTGTTCAAGAGCCCGAACTTAGCTACTCAAAGAATACAAAGAGAGAGGGAGATGATGATGAAGCGATGTGAGAGAGAGAGAGAGAGAGAGATTGGCGCTTCTTCTGCGTTAAATGCAGTTTCGGAGTGAACCCAAAGAGCAGAGGAGAGACAGAGAAATGACAGTCACAGTAAGAGAGAGAGACTTCCCTTTCCCTTATTTTCTGGTCATTTTTCTTTCTAAAGGGGAAAACAATGACATTCATTTATACCAACACCGTATTAGCATCATAAATTTCCTTACTCTTACCACGAAATTTCTAAATTTATATTTTTAAATATTTAGAAAGTTTTAGAAGGTATAAACAATAACCATTTAAAATATAACCAATTTTTACTTCACTTAAATCCTTTTAATAAATCAATATTGAAAATTTAAAATCCTTTCAATCACTCTAATTATCATATGAAAAAATATAAGAAAACATATACATACCAATCTCTAAAAAAGCCCGTTTTTAGATATTTAATTACATGTTTCATAGACATCAGTGAATTAGATGAAATATGATTAAAGTCCTAATTGTTGGGATCATAGTGTAGACAATTATACGGCAACTGCATTTTTTAGTAACTGCGGACGATATTAGTTCTCATTGGTGGAATCGCAGTCGTTCGCAAATGCAGCGAAACACAAAATTTAAAAATCCAAAATTATGTTGTGTTACGGTTGCGTTTCTGCGTTTTGAATACAAAAAATATCCTTCTCTTTTTTTAAAAAAAATATCATGTTTTATGCTTTATATGTATTTCGAATTTTGTTTCAGTGATTTATTATAATTTATATTTATCGTAAATATATATATAGGTGTATTAAAATATTTGATTATATTTTGATAAAATTATTTTAAGTTTTTATAATTTATATTATCGTAAATATATATGTATATATATTGTATATTTAAATATTTAAATAATTTTTTAATTTAAAAATCTATTTCAAATATTTGAAAAATATAATTAAAAAGTATATACTAAACAACAAAATTTAGAAAATTTTTTCTATTAATAATTATTTATTTTGGTAATTTTTCTCAAAACACAATCGCAACAATTTTCTATTATTCGCTTCTAGTTGCAATCACCCACAAACGCAACGTTTCCACCATTCAGACAAAATGAAACAAAATGATGTCAATTGTTGACAAAACCACCGCCAAACACAAATGCAAACACAAGATTTCCACCTGTCAAATCCTAAATATTTTATCAAATTGTAAACTTTTTGTTTCTTTAAGTTAGGATTTTTTTTTTCGTTTTCCAATTCAATCTTTATCCAAGTAGATGATTAGAAGTTGTGTTACTCATTTTATCGGTTTTTTCTTTTCCTAATTATGCAAGGATTTTAGAACAAAACAATAAAGGATTTTTTATTATTTTAAAAATTTGTAATTTTAAACATCATTTTCAATCATATTAATTTATTTGTTAGTTTTGGCGGATTCGATGTAGGAAAAACCAAAGAATGGATGGTTGGATTTTGTCGGCTTGTGGGCTTTACTTAAGCTGTGCGTTTCTTCCTTTGTTAACTTCCACGTCTACCTTTTTTTTACGTATAATAAAAATTAAAATTAATAAAATCCGACACAAATACTCTTATAAAAAATATTCAAAAATCGAGAAAAATAAAAATAACAATTAAAATTACTAAATATCATATAACTTAATATTATTCATTAACTAAAAATATGGATTTTAAAGTTTTGTTAAAATATTTTATCAGTACCATATAATACATAGAATAATTAACACTAATATATTTCTCTTCATGTGGTGTGGAGAACTTTTGGATAAAAATTTCAAATTACGCGTATAATAAATTAAAGTTAAGCTATTATTAAAAATAAAATTACTTTTCAAGAAATTATCGCTAAAATATTCTCATTTTTTATTAATAAAAATTATTTTATTTTCGAAATTTTGAATTGTTAGTTAGATATAGACTTGGTGTTGGACTTTCAATCCATCCCCGTATGTTCCTCAAATTAGGGGTGGGCAAATTACCCGAAAAACCCGACCCGACCCGAAACCCGTCCCGAACTCGTGTAAAATTACCCGAACCCGCGGGTTCGGGTTCGGGTTCGGGTAATGAAATCTCATTACCCGCGGGTTCGGGTTCGGGTTCGGGTTTCAAAATAACTAAAACGGGTACCCGCGGGTACCCGAGTATATGTATATAAATATATATATTTAGTCATATATGTTGATGTAATTACAAATATGCCACTTACCTTAAAATTTTTCATCTCTAACGCCTCCCTTCTTTCTTCTGTGTTGCTCTCTCTCACCTCTAACGCTCGTCGCTCTGTGTTGCTCTCTCTCACCTCTCACCAGTCACCGTGCTCCTCACCCTCACCTGCTCCTCACCCTCACCTGCTCCTCACCCTCACCGTGCTCCTCACCCTCACCGTGCTCCCTGGCCCTCACCCTCACCGTGCTCCTCACCCTCACCGTGCTCGGTTGAAACGCAGGCTGCGAGGAAATCTGCTCCGACCACAGGAGGAGTCAAGAAGCCCCACCGTTACCGTCCTGGAACCGTCGCTCTTCGGTAATTGCATCTTCTATTTAATAATCCGCCGTGCGGGAGCCCTTCGCTTCTATGTGAAATCTGATAGATTCAAATATGTAACAGTGAAATTCGCAAGTACCAGAAGCCTGCGAGGAACTCTGCTCCGACCACAGGAGGAGTCAGCGTCTTGTTCGTGAAATTGCCCAGGACTTCAAGGTAATTTGTTTTCCTTTAAAGCCTTTATGTTCCCCGTTGTAGAATCATGGTTATTATCGAAAATGTTTGAACTGCTTGGGTAAAGAATTGCTGCTGATAATGAGCCCCTGTTTCCGTTGGAATGTTTTTGGTGTTAAATGGACCGGTAGTTAGTAAAAGTCAAGCAGGAATAACACAGAATTGTTTTTTTCGCAGGTTGTATCGCCAACGAAACCATGTTATCTTCTACCGGAGAGAGTTCGGAAGTTCCTCCTTTGTCGCAAACATTGGCTTCAATTGATGAATCAACAGAAATTGAGGAGGATAAATCTAATCAAGTTCAAGAGTCTTCAAAAAGCGAGGTAACAAAAACATCCTCTAAAGCTTGGGAACATTTTAGAAGAACAAAAGACAACAAAAGAGCTACTTGCATTCATTGTGGTACGTCTATTAGCTGCGTATCACAAACGGGTACGTCAACTAGTTCGATGTTGAAACATCTTAGGGTATGTAAAAAGTTACCTCGAGATGATGATGAAGTTTCTTGTGGTAAAAAACTAAAACAATCAACCTTGCATCATCAATTGAGCAAAAATGATGGTACAAAAGGTGTTCCTTCATTTGTATCATTTGATCAAGAGGTTTCTCGAAAAGCTTTAGTGAGGATGATTATTATGGATGAATTGCCTTTTAGGTTTGTTGAAAAGGAAGGCTTTCGATACTTTATGAGTGTGGTTCAACCTCGCTTTGTCATTCCTTCGCGTAGAACAATCACTAGAGATTGTATGGATTTGTTTGTGGAGGAAAAGAAAAAATTACGTCAATTTTTTAAGAAACACAAAGGTTGTGTTTCTCTCACTACGGATACTTGGACATCCGTACAGAATATTAGTTATATGTGTTTAACCGCCCACTTTATCGATAGTGATTGGAATTTGCATAAAAAGATCATCAACTTTTGTCCAATATCTAATCATGCGGGAGAAACAATTGGAAAGACGGTGGAGAAATGTTTGATTCATTGGGGAATTAACAAAGTTTTTTCCGTGACGGTTGATAATGCAAGCTCTAATGATTTAGGAATTAAGTACCTGAAAAGAAAGTTTACATCATGGGGAACAATTATATTAGATGGTGAATTTCTTCATATGCGATGTGGTGCTCATATTTTAGGGTTGGTTGTTAAGGATGGTTTGCAAGAGATGCATGAATCAATTTTACGAATTCGTGCGGCTGTTCGTTATGTACGATCTTCTACTGGTAGAGCTAAGAAATTTAAGGAGTGTTTGGAACATCAAAAGCTTTCTACAAAAGTTGGTCTTTGTTTAGATGTTGAAACCAGATGGAATTCTACATATTTGATGTTGGAATCGGCTTTAAAGCTCAAACAAGGATTTGATATGCTTGAGATAGAAGATGAGAAGTATGTGGAGGACCTTACAAAAACTGGATTAGGACCACCAAGACTTGTTGATTGGACTTATGCTAGGTCATTATTACCGATTTTGAAATGTTTTTATGATTCCACTTTAAAAATCTCTGGATCACGATATGTTACCGGGAATGAGTATATGCAGGAGATATTTGGTGTGGGTTGGAAGATTCAACAAATGATACTTTCATGTGATGAGGAGTGTAAAAGGTCAATGGCTGAGAAAATGAAGAAGAAGTTTGATAAATATTGGCATTCCGATAACGTGAATATGATTATTTATATGGCACATGTTTTGGATCCTTGATACAAGTTGAAATATGTGAGTTGGATGATTCGAGAGAGTTACAATGATGATGATAAAGCTAATGAAGTGATTGAGAAGCTTAATGGTGCTTTACAGAGATTGTTTAAGCATTATGAATCACTTTATTCTCATAACATAGAGCCATCTAGTATTCGAGTGGAAAAAAGTGTTGAGATTGGGGATGATGGTATGGATATTTCTAGTGATTATATGAATTATATGTTTGAGAAGTATGAAAAAGATGGAGGAGAAGAGTCATTGAAAAATGAGTTAGAATCTTATTTGTCGGAGGTACGCGAGAAAGGAACAGATGATAACTTTAACGTATTGTGGTGGTGGAAAGCAACTGGTGCTAAGTATCCTATTCTCTCTCAAATGGTAAAAGATATTTTGGCTATACCAGTATCTACTGTTGCATCGGAGTCTGCTTTTAGTACGGGTGGTCGTGTTGTAGATTCATTTCGTAGTTCTCTAACACCACAATTAGTTGAAGCACTTGTTTGTACTCAAGATTGGCTTCGAAGTGATTATGAACCGTCAACATTTGAAGATATTTTGGATGATCTTGAAAAGTTTGAAGAAGGTATGTTTCTTACTTTATTTTATATTATTAATCTTTTTAATATATGAACTAATAAATTGATTTATTTTGAAGACTTTCCACCATCTAAGATGAAAGGAGCTTCAACATCGGTTGATGGAGGGTATTTGTCGGAATGAAATCGATTATCATTGTAAGATTCATTTATTTTTTTAATATCGTCTTAATATTTGTTTATTCAAATTGTTTATTTATTTAATTGTTTCATATCTTTTTATATGTAGGTATTACTATGGAAGATTAATGAAGACTAATTTTAAGTTTCTTTTTATATGTTTAATGTTTTGGTTTGTAAGATTGTGGATTTTTATTTTTCTTTTGTAAGATGAGTCTCTCGGGTTCGGGTTCGGGTAGGAAAATGCCTACCCGTCCGGGTTCGGGTTCGGGTTCGGGTACCCTCAAAAATCCGGGTACCCGACCCGTGCCCAGCCCTACCTCAAATGTTATCGATGATCATATTAAAATAAATAATTTTCTCTGATTTAATATAGTTCATAGTCGTCGAATTCATTTTTGGTATAAATCTTGGAGTTTTTGTACTGTTTTGGGAAAAACAACCTTAAATGTTTGGACGCAGAATTTATCCGTGTCCAAAAGGAATGTCTTGACCAAATATAATTGAAAGTATATTCATCATATTGACCTAGTCGCATCCATCTTTCTAGTTAGAATTTCCCTTTTGATATTGTTATAACCGTTTTATAGCATGAAAATGAATTTAATGATCATGCATTCTCTCGATACATACATAGCATTGAGTTTTAATACCTCGATTTATGTTTTCATTAATTTTATATGTAATGTTATATTCAAAGTTCAAGAAAGCGCTACACGCTAGACGGATGGACATCCATCGTCTAGTGTCTAGAGCGTCTATTAGACGATGTTTAGACGAGTTAGACGGATATATATATAATTATTATGAAATAATTATTATCTGAATGTCTTTTGAGATTCTAAACTCTTCGTATTTTGTCCATCATTAATCCTATGTGATTATGACAATTCTATCTATTTATCTACATTGTTTTGTCTCTTCATCTATCCTTGTAAGCCTATAAATAGAGGCAACTTCATTTGTAAATGTACACTTGAGAATCATTCTTCAATAAGAATTATCTCCTCCTCTCTCCTGCTCTCTTCTCTTAATATTGTTCTATTTCTTTTACAATACGTTATCAGCACGAAGCTCTGTTTTCCTTTCAATCTTTCGAGATTTTGGAATATGAATCAATTGAAGATCCAAGATAAAGATTTATGTCTCGCAGACAGTGCTACTACACATACCATTCTAAAAGAAAAGAAATATTTTTCAAACTTAAGAAATGATAAAGCATATGTCAATACCATATCAGGATGTGCAAAAATTGTTGAGGGCTCCGGAAGAGCAATTTTTGCGATGCCAAATGGCACAAAGTTTATCATTTACAATGCCTTGTACTCTCCAAAGTCTTCAAAAAATTTGTTAAGTTTCAAGGATATTCGTATTAATGGATATCACATTGAAACTATGAATGAAAAAGGCATTGAGTATCTTTGTATTACCTCAACTATAATGGGTAAAAGGTGTGTGTTAGAAAAGTTACATGCTTTATCATCTGGTTTATATTACACATCTATTGAGATGATTGAAGCATATAATACAGTAAACCCGAAGTTTACTGATGTTGTAAATCATTTCAAAGTTTGGCACGACCGGTTAGGCCATCCCGGTTCAACGATGATGCGAAAAATTATTGAAAATTCATGTGGTCATTCATTGAAAAACCAGAAGATTTTTCAAACCAATGAATTTTCTTGCGTTGATTGCTCAAAGGGAAAACTAATAACAAGACCCTCTTCAGCAAAAATAAGAAATGAATCATTATCATTTCTAGAAAGAATTCACGGTGATATATGTGGCCCGATTCATCCACCGTGTGGATCATTTCGATATTTCATGGTATTAATTGATGCTTCAACAAGATGGTCACACGTGTGCTTATTATCATCTCGTAATTTGGCTTTTGCGAGATTACTTGCACAAATAATACGATTACGGGCACATTTTCCTGATCATCCGATTAAAACAATTCGTCTTGATAATGCCGGTGAATTCATGTCTCAGTCTTTTGTGACTTATTGTATGTCGATTGGTATACGAGTAGAACATCCTGTAGCATATGTTCATACTCAAAATGGTCTAGCAGAATCATTTATAAAACGAATTCAATGGATTGCAAGACCAATACTTATGAAATCCAATCTTCCCATTTGGGCTTGGGGTCATGCTGTTTTACATGCAGCACAACTTATACGCATTCGGCCAACTAGTTATCATGATAATTCCCCTTTGCAATTGGTTTATGGTCAGGAACCAAATATTTCTCATTTGAGGATTTTCGGATGTGCGGTATATGTCCCAATTAATCCACCACAACGAACAAAAATGGGACCTCAAAGGAGAATGGGAATATATGTTGGGTATGAATCTCCGTCAATAATAAAATATATTGAACCAATGACTGGAGATATTTTCACTGCAAGATTTGCAGATTGTCATTTTGATGAATCATTATTCCCAACATTAGGGGAAAGTAACAAACATTTGGAGAAAGAGATATCATGGAATGTATCATCACTGACAAATTTAGATCCTCGAACAAAAGAAAGTGATTTAGAAGTTCAAAGGATAATCCATTTACAAGGTATTGCGAATCAATTGCCAGACGCATTCGCTGACCCAAAAAAAAAGTCACAAAATCTCATATTCCAGCTGTGAATGCTCCAATTAAAATACATGTCCCAGAAGGACAACCTATAATTGCTAGTGAGTCTAAGGTGCGCATGAAGCGTGGTAGACCACTTGGTTCCAAAGATAAACTTCCTCGAAAAAGAAAAGGAGCAACTAATCTTGATGGTCAAAATGATGACGTATCTCCAGAAGAGATCATTGATATGGTTAATGATGAAAGTAATCAGGTACCTGAAACCAATGAAAATGAAGAGATCTCAATTAACTACATCAATACAGGAAGAAGATGGAACCGAAAAGAAATAATTGTCGACAATATTTTTGTTGAAAATATAGCGCGCGATATAATAAATGAAAACGAGGATCATGAACCTACCTCTATAGAGGAATGTAGAAATAGAAATGATTGGCCAATGTGGAAAGAGGCAATCAAGTCTGAATTAGACTCTATTAAAAGGAGAGGAGTTTTTGGACCAATTGTCCAAACACCAGAAGGAATCAAACCAATTGGAAATAAATGGGTATTTCTACGAAAGAAAAATGAACAAAATGAGATCATTAGATATAAAGCAAGACTTGTTGCTCAAGGTTTTACCCAAATTCCTGGTGTTGATTATGAACAAACATATTCGCCTGTGGTGGATGCAATAACGCTTCGATACTTGATAAGTCTGGCAATGACCGAAAGACTTGAAATGCGCCTCATGGATGTGGTCACGGCTTATTTGTATGGCTCGTTAGACCATGATATATATATGAAAATCCCTGATGGATTTAAAATGCCAGAAGCATGTAATAATTCTCGAGAAATATACTCTGTTAAATTAAACAAAGCGTTGTATGGGCTAAAACAATCTGGACGGATGTGGTATAATCGTCTTAGTGAATATTTGATAAAAGAAGGATATAAAAATGATCCTATATGCCCATGTGTATTCATAAAAGGATCAAAATCAAAGTTTGTTATAATTGCGGTTTATGTTGATGATTTAAATGTGATTGGAACTCCTGAAGAGTTATCACAAGCTATGCAATGCTTAAAGAAAGAGTTTGAGATGAAAGACCTTGGAAAAACAAAATTTTGTTTAGGTCTTCAAATTGAGCATCTGGAAGATGGAATATTTTTGCATCAATCATCCTATATAGAAAAAGTACTTAAAAGGTTTTACATGGATAAAGCGCACCCTTTAAGTACTCCTATGGTAGTAAGGTCATTAGACATTAATAAAGATGTCTTTAGACCACGTGAGGAAAATGAAGAATTACTTGGTCCTGAAGTACCATATCTTAGTGCTATTGGAGCACTAATGTATCTTGCTAATAATACACGTCCTGATATATCTTTTGCAATAAGTTTATTGGCAAGATATAGTTCCTCGCCAACTCGAAGACACTGGAATGGTATAAAACATATCTTTAGATATCTTCGAGGGACCACAGATATGGGCTTATATTATAATAACTTATCAAAACCAAATTTAGTTGGTTATGCAGATGCTGGATATTTGTCAGATCCTCATAAAGCCCGATCTCAATCTGGGTATGTATTTACTTGTGGGGGAACCGCAATTTCATGGCGTTCTATAAAACAAACATTGGTAGCCACTTCAACAAATCATGCAGAGTTATTAGCTATTCATGAGGCAAGTCGTGAATGCGTTTGGTTGAGATCATTATCTCAATATATTAGGGAGTCATGTGGTCTCCCAATTGATAAAAATATCCCTACAATATTGTTTGAGGATAATACTGCATGCATAGCTCAATTAAAGGATGGTTACATTAAGGGTGACAAAACAAAACATATTTCACCTAAATTTTTCTTTACCCATGATCTTCAACAAAATGGTGAGATAGATGTTCAACAAATAAAGTCTAGTGAGAATCCAGCTGATTTATTCACTAAGGCATTACCTTCGAGATCATTTGAGAAGATGGTTTCTTTAATTGGAATGCGTCGTTTGAAAGATATAAAATAATGATCTTATCAGGGGGAGAAAAGATATGTGTTGCACTCTTTTTCCCTTTTACTAAGTTTTTCCTATTAGGTTTTCTTAATAAAGGTTTTTAACGAGGCAACATATCTATTCCATATCATTAAGGATATGTATTCTTTACTAGGGTTTTTCTCTACGGGTTTTACCTAGTAAATTTTTAATAAAGCATATTCCAATTACTCAATAGACATTCAAGGGGGAGTATTATAAAATAATAATATTATGTGAATGTCTTTTGAGTTTTCCAACTCTTCATATTCTCTATTTACTCTCCCACTTTATTTCTATTTAATTCTATGAATTATGACTACCTTATCTCTTAATCTATTTGTTTGTCTCTTCATCTATCCTTGTAAGCCTATAAATAGAGGCAACTTCATTTGGAAATGTACACTTGAGAATCATTCTTCAATAAGAATTATCTCCTCCTCTCTCCTGCTCTCTTCTCTTAATATTGTTCTATTTCTTTTACAATAATAATATAATTTTAATCCAAATTTTAATTTAAAATATTTATAATTATTTAATAATTTTAGAATGCACATAATAAATAAAATTGAAAGAAATAACAAAAATAAATACATAAATTTTTTAATTATCTAATTCAACTTTTTTTATATTCTTTATTGAAATCTTGTTTACCATATTCAAACTGTATGTTAATTTCTTCTTCTTTGGAATCAAAACATGATTCATCAAACTCTCTATCCATAAACAAATCATCCACTTGCTCGATCTCTTGAATATTCACACATCAACACATTTTGGTTTGATCCTTCATATTCTTCCATTGATTCATCGCCTGTTTTTCCATTATCACCAGTTCAATCTTAAAAATGATATGGATCATTAGATAGAAACACATTCAAAGCCTTGTTCATTTATTTTTATTATAAACCATCAACCTCGCATTAAATTAAAAAATTGAACAAGATTATTCAACCTTTTACTATCAAGTCGGTTTCGTTGTTTTGTGTATACCTACTTACACAAGAACACAAATGATTATATATATAATTACAATGAAAAATAAATAAATGAATTTTGTTAATCACTTACTCATTCAAAAGTATTCTAATTTCGTTATTATCTTGATAAACTAGTTGTTAATTTTGTTGTCTTAAATATTTTTTCTATCTATAAAACTAGAATACCACCTAGGCGGCCGCCTATACGACCGTCCAACGATTAATTGTCCGTCTAGGCATCCGCCTAGACCGTCCAAGCGTTCATACCGCCCAGGACCTCCGATTAGAGATTAATCGGGGCGTCTGACCATCGCCTAACGCCTAGGCGCCGTCTAAACCGATTTTTAGAACATTATATTTCATATATAAATTATAAATTTTTATATGATGTTAAACAATTCAACATTTTTAAATCAAATTTTTAGTTGAAACTCATATTTAAAATCGAAATTTGAAAAGTATTAAATTTGTTGTAGTTGAATCCTTTTAAAACATGACTCTCTTTCAAAGACTAAATATTTGGTTCCGAAGCTACAATTGTGATTTGGTTTTGAATTTTTTATTTTTATAGTATTGGTTCGTTTTAATTGAATAAAAAGTTATGATATGTAATTTTTAAAATCATCTTTAACAATTAAATTATTAAGATTAAAATAAATAAAATACTTTCAATATTGATCAACGGTCCTCGCTTTCGGTTATATTCCCTTCAATTTTAAAATGATATGTAAGAGATTTGATTCTTTTACACCGTCTATGGAAATACTAGCTCGAGATAACCGAGAACCAATTTGCAAATTTCGAAATTACTAAATTAATTTTCTTTTTAAAAAAAGCAATGTATTTGCTTTTTCTCTTTGTTGGTTGGAAAGCTGAAATGGAATCAAATATCGTGCATGAAGATGCTTCTAATTGCATTTACGTGCATGCATTATTTTATTTCTTAATTCAATTTTAGACTAATATAAATATTCTATTTAACATTAAAAAATCAAATTTAGATGAAATAGTGATTTGATATTTTTAATTTATCGGTTTTAATTAATCTATTTTGAATAACCAATATTGAAAAATAAAATAAAAAAAATTGATTTTGATTCAACCATTATGTAAATTCTGTAGGTTTAGGTAATCAGTATCTTTTTCTTTAATTGAAGAACTATAAACAATTTTTGTAATAAAATTAAAGGTTGAGGTTTAGTAGACTTAGTTTTAGACTAATGATCCGAAAAGTGGTTACATAGAATATATATGTGTATTTAACAGATACTACACCAAATTCACTAATGATTTTTTTCATCCAAATCGTTTTATTTGATATCTCACAAGTAATGATATATTTGGCTTTAGTGACCGAGTTGACTACAATAGCATGTTTGTAACACTTTCAACTATATGTTCCACCATTCAAGCAAGATAAAAAGTTTAACGTGGATTTGGTGTGGTCCTTATCCGCTTTTATACTCCAAGCTAGAGTCTCTACAGATAAGAATTGGTCTTTAGTCCTTTTTAAATATTTAAGAATGGTTTTCTGCAATTTCCAATGTTCCTCATTGGGATTCATCTCATATCGTCTCGTTACACTTAGTGCGACTGTCACATCAAACCATGTTACATGTCATGTTATATATGATGGCTCTCACTGCACTAGCGTAGAGATCCTAGTCATGTGTTCTCTCATATTGGGTCTTAGGACAATCATCCCGAAAGAGATAAATTCCACTACCTATTGGAAGATAGCTCTTTTTGGAACTTTCTTTGTTATATCATTCCATTATAGTATCAATGTATATATACTTTGAGAGTCTCAACAATCTCTTGGATATAGTTATACATATTTATTCGCAAAAGAAAGATTCTTTTTCCCAATTTTTCATGGAGAAATTTTCAATCTCATCAAGAACTATTTCATCACCATGAAATTCTTCCTTAAAAACTTCCATTTCCAAAAATATTGCACCTTTATCCATCAACATTTTATAACAGTGATAAAAATAGGCATCTCATTGTTTCCTTGAGATATCATATAAACTAAAACGTACTAGACCTAACATTGTGGACATATTAGAGACAGAACATAGTAGTCCGAAAATGAGCGTCGCTAAATCATATACGTCCATAATCCATCTGTAAATATGGATGGATAAATCAGTTCGTAATTCGTCCGCAATTACAGACCACAAAGGTCATCCGACGCGAAAGTAAACCAATATACGGACGAAAGTATCGTCGGCAAAACGTCGAAAAATTACAGATGGCGAACGACCCTTCCGTATATTTGTGAACGACTACAATCTGTCTGCAACGTATATGGACAGGTCACAACATGTCCAGAAAATTTGCGGACAGCACCCTCCATCCGCAATTTTTATCCATCGAAAAATAAAATTTTAAAATTACGATTTAATTTAATATTCTTACAAATAATAATAATTAACTAATGTTGACACATAATAAATATATATTATAATCTTGTCAGCGGTATTTCAGAGTTGTCATAATCAGTATCATCGTTCTCGCATGCATTCCAACCAATTGCAGACATTTTTGCCTTCAGCATATATGCATCAACCATTGATGTTGCCATTCTAATTTTTGTTGCGAATCGAGAAATTATGTTATGGTATTTTGCATCTCGTGGTTTATCGCTTTTGATTTATCCTTGGAGGAACTTGAATGTTGTGATGTTATTCTCCTAAGACTAAAAATACGACCTTTATATGGTGTAACTTGTTTTAAAATAAACATCTAATTTCAATATTAAAACTTAAAATTACAAAATTATATTTAAATATTCTTTCTGACTAAGAGAAGGTTATGTTCCGTCTTATCTCCACGGAATCTGGAACATTCGTTTCGATACCATGTTCCGAACATCATCATGAACACGTTTTGCTCTAGCATCAACCCACGAACCATTGACTTCTTAATATGTGTACTTTCCAGCAATTCTATGTATGATGGTTTGAATCCTTTCTCTTTTCTCTAAGACAAGTTTCAAATATATATTTTTAAATATGAAAATAATGTCAATTTTATAAATTCATAAAAAAATTGAAATCTTACCAAGTCTTTGTAAACATCCGTAAAAGAATGAGATCCTGATGTATGTGCTTTCATCCAGTATCATTCTCCATCAGAACGACGAGATAGACTTGATTGCTCACTATTTTGTTTAAATATGGGATCATCCCAATAAGCGCACATTTGCTTCCAGACATTGTCCATCATCCAAACGGGTTTTTCTTTCTTCTCTCGATATTTTTTGTAATCTTTACGAGAGCTTTCAAACGAACTCCCGCAACCCGTTCAAATTTGGACTTTACTAGTCCGGTAATCTTAGGATTTCAATAAATTTTTTGCTGAAAACATTAAATGATTATTTTATTCAAACTATTATTAGAAATTTAATAAAAATAAATAATTTTTGAAAACATACCACAGATTTCCACCATCGTTCTTTAATATCGGGGTCAGTCTGTATCCATTTATAACATGAACGATCATAATCAACTTTCATCGTCTTTGTTATATGACGAGAAAGTTGATCATAACTAAGCCTATAAATAAAAAATTAAAATAAATGAACACTTAAATAACTATTTACAAATTCATATTTGAATTTAGTGATACGCACCACTCTGCATCGTTTCACGACTCGGGTCTAAACGAGAAAGTTTACGCCTTCCTCATCCATTGAAAATAATTTCCCACCCTTGATTCGTGATGCACATGAGACATCATTGGCTTATAATCAATTGTTGGCTCGATGAGTGGTTTCATCTGTTGATAATATGAAAACGACATATATTGTGCTGATCCAATGTTCAGAAATAAATTCGGATTCATAAAATCCAAAAATTCCGAATCAGATTGTCGTGTTTGTTACGGAGGAGATGTACTATTAACACTTTCCTCGAAATTAGAACGGGTTCTCGTGTTACCTCCTCTTCCAACGCGACGAAACATACAAAAATTTAAATTAAAATATTTAAATTCGTGAATTTAAGGTTTCGATTCACTAAGTCTTTTTATATACAAAGAGACTTATACTAACAAAGGGTTCCAATATAACCTATAGCAAACTCATTAGACATAAATGACTTAATCAATAACATGTATGATTTAACAAATAATTTTGAATTCAATTAACAACTCTAAATAATCTAATTTCCTAATACTTTAATTTATAACATCAAGAAATTTCTATATACTAAAATCAGCCGAACTCTATATAATTTCCCAATAACCTTAAAAATAAATAAAATCTCTTTAGGATATTTCAACAACACTTGAACTACACATTTCCACTTTTCCAAATCTAACAACCCTTTGCCAAAATCTATCATAGAATCACACAACCAAACATCACAGATTATGAAACCCTAAAAATTACATGGAAATTAATATGCCAAATGGATTTTTGTAGGACGGACGCCGAATGCAACGGACTATGGGTCGCGGTTGAATGGACGTTGGGTTATGGTAGAGATAGCGATGGGTCACGGTAGAACGAACGTCGAGTCATAATAGATCGAACGGCGAGAGCTAGGTCGTGATTGACCGAATTGCGAAAGCTGGGTTACGGTAACACAATGAGATCTAGGTTGCGGTAGAACGACGAGAGCTGGGTGGCGGTGGGAGGCATAAGGAATGACGAAACAAATGGTGTGTGCGGACGAAATTTATAAATATTTGCGGACTGGAGAGAAAACCCGTGTTTAAATTGTCCGTAGTCACGGACGGCTAGAAACCCCACCCGTAAGCTGTCACAGTCACAGACGGTTTTGGGGCAGACGTTCGTACTTTGCAGACGGAAGTGTTCGAGCTAGCCGTAAATATGGACAGCATACAGACGGGTGTACACATTCCATCCGTAAATACGAACGGCTCAAACACTTTTGTCCGAAAAGTATGAACGTCCATAATCCATCCGTATTCATGTGTCCCAAGCCTTATTCTTTCGCAATCCAGACGAGCCTTATCCGTATGCAATCTGTCCCTTAAACTTAATTGTAACTTGTATTTTTAGTGATCTATCAAGTTTAACAGAAATAATTGATAATTTCTTTAATTTAAAACTTTTTGTTTTAGCGATATATCAAGTTTAGTAAATTGATTCGTAATTATATAGATCATAGTTCAAGAAATATGCTATTTATATTGAATAATATTAACTCAATAACTCATCATATTCTTCGTATTCAACCATTTGTTTTTGTCACAAATTATCAACAGTGAATAAACTGCTTTCACTAATCAATAAGAAATAGAAACAATTCTTTTATTATTTTCAACATTTGATAACAAGGTTAACATATATCATATATAGAGTCACATAATTCTTTTGTTAATTCTTGTATTTCTGAATTTGATTCAAATTCTTCTTCTTATTATTCTTTTAGCCATTCATAAAGATCATCTTCATTTGTTTCAATTCCTTTGATTTCACAATGTGCAAGTTTTTCAACAGTAATTTCGTCAATAAACATAATTTCGATGTTTTGTTGTTGCATTTTCAATTGTTGATCTTCTATTTTGTTGATAAATTTATTCATTAAAATTATCTTCATTGTGACATGCCAACCACAAGTTCGTCTAGTCTGTGGATATGAAACGCAAGAAACTTAATCGACTTGCGACGCAAGAATAAAAGGCTCGTATTTTGATCTTCATGTTGAGTTAACTTCTACAACGTCTAAGTTGTTTATTGTTCGCGATAGATTATTGGATTGAACCAATTACATTGAAATAACATCACTCTTAAATCGACGTAACTTACAAAAAAATGTCAAATATAAGTCAATATAATCCAAAATGTCTTACGAGACATGGATAATGAGTTTTGGAGTAGTAATGAAACCCAGATATTCTATTTGAAAAAGTTCCTTCAAGATTCCATTAAAATATGGTTCGTTGGTCGATTCACAATAGCTTTCACCTTTCACACATACACCATAGTTCATAGTTAACTTTAATTTCCCATGTTCGTAAGTGTGAAAGTTGTAACCACGTGTAAAATACATTGGCGAACTTGTAACTTTCACAATCGATTCTTTAACAAGATCTCATAGCCCAACGGACGAAAAAATCTTCGATAAAGTGTCAGAATATTATATAAAGTAATTTATTTATAGTTAAAATATCATTTACTTACATATTGTCTAATCCATGTGGAGAAATCTCTTTCTTTAAGTTCTTGGAGTTGAGATTCATCAATGGTCACAATATTATTAGGTCGTAGTGCAAAATTCTCTTCATGAGATAACCACATGAAATAATTCGGATTAAAACCTCTAAGATAAAACTGCTTCCAAACGATTCTCTCATTAATAAATTTTTCATTTTTGAATTTGAAGCATGGACAAACCAACTTATCGGTTTCTTTATAAACTGTTGATTTGTCTCCAACGTCATAAACTATGTAACACCTTCTATAAACTCCTTCGATACACTTTGAACTTCTAAATAATCTCTTCTATACATCCATTGTATAGAAACAAAAATATTCTATCTCGACGATGATGCCATTATAATCAGAAATAATAAAAAGGTATGGAGTGAAATGTATGATAATGTGTGTGAGAAACGGATGAAGGTAGGAGTGGTTTAAATAGACAATTTCGAGACCGATTAAGTACAGATTAAGAATCAAGACTCATATATACTGATGATTCATCCCTAAAACGTCCCTAAATCCAAATGGTTTCCCACTGGAAAGCACCCGTCCACAACTTTACAGTACTCAAAATTGCAGACAGGGTTGTGTTGTCCGAAAATTTACGGACAGAAGCATACAAACAATGTTGTCTTCCATAATTTGCGAACGGGTTCGTAGTCCGTCCGTAAACCGCAACGACCAATGTATCTGTCTCGAGTTCGTCCGTAAATACGAACGACTTGCGGAGTCCTATTTCGTCTGTAAATTTGCGGACAGATTACGAACAAATTTTTTTGTATCGTCGGTAATCCGTCCGCAATCCATCCAGCAATTTGTAGATACATTAAGTCGTTCAAAAATTCCGTTTGTAATTATAAAATTTCTAATAGTGAGCAATTCCTTATTATGGAGTTCAATTCCTTTAATAGGAACTTTATTAAACAAATAGATAGTTGCTACTAAGTCATAACCTAAAGGTTGATTGAAAGATCGGTGAATCTTATCATATGATGGTACCCTATCTAATAAAGTCATATTTCTCCTTTTCAAAACATCGTTATGACCACTAAAAAATTACAAGGATATCAACAGACGGATCAACTGACCCATCCGTTGATGCAAATTTCTAACGGATTGCAATGGATGCTTGAGAATTTTCAACAAGCTGGCAACTATCAACAGACAAGCAACGAATCTAGTCAGTTGCTATGATCCATCGACACACCGTTAGAAAACAAAAAAAAGGCCAATAGACATTCGTTGCCAATTGTAACGGATGTCCGTTAATAGTGGAAACAGATGCCCATTGACATTGTTAATTTCGCGGTTTGCCATTGGAATATTTTCACGTGACTTTGCAACGTGCATCCATTGAGGATTCTAACGGATGTCCGTTGAAAATAACACTATTTAATGATCAATGTCAAGGTTTTAGCATTAAACTATCAACAACAAATATATTTTCAACAAAATATCATCTTCTTCAAATAGAGATATATAGATCGAGAGAGTGGATGTATAGAAGAAAAGATCCTATAACCGAAGAAGTTACACAAGAATTCTTACACGGATTGAAGCAGTTCATGAGCTTTGCGTCGATGCAACCTTTGTGTCAAGAACGCGTGACAATGTTATGTCCATGCAAAAGATGCAAAAACATGAAGTATCTAAGTCAAGAAATTGTTTGCAAACATCTTTACAAGGTAGGTTTTGTAAAGAATTACGAAATTTGGTTATTTCACACGGAAAATTGTGGTGTTAGAGATATTGTACAAGAAACACAAGTAGAAAGAAATGAATAAGTTATTTATGAAGCATCAACGACCAATCCATATGTTGAATGGTGTCAGATACTTTTCTTGGAGTTGTTGAACAAACGCATGAAGAGGTGCCGAACAATAAGGCACGCAGATTTTTCAACCTATTAGATTCGGTGAAACAACCTATATATGAAGGTTTTCATGAAGGTCAGTCCCGCTTATCTTCATCCTCAAGATTAATGAGTATAAAAGAGACTACAATGTTGCTGAAATTGTATGGATTCATTTTGCAAAACCATACGTGAATATTTACTGGAAAATAATCAAGCTCCCGAGACATACTATGAAACAAAGAATGTTTTAAAAGATTTAGGAATGCCTTATGAGAAAATTGATATTTGTAGAAACAGTTGCATGTTGTTTTGGAGAAATGATAAAGACTTGTTGGAATATAAATTTTGTGGTGCAAGCAGATTTCGGCAAAAAAAACTATCTTCACGTAAATACCACATAAAAAAATATTCTATATGCCTGTAGAAAATAGGTTGAGAAGGTTATTTGAATAGAAAAAAACAGTTGCGGTAATGAGATTACACACAGAACACTCGATGGACGAAGGGATAATGTAACATCCATCGGATGGTAAGGCTTGGAAAGATTTCAATGAAATATTTCTTGAGTTCGCGTATAAAACCAGAAATTTTTATCTTTGCTTATGCACCAATGGTTTTAGTCCATATTGATAATCTGGAAGTCAATATTCTTTATGGTCGGTAATTTTGTCTCCGTATAATTTGCCTCTCAATATGTGTTTGAAAAGAGATATAATGTTTCTGACATTGCTGATTCCAGGACCAGAAAATTAGAAGAAAAGTTTCGATGTCTTTCTGTAGCCATTAATTCATGAATTAAGACATTTATGGAACGATGGAATTCTTACTTATGACGCGAGTACCGAGCAAAATTTCACATTGAAAGCGGTCTTGTTGTGGAGAATTAGCAATTTTCATGCCTATGGAATGTTATCTGGATCGAGCACGCACGGGAGATTAGTATGTCCATATTTTATGGAGGATACATATTCATTTTGACTAGTACATGGGAAGAAATCATGTTGGTTTGATTGTCATAGAAGATTTCTTCCCCGTAGACATGCTTTCCAGAAAGATAAAAAAACTTTTTTTAAAGAACGTGGTACAAAAACAAGAGGCATCGTGCATACAAACCGGAATGCAAATCCTTTACGAAAGATTGAACACGATGGGCGATTTATAAGAATCGATAGAATACGGTGGAGATCCCGGACATCAAAAACCAAAAGGCCAAGGTGAATGGCATAACTAGTATTAACATAGTATCTTTTTAGGAACTACCATATTATCGAAAAGAAATTTTTCAATATGTCAACACTGTTTTGATATGATAGGAAAAACTAAGGATATATACAATCAAGAAAAGATTTGAAGCAATATGTCAAAGACCTGAGTTGGAATTAAGAGATGGAATGACACCTATCCTAGTATTCAAATTGTTTGGACTGGCGAAAACCGCATTATTAAGGTGGTTAAAAGAAGACGTTAAATTTCATGATGGATATGCATTGAACATTGCTCGGTGTATGGATATTGGTCGAGGCTGATCGAGTTGAAAAGTTACGATTGTCACGTTTTCATGCAGCAACTCATTCCAATTTCATTTGCTGAGCTCTTACCATGGAACGTTCATGACGTGCCATGCGAAATAAGCATATATTTCAGAGATATATGTTCAAGAATTTAAAAAGCGATGACTTGGATTTAATGAAAAACAATATCTCTGAATTATTACGTTCATTGAAAAAGTTTTCCGCCTTCATTGTCATGGAACGTTTGTCAATACATTGACCAGATGAGACAATACTCGCTGGGCCAGTTCAATTCAAATGGATTTATCCTTTCGAAAGGTTTTGCTTTCAATTAAAGAAAAAACAAAAAACAAAGCAGCGGTTGAAGGATCTATTGTTAAAAATAATTTTTGGAAGAAATCACATATTTCAACATATTTGATTTCGAGTCGCATATTCAGACGAAAGAAAGACGTGCAACGGAAGATCACACAAAATATCTATATCAATATAATCCGTAGTTTGGAACCTTTTCCTGATATGTTTGCACCGATTGGACGTACATGAGGTAAATCCGAAGAATATTGGTTAACAACAGATGAGTATAATCATGTCCACACATATATATTACTAAATTGTCAAGAGCTATTACCTTTTGAAAGGTACAAAACAATGAAAATCGAAGTTTTAAACACAATTAACACACACATATATATATATATATTAACGTACTTTCATTACAAGATATTTGATGAAGAAGTAATTGGTATATATCATCATCTAAATGCAGATGAACTCACAGAAATGAAAGTTCAGCATTATGGCTCGTGGTTGAAAGATTTCGTAAGTACACGTATATTCGTATGTTTTATATATATTTAAATTAATTGTGTATGTTATAAAGTATTCATGTTTTTTAGTTATATAGGTCAAATGTTCTGATGAGAGACTTCCTGCGTGGTTAAAAGATTTGGCCCTGCACGAACTATTATGTGTTGGCCAATTTTGTTTACTCGCGGATACACATTCCACATGTACGAGCACGGAAAACATAGAAGCACATACAATTACGGCATTTGCATTAATAGTTAAATAGAGGGTGATAAATTTTACGGTATTTTACACCAAATCCTTTAGGTGGAATATCTCGGTCTCATTGGCTTGAAGGTAATTTTTTTTAAATGTCAGTGGTTCAACCCAACCGTAGGACGTGGTACACGAAAAAAATCGATGGGGAGGAATTGACATCAATTCGGGACGACAAAATGGTAAGTATGATCCATTCATCTAGATCAATAATATCAAGTATGTTATGTACAATATCCAACAACATTGAAATGTTGAAGAGAGGAGTGGTGGACCATAGTAATGATCAAGCCACGAGGATTTATAAGCACAAATGAAAAAGAAGATTTGTAGCGAACAGATCATTCGTAACCGATTCGCTTAATTGATACAGACTACCGGGAAAAGATTCTCACAAGAACTCACATAGATGGAGAATACAAATGCGATTATGAAGACGTTGAACCAGAAGATGGAAAAGATGAAAACGGCGATGAATTCAATGAAAAACTGAAGGAAGACTCGCCAATCGAAGAATCTAGTGAAGAAGAAATGTGAATTCTATAATGTAATATATAAATTTATCTAACTTGTTAAAATTATTTTTTAACATCATATATTCAAATTTCAACGGGCATCCGTTGCAATGTCAATGGAAACTCGTTGAAATGTTAAATCATGCTCGATACTTAGAAAAAGTTTCAAGGTTTTTGACAGTTTCAACGGGTATCCGTTGGTAAGTTCTAACGGATGCCCATTGAAAGAGAGTTCATCAAGCAACGAGTGACCATTGGAAAATGCCAATGAGCATCCATTGCCACTCTGAAATGGATACCCGTTACAGGGCTTTCAACGACTATCCGTAGTGTGCAACGGGTATCCATTGCAAAGTAGCAACGGATGCCGGTTGTGAAATGTTATCATGGCTATCCTACACTACGCTTGCTCGCAACTGGCATCCATTAGGAATTGTAACGAATGCCCGCTGCAAGGGGAGACGTACGGTCGTTTCAGCGTATGTTTCCTCGGGAGTACGCACTACCAATGGGCATTTGTTGGAAATGGCAACGGATGTCCGTTGAAAACCCAAAACATCGTATCAATTAATTGCATCCGTTGAGTGGACATTTTTTCCAACGAGCATCCGTTGCCATTTCCAACAGATGTCCGCTGGAAATTTCTGTATATTATACCTTGAACAATTTTATTTTTCAACACAATTTTAAATCAATCCTTCTCTCAAATTTATAATTTCTCAAACACAAACCACTCTTAAACACAAACCTACCCTCCCGATTATCGATTCTGAACGTCCTAACGGGACGTTTTGGTAAGAAGTCAAATTAATAATTTATATTGTTTTTAATTATAAATACTATTTAAATATTTCATTTTCACGTGAAGGTTTGATTTGGATGATGTTCTCAAACATACAAACAACAACATCATCAGGGGATCGCTACAGGATCGCCTCTATTATTCCTCGCAGGCGATGCCAGAGGTTATACGCCACCGATGACGGTGTACTTTCATCGTAAGTAAAAAAGAGTATAAAATTTAAATTTAAAATTATTAATTACATTTATTGTAAACTAATTTATGATAATTTATTTTGTAGTGACATATAGATGGCGGAAGAAGGATACGTCGCGCATTTACACAGCTTGGATGCACGACATGTGAGTCTAATTGTGTTTGATGATGAACAACGCCAAGCGCAACTACTACAAGAAGAATTCCAAAATGACATGGGCAACAGACGAGGTATTTAACCAAATCTTCCAACAATGGGAGTCTGATGACTTCAAGGTTAAGAGCGAGAAGACCAAAAAATGTTGGTACGACGAGAAGGTTCCCGGAGATGGTCCGTCTCGCCATACTTCGGGATCAAAACCATTTTCGAAAAGAAAGAAGGAATTGGTAAATTTCTTTTATTTATTATTTAAATTTTTTTCTTTTTATATAAGTTTTATATAATTATATTTATGTTATATAAAATATACAAGAAAAGAGAACCGATTCTTCTTGAGCTGGTCGTAGAAACCCACGCTAAGAAGAAATTCGTCCTTGGGGAAGAGAGCGATGAACCTGAACTCGTCGACCCTCGGGCAGAACGAACCGTGAAAGCTGTGACGAATAAGATCACAGAACAGTCACAGGCTTGCGGTTCAACTCCCAACAATCTCAATCCTTTACAAAAGGACAAAATTTATTTGGAGGTAAAAAATAAAATTATTGTTTGTAATTTGTTTATTAAATAAAATATTTTCTACCGATTCTAACTTTAACGTTTTTTATTTTGTAGTCAGATAGACCGTATAAGGGGCATCTATATGGTCTCGGTTCACTTCAAAAGGATATCGTCGAGGACGCCACGATGGTACCCCCGTGGTTCAAGAGAGTTATACGCAATAATAGCATATCGAGCATCTCGAAACCACACTTCGGATAAGGCAAATTCTCTTCAGGAAACTCGAGCAAAGATGTGTCAAATGGAGAGCATCATCGAATCGCTAACCGGGCGAGTGTATCAACTGCTAGAACAGACAGGGGAAACAACGCCGCGACAAGACCTGGTAATTGACTCTAATGCAACACCTTCACGAGGTGTTGGCAATCACGAGGATGAACACGATACAAATTTAGATGATACATAATATAGATTATGTTTTTAATTGTGTAAAAACCTTTTTATTAATTAATTTTTTAATGTTTTTATTTTTTTCGTAATATTGCCAACGGATGCCCGTTGATAGTTTTTAAAAATTGTAATGGGCATTTGTTGAAATCCAAAATTCCCGCCCTTTTACAACAGAATTCCGTTTTTTATTCCCACCATATGGCCAACGGGTATGAGTTGCAACCATTCAATTCCTGCCATTTTACGTGTCAGCGAATAGATAACAGATATTCATTACAATTTTTCAACGGCCATCTGTTGTATTCGATGTAACGGGCATCCGTTGCATGCTTTGTGACGGGCATCTATTCTAGTCGCTGTAACGGGCATCCGTTGCAATGTCCAACAAATTTATCCATTGCAAGGCCGTTGCAAGTTTTCAACGGATTGTATCCGTTGCACGTCTGTTACAAATCGCAACGGATCTTGATTTGCAACGAACGTTTTCCAACTGCTTTGGATCCGTTGCAGTCTATTGGGAATCGCTCTTTCCAATGGAAATATGTCGATTTACAATGGATATGTCCGTTGCAAATCACTTGTTTTTTTTCGTAGTGGGTGTAGTATTCCAAGAGAAGGCCATTACGATAAAATCTCAGTTTATCATAGATAATATGTCAATTCATGACTTAGATATTCCCCTCCACGGTCATATCTCAACACCTTGACGATCATTTTCCTATTTGTTTATCAACATCATTGTAGAATCTTCTAAACATTTCACAGAATTCAGATTTGTGAAAATACATAAAAATCCCTATTTCAACATAACATTAGTGAACGTGATAAAGTATGAATATCCTTCTCTAGCCTGAACTCTCATTGAACTACATACATCCGTATATATGAGTCCTAAAAGTTTTGTATCTCTTTTTTCAATTTATGTAAACATAGATTTGGTAATTTTCTCTCCTAGAAAGGATTCACAAGTAGCGTATAATTCATAATCAGATTTTCCAAGTTAACCATACTATTACAACGAGGTTATCATATTCTCTCCGATATAATCGTGCCTACATTCGTATCTATGATTCAAAAAAGTTCTTTATCTCTTGTTCAATTTATGTAAAAGGAGATTTGGTCATTTTCTCTCGTAAAAAGAATTCACAAGTTGCATATAATTCATATCTTATTTTCCAAGCTAACCATCTTAATACAATTTATGTAAAATGAGATTTGATCATTTTCTCTCGTAAAAAGAATTCAAAAGTTGCATATAATTCATAATCTTATTTTCCAAGCTAACCATCTTAGTACAACGAGGTTATCCTATTCTATCAGATATAATTGAGCCAACAGTGCCAGATAAAAGTCGGATTCAAATGTTCATCCTTTTCTCTCTTGTACTGAAACATCCATATTAATCAAATTAATACTCGTGTATATATATATATATATATCATATTTTAAAATAACCATTTTCAAATTATTCATCATTAAAAAAAATTAGAACAAATATTATTAAAGAAGATAGTTCGAAATCCACATCTATCCAATATATAAATATAAATGATGTTAGAACAAATTTGGAACATAATAACCATCTCTAACGATAGGGTCTTTCCCATAGGTATACATAGAGAAGTTGATCCTGTAGCTAACAAACCTCTAATCGCTCTGAAGCGTTCGTTTCTTATCTTTCTAGGAGTTACTCTAATAACAAACGAAATGATGTTCACTCATTGAGCACTCCCGAATCGATGTCTCCTCTAGGTGGTTAAAGAGGGATAGTATCGAGATATACATCATGGCTTACTTCAACACCAACCGGATATAAAGGATTGGGAAGAATGAGAGAGTTTTAGTTGTGATTTCCCAATTCTATTTATATCCATTATATGTCTTTATTTTGTCAATTTATTCTAAGTCAACCATCAACAGTCTCCTTTCTACAGTGGAGGTAAATTGGTTACTAGCTAGTTCATTTTGAGTTAGAAGAGATAATATCTCAAGCGCGGCAACATCCTAACTCTTAATGTTATTAGGTCGTAAAATTCTATACTATTATTTTGTCTTCCTTAATGATAACTTCTATAGTAAGTGAAGCATTTGCGAAACTTCCCGCTTGTAGATTGAAATATCCATTTTTCAGTCTTCTGTTGATATTCAATCCTTAAAACATATTGTAGATAGGAAAGCTAGTGGAGGTATCTTATATCCATATAGAAGAATAAAAAGTGGCCAAATAAATCATGAAAACATATTTTGTGTTGGTGATACCTTGTTTCTTTTTCTTGAAAATTGCAAAAAGAAAGACACTAAAAGAGTAATTAGAATGTCTACTTACCTTCAATATGGAAGTCTTGCCTCCTTGGCTTTAGGTTTGGTCATTCAACGCTTAGTCCCGTTAGGCTTTCTATTAGGTTTTCTTGCTCTTCAACTTCTTGGAAAAGGAGCAAACGATCATAATACCTCTAGATTCTTTACCCATTTTCGATGTTGTTTAATTTTCGTAATCAATTAGCATATTCAAAACCTCATACGAAATATGATCCCTCTTATTCATGCTATAACTCACAATCGACTGTAGGATCAAATCTTATGACAACTACTTGCATAACAGACATCCAAACTTCTCAAATTATTATATAAGATCAATTATTTACTGAACATGGAGTCCAACTGGCGAGTTGGCAACCGAACTAGATTTAAACAAAGTCTTCGACAACTAATATCTCGTCATCTTATTTTATGAATCGTAGATCTTCTTAACATGCTTGATTATCTATGATAGATCAATATCCTAGTGTTTTTCCTAGAGTTCTGATCTTGTTAATAAACGATCACATCCTCCAAATAATTAAAGTAAGCACTAGTGATATCAACATCATCCAAAATGGATGTATAATGTACTAGTTTATCGATCACATCAATAAATTTCTCATGCATGAGAATCCGTCTGAGATTGCAGTACAACCATCAATGTTTATCCTACCAAAATTTTGGACATCAAGGATCACTCGCAATGAGATGGAAAACATTATTCCTAATACTACTCGAGAGATCAGGAACCTGAAAGAAAAAATACACAATAACATAAGAAAAATTGATAAACATTACCCAAATTATGTCAACTATTAATCAATGTTATTATAATACTAAAAATAATATATCTTATTTGCAGTTTTTTAACCCAACTAATATGAGTGAATCCCTTGATTGGCAGGTCGCTTCTTAAACATACTAACTAGGTTCATATACAATCTTAGTTGTTGTACATCACATTGTCCATTGTTGTCAATTATTCCTATCAATATAGATGGTGACGGTAAAGTCGCAATCGCCCAGAAATACGATGATTACATTATTTAGAGATTACAGGCGAACAAAAATCGACCGGTAGAAATGTAATCGATTGTAATCGCTACCAATAGCAAATTTTAAAAATCTGGAACATAAATGTGATACGATTACGATTTCAGGCATTTTCATTAAATGACGTAAATAACCTTCAAATTTAATGAAAATTATAAATTATGCCATTGTTTCTTGACCTGGTAGTATTTTTTTGGAAATGAAGTTTCGTCTACATTGAACCCTACATATGTTCTTCTACACTGAACTTTATCTGCAATTGTCTATGTTCTTTTTCATCGTCGATGATCTCCCTACGATGAGTTCCTCTCATTTCTTCTCTTCCTCTAGTTTCTCTCTTCCTTGGTTTACTTATTAATGCTATATTTTATTGCTTTCTCTGCCTTCTCCACCAACGTTGACTCTATTCCCGTCGACCTAAATTGCATTTCCTTCCTATCTTTTTCTATTCGTTTCCGTCAACCAAAATCGTCTCTCCTTCCTTTCTCCTTCCTCTTAGTTCCCATCGACCAAAATCGCATCTCCTTCCTCTTCGTTCTCGTCGACCCAAATCTCCCCTCATTCTTGTCTCCTTCCTCTTTGTTCTCGTCAACCCGAATTGCATGTTCTTCCTGTCTACTTCTTTTTCCTCTGCCCTATTCTTCTTCTTTTTCATCTTCTTTCTCGTCCACACATATATATTTATAGGTTTTTTTATCTTATTTGTTGTTATATGAATGTTGTCACTGTTTTCATTATTTGTTAGGAAATGGGGTTTTGTTTGATTTTTAAATACTACATCCATTTTGGTTCCGATTGTTTAAGTGTTTGAATCTGCAGTCCTTCTTAGTCTGAGAGTGTAATGTTACCTCTAAATTTTGGGAAGGAAGTCATAATCAAGAAGGGCATTACTGAACTTAATGTCTCTGTCTATGCTTTTCAGATTGGTCAAATCATTTAATATTAACTTGAATCTATCCGCCCAACTCAATGGCTTTACGTCCTTTCTTACTGAAACCATAAGCATCAGAACCTCTCACTATACGTTCCTAAAAGCTTATTTATTAGCATTGTGTCGTGGATTGTAAAGGGTTTTGAGATGAAATAACAAACCGAAAAGGTAGTCCTAAAGGCTTTGATTCCCAACGTATTTGTAGACTAGAAGGCTCGTTGGCCCAATTATGCTACACCCCAATAGCTCAGAAGGTTTTTGTGTTCTATTCGGCTTATCAAAATATTTATGTCTATGTTTGTCAGGTTTCTGAAAATATAACAAGAATGAAGATTTTGCTTGGTCTGATCTGAAATTGTCTTGAATTTATATTAGTTTTATGTTTCTCTGTTTTTTATCCTTCCACTGTTGTCAAACATCCATTATTCATTTAAATTTTGTTTTTATTCTTGGTTGGTGTTAATTGTGGACATATGGTCTCGGGAAATGGCGAATTCAGAAAAAGAAGGTAAATACAACTTTAAACCAATTTTTTTATATGTACTAATTTTATTATTTAACTTAAAATTTGTTGTGGTAGTGACTCTATTTGTTACTCGTAACTTTTAGAAAATATTTTGGTCGGATCGGATGATCCGTGTTATGCTAGATCTCTATATATTAGACAAACAAGACGATCATACAAAAAACACACATGTAAATGACGTTGGTAAGGAGAACATAATTTGAAAGTTCGATAAAATACTATAAAAAAGGCGATTTCCAACGGACATATCCGTTGGAATCGCCATTTTCCATTAAAAAGAATGATTCCCAACGGATTGCAATAGATCCAGAGCCATTGGAAATCGCTCGTTGCAAATCAATATCCGTTGCGATTTGTAATGGGCGTGCAATGGATACTATCCGTTGAAATCATGTTAACGGGCTAGCAAAGGATCTATCCGTTTGACATTGGCAACGGATGCTTGTTACAAACAGTGCAACAAATGCCCGTTACATAGAATGCAACGGATACCCGTTGAAAATTTGTACCAGATATCCATTGCACGTCCGTTGACACATAAAATGATGGGAATTAAATGGGTTCAACGGATACCCATTTGTGGCAACAAATTTCCATTGCAAAAAGGGCGGGAATTTTTCATTTCAACGATGCCCGTTACAAATTTTAAAAATTATCAACGGACATCCGCTGAAATATTTACGAAAAATTAAAAAAATAAAAAAATAAACAAAATTTTAAAAATTAAAAATAAAGTTTTTAAAAATTTAAAACATAATTTATTTTAGATATTATCTAAATTAGTTGCGCCGTCTTCATCCCTATGATCGTCAACACCTCGTAAAGGTGTTGCATCAAAGCCGATTACCGAGTCTTGTCGTGGCGTTTATTCCCCCATTGATTCTGGTAGTTGATACGCTCGATCGGTTAGCAATTCGATTATGCTCTCTATGTGACACATCTTTGCTCGAGTTTCATGAAGAGCATCTTGCGTTTTCCGAAGTTTGGTTTTTAGATACTTGATACGCCGTTTTTGCGTGTTACTTTCTTGAACAACAGGGGGACCGTCTTAGTGTCCTCGACGATATCCTTTTGGAGCAAACCGAGACCATATAAACGTCCCTTATTAAAGTAAAGAATTATAAAAAATAATATTATTATTTGACATCCATATAATTTTTCTCCTTTTGTAAATGAATGAGATCATCAGGAGTTGAACTGCAGGCTTGTGATTGTTGTGTGATCTTCTCTGTCATAGCTTTCATGGTCCATTCTGCCTGAGGGTCAAAGAGTTCAGGTTCATCGCTCTCTTCCCTGACGACGGACTTCTTCTTGGTGTGGGTTTCTACAACCAGCTCAAGAAAGAGTCGATTATCGTCCCATTCTCTGCATCTGTAATTTATAAATTATATATAAATTTAAATAATATATTAAAATAAATTTACCAATTCTTTCTTTCATTTTGAGAATGATTTTGATCTCGAAGTATGGCAATGTGGACCATCTTCGGGAACTTTCTCGTCGTACTGACATTTCTTAACCTTCTCGCTCTTGGCTTTGAAGTCTTCAGACTCCCAATGTTGGTCATTCGTTGCCTAGGTAGGTTTAACATTTTTCTTTTAATAGTTGAACTTTGTGTTGTTCATCATCAAGCGCAATCGAGCTTGTATGTCGTACATCCAAGCTGTGTAGATGTGCGACGTATCCTTCTTCCGCCATCTATATGCACAATGTAAATTAATTTGAAATAAATTAGTTTATAGATAAAAGTAAATATCAATTAAAATTTAAATTTTATATGAAAATTTTTACTTACGTTAATTTAAATGTTTCAAAGATTTTGTGTTTGAGAAGATTTTTGTTTTGAGATTGTGTTGAAGAATGAACTGTTCAACGGATGATATAAAGAATTACGTCAACTTAACGGATGCAATTAATTGATGCGACTGTTGAATTCTTAACGAGCATCCGTTGGAAATTGCAACGGATGCCCATTGCGAACGCTTGTTCCCAAGGCAATGGACACCGAAATGGGGTACATCTCCCTTTGCAGCGGGCATCCGTTGCAATTTTCAATGGATGCCCTTTGAGAACCATAAACGATGTTGCAGGCGTAAGCTAACCACGATGACATATGTCAACGAACATCCTTTGGAAGTTGCAATGGATAACCGTTGGACGGGTTTTAACGGGTATCCGTTGCAAATCAGCAACGGGTATTCATTGGCGGAGACTTGGTGGCGTGAACAATCGCAACTGGCATCCGTTAGTGACCTAAACCATGTCAACGGAAATCCGTTGCCATTTTCCAACGGATGCCCGTTGACATATTATAAAACTTGAAAATTTAGTGTCGATTCAAATTACGTTTCAACCGGTTTCCGTTGCAATTGGCAGCGGATGCCCATTAAAAGGTGAATATATTAAGTTAAAAAATTAACAAGTTAGAAAAATTTATATATTACAACTACATAATTCACATTTCTTCTTCGGTAGATTCTTAGATTGGCGAGTCTTTCTTCAATTGGTGTATTCTCCATCCATTTCAGTTCTTGCGAGAATCTCCTCCCAATTTTCTGTATCAATTAATCGTATCGTCTCCGCGTGATCGGTTTGCAACAAATCTTGTTTTTCATATGTGCTTATAAATCCTCGCGGCTTGATCTTTACAACGGCCCACCACTCCTTTCTTCGATATTTCAATGTTGTTGGATATTGCATGTAACATACTTGATCTGCTTGATCTATTGCGATGAAAGGACCATAGTTACAATATTTTTGTGCCGGATTGATATCCATTCCTCCTCATCGATTTTTTCGTGTACCACGTCCTACGGTTGGGTCAAACCATTTACATTAAAAATCATTACCTTTAATCCAATGAGACCGACATATTACACCTGTAGGATTTGGTGCAAAATATCGTAGAAATTATCAACCTCTATTTCATTATTAACACAAACGTCGTAATTGTATGTGCTTCTATATTTCTCGTGTTCTTACGAGTGGAATGTGTATCCACGAGTAAAAAGATTGGCCAACAAATAACATTTCGTGCATGATCATTAGCCAATATTTTAACCATGTAGGATGTCTCTCATAAGAAGATTTGACCTATATAACATAAAAAAACAAATAAATACTTTATAACATAACATTTTATTTTTATATATATAAAACGTACGAATATATGTTTACTTACGTAATCTCTCAATCACGAGCCATAATATTGAAGTTTCATTTTCGTGAGATCGTCTTCACTTAGATGAGGATATGTACCATTACTTCTTCATCAAATATCCTGTAATGAAAGAACGTTAACACATATATTTTTAAATATATATATTTGCATTTATAAGATCGATTTTCATTGTTTTGTACCTTTCGAACGACAATATCTCTTGAAAAATTAGTAATATATATATGTGTAGATGTGACTATACTCATCTGGTGTTAGCTAATATTCTTGCGGAAGCTTAGTCTAGGTAAATTATTACTTGAGATTAACCACATCAAGTTTTTGGCACTGTTGCCGGGGAATTGATACGGCTTTAGAGTTAGGATACTTTTGGATTAGGACATAGTCCTTTCCAGAGTCTTATTTGCTTTTTCGTATTTTTGCTTTCTTTATTTTGAGTCAAATTCGTTTACTTCTTGGAACTCACACGACTTTTGTGTTTTGTTTCTTTATCTCGTGCAGCTCACTTGTGCATGAGAGGTACCGGAAGTGCTGATCTAGTTTACGACCCAGATATCGATAGCAGAGAATTAAAGAGACAAACGAGAGCTAGTGCAAGCCAACCGGTTGATAACACACAAGTGCACCTAGACCTCCAAACCGAGATAGTAATCGAACCAAAGATTGTAGACAAGAGCGAAAAAGAGTTAATGGCAGAACGTCGAGACTTGAACGCGCCACAAATGCAACCAAACGTGCCACAAATGCAACCAGTGATAACCTATGGATCGTACACGGTCCCTAAGCATACACAACTCTTTTCATGCATCATTAGGAGAGACGCTCGCGTGGAATTACAGCAGGCATTCATCTAGATGCTCGGTAACGCAGCGTTCAGAGGGAGACCCACCGAGGATCCGAACCAACATCTTACTGACTTCAAGATGCTCTGTGAAACTATCAGAACCGGAGAAGGAATCTCGGATGAGGATGTCATGCTCGCTGCCTTCCCATTCTCAGTGAAGGATAAAGCACAAGACTGGTTGTATTCCCAACCAGCAAACTCTATAGGATCATGGGGGCAGCTAGAGGAAAAGTTCATGATGTGATTCTTCCCTCAGAGCAAAGCTCAGCTTGCCTAGAATCAAATCAACACGTTCGTTCAAGGGGCAGCTGAGAGTCTATACGAAGCGTGGGAACGATTCAAAGGCTATCAACGCCTTTGCCCGCATCACGACATGGATCAGGGTTATCTCATACATAATTTTCTGCAAGAACTCATGGATAACACGAGGATTCTGATCATAGCCGCCACTGGAAGTTCCTTGAGTAATCTCACGTTTCCACAGATCGAAGACCTAATCGATCGTATGGCTGACGAAGGCAGCAACACCGCTGGAGAATACAATCGCAACACTCCAGCAAGGGTAGCTAACGTGAACGACACGCATGCCTTATATGCCGAGATATCTGAAGTAAAAGATCAAATTAGTGGAATCTAGAATATGATGCGGAAGAGCAAGGAATTCAAGGGTACGAGGAGGTGAATTATGTGAGCAACAATCAGCCTCTAGGTAACACTTATAACCCTGAGTGGAGAAATCACCCTAACCTTTCGTATAAGAATTCCGATGGTGCATTCATGCACAACGTTTATCGGGGAATTTCCAACCGCGGATCATGCAATGAAATCAAAACTTTCAGCCAAGGACACAACCCCAAACTTAGAACCATCAGCCACGTGCGTCTCAATCACAGCCAAACCAATCTGAAGCAGCTCCCGACATCAACGCCATGTTCACTTGTCTCCTCCAATTCCAAGAAAATCAAGGTAACTTGATGTTGGAAATACAACAAAGTCAAAGTAATTTGGTGAGGAATCAAGAGAACACCAAGAATCAGCTAGAGAGCTTTCAAACTCATCTTAGACAATTGGAGACGCAAGTTGCACAACTTGCACAAGGGGCATCACGACAACAAGGAGTTTTACCGGGGCGACCGGAAGCAAATCCTCGTGAGCAAATCAATGACATTCACTTAAGGAGTGGTAAGACATTGGATCAGCCCACTCATTAAACATTTGAAAAGGGAGAATCATCTAGGACAGTAGCGAGAGAGGGCAGCAACGTCAAAGAGCACAAAGAGGAGGAAGAGGAGCCTAAATACGTCAAACCCGAACCAAGTCCTCCTCCTTTGCCATTCCCTCAACGCCAACGCAAAAAGAACGAGCATGCTCAATTTGAAAAGTTTGCTGAGATGTTGAAAAAGATGCACATCACTATTCCATTCCACGAAGCGTTGAAGAAGATGCATTCATATGCCAAGTTCCTCAAAGACGTACTTACAAATAAGCGAGATGTGGAGACGGAAACCGTCATGGTGACTAACTCGATGCTGCAGCCAAACCTACCCAAGATGATGCCCGATCCAGGTATATTCGTGATCCCTTGTAAAATAGGAGATTATGAAATTAACCATGCACTAATCGATGTCGGAGCAAGCGTAAGCGTGCTACCATTTTCATTATATGAAAAATTGGATCTTAGGGATAGGATGGATCTTCGACCTACACGAATGGCGCTCACCATGGCTGATCAAAGCGTTAGAATACCCGAGGGCATGCTGGAAGACGTGCCTTTGCAAGTGGGGAAGTTCTTCGTCCCGGTTGACTTCGTCGTCTTGGATATGGAGGAGGATAAGAAAATCCCAATCATCCTTGGTAGGTCGTTTCTTAATACGGCTAAGACGATCATACATTGTGCAGAAGGTAGATTCACGTTGAAGTTTGGAGATGAAGAAGTGGAGATTAATTTGAACGACACGCTTAAACAGCCTTGTATGGTAGACTCGGTATTCTACATAGACGTCTTAGAGAAACTAGCCGAGGAAGTTATCGAAGAGTTTGGAAACATGGATTCTCTTGAGATGGCCCTTTTAGCAGCTGGAGAGGGACTTTATAATGACCCTAACGAAGTGAAACATTACACAAAGCTGCTGGACGAAGGAAAGATGAAAGAGATCTCGAACACTGAGCTAGACGCACTTCGAGCAGATTTCTGTGCGATCCGAGTACATCAGGTCGTAACCCAAGAAAAAGATGAAATTTCGGACAATCCTTATCAAGGAGACCTCTCAACTCATAAACACATAAGCACAGATCAAATGGGGAGGGATTCAAGTCAAGAAAACGCCATAAACCAGTGCACAAACCTCCGCGCATGCCAGACAGATTCCAGCGCCTCAAGCAGCTTACAACGCTAGTTCAACCACTTCCGATATGCCTAATAGCCAAACCAAGCGTCCAAAACCTGACTGGAGTGTTGACAAAGCCCCAAAAGTGGAGTTGAAGCCTTTACCACAAGGGTTGAGGTACGAATTTCTTGGACTCGAATCTACTTATCCAGTGATAGTGAACGATAACCTAGACGAATCCCAAAAAGCAAGATTGCTAGAAGCTCTTAGCAAGTATAGGGATGCCATAGGTTATACATTAGAGGATATTAGGGGACTTAGTCCAGCCTTTTGCATGCATAGGATTCACTTAGAAGATGACGCTAAGACCTCCATTGAACATCAACGTAGATTAAACCCGAACATGATGGAAGTAGTTAAGAGGTTCTTAAGTTGTTAGACGCCGGAATTATATATCCTATATCGGATAGTGCGTGGGTGAGTCCTGTACAGGTAGTCCCGAAGAAAGGAGGCATCACCGTCGTCCCAAACGCGAACAACGAAATGATTCCGACAAGAACGGTCACGGGATGGCGCATGTGTATCGACTACCGCAAGCTGAATACCAACACTCGTAAAGATCACTTCCCTTTACCTTTCATTGATCAAATGCTGGAACGTTTAGCTCTTCACTCCTATTTTTGTTTTCTTGATGGTTATTCAGGTTTCTTTCAGATACCAATCCATCCGAACGATCAAGAAAATATGACGTTCACATGCCCATTCAGTACATTCGCCTATCGTCGGATGCCTTTTGGTTTGTGTAATGCACCTGCTACTTTTCAGGGGTGCATGACCTCTATCTTCTCCGATGTAAATTGTGAAATTATGGAAGTGTTCATGGACGATTTCTCGGTTCATGGACCTTCCTTTGATGTTTGTCTAACCAATTTATGTAAAGTGTTAGACAGGTACGTAAAAGCGAATCTTGTATTGAATTGGGAGAGGTGTCATTTTATGGTTCGCGAAGGCATCGTATTGGGGCATAAGATATCAGCAAGGGGAATAGAGGTAGATAAGGCAAAATAGAAGTTATTGAGAAGCTGCCACCTCCTAGGAACGTTAAGGCCATCCGTAGTTTTCTAGGTCATGCGGGGTTCTATACACTACTAGAAAATTGGAAATTAGGGACGGAATTTAGGAACTGACAATTCCGTCCCTAAATTTAGAAACGGATTAGACACGGATTAGGGACGAACGATGAAATCCGTCACTAATCCGTCCCCAAATTTGGGTACCGAGGAGTCGTGTCTAATCCGTTTCTAAATGGGAACCGATTAGACACGGCAAACCATCCGTCTCCAAAATTGGAAACGGATGACATGTCCGTCTCCAAATTTGGAGACGGCGGACCATCCGTCTCCAAATTTGGAGACGACAGACCATCCGTTTCCAATTTTGGAGACGGGCAGGTCGTCCGTCTCCAAATTTGGAGACGGATTTGAAACCGTCCCTAAATTTAGGACTTCAACAACAGATTTAGGGACGGTTTAGGGACGATTTTTCGGAAAATTACTCTCTTAGTCCCTAATCCGTTCCTAATCCGTTCCTAAATAATCTATTTAACCCCTCAACCATTGATCCGTTTTTCATAAGCTACTCTCATATTTTTCACCCCATAACTTCTTTAGTGTTTGCGATATAATGGCATCTTCATCAAGATCGAACATTTTCGATTCTAGACAATGGATGTACAGAAGAATTGATCCAGAATCTCAAAGCGTATCGAAAGAGTTTATAGAAGGCGTCACACAGTTTATGACAATGGCGACGAATCAACAAGTTTACAAAGAAACGGGTACGTTGGTTTGTCCATGTGTGAAATGCAAGAATGAAAAATTTGTTAATGAGAGAACTGTTTGGAAGCATCTTTATTTAAGAGGATTTACCCCGAATTATTTCATGTGGTTATGTCATGGAGAAAAATTTGCACCACGATCTAGTAATGTTGTGGAAAACTTTAGGGGCACTATACATCATGATGAATTTGAGTCTTCTCAAGATGTAGAAATGAACCCCTATGTGGAAATGGTGCAAAATGTATTCCGTGAAAGAAACGAAAATATTGAAGAAGATCCGAATGAAGAAGCAAAAAGTTTTTTTGAAATGCTAGAAAGTGCTAGGAATCCACTTTATGATGGTTGTAGGAGTGGTTTATCACAGTTATCTCTGTCTGCACGTTTGATGAATTTGAAGACTGAAAATAATTTGTCTGAGAATTGCATGGATTCGATATTGCAATTAGTAAGAGATTATTTGCCAGAAGATAATAATGCAGTAGACTCCTATTATGAGACAAAGAAGATGATGCGATCTTTGGGTTTATTGCCATATCAAAAGATTGATGTTTGTCAAGACAATTGCATGATTTTTTGGAGAGAGACATCGGAGATGAGTAATTGTCTATTTTGTGGAAAAGATCGGTTTTATTTAACAAAGAATGGAAAATCGGTTCCATATCGTCGTATGTGGTACTTACCAATTACAGACAGATTAAAAAGATTGTATCAATCTGTGGAGACCGCAAGCGACATGAGATGGCATGCTGAGCATTCAAGTCAGGAAGGAGAGATGTGTCATCCCTCAGATGGTGAGGCGTGGAAACACTTTAACAAGGTATACCCTGATTTTGCGGCTGAGAGTCGAAATGTCTATTTAGGTCTTTGTACCGATGGTTTTAATCCATTTGGGATGTCTGGAAAGAATTATTCATTGTGGCCAGTTATAGTGACACCTTACAACTTACCACCGGATATGTGCATGAAACGGGAATTTTTGTTTTTAACAATAATGATTCCCGGGCCTAATCATCCGAAAAGAAGTTTGGATATATTTCTTCAACCACTTATTGAAGAATTAAAAGAATTATGGAATGGAGTTCAAGCGTACGATGTCTCGAGGAAACAAAATTTTATGTTACGAGGTGCTCTCATGTGGACAATAAGTGATTTTCCAGCTTATAGTATGTTATCTGGATGGACAACGCATGGTCGATTTGGTTGTCCATATTGTATGGAAGAAACAGATGCTTTTCAGTTGAAACATGGAAGAAAGACGAGTTGGTTTGATTGTCATCGTCGTTTTCTTCCTGTTGATGATGCATTACGGCGCAACAAGAGAAATTTTAAAAGGAATGTAGTTGTGCGGAAATCTCCTCCTCCTGTTTTGACAGGTGAAGAGATTTTGTATGAACGACTTCTTGCTTTGGGTATTCCGAGGAGTATAGATTGCGGAGGGAACAATCATCCGAGAATTGGTGGTTATGGAATTACTCATAACTGGTACAAGAAGAGCATATTTTGGGATTTGCCGTATTGGAAAAATCTGAAACTTCGCCACAATCTTGATGTGATGCACATAGAGAAGAATTTTTTTGATAACATCATCAATACAGTTCTGAATGTCACGGGGAAGACGAAAGACAATATTAAATCACGCAAAGATCTAGAAGAATATTGCTCACGAAGGGAGTTACATATAGGTGATGACGGTAAAGCGCCAGTCCCGATATTCAGATTGTCAAATGAAACGAAATATAAATTGTTGAAGTGGTTGAAAGAAGATGTGAAATTCCCCGATGGCTATGCGTCTAACATTGGAAGGTGCGTTGACATTCAAGGAGGAAAGTTATTAGGGATGAAAAGTCACGATTGTCATGTATTCATGCAAAGACTTCTTCCGATATGTTTTTCTGAATTGATGGACAAACATGCACACGAAGCAATTGGAGGTATGTGGTTGATTTTATATTAATATGTAGTGTGAATATTTGTTAAATACACTAATAATACTTTAATGTTACAGGTATTGGCCTATTCTTCCGAGATTTATGTTCGAGAAATCTGAGTATGGATGTAGTTCGTCGACTGCAAAATAACATAGTTACTGTACTATGTAATTTGGAGAAGATTTTTCCACCATCATTCTTCGATGTTATGGAGCACTTGACAGTTCATTTACCGCACGAAGCCGCACTAGGAGGTCCAGTTCAATTTCGTTGGATGTATCCGTTCGAGCGATTTATGTTTCATCTGAAGAAAAAAACCAAACAAAAAGCTCGACCGGAGGGTTCAATTGTGGAACAATACATCAATGAGGAAATATCGTTCTTCACTTCATACTACTTCGAGCCACATGTTCAAACGCGGAGTAGAAATCCAGACAGATATTTTGATGGTGGTGTGGCGTATTCATATCCAGTACCAGATGTTCCGGACATATTTTGCGGAATTGGTCGAGCTGCTGGTAAGGCGAAAGATATATGGTTATCACAACGAGATCTTCATATCGCACATACATATGTTTTATTGAACTGCGAATATCTACAGCCTTTTGAAAGGTAAAATCTCATAATTAACTATGGTTATCACAATGACAATTTTGTTTATTGTTATAATATTTGTAGAATTTTGTTTCTTTTTATAGGACATTTGAGGATATATTGAAGAATACATATACGAACATTGATGATTCTCAGCTCCAAGAACTTAAAGAAAAAGATTTCTCGACATGGATGCGACAATATGTAAGTAATGAAATTTTACATAAATAACTTTTATAATATTCTGACGATGTGTCTAAGTTAGTACATATGTACTGCAGGTTGAGATGGGCAATCACCCGTTGTGGCTACGAGATCTTGTCAAAGGACCGATTGTGAAAGTTATGAGTTGGCCTATGTATTTTACACGTGGTTATAATTTTCACACTTACGATCATGGAAAATTGAAGTCGACGATGAATTACGGTGTATGTGTGAAAGGTGAAAGCTATTGTGCATCGGTCGATGAACCAGATTTTTATGGGATTTTAAAGGAAATTTTGCAATTGGAATATCCAGGTATAGAAAACAAGTTTAAAACAATGTTATCCTTACCACATATGTCATTTTGAATATTGACTCATATTTTGATATTTTTTGTAGGTTATGTCGGTTTAAAAGTGATGTTATTTCGATGTGATTGGTTCGATCCAGTAATCGGTCGCGGAACAAGAGTAAACAAACTAGGCGTTGTAGAAGTTAACTCCACACGAAGATATGCAAAATACGAGCCTTTTATTCTTGCGTCACAAGCTGATCAAGTTTGTTACGTTTCCTATCCGCATATTAGAAGATCTTCAGGTTGGCGTGTCGCAATGAAGATACTTCCGAGGGGCAAATTTATCGACAACACAGAACAACAACAATTGCCAATGCAACAACAAATGACCGAGATTATTGCTATTGACGATGTACGCGTTGAAGAACTTACGCATGGTGAAATGGAGGAGCTCGAAAGAAACGAAGATGATATTCATGATGAAGATATAGAAGATGTAGAATTTGAATCAGATACGGAAGATTCGACGGAACAATTGTGTGACTCTGATGATGAATCATGTTAAAACGTTTACGAATTGTTTTTCATATACTTTTTAATGATTGTTTCTATTTTCTCATGTTAAAACGTCCCGATCTATCGTCCCGATTTAATTTTTTTTATAACGATCCACATATATACGAGGAACCGATTTGTTTATAACGATCCACATATATAACGATTCACAAAAACCGATTAAATTTTTTTTATAAAAAAAATTTTGGAAACGGACTCAGCCGTCTCCAATTGGAAACGGGCTCAGCCGTCTCCAATTGGAGACGGAAATTATACGCCCGTCTCCAATTGGAGACGGAATTTTTTACCCGTTTCCAATTGGAGACGGATTTTCGGCGCCCGTCTCCAATTGGAAACGGATTTCCGG